>CM051455.1:33237142-34437142 GCA_028274465.1 Plantago ovata | reverse complement strand
CCCTTCTTGGACTTGAGTTCCCATGTTTTAGTTCCACCAATATCGATGCCAAGCAATTGCAAAAGTAGTAATTTGACCAATATAACTAATGTGTTTTTTTTTTAAACAACAAAAATTCTATTAATAAAACTGAGAGAAGAGTATGATTACAAGAGAGACGTGCATAAGTGATGCACTACAGCAAAAATACCTTAACCCAATAACTCTAGCTATCCAAAACTATAAGAAGAGTAAAAACATGTTCGAACCTCTAGTCCGTTATGTATGTGTCGAAACTTAACCATCCCCGTTGTCTAGTGTGTCACCTTACTAGCAAGGTGCCAAGAATAGAGGGATGACGAAGTAAAGAGCACCTCTAGTTAAGTCCGATGTAGTGGAGAACTTTCGTTGCAAGTTTAGGTAACTTAGCAAGAATACAAAAGGTAATGAACTCCATCGGGACACGAAAGCAATTAATGTGACCCATCTATATGACACTAATATGCTACTAATATCTCTTGTGTTTTTGTAGTCTTTAGACAGGGAAAAATTCTACTCCCTCCGTCTCTCAGAGATCTCTTTACCTAGGATTAGCGCACAGTTTAATAAGAAACAATAAAGTAGTATAAAGTTAGTGGGGTATGTTAATTTTTTAATTGAAATGGAGTTGTTAAAGTACTCCCTCCGTTTTTATTTATAAGTAGTTTTAGCATTTTGAACTCTTCCTTAAATATAAGTAGTTTTAGATTTTATTAGATTATTTTAATCTTTTCCATGTACTTTCTCCTTACTTTTAGTAGTATTAAAAGTGCATCTATTCATTTTCTCTCTATCTCTTTCTTATTAAAATAATAAAAGTTACATAGATTTTATAACATTAATTAGTGAAATAATAAAATAAAGAAAATCAATCATTTCTTTAATATGTGTGAAAACTCCTAAAACTACTTATAATTAAAAATGAAGGGAGTATAAAATAGTGATAAAGTTGTAATAAAGTGTATGAAATAATGTATTTAATGTGCGGGGTAGCTTCCATTTTAATAAATGGATAAAGTTTTATGAGACACCAAAAATGGAAAATGTAAAGTGGATAAAAAAATTTGAGATAGAGAGAGTATACTTAATTAGTTGTCTAGTTGTTCTAAATTCTTCCGTCTATTTCATAATTTTTGTATTCTGTACTTAGGAAGAATTAATTATTTATTGTACTTAGAAATTCTAGCTAGGTTGAATATTACGTGCTTTATTGATACTACATTGTAATAAAAATTCAAGACAGTGGTTTTGCCTTTGCGCGTCAAGCAATAGAAATATTTCTTGATTAATTTACTTCCTTTAGTTATTTAAATTCCGATGTTCATTATCTGATTCATTATAACTCTTAGTTGTCGTTTTAGAGGTGTGTTATACTAAGTGTTTAGTAAACACCGAACCAAACATTTGTATTATGTACTGTATATGGCAAATTAATAATATGTATTTAAGTTTAACTTAGATCCTACCATTTTCATTGATCATAAAAGGAAAAAAGAAAAAAAACTAGAACCATATTAGTCTTTGTAGAAGACATAATTTCGCCTTCTTCAGAGTTCAGAGTAAACTTGCATTGCATTCATTCCAAAACCAAACATGTAGTACCGCTGAGTATATGCTTGCTCCAAAGATGTTAATATCAGTGGACGTGGTGATATTAACATCATTGGAGCATATGCTCAACAATACCACATGTTCGGTAAGCAATGATGGACATCTATGAGAGGCGGAATACACCAGCATCCACGAAGACTGATACAATGATTCGGCAACAAACAGAGCTATAATGTAATGTTAGATGATCAAGGGAGAGGTATGGCTTGTGGAAGGGTTAGGATGAGAGAGGGAGGAAATGTTTTGCTATAGCCAAATTCATAATACTGGAATGAAAATGTTTTGTTATATTACTTGATTACATCTGAAGTCTGAACATACAAGTGTCTTATTTATAGGGTTACAAGATAAGTGAGATAGTTAGTAGATTATAAATGCTAAATGAGTGTAGGAAGTAGATGATAAATGAAAATTGAGTGATAAAATATTCAACTACTTCTTTAGCTAAAAACCTCCATATTATTCTCCATGGAGATTGTTGTGATTCTGTATGGACTTGGGGTTAGTTGAAATATACCTTACTTGTGTTTGAGCCACTGTAGACTGCTAAAGATATCCGTAGAGTTTTCAGCAATAGACAAATTTGAGAAGATTTTACACATGAGGTTGGTTTAATTGTAATCCACTGGGTAAAGTCTGTCCATTTTCGTTACAAAAAGAATGGAGATACTTCATTAGCTATGTAAGAATAGTGATAGCAGAAGTGACAGTAAATGTAAAACAACAAAAACGAATAGCGAATTCATCAGCTTGGGGATACGAGTTCCAGTATCTCCTCGTGCAAAACATCATTCGTCACCAGAATACCACCAGAAGGATACAGGACTCTTCTTTCGTTCTCATCTGCAGCAAAATCAAGCTTATTGCCGTTCCAGTCTGTAACCTGATCATAAATTAAGCCTCTGTAATGAACACAGGAGCTTCTTTCACAAGAACTGAGAAATCAATTAAGATAAAGTCTCTCAGATGTTTCATTTCTTAGAATTAAGTTTCTACTTTCAGTTTATACTACAAGATTAATTTAGAGACAGAATTACAGAAAGTACAAGACCAAAACAACTACGCGTAGCTATTTTTAGCTAAAATAAGTTAGATGATGGTTCGAAACTCATTCAAACGCCCCCTAATCTTGGTTATACACTTTACAAATTATATCAATTCTAAGTGAGTGAGATTAACATATACTTTTACCACAGTTCTATTAGTAAACAATTGTGTATGCATATGGTTCTTATTCAGCCCCCTAATGGAGAATACAGCTCCAAAGGCCACTTGTAGCCTATAGGCATAACCAACAAAGCAGACAAGTACGATGACTGTATCCTTTCCGATATGCATGATTTTGATACAAGTGCAATTGGACACTTTTATTACTCAACTATTCAGCTTTTCAACCTATATATACATGTTTCCACCTAAAAGTACAAGCAATCTTACTAGCAGGCGAGACAGTCGCAGCCAGAACAGAAAATGTTCATGATACAATAAAGTATAAACCTAGTAACTGGTCCAAAGAACAATACAATAAACAAGTAGGATTAACCTTTTTTTTAAAGGCCAACCCTATAAGTTTTCCAACATTCTCCTGGCCATGTCTTGACAGCCATACAACAATAGCCTATCTAAGGTTACCGTGGCATATTTAGCCTACCAACCCTTTAGGATTAGCCCTGTTCTCATTCTCCCATGGAAACACCTTCCGTCCTCACATTCTCCATAACAAGAGAAAAGCATAAAAATTATATACTAGACCTTACCAAAATAAGCATTTCTAAGATACTCTTTAGCCAAATAAATCAAATGTTAGAATTACGAACCTTGGATAAAAAATGAAACAGAAAATAAAATATTGGTCAGCGCATTTTCTTTGCTATGGCAAACAGCTAAAATTGATTTCTAATGTTTTGTTTAGTATCCAAAGATTTTGAAGCCAGATTTCCTCCAACAGACAACTTGAGGAATTGAGTGGGAAAGTCCTATTGCTTAGCATGCTGTGTGTCAACCAAAAACTAGTGGAGGATTGGGATTTAACGAATTGGTTGGAAAGAGCAGCCTTGACAAAATTGATACTGGATTGTCCAATTAAAAGGAAATCTGGCAGGTGACACTTAGATCAGTAATACTCTTGATGGTGGCTTATTCTTTTAAATATTAGAGACGAACTGCAGACCCACTAATCTGAAATGGATCTTGAAAATTTTGTGCTAAGACCTAGAAATTGCTCAATTTAAAAGGTCTACACCAAATTACAGCCTAATTATGCTCCCAGCACTTAGGCAAGTGTTATTTGCAATCCCACCCCTAGAATGTCTCTTTTCGTGTGGCTTGCTTTACGGAACAGGTTGACGACGAAGGGTAGATTAAATCATATGGGTCTTCTCGGGGATGCTAACATGTGCTTTCAGTTATTTTCCTGAATAATGTGAGCTTCAAGCATGAAACAATCTGATCTTCAAACATCAAAAAGCTAAAAGTGATATGTCTATGATCTTTGCATTGGAAGTATGCTTTTAAAGACGGGTACAGAGATACAAGAGGCATAGGCAGGCACTTTAATTTGTCTTAAGAGGATATAAGGGGTATGCCAAATAGTGCCATTTTTGTATCTGACATGTTTTGCTATATAAGCTATTTTCGCCATTCTTCAACAGCTTTCTTGATATCATCATTGATACGACTACTACTATATGTTATGTTAGTATTATTACTCTTGGAGCCCACTCAACCATTATATCCAGTTTTCATTCTATATCTGCAGAATTTTATTATCATAAGAGAGAGATTTATGAGACTGATTTACATAACATGTTTGAATCCATGAAAAAAAAAAGGTTTTGTAAATGCTATGCATATAGTTAACTTGAATGAATGTGTAAGAGAGAATTAACCTATAAACAAGTAGATCTCATGAATATGCAAATATGCTACCTGATAGGTGAAATGTTAAAACTAGAGAGCAAAATTTAGTTGTTGACACACCTTTCCCCCAGCTTCGTGAATGCATATGACCCCAGAAGCGTGATCCCATACCTGCATATCAACTCCATAAATTAACTCAAGTTTTCTCCCATCTAAATGGGTTCGATTTGTAGAAAATATACCCTGATAATTCTTTTCGACCGAACACGTTGTAAATAAACGGATGCCCTTCCAGATGCTACCATCAGATATTTACATAAACTGCACAAGAACAAAGATAAGATAAGACATTTGTCTGCAGTGGGAGAGGAGATTTCAAACAGATAAAACCTTAAACCATGTACAGATGAAATAGCCAGAGACCAAGTAAAACCAAAACTTAAACATACAAAACTGAATTCATTGTTTCAAGTAAATGGGGTGCCTTTTTATCTGTCACATACTGAATTCATTGTTTCAAGTAAATGGGGTGCCTATTTATCTGTCACATACTGAATTCATTGTTTCAAGTAAATGGGGTGCCTTTTTATCTGTCACATACTGCTGTATGTTAGATTATCAAAGCATGAAGATGAGTGGTTTCATTTATGTGAAAAACAATAGATGGGTCGCTCTTATCTTACAATGTAAATCTGTTACTTTGAATATTTTCCAATTGCAGTTTACTGATTGAAACAACAATTTATGAAAGTAGTTTCAACATCAGATATGCTTCAAGTTACATAAACCATGATAGTAATAATAAATCAGGCAGAAGGCATAAATGACATGGTGATGGGATAAAGAGAAAAACAAAGAGCAACACAGAAAGTTAAAATTAATCAGATGAAAATCGTTTCAACAAAGTCGAAATTCAGGATAAGCAGGACCATTGTATAAGTCCAGGAATAGTGATTGACACTTTGATATTTGTTGCTAGCTTGACGTGCCTGGAAAAGAAAATGTCACTTCTCTATGTAATTTTCCACTTAATTTCTTATAGTTCTTTAATTCTTTCCATCCTGGCTTTAGCTCAAGAGTTCTCTATTGATAATCATATGAAGCACTTCATATGGCCTAATAAATGAAGGTATGTCTCAGTTGATTTATTTCTTCCGGAGTAGTCTATTCTGAAATCCATGCGTATGACCAAGAAAAGCAGAAAGACACAACTAAAAGGAAAGTATTTCATTGAGCAACCTACGTTGCGTACATGAGAGGAACACTTGGTGAAAGAACAAAAAGAAACCGTAATTGTCTTAGAAAGGGCAGAACAACAATAGGTAATACTTCAAGTGTATGTATAAAATAAATGAATGGACATGTATAAAATCTGTGTTTAAGAAATTAACCTTCCACAGCAAAGAGATAGAAGAAGGATTTGTTTCTCATGAACACGGTCAGCATCAGTTGTCGCATTAAATTTGGTTGACAAGGGAAATGACTCCCATTTTTGACTTTCTGGAATGCAAAATTTTGCTTCATGGACTTGGTGAAGCCCATCAACTACGCACTTTGTCCAATCATAAGCTTTTTCGGAATTGTGAACTTGTGCATTCTGTAACCTTGTTCTCCATGTTCCACAACCAACATGTGATATCATTATAATCCCTGGTCTACTGACACTGACAGTACTTCCATCTCCATCACCTACAGTGATTGATGCATCAGAATGCTCATCCTGCCAGTTGGGACAACCCATAACACCAAGAACAATTTCCCCTTCAACAACTAGTGCCAAACCGACCTGAAAGTTTTGCCAGAGCTTAAGTATGTATAGCAGTATAGGACATAGAAAAATCCATTGGGAACCTAAACTAGTCCCACATCATAGGACATATGCACCCCCGAGAGTAGTGCCACACAAAGACAGTACTAGCATGATGAAAACCAGACTTAATATCTTTACAGATCAAATTTTTCTGGGAAAAAAAAAGCACTACAAAAGAAGAACATCGTACTATACTGTTACACACCAAAGTTAGAGAGAGATCCCCACCCCCCCCCCCCCAAAAAAAAAAAAAATAATAAAATAAAATTAATTAAAATAATAATAAAATTCCCCTAGGAGTCACATTCTTTTATTTTGTACAGGCACACGAAATATTTTCTTGATCTCAGCCATGCTACGAAATTGTAAATCAGTTTAGTTACCTTACCACAGATGCTCTAGCTATTAGTCCACAATATCAGTTTCTCACGTGAATTATATGAAAGTGATTACTTATAGTCAGCAAGTTTATATAATCATAGTATGGTAATGAAAGAATCTCAAGCACTCATATTTGAAACTAATATTGCACTTTTCCTCACAATTCAGTAACTCATAAACATTATTAAACGGGCATAAATCTGTTCTATGCATAATAGCAGGAGTACCGATACACAATCAATCATAATTATTCAAGACTGAGGACATATGTACAACGGACACAGGGGCATGAAGAAATAGACATGTAAAAATCTGCAGTAAAGAAATGAAATCTCACCGTCAAAGTACAAAAGAAGAACACAAACCATGGCTTGCAAAGACGAAAATGAAACTCACCACATAGAGTGCTTCCCTACCTTTCACAAATCCTCGAGTGCCATCAATAGGATCCAGAATCTGTAGGTGTCCATGGTATTAACAGTAAATTAGCAATTATTCACCAAAACAGTGAATATACACCGAGCAAAGAACATCAGAATTTCATGGCAGCAGTCTTTCTTCAAATTACACCAACATATATGGATAATTTGGCTTAGGAAGCAACATTACTTGATTTCAAAGCCTATACTTTTGGATCATGGATCCTTGGAAATCCTTGACTACGTACTACTAAGTACCAAGTACTCACCCAATAAGTAGCTTGGTCTGGTCCAAACAAATAGGCATCTTTACCGCCTCTATCAATAGCCTTCAGCACATCATCTTTACTCAACTCTCCATCTCCAGAAGTCAACTTACCACTAACCACATCAAAAACAGCATCTACCAGATTATTCTCACGCACAAACGCAGAGTCTTCCTCAGCTACCAACGGTATCAAAGGAAACTGCTTACTCATCTCTGATCCACAGAAAACCGTAATTTCATCAGAGAACAATCCACGATTTCACTAATTTTATCGTCTATAGTGACATAAACAATGTACCTAGGCTAATAAGAGCCTGAACTCCAAAATCCGCCACAGTGACCGGTGTATTATCCACTTTCTCAACAACATTTCCGTCACTTGAAAATAATGATTTCTGAACCTATCTTTGAAACCAAGGCCAATCTCATAAGTCACAGACTCACAATACACACACCAATGCAAATGGATTAAACAAAGCAAAAGGATTAGGCAATTACATCAACACAGAGACGGCAAGCCCGCTCGACTACATCGACAGCTGCATCTAGGTGCTCGTAGTACTTGGCTTTCTGTTCCGGAAAAGGAAGGCTAATACTAGACCTAGAAATGAAGAACTACATCAGAAAAGTAAATCGAGAAAGCAGTAAAAAAAAAAACCTAGAACTGGTTCGATAGAGATTCATACCTCACAGAGCAGATGAATCGGCGAACCGGCGTACGGAAATGGCGGGAAGGATGAGTTACAGGGAATCCAGAAGAGTAGCGGAGGACATTCATGGCGGGAATGGAAAACGGTTTGTTATGGGCGATTGGATTTCTGTGTTTGGGGGATATTGGGGGACAGTGTACAAAACACGATGCGTAGTGTACAACTCTTAAGACCTAAAAATTGCCGGTAAATTACTTACTTTTACTTTCACTTTTTGCTTTTAACTTTTTTAAGGTATGTTTTGAAACCGAATCAAAACTTGTGACAATCAAGTTTTAACGTGTAAATTTGTTTAGTTCTATGATGGTAATCACATATGTAAATCTGTACTAGTGTTTTGAACTTAATTTGATTAATATCGGACTAATTTAATTTTAATCTCGTAAGATAGCCAAGTTGAAGTTCAACCTAAGTAACTCGCTTTAATCGTAACGTCCAATTTTTTTATTTTTTTTAAATTATTAGAATTACTTTTTTTTTAATTGTAGTTTGTAATTTCACTTTTAAATGATTTAGATGATGTAGAGAGTTTGACCGCTAGCAGTAGCAGTGATGATGTTAAACCTCCAACTTTCCATGTTATGTGGAAACACACATAACATGAAATTCAATCCTTGGAGAAATTCAATCCTTGGAGGACTAAATGCAACCGGCAGGTGTGTTGATCATGTGAAAGAAGCAGTGCGGAGAGCCGGTAATAGTGATCCAATAGCACCACCCAATTACTAATACACACTTGTAAGAGTATACACACAATGGAACAAACACTGCCAGCTCCTCATATCTTTAACTCTTACAATAAACATTGTAACCAGTTTTAAAGTAGTAGTAAGAGTTGAGTACTCATGGCGATGAGCTTGAGGGAAATTATGAATAGGTTGGTGTACCCGAGAGTGATGCAGCTGCAGGGGATGATCAAGAACCAGCCTGCACCTGCTTCAAATGAGTCTCCCTCTGCTGCTACTAAGCCCGAATCTCCCGTGTTTAGGCACAAGGCCAGGAGATTCTTTAAAGGTCCTATGATGGTCAAACCATCTAGAACAGCGGCACGGGGCGAAGAAGAGTCGTCAGCCCGGTCTGAAGGATCTCTCCGGAGAGTCATGTACTTGTCTTGCTGGGGTGGCTCCTAGCTAGCTAGCGAAGTCTCATCAATTATCAACTTAGAAGCTACAATACTTCATGTTTGTAATTTGGCTTTCTTTTACAGTCCTGTTCCTTACTGTCCTTTTGGATTTCTTTTCTTTTTGGTTTTTGCCATTAATTTTCAGTCTGTAATTCTTGATGTGCGTGTGGGAGAGAGGTGATGCATGAAATGTATGCATAATATGTAGTAGTATTACATTGTAATATTAGACTTGGAGATAAATAATTTCAAATGGATTACTTGTCCAATTGATGGATCATTTTTCCCTTTTTCCCACGAATACTGAAATGTTATTACATGAGTAAAGTTGTAGACCTTGCAACTCAAAGTGAACTGCCGCGTCACTTTAGTTTAGAAATGTGTTTAATTGATTTTAAGTCGTTAAGATATGTGACACATTCTCAACCACAAGGTCTAATAGATCGGGTACACGAAATAATTTTGACTAATACCTTAAATTTCTCTAAAGAAATAACAAGTAAACTTAAAAAGCAATCCTTAATCTATGGTTAGTATTGTGAAAGAACATAGAACCTTGTGAAGATAACCAGGGTTATTAGCATCTCACAAGTCGTAATAAGACTCATGTATATTACTCAGAACAATTACAATACTATCCCCAAATAGTCCCACAATCCTTTAGGCGCCCTATCTCAGTTCTCACCTTAGCCGGACATTATCTATTTGGAGCCACATACATACATTCACCAAGGAAGCCTTCAGATAAACCTCACTCACCCACTCACTCACATTTGTCGTTCCAACAAACAAACCATGAACGCCATCAAATTCGGCTGCAACAAATCATCATCTCCCATCTTCACATACCGAATTCACATCACAACTAGGCCAACAAGAACACATTTCTTGGCTCCTCCATCGCTAAACTCGGATATCAGAAAGCATGGACTAACCAAGGCAAGCAACGATGATAACGGGGAGAAGAAAACTGAAAGGCGGAGTTTCTTATCTCTTGAAGAGGCCGGTCTAGTTGAAATGTCCGGTCTCAGCACTCATGAGCGATTCTTATGCCGACTCACGGTAACACATCATCACTAGTCATATAACTTCAAATGTTATCTCCTAGTATAATTTTAACTTGCAGAATGTACGTACGTACCACTATATATTAAAAATGAGGGTGATATTAAAATGTTATTGCAAAAAATGTATATATAGGTTTCGTCATTGAATCTATTGAGGGTGATATCGGAGCAAGAAGGTTGTTCAATTGAGGAACTGAATGCTGGGAGAATATGTGATTGGTTCGTAAAAGACAAGCTCAAGAGAGAACAGAATCTTGATTCTGCGGTTCTCCAATGGGATGACTCTCAATTCACGCTATAGTTCTTTTAATATTATCATCATCTCCTTTAGCACAACTAATTGATAAACGAATGTTCATGTAACATAGTTACTGTGGCTTAAATGGTCAAATAAATTTGTCATGTTTTCCCCCTTTTAAAAGAAGACCGACCATTCATTAATCATTATGTACAACTGAAAGAGGAACAAATAATTTTGCAACATTTTGCTTCTGGAATACCAACTAAACCAACTTACATATATAAAGCCCGTGTATTAATACACTCCATAGGGTTAACTTTGGTCCGGTTTGATTCTTTTCAGAAGAAACCCCGGATTTTAGTTCAGTTTAAATTCTAATTTAAATTTATATTACAAAAATGTTCAATTTAGTTCATATCGATATATTTCAGTTTAGATTTTTTTACGAATCAAACATGACCTTCGTTTTGTTTCGTGACTTTTGTATACCAATTCCCAAATTACAATCTTTTGGGCCTCTTGTACGTAATGGGCTACATCTTGAGATGTTGGTATTGAGTTTGGTTGGTTCTTTTGTAATTAAAGGCCACTTAGAAAAAATCAGTATTCAATTAAATATTTTTTTGCCTAAAAAAATAAAAAATGGTTGAATAATTTTTTCTACACGGACTTTAATCGATTAGAACCCGAGTTTGGTGATTAGCTTTTGGGCCTGGACATGCCAGTGTAGAGTTTCTGAATGAGGAGAAATTGACAAAAGAGAGAAAAACTACAACTTGCCACGACTTAATTATGCAAATGCACATTTATATTCTTCAAGGGCCGGACGTTGTTCATTCAAATTTCAAAGTTCAAACGGGCCGGCCAACAGGAACAAAAGAGTTTAGTATAATACTATACTATTTCATATATCATCAATAATTAATCCCATATTTTGCGCAGAACTTAATACTGTATATGACATGCTGAAGTACTATTTAACTAGTTATGGTCTACGTGATAACATCCTGTTTGAATAATTGACCTTAAAAGGTTGACTTGCATGAATTATCGGCTAGCTAGAGTGCAAGAGTCCAAGACTACCCGGCTACCCCCAATGATTTGAAGGATAAAATATCACGAAATTAGTACCAAACAGAGAGAATCCATGATGCATGTAAATCTTAAATTAGTAAAATCACTCAAGCTATATACTCTCCATACTTCTCAATTACTATAACAAAATGTACATTAACACATATGAGAATTTATCTAAAATCTTGTACATTGATGATCAAATCATAGGGGCTTAGCGCTTAGGGGTACATATCAGTAGGGCCATCCGGCCATGAACATGGCGGTCAGTGCAAGTTGAATCATCATGGTATATTGGTAGTATTAATTTATTGTAATGTTAGATGCCGGTCTGTGCAAGTCGAAACATCGTATTGCTATATATACAATCTTTTTCAACTAATTTTTTTTTATTGTGAATATTCTTTTTGTCCCAAAAACATAGGCAAGAATGAGCGGGACTATATACATATAAGTTAAAGTCAGGATGTTTAACAATCATGTAAGTTCATTTAATTGTGCTCTATTGGATTTCAATCCTTGGAGTTCGAGGGTTTATTGTGCCTCCTCTCACTATTCATGTGGGTCCCACAGTGGGATTCACAATGCGCAGTGAGGGGAGGCACATCCCCTCACAATATGCCTCCCCCATGGTCGAATAAAAGTACTAATCAGAATGTTTAAAAAATGCATGCCGTCAATAATTATACATGCCCAAAAGTTCATACAAAGTAGTCAGTAACACCTCTCATTCTCCTACTTCAACTTCATTCCAATGCACCACCATATAACTAAATGAATGAAATGAATAATAAAGTAGGAAAGATAGTGGATAGAGTAGGAAATATATATTGTAAATAATAGAATGAAATTGATGAGTGAGAGTAAAAAACTTCCATTTTATGGGCGGTGGGTTGGGAGTTGGGACTTGTAGAAGAGATTGCAATGGAATTATTTACTTGAGTATTAAATTAATATAATAAGCCTGTTGATTTAATCAATTGATTGACCTACCCATTATTTTTATTATTATTTTTATTGAAGGTGTTTGGTTCGAATCTTGTTGGTGTGATTTTTCTCTATTATTTGTATCATTATTTTAGTTGAAGGTGTTGGGTTCGAATCTTATTGACGTAATTTTTTCTTTTTTATTTATTCTCTTCTTAAATTTTTATTTTTTTAACATAAAGTTGTATGACGTATTATACTTAATTTTAAAATATAACCATGATATGTTCTTATAAAGAAAAGACATACTTACTCCGTCCAATAATAAATGTAACACTTGATTTTGTTGACTTTTTCGATGATCATTTTGACCTTAAATTATTTTTAAATCATACGATAAAAATAACTAAAAACATCATATTATGAAACTAGAATGTTTATATGAAACACTTGACAATATATTCAACTGATGAAAAATACCAATTAACATGCGAAAAAGATGCATTACAAATTTTGAAGTTGAATGTTTCCAAAGTTTAGAGATGTATCTGATGGTTCTTAACTCATCGGAAGAATACTTTTTGTATGTCTAATATAGTTCAATTCAAAACTATTAATTGCATAACTACAAAAACTATATACATTTATAGCACACCATTTATATTAAGTTTAATTACTCAATTAGTTATTTTTTTATTACGTTTGAAGTCATTATGTGAAAATTATATATTCACTCCGTTTATTTCAATATATTATTTAATAAAACAATAATGTTTTACAAGATTACGCTTCACACGCGTAGCATGTGACGCGGTTCCTAGTATTATATATAGATTTAGTTCAATCCAAATTTACTTGGTGGGGAGGTGTGAAATTTTCCATTACTCCCAACACGAGTGGAAGGGGTGGATTTTGTCTTCAGTCACGTAGATTCGAACACAGGTGAGACATGACCCAAAGACTCTCATACCATGATAAAATTTCAACACTAACAAAAGTTCACACTTACGGGGAGGTATATGTAGAAACTACTACCATTTGTATTATTTTCTCAATAGTTTTATGTGAGTCCCTATCATATATGCCATTTATCTGTCCACTCCAATTTACGGACTTTTCGGTTAAACGCCCCATTAGATATATATTAGGCATTTTAGAAAAGACAAAAACTGTTTATTATTAATGTATCACCTACTATTCAGTTTATCAACGGTGTATTTATATTTTATATATTTAAACAAAATAACAAATTTCACAATCACTTACAATTTTTTACTCATTCTTTTAATCAAATTTTTTAGTTTTCTTATTTGAAGTTAGGAGGTTCAGTTAAGGTGCATACAAACTTGGAAATTTATATTCCCAGGTCGGCTTCGTACCGACCTAAACGTAGGTCTTTATTATATATTTCATTCTAATTTATTAAATTTTGATAAAAATATATAAATATACAGTTATACCCCTACTTTCAAAAAATTCATTTTAATAATTTAAATAAATTCTTACTATTTTATAAGTATTAAATTAAAAATAAAAATTTACTTTAACTAAAATTAAAATTAACCAATATATATCAAATTAATTTCAACAACAATTCAATGGAATATTCGTTTTCCATAATCTAATTGCATTAGCTATCAACATTTGTAGAGGATAATAACAGAAGCTTATTTGGGGCTTTCTATTCTCAGGTCGGCTCTGTACCGACCTAAACTCAGGTCTTCATTCAATAGTTGTCATGTGGCGCTTAATTTAATCTCATCCATTTATTTCGGTTCAAAGTCATTTTTGGTACGATGGATTATAATTAATTTTCTTTAACATTAAAAATCACCACAAAAATACAAATTAACTATAATGCTCTTAATTTCAATTTATATGATTACATATACATAAACCTTATTAATTAATCTTAATCACAAATCAAAGTTAATTGATCACAATTAATTTATCCATTTTAATGATACATAAACTATCGAACACTTCTAAATAACATACTTCGTAGCTAAAAAAATAAGACTCTGTTATTGTTCTCTATAAATGTTGATAGCTAGTGCAATTAGATTATGGAAAACGAATATTCCATTGAATTGTTGTTGAAATTAATTTGATATATATTGGTTAATTTTAATTTTAGTTAAAGTAAATTTTTATTTTAAATTTAATACTTATAAAATAGTAAGAACTTATTTAAATTATTTAAATGAATTTTTTGAAAGTAGGGGTATAACTGCACATTTATATATTTTTATCAAAATTTAATAAATTAGAATGAAATATATAATAAAGACCTACATTTAGGTCGGTATGAAGTCGACCTGAGAATAGAAAGTCTCAGCTTATTTTTTTAGCTACGAAGTATATTATTTAGAAGTGTTCGATAGTTTATGTATCATTAAAATGGATAAATTAACTGTGATCAATTAACTTTGGTTTGTGATTAAGATTAATTAATAAGGTTTACGTGTATATGTAATCATATAAATTTAAATTGAAATTAAGGGCATTATAGTTAATTTGTATTTTTGTGGTGATTTTAATGTTAAAGAAAATTATTTATAATCCATCGTACCAAAAATGACTTTGAACCGAAATGAATGGATGAGATTAAATTAAGCGCCACATGGCAACTATTGAATGAAGACCTGAGTTTAGGTCGGTACAGAGCCGACCTGAGAATAGAAAGTCCCTACAAACTTTTTGTTATACTCATTCTTGGCTAGGTTAATAAATTTGCCTCACTCCAAACATTATTATTGCGGAGAAAAATTCATATGTAGGCCAATACACATTTTAGAAAAAGAGAAACATCTGTGAACTAAAGTAGTTTTGATTTTCTATGGACTATGATATTGGGAATAATGGAGCTTTCTTTAGATATTTGCTCACAATTGTTGAGCCCCTATCTGACCTTTTCCTTATGGATGTTTTTTATTTAATATAACTATCCCCTTTCTTAATATCATATCTTCATGATGTAATAATATTGACTCCAATTTCTAAACATAATGATTAGAGAGTTCCCACTTATTCCTATACTATCATTGTCATTCCCTTTCTTGTGAATTGATTTTTCTATACTCCACAACTGTATAATAAGGTTATGTTATTGCAAATTAATGACTTTTTATTGTACTTTACGATTTTTATTAACAAGTGACACGATCTCGTAAGTAAAATCACTCCGATCATAAGACCAAGTGACACCAAGGTTGTAAAGACCATGTTATTTTTGGGTTCTCAAGGTACGTAGTCCCAGAGGCTTGGTTAACTTTTGGGTTTAGCATGATATCTTTTGGGTGTGTGAAAAAAAAATCTAGACTATTGGTAGAGGATTTAAGTTTGTATTAGGGTTCGGTGCTTGCTGTAGCCGTTGGTGTTGTGTTGTGGTCAGCAATTTGTTCCCAACATGCTTTTTTAGCACTACAAATGATTTTGGTTTGGTTTTGTATCTCTTTGTGGTTGAAAGTTGGTGGTCGTAAGTTGATGTTCTTTTTGCTATTTATATTTTCAAGAGTATTTCTCATATTTGGTATTTTAATAAAATTTTGGCTATTACCAAAAAAGTTTGTATTAGGGTATCGAGCGATTTCGACTTATACTTCGAACATTGATTATGCTTTTTTAAGTTGATCATAAATTAAATAATTTTAGCTATTTAAAAAAAATGTAAGTAACAAGTTACACTCAAAATTGCTGGGCCTTAAAATGCCCATGTCCAAAAGATACTGTACATACTCCAAATCCAGCAGTTGACTTTGCTCGAGTCAAAGTCATGGCATTCGTCTTTGAAAGTTGAATATAGGGAGGGACATACAGACTTAAAACGATCGTTCGTTTTAATTGTTTGTTCTTTTTCAGATCTGACCATGGAGGCATAGACTCTTCTTTTAGGGTGGTACTACGATGCTTAGTTTCCTGAAATTGCCCTTACTCAGAGCGGAGCCACGATATAACGTCCCCTAGTGCGTATATACGTAACTGTTTATTTATTTATAGTAGAACAATTTTTTTTATATGATAAATAGAGAATAATTCAAGTATAAAAAATATACAACACTAGAGTTAATACTTTTACTAACAAATTATAATTTATGTGCATTATTAGAAAAAAAAACAGCAAATAATGTTAAAATGGATAGTGCAATATACAATGAATTGTCAAAAAATAAACTATTATATAGGTAAAGAAAAAATTATGGGTGCACTACCCTGCCCATATGTAGCTACGCCCCTGCCCTTACTGGTCACCCTTAGTCTTCTCTTGTTCCAGTTGGGCATTGGATCGGATATAATGATACAAATACAATCGATGTCAGAGATTGCGGAAGCTTCATGGTTGAGACGTTGATTGTGTATGAAAATGTTTATGTATATTCAAGTGTACAGAAACGTAGAATACAAGTCCCTATTTATACTAATAGAAGCTATCTATGATAAGGTATACAAAGATATCGTAGTATCTGAAAATTCTATCTACAAGACTTTTATTCTGTCAAGCCTCTTCCTTTATCTTTCCTGGATCCTGCTGTATCAGATTGCATTTGGGATTTAACCAAATCTTCTGCTGCTAATTCGTTACTGCATTTGGAGTCATGGTGCAAGCTCTCTAACTTCGTTAGTTCTTCTAGTTCTTTGGCTTGATTCGCGCACTCTATACTTCTATTTTGAGATTCCCCCTCAAGATGTGAGTAGATGTTTATTACTCTCATCTTGCATATCAGTTCTCGAATCTTCTCGGAACATAGAGCTTTAGTGAAGATGTCTGCTAGTTGCTGACTTGTGTGGACATACATCACTTCAATTTTTCCTTCCAATACTTTTTCCCTGATGAAGTGTTGATCCACTTCTATATGTTTTGTTCGCTCATGGAACACCGGATTCTTTGTAAGATGAAGAACTGATTGATTGTCACAGAACAATTTGGTGGGTTTCTCTTGAGTGAAACCAAAATCATTGAGTAAGTAATTGATCCAAATGATCTCACATGCCGTGTGAGTCATTGCTCTATATTCTGATTTTGTAGAAGATCTACTTACTACAGTTTGTTTCTTTGATTTCCAACTAATAAGTGATTCTCCTAACAACACACAATAACCTGTTGTTGATTTTCTTGTGTCTGGACATTGTGCATAATCAGAGTCTGAGTAAGCTACAAGATTCATGTCTCTTTTTGATGACAACAATATTCCTTGTCCATAATTAGCTTTCAAGTATTTTATAACTCTATAAGCTGCTCGCAAATGAGTTTTGGTAGGTGATTCCATGAATTGGCTCAAAACATTAACCGAATAACTAATATCTGGCCTAGTAAAAGTGAGATAAATGAGTTTGCCAACAATCTTTCTATAAATTGTTGGATTGTTAAGCAATTTTCCTTGCGTTTTGCTTAACTTGTGGTTCTGTTCCATTGGGATGATAAAAGGTTTGCAACCCAGGAAACCATTTTCATCAATGATTTCCAATGCATACTTTCTTTGACACAAATAAATTCCTTTCGACGATCTAGAGATTTCAATGCCAAGAAAATATTTTGGTTCTCCAAGATCTCTAATTTTGAATTGTTGTTTTAAACAACTTTTGATTTTGCTAGTTTCATGTTCATCCGTTCCTGCTAATAGTATGTCATCCACATACACTAATAGAACTACATAACTAGCATTGTTTCTTTTGGTGAATAAAGAGTAATCATGCTTGGATTGTTCAAAACCTATTTTCAGTAAAAAATTGTAAGTTTTGAATTTCATTGTCTTAATGCTTGCTTAAGTCCATAGATCGACTTTTGTAATTTACAGACTTTGCCATCTGTTGATTCCCCCTTAATGGAGTAGCCTGGAGGTATTTTCATATAAAGATCTTCTTCCAGGTCTCCATTAAGAAAGGCATTATGGACATCGAGTTGAGTGAGATTCCAGTTGAGTTGAGATGCTAATGCGAGAAATAGACGCACAGTGGTTAACTTTGCAACAGGACTAAAAGTTTCATTATAATCGAGTCCGTATTGTTGTGTAAATCCTTGGGCAACTAGGCGTGCCTTGTATTTATCGATGCTTCCATCAGCTTTTAATTTTGTCTTGAAGACATATTTACAACCAATTGGTGTATGATTGGATGGAAGGGTTGTAATTGTCCAAGTATTATTATTGTCCATGGCGGTGAGTTCATCTTGAATGGCTTGACGCCAATGAGGATAGCGCATGGCTTCTCGAAAGGATTTAGGATCTTGAATTGTTGATAGTGTAAGTGAAAAAATCTTTTGAGATTCAGAAAGTCGATCATAAGTAAGAAAATTGGAGATAGGATGCGCAGTGCTCATATTGATCGAATGAGCTCTAGGCTTTTTTTTCATGAGTTCACAATGAAAATCCCTAAGTCGGGTAGAGACCTGCTTTTCTCGTGTTGACTGTCGAATTTCCGGGACATGTTCAGGTTCTTGAAGAGAAGTAGGGGTGGGAGATATATTTTCCAAGTCCTGTGGAAGAGAAGTAGGTGTTGGAGATATTTGAGCTTCTCCAACAGGTGAATTGTCACCGCTCATTAGTAACGGTGAATGTTCATTAGAATGAGAAGTGATAATAGGAGATCGAGGTGGGGTCTCCGAGTGAGATGGAATTGGTGATGGAGAGGAGGTAGATATAGGCGATGATGGGAGGAGGATAGTAGGTTGGTTGTTAGTGTGATGATGAGGAGCATGGGTTGATCGAATGAGAAGCTCCTCATCTGTAGATAATGGTGACTTGGGAGGAGAGATGTGAGTTTGAATAATGACTTGAGAAGGATCTTGGTAAGGGAATTCATCTTCATGAAATTGAACGTCCCTGGAAATATAAATGACCTTTTTATCAAGGTCATATAATTTGTAGCCTTTGATATTCGAAGGATAACCAATAAAAATGGATTTTCGGGATCGATGATCAAACTTATGACGTAATTCGCTGATTGTGGCTCCATATGCTAAGCATCCAAAAACTCGTATATGGCCAAGTGCTGGTACCTTTTTAAACAAGATCTCATATGGTGTCTTGTTTTGTAGATTTTCAGCAGGAATGCGATTAACTAAGTAAGCTGCTGTTAAGACAGCATCCCCCCAAAATTTTAAAGGTAAGTGAGCTTGAAATAAAAGAGACCGAGCGATATTTAGGAGTGTTTGATGTTTTCTTTCAACAACTCCATTCTGTTGAGGCGTATATACGCAAGTACATTGATGAATTATGCCTTGATCAGCATAAAATTGCTTTAGTAAAAATTATGTACCATTATCGGTTCGAATTATTTTTACGCGAGTATGAAATTGAGTAAGGATCATGCGTACAAAATTTGGTAAAACATGGGCCACATCAGATTTGTATTTTAACAAGATGACCCATGTCATTCGTGAGCAATCATCTACAATTGTTAAAAAATAACGATGTCCTTGTAAGGATAATTGCGAAAATGGTCCCCATATGTCACAATGGAGTAAATCAAACACATTCGAACTAAAATGACTTTCATTAACTATAAATGAACTTTTCTTATGTTTGGACTTGTTACAAATATCACAATATGAAAATTCAGTACTAGTAACAAAAGGAGAAAATTGCTCAATTAACTTGAGTCTTGAATGGGGAACATGGCCTAGCCGAAAGTGCCAAAGGTCCTTATTGAGTTGAGCACACTGATTTATTTGACGAATGTGAGGAATTGCAGGAGAAAAACACAATAAAGACAAGTCCACATAATAAAGTCCCTGATTACTCTTGATCTTTCCATTCGTCTTCTGCGAAGAATGAATCTGCAAAAGACATGTTGCTTTATTAAAGATGAATTGAATGTCATTATCTCTAGTGATTTTGCTCACTGAAAGTAAATTTACTGTGAAGCTTGGCACACACAGTACATCTGTGAGTATAATGTTATTTTTCAAGTGAATGTCACCAACATGTGTGACTTGTATCTTTGAATGATTAGGTAATTGAACGGTTGAGTAAACTGATTTTACATTATGAGTATATAATGAAGATGAGTAAGTAACATGATCGGATGCACCAGAATCAATTATCCATGAATTAATATTTTGAGAAAAGACATTAAAGAAGGTTTTACCTGCATATTGTTCATCTGTCATCCCATGAGAAGATGAAGCTACTGCATTGATTTTTGGATTCTGAATAATCCTGAAAATTTGTTTCATCTGTTCCTGAGTCAATGGTGGATCCTCTTCTGGTCCTCCTTTCACATCAATCATAGCAGTACTATTGGCATAAACCGCATTCGCCTTCTTGTATCTTTCTTCATTGCGAGTAAATTGGAAGTCAGGAGGAAATCCATTCTTCCTGTAGCAGTTCTCCTCAAGATGACCAGGTTTGTGACAGTAAGTGCATATCATGCAATTTTCAGTAGAATGCCCAGACCTTCTACATTTCATGCAATATAGATTGTTCTTATTCTTCCTTTTTGCACCTACGGCCATGGCAGACATTTCCGCACCAGTATTCATGGTGTTTCTTGCCATCTTTTGCTTTTCATCCTGAAGGACCATAGAATAGGCCCGGTTCCAATGTGGGTGTATCATTCATATTCAGAATTTGAGTTCTCACATGTTCATAAGATGTAGTTAAACCCATCAAGAATTGTATCACATTATCAATTTCCTGCATGTGAGATAAATTATGCAATGGCTTGCATGGACACTCACCACATGTACAACCTTCAGCAGGTCTGAAAGTTTTCAACTCTTCCAGTAAGCAATTAAGCTTGGAAAAGTACTGTTCTACAGTGCTCTGTCCCTGCATGAGATTGCTCAATGATTTTCGAATTTCGAAAACTCTCACAAGATCTGGATCTGCATATCTGACTGCAAGCTTATCCCATGCTTCTTTTGCAGTGCTTGCATACCTGATGTTTGATGCAATTTCTTTGTTAACAGAATATAAAATCCAAGTGAATACAAGATTATTGCATCTAACCCATGGGAGATAAAGTGGATCTGCCGCATCAGGCATAGCACAAGATCCATCAACGAATCCCATCTTATTTTTCATAGTGAGTTCTAAGGTGAACATCCTTTTCCAATCATGATAGTTATGAGCATTCAAAACAGGATCAATTATGACAGTATGTGAGTTGTCATTAGCAGTGAGATGATATGGACTATAAGGATCACAAATATCATGAGGTTTTTCGGCAGTCGACTTTCCAGCAGTCTCCTGTTTCTTAGTCCCATCTTCGAGAGATAAATCAACCATGATTCAAGATGATGATATGAGTAAATATATAACTTGTGAATGAAAATAAATCAGCTGATAACAACAGCGAAATAAAATTTGATTTGAATTAATAATAGAATAAATGAATTATGGTTGTATATAGCAACCTGTTCGATATGGAGAATAAAAGACCTGTATCAAGTCTGGAAGCGGTGAATGAAGAAACAAAGTAATCCGTGAGAGTGCTGCAACAATGAAATCAACCTTAAAAATCTGAAAACTTAACCAGATAGGCACAGATCAATAAATCTGGCTCTGGTACCATGTCAGAGATTGCGGAAGCTTCATGGTTGAGACGTTGATTGTGTATGAAAATGTTTATGTATATTCAAGTGTACAGAAACGTAGAATACAAGTCCCTATTTATACTAATAGAAGCTATCTATGATAAGGTATACAAAGATATCGTAGTATCTGAAAATTCTATCTACAAGACTTTTATTCTGTCAAGCCTCTTCCTTTATCTTTCCTGGATCCTGCTGTATCAGATTGCATTTGGGATTTAACCAAATCTTCTGCTGCTAATTCGTTACTGCATTTGGAGTCATGGTGCAAGCTCTCTAACTTCGTTAGTTCTTCTAGTTCTTTGGCTTGATTCGCGCACTCTATACTTCTATTTTGAGAATCGATCGATCAATTCAAATGACAAATGCCATAACAGTTTATTTGAATCTAACAATCGTAAAAACACTACTCAATACAAGTTTCTTTCACGAATTGATATTCAAAAACAACAAATGAAATGCACAGGCGTATCACCGGAACAAACGATACCGTGTGATCATCGAAATAATTTAGAGTGGAAAGAAAATTGAAGGAGCAGTTACTACTCTTGGTGTAATAACAGAGTGTCAGCTAGTAGTAACAGCTAAATATATCAAATGACAAAACAAAATGCACATTTAGTTTTTTTTTTTTTTTTTTTGACGAAGAAATGCACATTTAGTTACATGTAAAACAAATCAAATGTAATTACATATGTATACTTTTGTAGCGTTGTAAATTTACACTTGATTTTGATCTTTAGTTTTATTTAGTTTTACGACACATAGTTATTCTTTGACAAGTCCAGTACTGTAGAAATGAATCAAGTCTAGTCGTGAGAATTGATGAAAGTGTGAAAAGCGGAAGCCGATTGAAAAATTATTATGTGTAGTATTAATAAGAAGGATCAATTAATTGAATGGCGGTCATGTAGAATTTAGATACTGCTAGTACATACTAGTACTTGATATATAATTAATTATATGCATGAATATAACCGCCCGCCCGAGCGATAAAGTGAAGGTAGAGGAAATAAAAAGGCGAACATAAAACTGGGAATCATGTGCTTATGCTTATTATGCTTATGTGTGACTCGATAATGAATGTGAAGTACCTCTATCCATTGTCGATATATCTAATCCAGCTGAGTTGTTCGTGATCTGGAATTGATTGATCGACTTGGTTTTTATTTCAAACTCACTCTTCTAATTACCTAGCTACCTTCCTCTATTTCATCATTTCATTTCTTCATGGTAGGTCAACTCAACCCATCTCAACTCTACACGTTCATTACTTTTCTATCAATCATCAACTTCTTCATTATTTTTCGAAAATATTCTCCAAATTCCCCTTCTTTCTTTAACCCATTGGTATCAGAGCAGGCCCAAGTCGATGATGGTTGTTACCCATGTTGGGTTTGGGCCGATGTGTATTCCGGCATTTATTGTCCACGTTGTAGACCCGATGTTCATACCGGGTTACACGTGAGAGGGCGTGTTAAACCCCATCCCACATCGCTTGAAGTAGGACCCCAATTCAACATATAAGATTGGAGAACCTTGTAAGGGGAGAAGGTTATCCAATCTTATATGTTGAATTGAGGTCTTACTCTCAAGCGATGTGGGATGGGTTTAACAATAAGCAAGCAATGGGTTAAAGAAAAAAAGGAGAATTTAAGGGGAAGATGTCAATTCTAATACTTATAATCAAGTAATCTTCAACCATGCCATTTATACAGGTTTCCTCTAACTTGGGACAATGAAAAGAGAAGTAAATTACAATAAAAGGAGTACTGGCAAGAAAAGTAAATTAATAAAAAAAAAAAAAAAGGACGCCAAGTGGCATAACCGCATGATGTATATAAGGCGAAACCATTTAGAGCTCTCCTTATGGTTGGGGTTCAATTAGAGAGATTTTAAAATAAAAACCTATCCCAAATGATGCTTCAAATCGTTTAGACTTATTTGAGGTTTTTAAGTGGATCCCCATAATCATATTACTCCGTATTATTATTGAAGTTTTAAAGGTGGGTCCTATAGTTGGGCCTTAAATAAGGGGCTACTAATTAGTAGCCCATTGTGATCATGAGCTACTAAATATAGCTCCATAAAAGCTTCAATTGGAGGTATGTTTAGGTTTAATTGGGGCTTTAAACCTCAATTAAGTAAAAAAAAGAAAAAAAAATCCATAAAGAGTGCTCTTATACATACATGTATCCAAAATGCTACTTCCAAAATAACTTACTATTTATTGCGGAATGTAAGGATCCAAAATATTACTCCAAGGGTTCTCATTGGCTATAGTGAAAATTAATTTTTAAAAATAAATAAAAGTTCGAAAAAAATTTATAAGTGTCATAAATTTGAACTTTAAGTTAATATATACATAAAATCCATAAATTTGAACTTTAAGTCATTATGCACATAAAATCACTATTTATTAAAAAAAAATATGAACTTGTTCCTATTTTTAATCATTGTTTTTTAATCTTAGACAATAACAACATGAAACTTTTGAGAGAACAGAGATAATAGTATTATTAACTCGATTGTCTGAAATTGCTAGTCATATGTAGGAACAAGAGTCTGTCGCACTTATGCGGTTTAACTTGGTTCACATGGTTTTGTAATCTATTACATGAACTCTTGGGGTTTACTCAATATGCACCTGAAGGGTACCGAATGCGGATTGCCATTAGAAAAAAAGTTGTTTAAACATTAGTGTATGTCATTTCAGCAATAAATCACGGAGAAATCCCTCCATAATCTTTTGAGAAATATTGGATGAAAATTCAGTTGTTTCACGTATACTTACGGTAAATGCACTAATGTTCCTCTACATTAAATTTCCTTGTATATCAAACATGGGAACTAATTTATTTTACTTTTTTCCCTTCTCAATTTCAGTGTGAATAATCCCTCCTTAAGCAAGCTCAGGAGACCGACCTTTCGAATTTGTGGTATAGCTTGGATTGAAATCCTTTGGGTACGTTCAGGGTTGCTCTAATCTATCCCAAGTCCCATAAAACGAACGGCGTTGACCAAAACAAACAAGATGAAGATGCATGATTCTTACTTTGACCGCTCGCAAATCCAGTTCACAACTGATCATTGACTCCAATTTTCTCACTATAAAAACTGTCTGCATGTCTCTCTGTCTCATAATTCACATAAATTAATTCATTTTTCTAGTCCTCAACTAGGATATTTGTCCGTTACGGTATATCCAGTAAAATAAGCCACATTTTAAGTATAACAATTCCATCCCATAATTTAAGAAATTCTTTTACTAGTATAATATTTGGCATATATAGTTGACGTCTTACTACTGTAGTTCTATTTGTTGATTTCGACGCTTTATTTCTTTATCATTTCACTTGGGCAATGGCATAACTGCCCCATGTATACCTTGTTCAAAGAGATATTTATACAACCGCCCCAGAATTACAAATAAATTCAAAACTGTAACTTCCAAAATAAAAAACTAAACAAGAACTGTAACGACATCTTTGTAGAGACCCATAGCGTCATCCTAGTTCTTGAACTCTCGCAATTTGCATAGGGGATTCGATAAATTTACTACTATAGTGATGTCATCAGCTGAAAATTTGACAATTCACCGATACATTTAAATTTTGAGAAACATAATTATAAGGCAAGTAGTGTCAAAGTGACTTTTACCGTTAACTTGATTTTATACAAAGTGTTGGAAAAATTAAACAAACATCACATTTAAGTATCCAACTCAAAATAACCGAAAGCAAAAAAGTGGAGGTGAAAGCGCAAAAATGATACTATTTCACCTTGCACCGTATATTTATACTACATGGTTAAAAGTTTTTTAACCTCACAGAACAACGTTTTAATTGAACATTCGGGTTCTTCGCGGGAATAACTCGTAAAACAGGGGCTATATCAATAAATTCGTGCAGGAAGCGATGTGAACGTTCCCTGGAACACGCATACTTACAATCTACTTATCCACATCAGAGCTGAGATGTATATTCAAAATTATCCATTAAAAAGAAAGTAAGAAATCAAATTCTTAACAATCCCATTTGACAGCTAATTATTAATCAAGTGCCTGTGGCTGTGACCTTGGTGAGAATCGAACTATCTATCTCTCTATATATACAGTTGCTCATATACTCCTCAAAGCCCACATTACATTTCTCCTCCTACTATCTTCTTCTTACATACCGCCAAGTTTTCCCTTTCTGCCTACATTACAAACACATAAGTTAAAGACACACAAATACACCTCATATTAGCTTTTTAGTACTACCAATCAATCTTCCACAAGAAAAAAAATGGCGGGTGGTTTCGCCCCGGAAGCCGGTAACAGCAAGGCATATCCCGGAAACTTAACAGCCTATGTCCTCATCACTTGCGTTATTGCCGCTATGGGCGGTCTCATTTTCGGTTACGATATTGGTATTTCAGGTAATTTGTCAGAATGATTAAATTCCACACCTCTCTAGAAATTCGAGCTTTTAAAATAACGAAAACTGATTAGTTAGTCTGTTTGACTAATTTGCAGGGGGAGTGACGTCCATGCCCTCGTTCTTGAGAGAGTTCTTCCCTTCGGTTTACCGGAAACAAGAGGCAGATGCTTCGACGAACCAGTACTGTAAATTCGACAGTGAGACGTTGACGATGTTCACGTCTTCTCTGTACCTGGCAGCCTTGTTGTCTTCCATTGTTGCGTCTTACGTGACAAGGAAGCTTGGGAGGAAACTGTCTATGCTGTTTGGTGGTATACTGTTCTGTGCTGGAGCTTTGTTGAATGGGTTTGCACAAAGTGTTTGGATGCTTATTGTTGGCCGTATTCTTCTCGGTTTCGGCATTGGTTTTGCCAATCAGGTAACTTTTCTTTAATTTACCTCTTGTTAATTTTATTTACAGCCCCTTATTGACTATGTGACATAAGAACAAGTGTGGTTTGATTGGTTTCTAAATTCCCAACATGGCATTTTTTGTTCTGATCAATATACTCTGTTTCTTGTCCCTTGCTCTGTAATCCTCTGTTTTCTTGCTCTGTACTTTTTTTTTTTTTTTCTCTCCCTATGTTTCGAAGTTATTGATGGTACATAGGATAGTTGCAAGTTGTGGGTCAACTCTTCAGATCTGATCTCAAAGTATTTAATGAAGTATGTTTATGACAGGGAACTATCTACTACCTTGTTGAACATACAAGTGGAATTTTCATATTTTTCAATAAATATTTGATGAATGCTTAAAAAATTTCCAATTCTTTTGGACTTTACTATTTGCAAATCAATTACATAGCACATGGGGATCTCATATATCTGGTCCAGTAGTAAAGAACTTTTTGTGATCCTGATAATGATTTGGAGATTTTAATTGGTGCTAAAATATCACATATTTTAAGCTAAAGTAATTGAATAGAAAAGTATAGAGTAAATTGTTGGTTTAGTAAACCTACAAGTATAATTGTATTCTAAGAAAAAATGTTCCTTTTTTGCATGACCTAGTGACTTGTACAAAATTCAAAATGTTTATTCGAGTGATAATCATTGTTCATTAGAAATTTAGAATATAATGGTGTTAATCAATCAAGACTTTGATGTGTGATTTGAAAGTGAACCTTTTTTTTTTTTTTTTTTTAAAGAAATGGAATCTTAATCATACAGGCTGGTTATTTGATACTAATTTCTTTGTTGTGACGTTTTTTGTTGGCTCTTTTGTCAACTTCTCTTCACTCCAATTATCACGGCGTTTGAATGAGAACAAAAATTAAATAAACTGACTTCAACCAAGTAGACTATTTAATCCATATTGTCTCATATTTGGTAGCTAGTCTATTTTCCACTGTATACTTATCTTTGGTTACAATACAATTAGTGGACCCAAAGAAATTTACAGCCTGCAAGTTAATTTCTTGGTGTCTTAATAGCTAACAAGATTAAAATTTTGTTACATATATACATGCAAATGATGTATTTTTGGTACTATGTTAATGCAGTCTGTCCCACTCTACTTGTCTGAGATGGCTCCTTACAAGTACAGAGGTGCACTCAACATAGGATTTCAGTTATCCATCACCATCGGTATCCTTGTAGCCAACGTTCTAAACTACGCTTTTAACAAAATCCATGGCGGATGGGGATGGCGGTTGAGCTTGGGTGGCGCTGTTGTTCCTGCATTGATCATCACTGTCGGCTCCTTAGTCCTCCCCGAGACACCAAACTCGTTGATCGAGCGTGGAAACCATGACTTGGCCAAGTCCAAGTTGCAAAGAATCCGTGGCAAGAACGTGGATGTTCACGAGGAGTTCCATGATTTGGTGGCTGCTAGTGAAGCGTCTCAAAAGGTGGAGCACCCCTGGAGGAACCTTCTCCAGAGGAAGTATAGGCCTCAGCTCACAATGGCAATTGCAATTCCGTTCTTCCAACAGCTTACGGGTATCAATGTGATTATGTTCTATGCTCCTGTTTTGTTCAATACTATTGGATTTGGAGCCGATGCAGCACTCATGTCTGCTGTGATTACTGGTGGGGTCAACGTTGTAGCGACTGTTGTTTCAATTTACGGTGTGGATAAGTGGGGTAGAAGGTTCCTTTTCCTCCAGGGAGGTATTCAGATGTTGATCTGTCAGGTAAACCGATTAATTGATACCGTTTAAACTTGCATTTTTATCTGTTAGACCGTCTATCTTATGTATGTCGTAAACTCATGCTCAAACCGTGTTTTCAGGTTGTTGTTGCAGTTTGCATTGCGATAAAATTTGGAGTGGATGGAGAACCAGGCGAGTTGCCAAAATGGTATGCGATTGTGGTGGTGGTGTTCATATGTGCGTACGTGGCAGGATTCGCGTGGTCATGGGGACCATTGGGTTGGTTGGTACCCAGTGAGATCTTCCCATTGGAAATTCGATCAGCAGCACAGAGTATCAACGTTTCGGTTAACATGCTCTTCACATTCGTGGTAGCTCAAATATTCTTGACTATGCTTTGCCACTTGAAATTCGGGCTGTTCCTGTTTTTCGCGTTCTGGGTGGTGGTGATGACAATCTTCATCTACTTCTTCTTGCCGGAGACAAAGAACATACCCATTGAAGAGATGGTGGTTGTGTGGAAACAACACTGGTTCTGGAAAAAGTTCCTGGCTGATGTGGATTATCCTAATGGATCAGTTGAATTGAAGAATGGAGCTTATAAAGTATGATGATGATGTTCAAATTGAGTATAGATAATTTGTTGCACGGAACAACTTTCAAATTGGACTATTAGTTTTTATTTAATCTTCTTTCACATAATGATAGGGGGGAGAGTTTTAATATGTCTGTTAAAAAGCTCTGTTGTTATATTTATCCTTTTCTAGTTGTTGAATTTTTAATAGTAAATATAAATATCCGTTATTGTTTTCAAGTCACAAACAATTGTCTTCTTCTTCTACATTAGTTTGCTTCAGTTTGCTTCAAAGAATAATGTTACATCTCTAAGGCATAATGATCTCAATAATCTTGTTTGTATAGTTGAGTGGTACTGGTACCCCTATTATTGGGCTGCATATAAAAAAATATCATGAGTTAGTGATGGATTAAAATTCAATCTTAAACCAGCAAAAATAATTGAGATAATATGTGTTTGAGGCGACTTTACCAATACATTACGTCTTATTTGATCAAAGTAAGGTGATTTACGTAGCGTTTTATATATATTATAAGATGATTGATCACTACCAACCACCTCATCAAGTTTCACTCACCTTATTCGTTCGTTTACTAAACATACATTGCAATATAGTTCATGACAGATAAATTTCGTGGTCCCTGGCTTTTGGTTTGAACCAGGATAGAAGAAGCACCGACGAGCTAGTGGCTAGCATTGCCCATATTTGAGTCTTCTTGCAATGTACGTTCATTTCTCCCATAATTCATTGGTGTCATGCTACTGATTTTGGAAACAAGAACGAGTCATACTCAATAGGCAATTATATTTACATGTTCTACAATGGGTGGGTGGTTTCGTCTGGGGTTAGAATTTCTACAATGGTGCTTTTTGGCCTATATTTTTCTCACAAAATCTTTCTATATAATCTTTTGGATTAAAACAGTGCCAAATATGGACACATAAATAAAATAATTGCAAAATTATTAACGTTATAGGCAAACTTGATACTTCAAGAAGTTATATGATCAATGAAATATTTACTGAGTATGTGATTTCGGTTTTTTTAGACAAGAAAATCATAAAAGAGATCTTTTATTATTTCGGATACTGATATAGTGATATGATCCTACGGGTAAAAAAGTAAAACTGAAATCTGGATAGAATACGAGTTCTCTCACAACTAGTGAACGAACATGAAAACAAAAAGTGAAAACTTGTTAAGTTTGAGTCTGCACTCTAAAGCCGCTTAGTTAATGATCAACTGACAATTTTTGTAGCTCTGTACGTGTCTAAGACAGTTATTCAATTTTCGAAATATCAATATCTAAGTAGAAAATACTAGCTTTAAAAATCAAAGCAATACACTATCTAGGACCATCCAATGTGGATATAAAGTAGTCCAATTTTGTTGGTATCAGTCCAATTTTGTTGGTAGCTTTGGATAATCCCAAAAGGAAGGAATAGCGAGATTTCTTATAATAAAAGACTTGTGGAATCATTAAATAAGTATCCTAATGTTCACTCCTTTATAAAAGTGAGAATCAAAACTCACATGTTGTCTAGTGCTAATCACGTTTTCTTTCTTTCGACCCCGTAATAACGATACGTAGGACCTTTTTTTCCTTACAAGGAACACTGTCCATAGCTTTCAAAAACTTTTCAAGATAATAACAAATCAATAATGAAAAATAAATAAATTATATATGAAACATAGATAGATAATCAACTGTTTCACGACCTTACAAATGAAGGAAATAAGTGGTCGTAGTTTAGATTAAGAATGTACCTACGATTACGAATATGAAAAAGCTAGTGAGACATGCATTTTTAGGTCACGGAAATTGAAAATACAATAAAATTATGTACATATTATGATAAAATCACATGATTTTTTTTTTGAATTGATCAAATTTTCATTACTAAACGTAAGAAAAGGAGCATAAGCAGTGGCGGTCCGCCACTGGGTCACTGGACCCCCTGAAATTCTAAATTTCTTTTAAAATAAAAAATATTTTAATCCTATTTTGCATTTTGACCCCCTAAACAATTAAAATTTTATATTTTGACCCCTAGATATTTCTCTTAGATTCGCCACTAAGCATAAGCCATGCTCGAATACAAAAGTTCAAAGTACAAACTAGACGAAAATAAAAGAAGCAACACAAAAGCAAGGAAAAACAAGAAGACTAAAAGCAGCCGCTAGCAACAGGAAGGCCAAGCTAAGAAGTCTTCAAGGGAAGTCACCAGGCAAGTGTTCAACCAACATGAGTCCACAATGTCACCAAGCACACTTAAACTTCCAATAACAGCCACTAAACAGCCAAGAGTAGCAGCAACCTTCAAACAGAGAACCTCAAGAGCCAGAGAAGTACTAAAGCCAGCTGGGAACCGAACCAAACAGTGAGCCAAAATCACATGATACATCACTGGTTTATTTAATTGGAAAGACCTTTATGTTTCTCGTAGAAATTTGGATAGAGGCATCATCCACTTTTGTACCATTATTATTCTTCTGGATAATGTCTTTTTTTTTTTTTTATCTTTCGTGTTTACTCCTATCATATATGATATTTACACTTTGAGAGGAAAGATAACTTCATCATCGTGATAACAGGGTGAACGGATTACGTTTGAATCTTGAGTCTCTTAAGCTCAATTTGCTGAAAAGTATGCGTTAATGTCAGAATATGTCTGGTCCGCATTTATGAACTGAGACTTCTTATAAGTGGGGTAAAGCTCTTAGGCCCGACTGAGATGTGTGAGTCCGATACCACCATCCGGGCCGACAAAAATCCCTGGTCGCTCTAAGTATTACGGGGCCGACCCCACAAGGAAGGCCCAAACTACATACAAGTTAGGGGCAACCAGCCCAAAGGCAATGCTGCTCTAACTATTTCGATGGTCAATTTGACCTCAAATTAATCCCAAATCATACATGAAAAATAATTAAAAACTTTATATTATGAAAATATAAATATTCTAATTTCATAATATAATTATTATAATTATTTTTATTGTATGATTAGAGATTAATTTAGATCAAACGGATTCTCAAAAAGATTAGCAAAACCAAGTGTTTCATTTATTTTTATTTTTGGATGAAATAAATAATTTGGCACATCAAATCCAACTATCCAAGCCTAGTTCGACCTATATGGGATGGCTGCAATTGGACCAATAGGATAGACTAATGGTCCATGCCTGGGCGTAAACTTTTTACTCCCACAAGCCCAGTCCAATATCTATCTTGCTTGTAGTTTTAATTTTTATACAAGTTACCTCGCACAGATATTGATATTGATACGGTGTGATACGTATCAGATACGAATACGATACGGATATGGAGATATGACTTTTTGGTACGAATTGGTAAAACTTCAATCGAAATAATGTGTGATTAGAAGCAATAGAACGTGCTTGGAATGCTAATCCTATGAAATTAGGTGACCGCCGTATATATCTCAAGAACCCTATGTGTGGTATTCAAACTTAGTAAACAAAAGGCAAGTATTGTATGTTAACAATGGTGGACTCAAAGGGCTGGACTAGGGTGTTAAGGAATTAACCCGATCTTCAGCTGAGTTCTAATCGAACTCGGGATGGGTCAATGCGAAAATAGAATTGGCCTGGCATTGGAAGGATCACATACTACAATTGATTTTCTTTAGCTGTCATCTGGCCAACACCAATTTTTCAGGGAAAATTAGATAATAATTGCTACAAAACCATGTACATTTGCATGCATATCTAAATCACAATAATCGTACAATGTAACCTAGCTGATCATGGCTGTACAGTGTACAAGTATATATGTAGTATGTACAATTGTACATATAGTAATATACACCCAAATTTACATAAGAAGTATATGCAGACTGTGCCATATGCAAATGTTGTTGGTTCTATAATGTACTCTATGGTATGTTATAGACCAGATTTAATACATGCCATGAGCACAGTCAGCAGATTCATGGATAATCCTGGGAGGATTAAATGGGAAGCAGTAAAATGGTTGTTGAGATACATAAAGAGTTCAGGGGACCTAGCTTTAGTGTTCAGGAAGCAAGTTCATAATGATGATGCCTTAGTTGGATATGTAGATTCAGATCATGCTGGGAATGTGGATACTAGAAAATCTCTTACTGGATATGTGTTCACCTTCTTTGGTACATCTGTGAGTTGGAGATCAACACATCAACCAGTTGTAGCTCTTTCTAGCACAGAAGCTGAATTCATGGCACTTACAGAAGCTGTGAAAGAAGCTATATGGCTAAGAGGAATCATACATGAGTTTGGCATTGATCAAAGATGTGTGAAGATCTACTGTGATAGCCAAAGTGCTATACAACTTGCAAAGCACCAGGCTTATCATGATAGATCGAAACACATAGATATAAAGTACCATTTCATCAGAGACATTGCTGAAAATGGTAATGTGCAGATTTTGAAGATAAAGACTGAAGAAAATCTTGCAGATGCATTTACCAAGTCTCTACCTATTGCTAAGTTCAATTTCGGTATGGAGCTTATCAATCTGGTAGATGACAGGAAGGAGCCTTGAATCCAAGAGGTGCAAGAGGGATGCGTCTTAACTCTGAGAGATACACACAGGGATATGTTCTAACTGTGAGGAACATGAATGGGAACTGCTTCAACCATAGAAGCAGGATGGGAAGAAGATGGTAACGCATGCTAAGGTAGAGAATCTTGGATAATAGAATGGTTTCTTAAGCAAGCAGTCTGATTAATCTGATCCAAGGGCTCAAGATTACTCTACAGCTCAATGGTTCAGATCATCAAGCTTGCTGCTGCAAGTTGTTCCCTTAGTTGGTTAGTTAGTTAGCGTTTTGCTTGATCATCTTGATCATCAAGCTACCACTAGATATTTTGCTAGGCAATGATATAAGAGTGAGCACGTGTATTTGCAGGGGGAGAGAGATTGATCAGTTATTCATCATTCACAGAAAACAGAGAGAAAAGTGAGGAAACAGAGAGCTTGAGAATAGAGCTTGTAATCTGTACACTTCTCGTTGCTTAGTGAATTGCTTCTTCTTCCCCGTGGACGTAGATTCATCTTGAATCGAACCACGTAAACTTGTGTGCATTGTTCTTCGTTCAATTGCTTATTATCGAGTTCATTGTTTGATCAAACTAGGGTTCATACGTTCCTTACTTGAAGGATTTGGTTGGAGAACGGTGTAGTTTCTGCGCTATTGGCAAAACATATACTATTGAAGATGATCAAAATAAGTCTGTCTCCTTCCAATTCCCTCTTTGTCAATCTTCACTGTTTCTTCTGGCTGATGACATGACGTACCCCATTGTTGTTTTTTTTGTTTTTTTTTTGAAACAGACGTACCCCATAGTTGAATTCCACTCTTTTACATTTTTTTTAAAGTATCTTACTATAAGAGTCCTCTACATGCATGCATGCTGCCACAACCAATACAAAAGCAAATCTCCAATTTCTTAACAACACAATCATCAAATCAAAGTTCGAAACAATAAATCCAACTAATCTAGACATCTCCCTGTTTTGCCTCTACAAATTGCAGGGACAAATGATTGTTGAAAGACCAAACCATAAATCCCAACTCTTCACCAATCACCAAACATTATTCAAATGCCAATAATTAAGCATTACATAATACACATATTCTGATGATATGTTACCAAATACAGAGCTGTATTGCTAATGTGAAGATAAAGCAGATAGTCCAAACTCCAAATACTAACCTTAATTAATAAGGTAGAATAAGTCATAAGACTAACAAATAATGATTAAAAAGCTCACCTGTATGTTTGGGGATAACAAGTGAGTTTTTGGCTTGACTGATTTACCCAAATATTTTCCCTTTTTTAAAAAAGGTTTTGTATCCTATTTTCGTATTGAGAATGTTTTTTCTGGGAATACTTCAGGGCTTTGCCACATTCATGCCCCATAACCGATATATATACACTAGCTCTGACAAATCACTCCTACAATACAAGTACATGAACAAAACTTCACCATGAGACCTTTTTGGAGGATAAGAAAAGGGAACTAATCATCAGAACGTATTGAAGTAATAATCATTTTTTAAACAAAGCTTTACTTTCTGCAATTTCCTGCTTTTACCAACTCTAAATCATTTTTTACGGAAGGTCCATAAAATCTCAAACTAAATCCATCCACACATCTAGTTTTGAGTTTTAACTTCAAGAGCATTTATCACTTGTTGAGATAAAAGAACACTTCCAATTATCAGTACTAGATATAAAACCGCTTGACAAAGGACTGCAAAATTGGAAAATGTTTTAATAGTCTATCATATGGTATGTGCTTATCACGGCAATCGCGTGGCTGCCTATCATACGGTATCAGTTCAACAGTTACACAAATTATTGGGTCTAAAATAACTACACCTTGTAGGCTTTTCAGGAATTAGATTTACAGTTCAATGCTTTATTTAGGACTTCAATATACATCTTTTCCCAGCGGGATATACCTCCATAACTATAACCACCATCAAACCAATATGACAGCTACAATACAAGCATTTAAAGAAAAAAGAGTTTGCTTACCTCTTCCATCGATGGCAGCTCAATAAGAAATATATTATCATGCACAAAAAGCAATTCAGGGATGCAATCCAAAGGTGAGTCAACCCGATCCTGCGTATCACAACCCAAAAGGTTATCAAAATACAGGGTGAGAGATTTTTCAATTCAATCGTGACAGAAATGATTTTACCATCAGTGATTAATGCCTAAAGAATAGACTCCACTCCATGTCTCCATCCATGTATATTCAATCATGGAATAAAAACACTTGGTACTTCCCTCTTCCTCGAACAAAACATTTAAAAGTAGCTTTTTGCTCAACTGAAGCAATCAACATATATGCCTCCCAGTAAGACAAGGCTTTCATTTTGTGATTTCCATGACCAATATATGGAGTATAGAATAAGCTGCTAAATAGTACACAGTTATAAGTTTCTTAAACATTAAATCCCTGAAAGGATAAATGTTCTCCATTTTTACAAGTTTCTGTTTCAGCAAGTTCATGCTATTAGAAAACTGATTCAATATTTAAATCTAGTTTCTAGATCAGAAGAACCCCTTGAAGTTACGTCAATTTTGCAAGCCTGAGTATGTCAAGCATTTCCATGATTAATTGATGCAAAATGCTATTTTATAGAAGGAAAAAAACAAAGAAAAGATAAGAATCGTTGCCACCCCAGAAATGATTGTCAACGGTACTGGTTGATGCTTCATATTGATTTTTAGACAGTAACACGAATGCAATTAGGTTTAGTACATAAATTCTTGCTCTTAAAAAAAATTACAGATGGAAAGATTGTTCTTGTTTCATTAATGTGTTTTAATTATATAAAATGGCAACACTCTAGCATACTTTAGAAATGTCAACATGACTATACAAGAACCAAAATTGCAAAGACAGGGCTATGAGTTAACAAGCCATATTGGCAATGCTACTTTTTCTATTCTCTACTTTCATAAATATCCTCCTGTCAAAGATTCAAAGAATGTAATATCTAATGCATGACCTAACCAGCCAAGTTCTTAGAAGTTGTAAGTGCATAAAGATAAACTCAAATTTCCATTTATGATTACTAGCAGAGGTGACGTCATGTGTACATTGTGCAACTAAAAGGTTTTAGACACAAAAATATCAAACTATGGCCCACTGATAACATTATTCTAAATTTGACATGCAGGGGCAAATTTTCAATAACACCACTGAAAAAAACAAAATTCATAAATTATATATAATCCAAATTTCATCCTTGGCTGAAGAAAAAACATCCAACAATTTATTTATGAACAAATTCACATCTCGATTTAGATTTCTGCATAACAAATTTTGGACGTTATGGATACATTTAAGCAATATGTTTCCTCAGATTTGGCAGTGGAAAAGTACTATATACTCGTAAGTTAGATTAAATAGAGAGTATAGATGCTAAATTAACCATTGCAGTTAATTGTAAAAGAATGTATCGGTGAAGTTGAAACTACAATTACATAAATAAGTAAAAAAGTAACTACTATTCCACTGGACATCAATTTTGCTTGGCCAGTATTCATAGTTAAGAACAACAGTATCCACATAGAAATCACAAACCCGATCTCAGTTCCAAAGTGTGAACAATTTAATGATATTAATATACAACCCATAAATCTATAATGTAAATGTAAAAGGAGAGAAGACTAGCCACTTCCCATAACTAATTTACATTATTTCACAGCTACAAAAACAACCATGAAATATTCAACAGATTGTATTCATAGCATTCACTTGTAAATCTTTCACTTCAATGCGCAATGAAATAAATCATTTGATATCTCCTACATCGCAGTCACAAACTAATAAGCTTAACCAGCCCCCTCCCCCTCCCCAACTGAGAAATAACTTCGTAACAAAACATAATCGACCTCAAGTTTGTGTAAGAGTCTGTGTTTTCAGTAGCAGGGACTGCTGGTAAAGATGAAATAATAGCCAATCTCAACCACAAGGGAAAATATAAACCTTCTAGTGTATAATTCTTAGCTGCAAGTTTCTCTCTAATTACAGTCTTGCTTTATGCCTTTCTAGACTTCTATCCAGGTCAAGTTTTACCATAAATGCCACTAGCAACTAGAATGCTTACTGGTGGTAAGCACTAAATATCAATGCTGTATTTCTTTTCTGAAGAATCTACCTGAATGACTCTACTTATTGCCTTGTTTGCACTAGGTGACTCTGCAGGATTATAAGTTTTCTTTTAGGTTGTTATACATGAGATACAGCAGTAGTGAAAAACTTGTGCTTAAAAGTTGTTTCTCGACAGACAGTCAACCACTTTTGCAATTTTAATATGCTCAGAGAAACAATATATAAATATGCTCAGACTTTACTCTTTATTCTAATAATAATTATATAAAATTAAAATGCCAAATTTACATGTTCTGAACTCTTCAGTAGCAGCATGAAGCCATTCAAGAAACCCAGATTTTGTCGTTCCTCCTGCAAACGAAAGAAACTTGATACCTTCAAGAAAAATCAAGAACCAGACAATGTATTACGCAAATTGTAATGGTTCGATTATTAAAAAAAAAATTCCTTATAGGTTTGCACCATGCTTTGACTGATCCTCATACAAGATATCAGTTACTTTTGTGGGGTATATAGAAGTCGCAGAGCATCTATCACTTAAAAATGTATTATGTTTAAGCCACACTGTTTCATTTATGTAATTATATATAGATTGCACTATAACTTCTTTTCTTTTTCTTTTGGTTAAAGGGATTGCTTTTGCAATTCCAACCATGGCGTGATTAAGGCAAAAGATTGCACCAAGGGTGCGGCTCGATCCAGACTTTCATCCTAGGTGTTCCAACAGTCACTTTTAATCACTGAATCCAGCATCCATTGGGTATTTCTCTACCACAGGAATAAAAGGTGGGACTTGCTTTATAAAGCCCAAGTTCTTATGCAATTCAGCCAATCCTTTATGTTTATAAACAGTCGGTTTAAATGAAATTAAATTGATTACTGTCAATATTCAAGCATCAGGCAAAGCAAGGGAGGCGTTCGTTTCCTAGAAGTTCAGAAGCATCGTATGTAAAAATCATGTAGGGTGTAATGAATAATAAAACCAAGATCACCTTTCTATGAATCTAGGATTCTTTCTTCTTATTATAGTTCTTGTGAGGTGTTATCTCAACAACTGTTTCCGAATGCAATCAGGAAAAGGTAATTGTCTCCATTAGGAAATCAATTCCTATTTGAATTCCTTTAGGTATAGCTGCAAATTGAAGGCTATATAAAGGGGTGATTATTGCATGCTCATAACCAGATCTGGAGAAATAACAACACAGCTTGAAGACCCGGTTCGACTACTTCGAAGGGTGATATTATATAGATTATAGGTTCTAGCTTTGAGAGACAGATTTGTTCTTGTTTCTTGCATACTGTTAGGGACTTGTAATTGGGATTGATATAATATAGTGGAAGCTGGTGATCTCCGTGGACGTAGGTTATTTAGAACCGAACCACGTTAAATCTTGTGTTCTCTTTTGCTTATCGTTCTTGCTCTGTTTCTGGTGTTTTGGTTGCTTGGGTGTGTGTTTGATTGGTGCAGCTGGTTCTTGGTGGTTTAGTTGTGTTGTGAGCTTTTGTGATTAGGTATAATCGACTTTTGTTGAATCGAACTCAACAATTGGCGCCGTCTGTGGGAAGAAGGGTCGAAGGAATTTATCGGGAAAATCCAAAGCTTGATATAAGCAATGTCGTCAACTAAAGTCGAGATTGAGAAGCTGACGAAGCACACAGATTTCAGCCTGTGGAAACTGAGGATTAAGGCCTTGTTGTCGGATTATGGAGCTGACGATGCTCTGTTGGGAGATGAAGGTCTTAAGGATATTAAAGACGATGCAAAGAAGAAGGAAATCAAGAAGAAGGCATTCAATACACTGATTCACTCATTGAGCGACGAAGCATTGAGGGAGGTTGTTAAGTGTACTGATGCAAAAGAAATCTGGGATAAACTTGAAAAAGTTTATATGGGGAAATCATCAGCCCGGATGATGTATCTCAAGCAGAAGTTTCTTGGTTTTAGGATGGAAGAAGGTAGGCCGATTCTGGAGCAGTTAGCAGAGTTTGACAAGATCACAACACACTTGGAGAATGTTGTTGATAAGACTACAGACGCAGACAAAGCTATGGTGTTGCTCAACTCCCTTCCCAACTCCTATGAGAACTTTAGAGATCCGTTGATGTTTGGTAATGTTGAAGTAACTTTGGATTTGGTACGGGAATCATTGAAGACTAGGGAGTTCCATAAGCAGAAGAATCTGCAGGAAGGTGGACATTCGGCTGAGAGTCTTGCTATGAAGTACCATGGTTCCAAGAAGGGTTCTTCAAGGGAAAGATTACCAAAGGAGAAATATAAGAAGCAAGAGAGTAAGAGGTCATCAGATTCTGTGGAGAATAGGAGGTGCTACCACTGTCACAATAAGGGACATCTCAAGAAGGATTGTCCTGTGTGGAACAACAGGAAGCCAAAGCAATCTGGGGGAGAGGCAGGAACAGTTGACATAGCACAAGCTACACAATCTTTTGACATCTCAGAGGTACTTACGGTCTCTACTTCTAATATAGACTTATCCTGGATACTTGATTCTGGGTGCTCTTTTCATATGAGTCCAGTTAAAGAATGGTTTACAAACTTCAAATATGGGAAAGGTGGAACTGTACTTTTGGGGAACAATCAGTCATGCATGGTCAAAGGCATTGGTGATGTTAAATTGAAGTTGCATGATGGAACTGTTAGATTGTTAACTGGTGTAAGGTACATACCTGATTTGAGGAGGAATCTGATCTCACTTGGTCAATTTGATGCTATGGGATATTCATGGAGTTGTAGTCATGGTGTTCTACGAGTTATGCACGGGGTTCAGGGGGGTGTTGGGTCAACACCTCAGACAACCTTGCTGGAAGGTGTTAAGAAGAATGGTCTATACTATTTATCTGGTAACACAGTAGCTGGAGAAAGTGCAGCAGTTCATGGGAATGACAACACATATCTATGGCACAAGAGGCTTGGCCATCTTGGAGAGAAAGGATCGAAGGAACTTACCAATCAGGGATTACTTGGAGGAGACAAGTTCACTAAGTTACCATTCTGTGAGACATGTGTGATGGGGAAGGCGCACAAGACCAGTTTCAACACAGGGAAGCATACTACTAAAGCTAACTTGGATTATGTGCATTCAGATTTATGGGGACCATCCAGGACACTCACTCAAGGTGGAGGTAAATATTTCATCTCATTCATAGATGATTATTCAAGGAAGGTCTGGGTTTATATTCTGAAGTCTAAGGATCAAGCATTTAATCAGTTCAAGGAATGGTTAGCTGAGGTAGAGAATCAATCAGGAAGATCATTGAAGTATCTCAGGACTGATAATGGATTGGAGTTCTTATCTACTGAGTTTACTAATTTCTGTAAAGAGAAGGGTATTACTAGACACGGAACGGTTGCAGGTACACCACAACAGAATGGAGTTGCGGAAAGAATGAATAGAACTCTATTGGAGAGAGCTAGGTGTATGTTACTGAGTTCTGGGGTAAGCAAAGGTTTCTGGGGAGAAGCTATGGTTACAGCAGCAATACTTATCAATAAGAGTTCAGCTATGTCTTTGGAGTTTAAGACGCCGGATCAAGTATGGACTGGAACAACTGGGGACTATTCAAAACTCAAGGTGTTTGGTTGCTTGGCTTTAGCACATATCAAGCAAGATAAGTTGGAAGCTAGAGCATTGAGGTGTATCTTTATTGGTTACCCAAAGGGGGTTAAAGGATATAAGCTTTGGTGCATAGAACCTGGAAACGGAAAGTGTATTATAAGCAGGGATGTCCAGTTTAATGAAGATGTGTTACCTCTGAAGGACAAGCAGGCAGGTGTTGACAGAGGGGGTTCACCCAATCCCGAACTCAACCTCGACTCTGCAGAAAATACCAGAATTGAGTTAGAAGATGAGAGAGTTCACTCTCAGGTGGAGCCCACAGTGGAGGATGATGTTGCGGATGCTGAGCCTATCTTACCAGTGAACGAGGAGTCTAGTAGTAGCTCAGAGTCAGATGGTGATGATCGACTTGATGAGGAAGTTGGTGAAACTTCAAACTATCAGCATACAAGAGATCAAGGATATGCACAGGGAATTTCAGTTGAGGTGGAATCTGAGGATGAAACTGATATAACACCAGGAGAAGTTGTTTGGACTATGGAGCAGGTTGATACACTAGGTGTTGGACAAGGGGTTGACGCAACCCTGACCGGAACTCTAGAACAACAGGTTTATAATCAGGTCCCAGAATACTCAGGTACTGAATATGAAGCTCTGGATGATGAGTTTCAGGAGAGTGCAGATGGAAGGATCTCGTATGTGGATGATATGTTGATTACTAGCAGGTCAATGGAGGAGATTGAAACACTTAAAGGGAAACTGCGGGAAGAATTTGAGATGAAGGATCTTGGGGATGCAAGTAGAATTCTTGGGATAGATATCACTAGGGACAAGAAGGAGAAGAATCTGTTTCTATCTCAGCCTAGTTATCTCATGAAGGTTCTAGCCAAGTTCAATATGTCAAATTGTAGTAGTGTGGTTACTCCTATTGCACCTCGGGTGAAGTTATCTGAGGAACAATGTCCTAATGATGATGCAGAAGCAAGGATTATGTCAAGAGTACCTTATGCAAGTGCAGTTGGAAGTATTATGTATACTATGATTTGCTGCAGGCCAGATCTTGCATATGCTATGAGTGTTATCAGCAGATACATGGGGAATCCTGGGAGAAGGCATTGGGATGTTGTGAAGGATGTTCTCAGATACTTAAGTGGCACAAGAATGATGGGACTGAGGTTCAAGAAAAGCAATGACTTGCAGAATCCATTGGTTGGATATGTGGATGCAGATTTTGCAGGGAACTTGAATGGAAGAAAGTTTATCACAGGGTATGTGTTTACTTTGTTTGGCACAGCAGTTAGTTGGAAAGCAAGTCAGCAGTCTGTGGTTGCATTATCTACAACAGAGGCGGAGTTCATGGCTATCACTGAAGGAGTTAAGGAAGCTATCTGGTTGGGTGGATTATTGAATGAGTTGGGTATCCAACAGGATCATGTGAATATTCACTGTGACAATCAAAGTGCTATTATGTTGACTAAGCATCATGTGTATCATGAAATGACAAAACACATTGATGTAAGGTTTTTCTTCATCAGAGATATCATTGCCAAGGGAGTTGTGAAGATAAAGAAGATGCATACATCTTTGAATGCTTTGGATGCTATGACTAAGGCGCTTCCAAGACCAAAGTTCAGGTTTTGCCTGGAACTTGTGGGTGTCAAAACAAGAAGGGGTTCATCCTAACCGCAGGGATGGGAACGGGGAGGCATCTTAACCTTAGAGGTGCATACGGGGAGGCATCTTAACCTTAGAGGTGCATATGGGGTCGTATCTTAACCTTAGAGGTACATGGGGGCGTATCTTAACCTTAGAGGTACATGGGGACGTGTCTTAACCTCAGAGATGCAAAGGGGTGTGTCCTAACTTCAGGGATACAAAGGTCGTTGGTGTTGAGCTAAAGGTGGAGATTTGTGAGGTGTTATCTCAACAACTGTTTCCGAATGCAATCAGGAAAAGGTAATTGTCTCCATTAGGAAATCAATTCCTATTTGAATTCCTTTAGGTATAGCTGCAAATTGAAGGCTATATAAAGGGGTGATTATTGCATGCTCATAACCAGATCTGGAGAAATAACAACACAGCTTGAAGACCCGGTTCGACTACTTCGAAGGGTGATATTATATAGATTATAGGTTCTAGCTTTGAGAGACAGATTTGTTCTTGTTTCTTGCATACTGTTAGGGACTTGTAATTGGGATTGATATAATATAGTGGAAGCTGGTGATCTCCGTGGACGTAGGTTATTTAGAACCGAACCACGTTAAATCTTGTGTTTTCTATTTTGCTTATCGTTCTTGCTCTGTTTCTGGTGTTTTGGTTGCTTGGGTGTGTGTTTGATTGGTGCAGCTGGTTCTTGGTGGTTTAGTTGTGTTGTGAGCTTTTGTGATTAGGTATAATCGACTTTTGTTGAATCGAACTCAACAGTTCTTAAATATCCCTTTGGACTCTTTCTTCTTTACTTTCCAGCCCTGAACAACTAAGCAAAGTAACAAACTTTGGCATTCTTGCTTCTAATAACAAACAAATAAATAAAACATTCAAAATGGTCTCGAGTATATGCACCGGAAACCTATCCGTGTTACATAGCCTAGAACTTTCTATGAATAAAGGACATAAATATTTATTATACTACTCAAATGGAAAAGGACAACATTATTATACAGGGTGATCTTGGTTATTCCTAAATGAGTCATGAAGGTGATCTTGAATAACATATTGGAAGGCTACACATGCACTGGAACTGGAAGTCTTTCATACGATATCATCATTTTCAAGCAGTTAGTACATAGTTGTGGTTCAGCAATAAACTATCATGGTTCATGGAACATGATTTTTCAAGAAAAAATAAAGCCAACAAGAATCAAATATCAGAAATATGAGAAGTGAGGAATGTGGCAAACCAGCTCTGCTATGTAGTCCATACTCCATTGGACCTTTCACTTTAAGGCTCATAATTTAAACTTCACCCTACTTTCTGATCCATAGGCTTTCCATTGTTCTCGGGATGCTCTACAAACTTAAATACTGAAGAAAACACTCAAGGCCAAGAAAGATAAAAATATAGTGAGTCAATTTTATACCCAAAAACATGCAAACCTGAAAGCCACCAGATCTTTACCAATAAAAAAGAGGAGAATTATGCAGGGATAAAAATTACCAGTTGCTATGATGCTCTGCCCAGGGGCAAGGCCAAGAAGGCACCAGGAGGACGCATGAAACAGATCTTTGGGGGCATTTGTCTGGAAAAAGATCACCAAGAATAAACAACATTCAGAAGAAAGCAGGAGAAAGTATGGAACTATGTGAGTGAGATGACCCAGAGCCAAACATCATCACAGAGAATATAAGAAACCACATAGAAAGTAAAGATGCATACAAGATTTGTGTACCTTGAAAATCACAAGAGACATGGTTATATATTTTATTTTAGTGGCACTCTGGACCAGTTACCAGGTTCATCTGCAAGTAGTTAAAGGAAATGTTTAAATACATGCACCAAAATTGAAGGTAAAATAGTAGGGTCGAGGTCGAGGAGGCGGCGAATATTAGGCACAGGCAAAAAAGGTAATGACAGTCAAGCCAATTACTGCTGCAGATTTGTGAACACTCTATTACCCGGACTAGAAAAAGAAGTAAACAGCTTTATGATGAATTACATAGTTTGCTGGTGATCAAGACCATAAGGGTGATCATTTCATTTCCAACTTAGCAGATCAAATCATAATAAAAAGGAAACCCCAGCCAGCCAGGCGTTCTTTAATTTCCACTTACGAAAACTGAAGGTGGTATGTATAATGTAATCTAGTTCATTGCAAACAGTAGACTAACAACCATCAACACACCTAAAAGTTGTTCAGCATAAACCAGCTCAATATGATGTGACGCTCTCTTTTGGCATTAGGACTTTGATCAATTAATTTGAAGCATAAACCAGCTCAACGAAACAGAGTTACTCCCTAATGCAGCATGTAACTCTACTACTCTAACTAAAGCAACTTAACCTCCAATTCTACTAGTTACAATCCGTAAGAAAAATCTAGTAAATGCCATCAAGTGAAAAGTTTATCTAAACGCATAGCATACTCACGTCTTCACCAGACAAACTATTAACAGCATTCAAATTAGGGACTCGAAATACAACAATACTGAGCTAAACAAATAAACAAGGAAAGAGGGTATCCGTACAAGGAAAGTAGAGTTTCTCTCGCCGGAGCAGTAAAAACGACGTCATGCCATGAGAGGGGTTGTGGAATGTGGACTGTTGTTGATAATGAAACTCGTCACTGCTCGCTCCACATTTTTCACACCAGACCGCGCTTTGCGTTTTAAATTTTCAATACGCCTCCGCAGTTAATTAATTCTTGACTTAGATTTCATACTATAAATATCACACGGACCAATTAGAGGTTTTATACCAATTACCAAATTATAAAAAAAATAAAAAATAAATAATAATAATAATAATAATAATAATAATAATAATAATAATAATAATAATAATAATAATAATAATAATAATAATAATATCACAGCTTGTCTCCCGACTCCCTTCCAATTTTGCGTGATTAATGAAAATCTAGTTATAATAAAAAAAAATAATAATAAAATAATAATAATAATAATAATAATAATAATAATAATAATAATAATAATAATAATAATAATAATAATAATAATAATAATAACGGTTTCCGGTTTTGGTGATTGGCAGTGGCGGCTTGCTACTTTACCCTTTTCTTTTGGGGGCTTGGTGTTTATGCTGCTGCGGATGTTCGCCATTATGCCTTCATTGCTTCCCGCCTCCAGTCTGCTGGTTTGCAGGCTAAGCTCTTGTGTCCCTCTGGTATCACTTCCCTTGGACCTGCTTTTGATGGTGCATTGTCTTTGTTTACTGAGACCACAGGTTCTGACCTTTTGGGCAACCCCAGTGAGATCGCTGCCCCCAGACTTATGAAGAGACTGGCAGATATATATTTCACGAAGGTTGCTGCTTCTGCAGAATCTGTTTTCTCTTTATCTTCTCGCCAGGTAGCTCCTTGGGCGTCTCAGCGAGGTGCCCATTCTTCTGATTGGTTGCGAGTTGTTCCTATTTCGGGTTTGGGCCAGACTATGAACGGGAGGACTTACAGGTGTGTACTGGGTTATCGGCTTGGTGTTGCTTTGTTTCCGGTGTCCTTGCCTTGCTCTGCTTGCTCTCGGCTTTTTGATGGGGATTTGTTTGGTGACCATGCGGTGTCGTGTGCTGGGGTGGTGGGTATCAAGCACCGCCATAACCTTGTTCGCGACACTCTCTTGGATGTATGTTTCCGATCTGGCATCTCTGCTGGTAAGGAGGTGGATATTGGTTTGAGCGATGGAAGTGACAGGTCCCTCCGTCCTGCAGACTTGCTCCTTTATGCTTGGGATAGGGGACGGGATGTGTGTGTAGATCTGACTGGGTCTTCCCCCTTGACGCGGTCTGGGTTGGTGGACTTTGTGCCTAGACATGCGGTTGCTGATGCTGCCAAGCGCAAGTCTGTGAAGTATCGAGACTTGTGTGCGGCTAAGGGGTATGGATTCCTTCCTTTCTCTTTCACGACTCTTGGGGAGTTGGATGTTGATGATGTGGATTTGCTTGTTAGAATCCGGGGTTTCGTTTTGACTCAGGATCCTGGGGCGCGCGCTGCTCATTTTATTTTTTCTAGAGTTAGTTTTGCTATTGCTAAGGGAGTGGGAGCACAGCTTGTTTCTCGGCTGCCCACTACTTTTTTGTAAACCTTTCATTGTCGTTGATTTATAATAATTGTTACTTTTTTTATAATAATAATAATAATAATAATAATAATAATAATAATAATAATTATTATTATTATTATTATTATTATTATTATTATTATTATTATTATTATTATTATTATCTTATGCTTTGCGGACCTGCCCTCCGTTGGCTTGTGGGGCTGCTCTAGCCCAGTTTGATCAGGCCTTGCGTACGTCCTTGGAGATGATCGTTACAGGTTCGGGACCTGGTTTCGGGGATTGGCAGTGGCGGCTTGCCACCCTTCCCATCAGGCTTGGAGGTTTGGGGGTCCTGTGTGCGGAGGATGTCAGTCAGTATGATTTTCTCGCTTCTCGCTTGCAGTCCAGCTCCTTGCAGGATAGGATTCTGTTGAGGTCCGGGGTTTTTTCTTCTGGCCCTACCTATCAGTCTGCGCTTGACAGTTTCTCGACCTTTTGTGGTGTTGATGTTCTCTCTGTTACATCTAGCTCTCCTGCCCCCCAGTTTATGAAGTCTTTGGCAAAGAGTTATTTTGGTGTCATTGATGCACATCTGACGTCTCGGTTTGGGCTGAGTCATCGGCAGCAGGCTCTTCTTAGTTGTGTTCGTGCACCTCATGCGCAGGATTACTTACTCACCATTCCTATTGATGGGTTGGGACAGCGGATGAACCCGCGACAGTTCCGTGCTGTGTTATGTTATCGCCTTGCAATTCCTTTGTTCCCCGATGGTTCCTTTTGTTCGAGTTGTCGTGTGCGACGGATGGACCAGTGGGGTGACCACGCTGTCCATTGTTCTAGTGAGGTGGGGGTGAAGTTTCGGCACAACCTTGTGCGTGATACCTTGGCTGACATCTGTTCGAGGGTTGGAGTGGTTGTGCGAAAAGAGGCCCCTATGGGGTTCCTCTCAGATGATGGACGGGACCTTCGCCCGGCAAACTTGTTATTATACAATTGGTCCCAAGGCCGGGATGCCTGCGTGGATGTTACGGGTGTCTCTCCTTTTGCTGGTGGGGGTTTGGATTCTTGGGTTCCTGACGCTGCATTGCGGTCTGCCATTCAGAAGAAGAAGAGAAAGTATTCTTCTAAGTGTGCAGAGTACGGCTACTCTTTCATCCCGTTTGCCTTCTCCACCTTTGGGGAGATCGATGAGGAGGCCCTGGCTACTTTTTCGCGCCTTAAGCGCTTGTGTGTTAGCCATTCCAATGATGTTAGGAGTGGTATTTTCCTTTTTTCTAGACTTAGCTTTTGTATACAGAAAGGGGTGGGTGCACAGCTTGTCTCCCGACTACCTTCCAATTTTGTGTGAATAATAAAAGTCTAGTTATAATAAAAAAAAAAAAAATTAATAATAATAATAATAATAATAATAATAATAATAACAATCATATTTTTCCTAGAATTAGTTTTGCTATTGCTAAGGGAGTGGGAGCCTAACTTTTTTCTCGGTTGCCCACTAATTTTGTGTAAACATTTGTTGTTTTTTATATAATAATAATTATAATAAAATAATAATAATAATACTTATTATTATTATTGTTGAGCATAAAGCAGGGGCGGATTTATGTTGAAGCTTGTGGGGGCACTTGGCCCCACAAGGTTTTTTTTTCTTTCAATAATAGCCTATAAAAAATAATTTGCCCGAATTTGCACCCATGAAGATTTTAGAATTCTAATACAACCTTAATTACCACTTGAACTGAATTCCAATTCAGTATATAAATTCCGTTTTAATTTATTTCTTGTTGTTTATTGTTTATGTAACGATAAAACTTCTCAAATTCACTTTTTATGTCTATAAAGTACCATGTCTAATTAATTTTCGTTTTATATAGTGATTCGCGAGTCGTCTTGTATTATTTTGCACCCACTCCTCAAAATTTCTAGATCCGCCCCTGGCATAAAGCATGAAGGTAACCAATAAATTATTTCCGATAAATAGTTTTCAGGATGAAAATATTTTTTTTATTTGCTCAGTCCGAAAGAAAAGAGTATTAGACTACCAACACGTTTAGTATGTAGTATTAATTCACTCTCCCATGGTCGGTGTAGTAATCTCCGCAAATCTTCGAGCAAGTTGTGTAGTGGATATTATCTCGTATCCATAGCCTTAATGAGCTTGATATAGCCTCTGAATCCGTCTCAACAGACAATCTTGTGAATTTGTTTGTTACATGCAAGACTAAGCCCTTGGCGCAGCACTAGCAACCCAGTTGTGTTGATAGTCACTCTAAAATGCTTCTACGAATAACTAAAGATCTCGCAACAAACCACCCGCTGCCACCGCATTTGTCGAAATAATCACACTAACATCAGTGTTGAGTTTAGTCCATCCAATTGGTAGAGCATGCCACACTATTTTTTAATACCAACAAATGCCACATTTTGTGGTTTCTCCAAAAAAAACATAAATCATATACAAAAGCATCACCTTAATTCTTCTATAAGCAACAACCCGAACCGGTAGCTAGATACTTATTTCTAAAAAACAAGGGAGAACACTCCAAATATTTCACATATGCCACATAATTTCTAGAAACACACGGTACCATGGAGCAGAGTAGGTACAAGGATATTACTAATTGATTGGTTAGCAAGTGCGGCTCAAAGCCTTTACAGTCAGCTCGACCACACAAGGCCTCACAAATAAAATGGGTGCCGTAAATTTATTTTATAATGTATATACATAGTTTTTTATGCCAGAAAGTAAACAAAATGATATTAGCGTAGCGAGCATAGTTGATGGTGTATAAGTATTATACGCTACATATAAAAACATCATCTGACACATGTACGCACCACTTAGGGAGGATTTTTGTTAAATATTTTTCATTCATTTCTCATTTTATCATTATTATTATTGTTATTATTATTTTATTATTAAAGGAGGAGTATAATTAAAATATGAAATATGATAAGGTATAGCTTATTAAAACTTCTTGAGATGATGCTTATATAAACTTGTTGAGGTTATAAACTACCTTATAAAATATAAATAGAGAAATGCTACTGTGTGGTATGCAATAGACTGAGGTAGATGTCCATACTCCATAGTAGAAAGACATCAGTTGGACAGCAAAGCACAAAATGTTACTTACAGATACAAACATTGCAGAAGTATATATAGAGCATAGAAGAAGATAGGACACTTAGCAACAATAATGGCAGATAATCCATCACATTGTTCATCTGTGTCTATGAAAATAAATCCAAAAGCATTCATGGCCACTGCTCACATGCGCATCTAACAGTCATCCAAAAATCCATGTGCAAATAGCAACAAAAGACACATTCATCAAATATAATCCTTAAGCTACAATAGAACAGTAGAAACTTATTAATTTCTATATATTTTTGTTACATTTCTAAACACTCTTTTGAGTTCTACAAATTTTAACACATTTAACAAAGTTAAATTACTCAACAGAGATTTACAAAAATGAAAAAGAAAAGCAAGATTACATTCAAGAATTCCACAGCCCAGTGAAGATGCTACGGAATCTATTAGAATTCAACTTTCTAACAATTTTTTGAGCATCTGATCCTTCAACTTCAGCAAGCTGTTCTATGTTCTTCAAGTAGCCTGAATTCACAATCTTCTTTCTTGCGCTATTGCTACTCGTCAACGACATCAAAATCGACAGCAACAGCTTCTTGTTACCTGAATTGACTTTCGTCGGATCAAGCATTTGCAGAAGTAACTCCACATTCTGATCATTCTGCACGAATCTCTTCCTGTTCTTGGACACAATTACCATGCTAGACAGTGTCTCGGCTGCCATTTCTCGGATTTCAAATGACTTCGAGTCAAGGAAGCTTACAAGAACCGGCATGAACCCTGCATCACCCATGAGCTTCTTGGCTTCATCTGAAGTCCCACATAGCCAAAACGAAGCCTTCAACGCCAGTTCTTGAACGGAAACATCCCCATAACGAAGAAAGTACAACACATGATCCATAAACCCGTAACTTATCAGCGAACACAAAGAATTCTCCGTACAAGAACACAAGTTCACAATCCCCCTGAACGCCACCTCCCTCGATTTCGTAGAATACCCCAACTTCGGATCCAAATTTCGCACCAACGCTCCGACTCCACCCTCTTGGATGATCACCTCCCTAACAGACTCACTCCCATAAGCCATAGTCTGTAACAACTCCGTCGAACTCATCTGCACAACCTCGTCTTTCGACCTAACAAGCCTAACCAACTCCGAAACCGCCCCTTCTTCGATCACAAACCTCTTTATCTCCTCCACCCCAACAAGATTCTTCAACACACCACAACACAAACCAACCAACTCACTCCCATTCTCACCATCCGCACCACAAATCTTCAACAAAACAGTCACTCCACCGTGAGCCGAAATCGACCAGGCGTTATCCGCGTTCTCCGTGACCTTCATCAAACACCTGGCGGCATACTCTTTCCCCAAATCACTCCCACTCTCCAAACACCTAATCAACGGGGCAATCACCCCTGCACCCACCAGAACACCCTTACATGACAGAAATCCAGCAATCAACGACACCGATTTCGCCGATTCCTCCTGAATTTCCACCTCCTGCGAATCGAGAAAACTCACAATACAACTCACCAAACAGTCCATTTCCACCGCAACTTTCACATACCTATCATCTTCCTCAATCACTTCATTCAACCCAACCAGCGCCTGTTTCTTCATATCCGCACTCCCGATTCTCATCCTGGCCAACAAATCGCCGATATAAAACCTCACATCTTCCTTCGAAGCCGACACGCTCGGTCTCGAAACTACAATAGCGTAATTCTGCGTGAGCAGACCTAACGAGTAAATATCCGAAATCCGCTTCGTATGAGAATCGAACTTCGCCGTCAGAACATCCAGATCGCTCTGCGTTTGAAGCTTCCCGCCGTACAGACTCGACAAGCACCGGTTCGCGAGGCTTTCACATTCGGTGAGAGTGATTGAAATTGACTCGAGAGTGATGGAGAGGGAGAAATTCTCAGTTGGCTGGCTGTTGTCAATGGCGGTGAGATTGGCGAGAAGCTCCTCGAGCTTGGCTCGAATTGTTTGCCATTTGGCTGTAAACACTCGGATTGAATGGGTAGTGGAAATTAATGAAGCGAGTTGGAGAATTGATTGGTGTAGTATTGGGTTTTGAGATTGCTCGGTGATTTGTTCTTCACCCATTGTTTCTATTGTTGGAAAGTTTTAGTGCATATTATCCGGCGAGTTGTTAAATTTTCCGGTGAGAAATGGGAGGAAATTAAACAGGGTGGGATTTGGTTCAATGTTCTTATCATGAGTGATGATGTGATCTTCTTATCTTGTGCAGTTGGTTAACAGAATGGTGAAGTGTGTAGAATGACTGAAATGGGGCTAGGCATGGGAGGTAGGTGGAAAGAGTGATAGGGTTATTTTGGTAAGTTCATAGTCCGTTAAGATGTTTGGGTCAGTTGGGAAGTTGGAAGTATTTATAAGCAACTGCCAAAGGGTAACTTCGTCTTTTTGGCTTTTTTCGTTATTTGCTTTTTCCAATTACGCGGGATTTTCGTGGGAGATGAATGTTGGTTTTGGGATGTGAAGGGTGAGAATTTGTTCTGCCACATGATCTATGATAAATTTACAATCATTTTGGAATTTAGCACTGAAAAAGTAACTCTTGGGATATCGTTATGATTTTAGGATGATTAAAAAAGAATAGTGAGGATCCCAAAGATTAATCTTAGTAGACCAAATTGCAAGATGAGTGGTGAACTGTTGCTATAGAAAGAACCAAAAATTGACACTTGAAATAGGTCCAAGGTCATATTAGGTACAAACGTGATTTACGTGACCAACATGATACTTGGTCTCCATGCTATGCTACATGAAGTAAGAAACTAGATTTGATGTGAACATTGAATAAAAGCCACCCATAACTCATCACATTCCTCCTTTGCAGGCTACGGCTACAAGACAGAAACTCGGAAATAGGTTTACTGATGCAAGTTCTTAATCATATGTTAATCGGTCATTCTATTTTAAACCATATCTCACGTCATGTTGGCTTCCTATTTACTCACATTAAAATACTTTTCATCACCTATTCACTCTTAAATCCAAATATCCAACTTTCTTTATTTTATAAAGTTTACACTTTAAACAAGTTTTAAAATAAAATAAAATAAAAAAGCAAACGAACAAAAAATACATCTCACCATCCCAGGTAACATGCTCAACAACGTATCTTTAATAGCTCACACACTACTCACAGTGTTAGAGATAGGCTAAGTAGAATTTGAGGACTTGGTTTCAATTATTATGTTAGCTATTGTTTATATTGATCTAAATTGTACACCAATATCATTTCATTAAATTTTGAGTCTCCTTTATTTAATAAGTGTGAAATAAGATATTGGTAAGTTAGCCTTCATTTTCTTGTCGAGCATGGTGGTGATGGGGGAATAGCTTATGTCTACGGGAATAAATCAAAAAATGAGTCGAACACTTAGGTAAATAGTGATATAATATTTATACGTTTTATTATCCACATATATAATCATATAAATCTTGTAACCCAAAACATATATAATCATCTATATCGGGTAACCGTAGTGCACGTTTGGGGGCAATTTACTCGTGGGTTCTAAAGTCGATGCATCGGTGGCGTTACCCACTAAGCCGGCCAATCCTCACGGTATGAGGATATACAGTATACATGATGAACTAATTAACCGAGACATCAAATTCATAATTATAATAATAATTATCTAATGATTCTTGCATAGTAATGGGTATATGTGCTTTACATTGAAGCAAACCTAGATGTATACTATTACGACCTTACCCGATTCATGATCCACCTATATACTTGACGACAAACGTACACGCAACCACCAATTAGCAATACAAAAAAAATACTACTTTCATTTCTTTTTCTTATTAATTAATTAATTTATGAATAAAACAAAAATGCATCAACATTAACCATCACTATCGATATAACTTGTGGGCTACACATGGTCCAAATCCAAACACCTTATAATTGCATTTTCTTACATGTAAGAAGTACGAGAATAATAAATGTCACTTTTTTTATCACTAGTTCTGCATAAAAGATCAAGTTACATGTTACTCTCCATTACTACATTCTACAGTATTCTTTTACATTTATTATTATTATTAATTATCCCCGCTGTTCCATATCCACTTTTAGAAATATCACAACGGCCACTCAGTTCCATTTCCAGTTTTGGAAACCTGTGAATCAAATTAGGAAATGCCACTACGAAATAAAATTTGGATATAATAGAAGTAGCAGCTAGAAACTTCCGGTCACAGACTCACAATTTGGCTTGGCTCTCCTTATGTGAATCAACGCAAAATTATAAGTTGTTCCCTAAATTAAAATTAAAAGGAATTATTTATTCATGGGTTCGAGTCACCACGGAATAAATGAGAAATCATTATTAATTCTCGCTTTGTCGGTTTAAAAAACAAAAGGACTTATTCATACTTCAACCAACATTAAAAAAATAATAATAAGAATAATAAATAAAGGAAGTGTATAAGCTATACACTCCAAGTACAACCTCGACCCGCTGCCCTCACTGCTGTAAATGCACTACTGCGCATCAAGTCTTCTAATTACATGCCCGATTTCTACCTACGTAAGTGTTGGTTAGAGTAGTTCAATTTTGTTCGGCACATCATTTCATATGTCGTCTACATATGTCAATGCAGTTTAAAGTTAAACACTAGGGAACACGTTGGCATTGTTTTGGAAAGAGTTGGTGATGTGTAACACAAACACCAACCAATGTGAATAATAAAAACACATTTAGAAACTGTTGCTTAGTGAATCCATTATAGCCTTGCAATAAACAAAACAGTAGTGTAAAGTTGGTATAAGTACTACTCAAAAAAAGTTGGTATAAGTAAAGGACAAAAGTTTGTTGCTGGATTTCGGTCTGAAATGCATGTCAAATGCATTATTATAGGTTAAACAGGCATTATAAATTATAGGGGGTGTGATTATTTGATGCTTAATTATTGTTTGTTGGCTAAGTACAAGTTAACTAAGCAATAATAAAATTCTAATTAAACGATTTGACAAGTACATGCATGCTATATGGTATATTGATTCTCTTTGAGTGAAAACCAAGTAATGATCGAAATAGCAAGACGCACCAAATTAAAATTACCTTCGCTTTGAAGAAAAAAAGTTGATATACACCAAAATGATCACCTCCATTCACTTATTTTGATGAGTTGGGTATGATTGTTCTGTTCATACTTTAATATAATGATACAAACATTCAATTATAGTGGAGTAGCAGTATTACTCCTCTAGAGAAAAATGTTGAGAATAATTGAAAGATGGAATAATTAAGAGAGTGTTAATTGATTAATATTATATAACAATAATAAAAATAAAATTTTTAAAAAGATAACAGAAACATATATCAATACATAGCAATAGTTGATATTACAAAGAAAAATCCATGAACATTGATTATGCCACTAAGTCGTTCATTTGTACGCCTCAAGAACGAAACAAGCCTCGTACAGATTGATTCATCTAGGTGTGACCATCTCATGTCTTCAAAAAACTCCTAAAAGAGTAACAAACAACAATAATTTGTGAGTAGAGTCGATGGTTGGACCATATCTCCTTAGGACAAATATTGCGCCGCATGTGGTACTTACTAAATTACAATAATCTGTCTCCCAAAATAAAACTGATCTAAGACGACTAAGGAGTATTCCAATAGTTGAATTTGGTAAACTTATTTTGAGTATGATTGAATGTAAATAGAGCGATAAGGAGAAGGAGAAGTATTTGCCCATGTGTTTTCAAGTGTGTTGATGAAATGGAGTTCATAAACTATTTATACTTTACTTTGTTCATGTCCTTTCTCAAGTGTCGAATGAATAACAATCATATACGACTATTTATTTCTCTAATTATTAACATTTTGGTTCCCAGACTAGTTTTTTTTTTAATTATAACGGTCAGTAAACAAATTACAGTCTGTTTGTTGAAATTCAACTACTTTTGATCCACAAACACGTGACAGCTAGGGAGCCACTAGTTAAGGCATGTTCACTTCTTAAAAAAATTCAAATTTGCTTCTTTTTCTCTTTGAACGGCCAAAATTTTATTAGAATCAAAATAGCATAATGATCGAATATCGTACATAAGTTTTACAACAACCAGACCACAATACCATTACAAAAGCTATAAGGCACTGCACTAGAATGGTAGTTTGACTAATGGTAATTCAGTGGTGATGACCGAAAATGAGAGATTGATAATGTGGTGGTATTTATTTTGTGTTGGATTCGACCAAAATTATGGTGTTTGATAGATAGAGAAGCAAATGGTACTAGATTTGTTGTTTGGTAAAACAAATGGTACTACTAGATTTGGTTTGGTATGGTATTCCCATAACAATGTAGTGACATTATGTGTAAATATGTGTGTAAAATGTGTAAATTTTCTTAACTTTTGTTAATTTTAGGGGCACAATAGTATTTTTCACATAGACTAAAATCATACCGCACAATACCATTTAACAATAATATCCCCGGTATTGTTCAAAGTTAATGGTATGGTAATGAATCCACAAATGTCAAAAAAAATCTGGACAGAGCACTTGATTACTTGATTGTTGGTGATATTTAACTAGAATACCATGCCTAAGCTCTCCAAGTGATGAGAGTGAGTACTCCCTTCACCGACACTAGGGTTGTATTACGAACAGAGCGTTTACGAACGTTCGTTAAATTGTTAGGTCAATGTTCGGTTCGGTCAAGTTCGAACGGTTCGCGAACAAGTTCGTTAAGCTAACGAACATGTTAATCATTGTTCGGTTGTTCGCGAACATGGTATGATATAATATATTTTATATATATATATACACACACTTCCTCTTTAATCTAGAATCCCTTTCATTTGCCTTATCTCTTTCCACATCACACATAGGCAGCCGCTGCAATTCTTCCCTATCCTCATCTCCTATTCCAACCTCCATCCATTATCAACCGGCCGCTGCAAGCCTGCAACACCGGTGACCGGACCACGAGGTATGCTCCCTTCACCTCTTTCTCTTCTCCCTCCAACATTGAACTGTGGACATAATCTGAGATTATAGTCTTTGAGCCCAGGTTTGTTGACATTAGATTGGCTATGACTTTCTAAACGAAAGGAGAAGCAAGATTTCTTTTGAGAAACAAGAGCAGAGCTGTATTGTGAAATATATTAACTGCATTGTGAAATTTATTAATTATATGTAACTTTGGGCGAACCTCTGAACTATGTTATGGAATTGATGGCTTTATCTTGGTGCAATTGGAATTTGGACTTTGGTGAATACGATTTGTGATGATGATTTTTGGTGGACTCACTGTGATGGCCTAAGCGTTGTTGGCTTTTTCTGTCATCAATTTTGAGTAGTATGGTGTAGCCTGGATGGTTTGTAAATGACGTTGTGATTATCATGTGATTAAGGAGTTTAGATTTGTATTAATTTTTTTTTTTTAAATCATCTATACTCGAACATAAACGAACAGACGAACAAGCGAACGAACACGAATTGGTAATATCTTAACGAACCAAACACGAACGGCTATTGAATTGTTCGGCGAACACGAACCGAACATATTATATCCTTAAAAAACGAACGTTCGATAAGCCTCTCCTTCAGTTCGTAATACAGCCCTAACCGACACCAAGTAATCAAGTCTAGGACCACAGGCAGTGGGCCAAAACACCCCACTATAGAGCCTAGCAGTAGACTAGCAGCCCCGTGCAAAGAAAATATGGGAAAATTGGACCAACAAAAACGCCCTGGCAGAGTTCTTAAAAGCCAAAATTGCTAAAGTAATTCAAGTCGTAAAAGTCAAATTCGTAAAAATGGAGACCAGCCATGTGTCGGTTATTGGTCAAATTGTTTGAGGAGATCCGGTATCTCAAAAATGTACTCCAAAATTAGAGTTAGGAAAAGTATTATGAAACGAGTTTAGTTACCGGGAGTACAGTCTATATATTTACCCCACAGGCCACAACCCAATACCAAGCACATGTATGGACGTTATAGTATAGTATATACTTAATAAACTAATACGCAGTTCAATACACAACACAACACACATGCTCTGTATTGAGATTTAAGATTCAGTTCACAAGCCTGAAACCATATCGACCAAAAACGCACATTACATAGGCAGGGATATTATGATATTAAGAGTTATAAAAATGAACATAGGAACCAGCCTAGTCCAAAATCCATTTCTATTATGAGAAGAATAACAAAAGACCATTCCAAATAAATATGCAAAATTGTAATGCAAGTACTTCGCCCAGATGATTTCTATGAGCCTAGTACGTATCAGAACTTTGGGATACAGAGTACCTTGGAGGTTGCCAGAGCAACACAAAAACACCTATTGCACCTCCTGATTTAGATAGCCTTCAAACTCACTTCGCCTTTCTGCTTTCCCTTCCCTTTCCCTTCCCCTTCCCAGCACTTCTCATGCCTCCTTTACCTTTCTGTTTTCCCCTTCCCTTCCCCTTCCCTTGTTTATTCATTCCATGCGTTCTTGAATCCTTCTTCATACGTCGATCAACAAGCACTTTCCCCTTACCAGTCTTCACTTGTACACCTTTCTTGGCTACCACATATTCCCTCTCAGTTCTCTTCGGCCCAACCTTCCTGTAAAGCTGATCTATCATTTTGTTCTTCGAACGTTCAGAAATATCTGCTTGGTCAGATACCGCATTAGCCTTTTTCCGAATTTTCTCAAGCTGCCTATGTGCATCACGCTTCTTTCTGGCTTTAGCTTCTGCCACTTTCTTAGCAGGCCGGGCATTGATTGCTTTGAAGTGTGCTCTCATTGCAGCTACCTCCTCCTTCGTGACAGGCTTTATTGGCTGGTAATGCTTCTTCTCTTCATCCACAAACCACTTGGGCAATCCGTCATCATGGAACATGTATTTATTGTAAGCATCATCAATCATATCTTCTCTCTGTTTCTTCGTGAGCATCTTTTTAGCACATGCCAGGATTTCAGCTTTAGTATTAATGTCGTCATCATCCGACTCGTCGTCTGATGAATCGCTTGAATCCGTATCAGGAGCAGGAACTATTTCAATTTCCTCATCTACCTTCGCCGATTTGCTTGACTGCATCTTACCGTTTTGTTTGCCAACAAGTTTTTCAGGCACCTTCTCCTTTACCTTTTCCGCAGCCCTCGAATGTTTCAATGGTGGATCCACCTGCATTTCATCTTCACTCTCATCCTGATCTAATTCCACGTGTTCATCTTCATCCATAAAGACATCCTGGTTGAACCACTGTGCTGCAATCTCCTCTTGAGTTGGTTCAGTTTCCGTCAGCGCTACCATGAGAGGATTTGATTCTTGATTTGGCAGTTCATCATCTGAGTCATCATAATGGGCAAGTGCATCACCATCATCCTAGAGTCATTAAAAAAAATCATTAAACAACATGGCAAACTTTACTTCTCTATTGCATGGCTGTTTGGATAGTGATTTATTGTATTATATATTTGATCCAGAATCAAAAAGAAAAAATGCAGACAAAAAAATTTAGATGGAGTAATAGGAAGTCAATTCGACTTCAAACAATGTCTTTTGTCACCGAATTTCATCAAGTACGGAGACTAGCAGAAAATAGGTACCAAGGCCACAAACGGTGGAACACAAGTAGACAAAAAAGTCACACAGATCAAAAAATGCACTTCCAGCAAGATGTTGGTAAAAACACAGAAAATTTTGTCAAGAAACTAGAAGTACATCGGTGGCCAAAGCAAACCATATAGAAAAACATAACAGAGCCAGAACTGCAAACACAATCCTAAGATCCAGTCTACAATAATAGACATATTTAGTTCAACTGGAAGAGGGGGAAATGTTTGACCAAATGCACATACCTCGGCAAGATCATCATTGTTCGAGTATGCTTCCTTTGACCTCTTTCTTTGTCTGCTGCTTCCTTCTCTTTTAGACACCATATGTTCATATGCATCATCAAGTAATTTCTCCACCTTTTCATCGTACCTGAGCAGGACAGTTTCTACAGTTAAGTCAACACAGAGAAAGCTCAAGCTTTAACCCAAGTATGTGAAAGAAAACTACCGTCTCCTTTCTTCCTCGGAATCTATGTCAGATGTGTCTCCATTTTCATCGTGGTTCTCATCACTTTCACTATTTCCTGAGTCGACATCATCATATTCATTGCTGTCAACAGCAGCAAGGTCTTTCTTTCCCTGTACAGAAAATCCGAAGAAAATTAATGGATTATATTTTTAAATTGAACCTAGTAAGAACTTGGAATCATGCTAAAATGCAAGCCTCAGCCTTTGCCTTGTACTTTGTCAATCTGGGACTATGTTTGTTATAAAAGCAGATGTCTTCGGGTGCCAATACATCCTCAGGCAATATAAGGTGCCAAAACAGCTAATCTTCGAAAAACAATTATGGTACAACAAATATACCTTCATGGAGGTTAAAGAGAACAGATCCTGATCGCCGTAACCATCCTCCACAGCATCCATATGGGTGCCCAATGCTTTCCGAGCTTTGTCCTGACAGTACATGGAGAAATCAATCTATCAAGGAGTCTGACATTTGAGATGGATAAAGAAGCTTAATCACATGTCATAACATAACTAAACAAAAATAGATTTAGTATAGGTGAAAAAACGCATGAGATTACCCATGCCATCATTTGTACTCATCTAAAAGGCAGATAATACTGAGTGATTCCAATATTGAGCTCAAAATTAGACAAGTACATGCCTAATTTGTTGAGCACTGCATTATCCAATAGATCAGGAAGAGGCTAATGAGATTTTGAAACATAACCATTACCTTAGCTCGTTTTTTTAGGAGAGCTTTTTTAGCGCGTTTTTTCTTCTGCTCCATAGCATATGTCAGCTCTTCCATTTCATTGAGTACTTTCTCCTCTTCATCTACCTCTTTCACAGGTTCAACAATTTCGGAAGCAGGAGCTGCCTTCTCTGCCGGAGCCAATGCCTTCCTCAACTGCATACGCCACCTAAAGGGCAGAACAAGCCATTAATATCAGGAGAAAAGGAAGCAACTGAATCTATTATGATGTTATTGTATATGGCTTACTTGAGAAGGTGCTTGAAATCTTGTTTCCCTAAAACTCGGAGGTCATCACATAGAGCTTTCACCTGTTTTATTGTGCAAGATTGCATGCCACTCATTAACCAAGTAAAAGTAATCATAAAGAATGGATCCAATTCATTTGCAACAAACAGAATATACCTCCTCTGTTGTAAGGATATGATCCTTAACAGGTAAACTTGCAGAATCACCAAATGAGATGGAAGTAACAGAACCAAGGATATCGAGGGGAGAGTCGGACCACAGAAACTCAGATGCAGAGCATGTCTTCTTTAATATTGACACTCCATCTTCATATCTGCAAAGTCAACCCTTTACTAGTTACATACCAGAATAGAAATGAAGCAGACACCGAGTTCTGTCAAAGCAGAAGAAAGTGTAACAATAATTGAATACCAATCATGTAAAACAAATAGAAACCGTGGTCTTTAAGACACCACAAATATTCTCTTTAAGACCACTGCAAGTCAGAAAAAACTCAATAATGGCAAATAAGAAATTGTACCCATCACGGTGTCTCTTTTGCTTTGAAGTTCTGAGAACATCCACAATCTGAAAACATAGATATCAACCAGATGAGCATCTCAAAGGATTAAACAATGTTGAACTGAACATGCCCACTAAATCAAAAAGACCAAGTAAATTACCTTTGGGGGTTCTTGTCCTCCTTGGAAAAGATGCTTCACATCGAGAAGACGGGGATCAATCTTCGCAGGTGCTTTGTACTTCAAACCTACAATGTAAATTTCAGCTGATGCCGAACGACTGGCTAGTGGTTTGTCCACTTCAACCTTCTCAAATAGCTGCAAAACACATTCTAATCTCAGATAATGCCTTATCCTCAACATAACAAATATTTAAAGAAAATAATTAATTACCTGTCTAAGACAATACAGAACTGCTGTATAATCTTGAGACCTGAAAACCTGCACTCAGTACACAAAAATTTATCAACACTTGAGCTCTAGCTGACCTAAACTAAGGCTAATATGTTTGACCATCGACTAAGTTAATCAAATCGACAATTCCACCTCAGCATTTAGAGACACTTGGAGTATATTCAACAGATGAACAGAACAATAATCAGCAATTAATTTCAGACTATGATTAAGAAACAATCGAATTAAAATAATTGAATTGAAATAATCGAATTGAATGATACCTTAGTAATAAAAGTTCCTTTAGGAGCCAACAGCTCCGTAGCAAGCTTCAAGGAATCAATAACAAGGGCGTTCTGGCTAGTGGCCTCTTTCGTCCACGCGCCACCAACATTAGGCGAACCATCGTGCAACACCAACTCAAACGCACCGCATCCATTCTCCGCCATAATCCTCTTCACACCGGATCGGCACTTAGGTCCAGTGATATCCTCCTGCAGAGAAAATGCGCCGCGGATTGGGCGGATAGGATCGAGGTCAACACCGACGACGAGGCTGCCGACAGGAGCACGTTCGACGGCAACCTGCATCCATCCTCCGGGGGCGGCGCAGAGGTCGAGAACGGAGCGGGCGGAACGGAGGAAGTTGAACTTGGTGTCGAGCTGGACGAGCTTCCATGCCGCACGAGACCGGTAGCCGTGTTCCTTGGCGAGGTAGTAGAATTTATCTAACCTATGTTTACCTTTCACTTTCCCCATGGAAGAATATCACTACTACCGGAAGAGGAAGATGATGATGGTTTTAGTTTGTTAAGAGGCGAGGTTTTGTTTTAGGGTTTAAGTTTCTTTTGATTTTGGGAAGGGTAGGTTGTCTTGTCGCCAGGTGCAATTGGGTTTTATTCGGCTATGTTAAAATCCAGTCCAACAGCTAGTTTAGGCCCACTGATTTTGTACAGCCCGTTCCAACGACACCTACGAGTTATAAGGTGATGTAGGAGGAGGGAGCAGAAGTGGTGAAGTAGATGTGCAGGGTTCGATCCCTGGTGGTTTAGGTAGTGTAGGAGAAGTTAAGGAACTGAATTTTTTTACCCTTACCGTCTTTCCCATTGGGCAAATGGTGAGGTCGACTTGGGCGTTGGGTCAGGTCTATGCCCGTTGTAACTAAATTGTTGATTATCATCAAGGTAGTCGGGTGAGCCTGGCTGGGGTCGGACTGTTCGGCCCTAATCCCTCCCTAGCTATGATACAATAAAATCGGACCTATTTTGTGTCACTAATAAAGAGGTGATTCCAGAAGCAAAAGGGAAGGAAAAAAAAAAAGTCCACAAATTAGACTGATCACCAATTTGGTCATTTGGGAAGTTGGTTATGTTAACTCTGTAGTCTCATAGTTCGCTAGCCTCGAGCATGAATTAATTAGCATGATTTCCATAGCGGAATTGCATCATTAATAAGCTTTTTAAATCAGACAAACATATTCGACGGATTTGTTCCATAATAATTTAGAACTAATTGTGTTCGATAGGTTTCTTGAACAATAATTTAGAACGCTAGTTGTGTTTGACGGGTCTATTGCATAATAATTTATGACACTAGATGTGCTCCACATAGTTTAGAATACTAACTATGTTTGGCGGGTCCATAACCACAATAGTTTAGAACACTGTGTTCGAGTGGTGCATTCCACAATAATTTAGAACACTATTTGTGTTCGATGGGTTTAGTTTGCAGTAGTTTAGATCACTAACCGTATTCGACGGTTTATTCCGCAATAATTTTGAACACTAATTGTGTTCGACGAGTTTTTTTCGCAATACTTTATACACTAGTTGTGTTCGACGGATCTATTCCACAATAGTTTAGAACATTACATGTGTTTGACGAGTTTATTATGCATGTGTTGAATGAGTACATTTCACAATAGTGCTTTAAAAGACGTAAGGTAATGTGTTATACTTGTGGGGAGAGATATGCTCCATAAAAGTTTCAAATTATAAGTACAAAAATATAACATAGATAATAATTTTCATTTAGAAAGTTGAAAAAGAAAAATTAAAAGTACCGATATAGAAAGTTAGAAAAATATTTTGAATACTCATGATGATGATGTAATGAACGGGTAACATTTGCATATATGTATATCATACATCTATATATATCTGCTTTAAAAAATAAATATGAACTTGTACAATCCTGAAGTTCCAAATCCCAATGTTAAACATTGATATGAATGGAATTTTGAAGTTATTTTCCTTTAAATTATAGAAAGGATGGAGAAATTCTTATCAATAATTAAAACTATTTACATCTTACCTATGCACCACAACACTTGTGTCTCAAATAAGTACCCTGGACACTCTATATGCATTTTTTTCTAGGGGTGTGCAGAAACCCCGAATCCGAAAAACCGATCCAGAAATCCGAAAATCCTTTCCGAACCAATTCGACCCGAATCCATCGGATCGGATTTCGGATCATAATATTTCAGGATTTCGGATTTCGGATCGGAACGAATTGAATCCGCGGATTTTTTCGGATCAATCCGATCCGATCAACTATATATATATTTTTTTCAATTTATTTATGACCTAGTATAAAAATATAAAAAGTAGATTTAATAAATTCTCCTTTCCTAAACCTTTTTCTCCAGCGCCTTCATTCTCGGCCTTTTCATTTCCTTCTCCCTTCAATTTGCTAATCTTTCTAGCTTCTATGTATTACCAAAATTAATAGATCTTCCTACTGATGCGGTGTTGTTTCTTTAATCTTCACTAATTGGCCATTAATCAACTGATGAATTGCTCCAACCTTCTCCGATCTTGATGATTTGTGTTCAATCTTTCTCTTCATCGTGGATGCTCCGATCCAACAATCTACCTTCCTCTAATTTAGAGGATTTATTCACTCTGAACTTCTAGTCTTCTTGTACTTTAATTAGTAATACTTTTGTTGAGATGGTGTTTATTATGTTGAATGGCCTTTGCCTAGAAAGTTCTGATTTGTTTCCAGGTAAATTCATTATTGTGTTCGTTTTTTTTTTTTTTTGCATTTTCTACCGTTTGCTATTCAGTCGAAAAAAAAAGTTTTCGGATGATTTCGGACTAAACCGATCCGATCCGGTCATATTTCGGATTAATCCGAACCCGATCCGGAATTTCAGATCGGATTTCGGGTTGAGCAAAAATGAAAAATTCGGATCGGATCAATCCGAATTTCAAATCCGATCCGATCCATGCACACCCCGATTTGTTTCCTTGGGAGGTGACTTATGAATTCATTTTGAAGACTATTCTTCAACTAATACCATATTAGGTAAGCTATAGAGGCCAGATGTTATGGACGCATCTAACGTAACTATCTTATAATCTAAGCGATGCTAACATAAATTTTCATTTCCGAGATGATGAATTACAATTGGAAATTGGGTATTTAGATTATAAATTTTTAATCTCGAGATGATAAATTACATTACAATTGGGAAGGCTATTTAGATGATGATGAGAAATTGAAAGCCAGGGAAACAAAACATTTGCATTATAGACGTAAAAAATTGACATGCCATGTTGGGAAAATTATCATGGGTTACTAAATAGTGGGCATCTTAAGATGTGTTTTAAAACTCGGATTGGGCCGCTTGGTTCAACCGATAACAACAAGACAAAACGGGATGGAGATCCCAAAAACCGATTGTGGAGTTCAATGACTGTTCCGATCGGAGCAGTCAGGCATAAGGAACAAAAGGTCCATTACATCCTTACGATGGAAGTATCCGATGTTTCATAGGGGAATATACTATGGGAAGCAAGCAAACTAACAAGGAATTGGTTAACTCATAATAAGCCCAAAGTAGGAGATCACCCACGATCGGTGCTCCGATCAGAGCCCATATGACGGAGCTCTGTCCCGCCTCTGTAATTACGGCAGAGCAATGCTCCACCCAGATATGGCGGAGCAGATGCTCCGCCGAGCTCTGCCTAATAGTGGCGTGTGTTTAAAAAACTAAAAAAAGAAAAGAAGAAGAAAAGACAATTAGAATTGAGAAAGAGATTGTGACATAGTTAATTAAACCACTATCGATTATTTTTTGTATTCAGAGTGATGTGAGGTTGGTATTCTAATTTTCTCTTTGGCTCTATTTGCTTAAGACAAGCCATTCTATCAAAAGCGTAAAAGTCTATTGGTGTGATCAAAAGCAAAATGGTTCCAAAATGTGTCATATCAATAATTTCTTTCTTTTTCCGTAGAGTAGGATCCACCTACTAAGTAATAAAGAACTTGTGCAAGGTTGACCTCACTAATGGTTGTCGTTTTTACTTCTCTCGTAAGTGAGAACGAAATACTACTTCACCACTACCTCAAGGTCTAGTCTATTAAATTCATCATCCTCTCATGTTTATTCCAACGAGCAAGGCATTAATAATATATTCTTTAACTTTATATAGGGTTTCGCGTTAAACTCTCTTTTTTCTTCTTTTTTATTAGCTCATTATTTACATGTGAGTTGTAAATGTGATTTTAAATTGTAATGGTGAAAAGGCATAGGTCCAACTCAATTTTTTTACGAGGTGTAAATGAGCTTTAAAATTGTAATGGTGAAAAGGGGAAAATTTAATATATTGTCCTCTAATGTGTACTATGTACATATATTGTCCTTTAATACGTGTGTTATCAGATATCATCCTTTAATGTGTTCGAAATTCCAATTTACGTCCTCCATGTCACCACATTGTACTTTTTGAAAGAAAACTCTAAAAATAGGGATTAACTTATTCATTTCAAATATCTAAGGACTAAAGTGAAACTTTAAAATTTTAAATAACTTAATTATAAATAACTTTTAAACAACAATCTCTCCTCCCTACTCTAATAATTCACGTCTTTCATTCTTTTTTCTTTGTTTTATTTCTCACTCATCTTTTTTTCTTTAGTTCTTTTATTGAATTTTTTATCAATTAAAATTTTCAAGCACTAAGATAAGAATACTAATTTTTTTTAAGCACCAAAATTAATGTATATAAATATTTAATTTTATTAGTTTTGGTTTTAATATTAAAAAAAATTTGCATTTTGACAGATGACACTAAAAAATAACTAGTAAAAATATATTGGAAACATCACAAACAAACATATAGAGAGTGTTTGGAGCCAAGTTGGAGTCTTTTAAGACAAAAAGACCAAGTTGTATTTGGTGTTCTTTTCACTTTACTATTAGTCACTTTACTTGAGAGTGTTATATTAGCAATTTAGCATAATATAAGTCTTTCATTCTTATTAGTCACTTTACTTGAGAGTGTTATATTAGCAATTTAGCATAATAGAAGTCTTTAAGTTACATAGAAATAGTACTTGTATGTAGGCCAACGATCTCATATAAAATGAAAGTTTTGTTCAGAAATTTCACCAGCTCCAAAAAATCTTCCACTAGCATGATTAGCAAGTGTACTTTAAGAGTTGGATAGAGAAAAACAAGAAATAGAAGTGTTGAAAAAGCACAGTTCAAGGCGTGGATAATCATCCAGGTCCCAGGAAGAGAATAATCGAGTAATATATCTAGGCTAGCCCCATTATGATCATGTTCAAAGTTGAAAGTTGAAACTCTTTCCATGTGGCAAAGAGCCAAAGACACTGCTGATAAACTGAATTTTGAAATTTTCAGAAATGATCTTCCCCATCTGGATAAATAAAAAGACATGAGAACTTACAGTGGTAATCAAATAGCAGTAGTTACTTGATACAGTTCTACAGATTCATTCTTTCAAGCTACTTACAGTACACCAGCGAATTAAGTAAACCAAGACTCAACTTGGGCGATTTTACTGCAACACTTGATGAATCCTCTGATTTTGATGACATAATTGAATTTAATCGAAAAAGAAAAAATAAAAATAAAAAAGACGGCTGAGATTCAAGACAGACGGAGGACACATCTGATTGATCAATGCCCGGTCAAGACCTGGACTGCAAACTTCACATCCCGGCAGACTTCATGGACGACCACATGAAAACATGCACCGACCTCTTTATTTGTGTAATATATTGTCTGAATGGTGCATTGAAGAGGTCTGTGTTTCCAATCAAGCTGCTTTTTTACAGTACCTACATGATCCAAACTGTGACAAAGCATCTTGGAGAACTCTCAGCTACATATCCTGAAAGCATGTCAATGCATCACGAATTACCAGCAGAGCAAAACACAAGTTCTTGCAGCAATGGAGCTCAATTAGGAATGTTGAAGTCGAACAAAAGTAGGTCAAGTAATGCTTCTTAATTTTTCTGGAAAGACTAATAAACAAAATCTACATCTGAAACAGTACTAGTTACAAATATTAATATCCAAGTACTAATTTAGAGAAAAGAAGACAGCACCTGTAGGTTCTGCCTTTCCAGCTATAAACAGCTTAAAATTAAAAGAAAGTGATGTTTTTGAATTGAAAACACTAAAAAAACTGGCTCTTGCTAGAAACAAGTTGAAAGTTGTTTCCAGAAACACATCACTGACAAGTAGAGTTGTGTTTCATTGTATGACTTCTCCATGCCAGAAAACATTAATACATGTACAGTCAGCACAGGGTTGGGCCCCAAAATTCATGCCAGAAGTATCTTCTAAAAAGACGATAAAACGAGTAATCATAGACCAGCAACCTCAAGTCTTTCCACACATGAATATTCAGAGTATTTTGAAAGTTAATTTGGGGGTGTGCAATTAAATGTCTCTTCTAGAAGACATTTTGAGTCCTTTGATGGCACACCCTTAAAAATGCATGATATGTATATCAGCTGCTATATGCGGCATTCAGTTGCTACAGAACTGTTCAATGAGTATGATATGCAGCTCATCTCTTCCACACATGGATATGCCATGCACCTATATACATGAATGTAGTTTTTCATTTTTTATTTCTTAAAGAATATGTTGTATTTGAATTATCTATAGACCTGGTATAAGCAACAGATTCTCATTCAGAACCTCATTGAGATTCTACTTTCTTAATCTAGGAGGTCAGAAGTTCACCTTTTGTTTAGATGGATGGTTTAGTACATACATCACCAGGCAGTTACACAATCATACCATCATCGTTAATCAATCCAGAAACTAAAGCAATTACTATCTGAAAACCAAGAACTGCTAGACACTAGTAAGAAATGGAGTATAAAACCACACAGATCTTAAGAATTTTGAGATGGCAGTAATTACTTACCAAATATGAACTTTACGCCTCCGTACCATCACAAGGTGAGAACAAATGGAGGGGCATCTTTCCGTGGCCCTGCAACCGAACGATAGACATAAATTTTATCAGCTAGAGTATCATCACTTTCCTCCTCTTTGATCACTTCAACATTCAATCTTGGCACATCCCTTGCTAGTTGCTTGCACCCGTCCATCGTCACACTACAAGTCGACATCCACAACGACCGCATCATTCCATACTTCTCTCGGCCTGATAGCAAAGCAACATCCCCGAATGGACAATCTCTTATCTCAAGCTTACGTAGCTTCTGACACCCTTCTAGAATACATTGCATTGCCCGATCAGTATTACCAGCAAATGCTACTGAAAGAGTCTCTAGATTTTTTGCATACGTTCCAATATATTCAAATGCGCGATCTGTAAGGAGACCCGAAATGCCAAGTCTTCGGATTTTGCTGCAAGTTTTAACCACAGCACCGAAGGCCTCATCCATGGGTTCATTTGTAAGGTAATCGGGCTGGCAAGGATTCATTATGCAGAGACGAAAATGGGTAAAGTCAGGACAGTTTTGCACTATTGTCATGACTGCAGCATTAGTCATTCTCCGGCAGAAATACAAGACGTAGCGAAGTTTGCGGCATCCACGAGAGACGGCTAATAAGCCTAATTCTGTCACCCCATGGTGATGATGTTGGTCATATGGGTCAGCAGGGAAGACCCGGAGTTCATCAAGTAACGGACAACTTGATCCAACGGCTTCAAGCCCCTTGTCTTCAACTGTATCGATGACCTATAACGAATGATTTAGGTCACATTTCGGAATGTGCAAGGTAAAAGTTATTCAAAGTACAATGGAATCGACAAACACAGAATTTACGCGATAACAAACAAACCCTGAGATTGGGTGTAACATCACAAGCCATCCTTAATATTTTAATGGTATTGAACATTCTAATATTGTTTTAAGTTAAATACACAACTAAATTACATGTAGCACCTGAATGTGCAGTTACATTATGCAACTTGACCATATTGTTCATAAAGTGTCTAATTAACATTATTGAAACTTCATGGATGCCAGTGACACTACAGCAGACCTCATGGGTGCGGTTATTATAGCCTACAATCAAATGCAAGTGCAAGGAGCCAAGCATCTGATTGTTCACATTCTTTTTTTTTTTTTTTTTTTTTTTTTTCTGCAGCCAGTATGATTTCCAGTGTCAACATATTTTTCAAGCTCTAGTAACACCAATCATGATTAGGTCCACTTATGCAGAAAAAATCCCAGTATTGTATAGAAGGTAAGTTCTAACTGTGCCACAATAAGGATCATACTATTTTAAACATTGAAGCTTATATGACAAAGAATCTTAATACTTACCCAAAGACGCCGCAAATTGGGACAGTTCTCGATAAGCTTTGCAAATTCACCACTTTGAAGTCCCACGTCAGTCAAGTTCAAGAACTGTAGACGAAGGCACACTCCGTAGAGAACTGGAAGATGGAGGGCAGTGGCTTCATACAGGCCACATAGTGCCTGGAGATTCGGACGACTATTGAATGCCCTTTCGATATCATCGTATTGGCGAGGCGTAAGTTCTTGTGGGAACGACCCGGTACTAAGCTCTAGTACATGAGGAGCATGCTGGATCAGACACTGCAATTGGTCTAAGGTAATACTCTCGTTGACCTTCAAAATCCTTAATGACTTGCACCGACTAACTAGTCGTTCAAGAGTATCAAAATTGACCTCACAGTTGAGACTGGCAAAGTTCAGTACTTCAAGGGAAGTAAAGTTTTCTGGAAAGCAACTCAGAAAACATCCTCCAACATCCTCCATTGTACAGTCTATGTCAAGCTCAGTCAAGTTCCTAGAAGCCAAACAAACACATTTCAGTTACTAACCAGAGAAATTTTGAATACAAAAACAAGCCAATATCACATCACTTAAATGACAAAAGTGTAATTGAATATTATAAAACACCTGCAACGCAATCTTATATGCATGAACTATCATTCGAACTGCAAAGCAATATTATAGGCATAAACTATCTTTCGATCTGCAAAGCGGTCTTAGATTCATGTACTATACTTTAATTGGCACCATAAGTACCAAAGTTGAAGAGAAAAATCAACTCAATTACCAATTTAAGCAAGTATCATGCTAAGAAAGTTTCAGGGCTTTTGAAAATTTAGTCATGGTGACAGCATGCTATAGTACGCTATCGAAACCAGTGGCTAGGTCAGTTATTTTTGTACTTGTTAATATTGGGTGCATAGTTCAATTTACTTGGGTCTTGTAATAATAGACTCGGGCTTACAATGTGAATGCAAATGAGTAACATAATGATTTTGAGCTCCAGGATAGCATACATAGTGAAATGGCTATGTGCACAAAGAGCACTTCTCATAATTACTGACTTCATTGAGCTACTCACCCTTCATTTCTGCCCCTAGAACATTAATCCTACTTCAAATGTTACACTGAGGATGTCGAACCCACTTAGAACAAGCATGTTCATGAAAAATGACAATCTTCCTTTTGGTATTGGTAGGATTATCAAAATACAAGCTATGAACTCTTGTACACTCAATAATAGTGGAAAAATGTTCATGAACAGTTGACCATCAATAAAAAGGCATTGAAATGGTTAGACAAGGCTACTCTTTTAAGTTACAAACACGCACAAGAACAAAAAGAAAAGAAGCCTACTGCAGAAATCATTGAGGTACAAAAAACAGAAAAAGAATTGATCAAACCAAAAAAGGAGATATAAATCAAACTCATAGGATTAAATGAATCAACTCTAACCTGCAATGACTGGCAATGGCTTTGAGCCCACTGTCACTAAACCCATCACAACTCCACAAAGATAGAGCTTTGAAGCTCGGAAACGACTTGGCCAAGAGTTCCAAGCTCTCATCATTCACAGTCATCCTCTTAAGCCTCAGCTCCTCCAGAAAAGGGTACATTTTAGCAAACATTACGAGCCAAGCATGCACGTTAGCACCCCAATCCCCCGGCAACATATTGAAATCAGAAAATCTCGGCCTTCCTTTGAGCGTAACACTCCTAATCCTAGGGAACCTTCTAGCCACGATTTCAGGCGACACCGCATAGCAGTTTCCTATAAATAACTTCGATCTCGTCCACCTCTCAGCATTGTACCAATCTTTACGCACAAGGGATACCGAATTCCTATCTTTACGCGAATCTATGAACGAAAGAACCTTTTCCAGCACTTCATCTGGGAAAGGGGATACAGTGTGAGTTGACCCAGGTGAGTTTGATGGTGACTCATCTGATGTCTTAGAGTCTGAATCCATCTCACTCTTAGAAGATGGTGGAGGCATTCAAACCTTCCCCAAATCTAACCAGTAACCCCTTACATAAACTGCCAGCAATCTACAACAAAAATAATTCAAAAGCAGAAACATCAAAAACCCATTTCACAATAACACAACTGTATCATAAAAAGCAAATCTTTGATCCATATTCTTCAATTCAAAGTATCATACATGGTGATGGAAAAAGTAGTCTATTACTTTTTTGCCTTTAAGCTCCAATTACTTATGCCTAATGCTCGAGAACTGAACTAAACTTGCAAAACAGGCAACAAAATTGGTGGTGGTATTCAACAAGACACAAATCAAGTCACAGATATAAGCAAGTAGCTCAACATCAGAACTAGATCCACAAGTACAGAATCAGAATTAGATAGTATTTACAAGAGTAAATGCAGAAAATGATCATGTGATTGATTGATTAAACATGTAGAAGCAGTTGGAATGGATTATGTAAAAATCTATGGAAAACTGAAAGAGGATAAAATCATAGGAAAAGTGGAAAAAGAAACAATGGAGTTTTACCTGAAACAGGCAGGGTGTTGAAAATGCTTGGAGCTAACCAAGAGCTGCTGAAATGGGAAAAAGCTGATAGTTGGCAAAGCCCACTTGGGGAAGTATTATTATATATGGATATTTACTTCTACAACCCCTGGATAATGGATTAATTATGTCTAGGCCCTCTTATGTTTCCTAAGTTTATGTGTGCACCCAATATCAAAAATTCAAAATCATTATAGAATTGTTTCGGATTGGATTTTGAGATTCTATTTTTTATTTTGATCAGATTTTAGTTTATTTTGTAGAAAGTAAAAGTTTTAGATTGAGTTTTGAAAAGTTGTAACTATTTGATATTTGAATTTATAGTGATGATGTGTTTTAAGTAGGCTTATTGTATGAAAATGTGATTTTGAACAATTATTAATTTTTTATATGTGAATTTGAACTGTGAAAATCTAAAATCATTTATGGGTGTTCACTCCCAAACACCTTGTACACAAGTCATCTATCAAACTTAAAAAGAAAAAAGAAAACGAAAACTTAATGTATGTGTTTCAAACTAACACTTATTACTATTAATATTCCTGGGATTAGCATAGTATCCAAATATTGCAACTCAATGTATGAGTTATCATGTTTTCTTAAGATGGTGAATTACATAAACTTATCCATCAAGTTTAATAATACTGGTACTACTACAATATATATAATATTAAACAACGATAATTATTATCACAACAATAATTATCGTGTAAAGTTGTTATTGAGGACGTGTAGATAAATGGTTTTGTGTAATGCATTTAGTAATAACGGAGAATTTTGAATTTGTAGCTTTTTTTAAAAAAAAATTTCTTGTTTTTATAGACGCTCATGTGGTTGTTCTAATTATTTTATTTAAATACATAGAGTCTTTGCTTGATTTTATAAGATATGAGGGACTAGACACATACTGGAAATTGTAAAGGGCTGGAGGTGTAAATATGTCTACTGTATAATGACATGGTAGATGAATGGGAGAATCAAATGAGTAAGCATTGTCATATTTTACCAGTATAAAAAGTGACCAAGTATGTAGGAAATGTTACAATATTGAAAAAATACAGACTACAGTAATAGTCTGTCCAGGATTGCAAAATATAAATAAAAAGATAAAAACAAATACTAAAAGGGGGTGATGTGAGTATACAAAGAAAGTACAGAAGAAAAAGGTTTAAATTATTGGATGAGAGATGAGATGAGACAGTCCATATTAGCTCAAGTTGAGGTCATGTGACTCTAACCAATAACCAAACCCCATCTGTGAATCTTATCTCCACCCTGGGTCATCTCATAGGACATAGAGTTCTATACCACGGTTACCATAACCACCTGTAATTGTAATGGACGGTGTTAAATTAACCACCGAGTCAAGTCGAGTAGTGTTATATATAATTCGAGTTCGTATCCATAAAGTTGAGTTTGAGTTTACACTCGACTCTCGACTCGTTCAGAAGACAACTCTAAAAATCAACCTTAATCTCAAGTAATTTGCAATAAGTTCGAGCTGAAGCACTGAGTTTTAAATATAAATTGTCTCTTAAATAATATATATATATAAAATAATATAAGTAAAGAATCATAACGAATTCAAATTCAATTCCATTATATCATAGAGCGAGTTGATGGGAGATGGAAGTAGTTGTTAGTACTTAGTAGTGTACTCACATCACATCATAGTTGCAAGTTGCAACTTGGGTTCATTTTAAGTCCTTCATAATTAGTTTGTAAAAGTGGATTAACATAAAATTTATGAAGTTTAATTGAAAGTGGACGTAATTAGAGTGTTTGTACTTCTAATAGTACCTAGTATTTCTTGGGAAAACTATTTCTGAAGTAAAAGAGAATCGGACTCTTTTTCAATTCACAAAAATTCAAAAAACTTAGCCTGATGACTAGCTGAAGTAGTAGTAGCAATTAAATAATTACTCCAGAATATGCAGTCCTTTCCTTTTAATCTTTATCTTTAGCCTCTAAAGTTGAATCTTGCTTGACTAAAAAGTAAAAAGGGAAAAGGTGAGGGACTTGACTTGACTTGGCAGTGACAGCAAATTGAGTAGTATGCCAATTAGTAATTTTTCAGAAATCACTCTCCTCTTCGGCTCTTCCTATCAGGTTTTACATTAACCTTTTTTTATTTTTTTGTCTTTGCTCAATTCCTTCCGGTTTTGAACCTTAGTCACATAATTCGCATGTTTTGAAGATTTTCTACTACTTTTCTTCACGTTCTAATCGCGTTTTCCCATTCCTAAGTGTCGAGCAAGCATAAAATGCAATTTAAGAATCACTAATTCCAAATTTCTTTTTCAAGACAAACATGAGCGGAACCAAGGGGGCAGGGGCCTCCGCCCAAAAAAAAAAATTTTTTTAGCTAGAATTTATGATTTTTAAAAATTTTTAAAGTCAATGTTTATGATTTTTCAACTTTTAGTCCCCGAACTTTCAAAAAATGAAATTAACCCCCCAACATTAATTCCTGGTTCCGCCCCTGAAAACTAGTAAACTTACCGGAGTAAATTTACTTTTTTATTAAGGGACTAAAGGTAGAGAGAAAAATACTCTCGTACAATTCTTGCACACCACAATAAGTTTAACACTTTATTATTATTATTATTTATTTTTTTATTTATTTTATTTTATTTTTTGTCAATTTGACCCTAAAATTTTGAATGTTTTTATGTAGTATTTACGATTTCTCAAGTCTTGCCTTCAAATTGTTTTTCATTTTAAGAAACATAAATATATAATGTACTTTCACCCCCTCTCCCAACCTCAATTCATGTCCGTCCCGGCATTTAACTCTATACATCTAAATTAAGATTATACTACTAGATAGTTGAAATGAATAGTCTGTAATCTGTCGAAAATGAGAATAGAACATTTGTTGTTTTACAAGAGATTTTTTTGACTATCGTATGTTATTTCTATCATTTATTGCCCAGATATCCATGTTCACTTTCAAAATTATCATGACCCTGATCTTCATGATCATATGGTTTGTGGATTCATTATCAAACACTGTTATCGATTGGTTTCATCCTTTCTTATATATCACCATTTGGGCTGGGCCCAAAAAGTGCAAATTCCACATCAATTCCATTCATGTTTCCCTTCTCCACCAAACTCATGAGCATAGTTTTCTCCTTATATCATTCGAATATCAAACACCAAGGTTGTCACCTGCTTTAGTCAAGAAGTCTATCATCTTGTCATATTTGGCCTGGACATTGTGGAGTTCCATAATTTGAATTTTAATTTCCTCTTGTGCCTCTTTATCTCCTCAATTTCGATTTCAGATTCCTTGATTCCACGCCTAAGAGCTTCCAACATGTTATCATTGCAGCATAATGTTGTTCTTTGATAGCCTTGTGGTGTAGTAACTGCAGTACTTACCTTTCGCCTTGTGATGTTTGCAAGCCTCTTTTCCTGCTTGAAAATTCGGATTACGATACTCCAAACCATTACGAAATCTTGTTTTCCTGAACCCCTGTAAATACATACATATTAAACAAAAGTCACATAACTCATATGAATCCATTATGTAATAGCATGAATAATCATAATGAACATAACATATATTAACAAGAAAACTAAGGTTTTCGGTTCACTTTGGATAATTTTGTTACCTTCTCTCCTCTACAACTAACACAATTTTTTTATTTATCAGGGCGAATTTGTCACATGTAAACCCATAAGCCTATTTGATTATTACTGATTAATGCACAAAATCTTTAGAAGAAAACTTGCAAGAAATGAAGTGATAAGAGAAAAGGATCGAAATTTACATAATTGTTAAGTTGGTAAACAAAGGATGCCAAGTTCCTGTGTTTAAAGTATGTGGGGAGTAAATCTGTGGTGGAAGTATATGGTTCCAAATAACAATGCTAGTCCCATACGAACTCCATGAAATAGTTCCATTTGTGTTTGGATCATTTACAATACTCAACAGTTTGTACCCTAACTCCCTTACTGATCCCATTTTGTTCATCCATGGTGTGTGTTGTAATTTTACTTTTTTTTTTCCCATTGATGATGATAATGTTTATTTCCAATCTCTAGCTTGTTGATCTAGGCATGCATGTACGTAATTAAGGTGATTGCAAACTGGCAAGAAGAATGAATATGGGGTGGGATTGTCTTGAAGGTACTAAATATTCACATGTTTGGCAAATTTTGATTCCAAATTGCGCTAATCATGACTTTCAATTTCGTGCAAGGGTTGTGATTGTTGTATATATATTTTTTTCTAGTGAACTATTTTGTGCCTTTAACTTGTGATTATTTGCAATTCTCTAGCTAGAACATGTTCAAGATCAATAGAATACAACATAAAAGACCAAGAAATTCTTTTCACCTGGAAAAATAAAAATAATCGAACGTTCACAGTTCACAATATATATAAACTACCTATTTTGTTTATTTCTTTTTAATTCGGGCAGAGCCCAAGCCTATTGTTGTTTTTTTTTTTTAGAAAAAAATGGTTTTATTGAATAACCATCAGATTGGAGCTAAAAGGCTCAGCAAATTACACAGGAACAGAATGACCAAAAAAACCTAAGCAAGTAGCTAGAGTTCAGAAGCAAAATGGAAAAAAAGTGTAACAAAAAAACACTAAATCAACATTTTCTATCCAGGTTCCATGAATTCAAATGGCAGGTCGATGAAGCCCATCGCGTCCAAAGCAAAGGAATGGTAGAGTTTATGTGCCAATTGATTGGCCTCCCGTTTTACATGTTGCACTTTAGCATCGTCGAAAGTGGAGAGCAAAGCTTGGACAGCAGTGTATATATTACCATTGGTTGCCGTGGAATTCGGCTGCTGAATGATGTCTAAAACAATTTGCAAAGCGTCACCCTCCAGAATTATTGAGTTGTAGCCCAAATGTTTCGCAAGTTCCAATCCTAGTTTGGCCGCCATCAGTTCAGCAGTATCGACATCGAAATGAGCTCTCAATTTTTTGCGCTGCCATGCCAAAACTAGGCCTGTGTGATCTCGGCAGACAGCCGCAATTCCACCTAATGAGTTGTCATAAGGAACAGCTGCATCAAAGTTTATTTTAACAACTCCCACCCCAGGCGGTCTCCATGGTCCCAGAACTGTATGCTGCTTGTGAATGGCCTGGCCAACAGGTTCATACGCGTTGGACCTATGGAACTGAGTGAAATTCCACACAAATTGTACCGCATTCATTGGATTACATGGTTCATCTTCAAACTTGGCTTTATTTCTCACACCCCATAGATGCCAACAAATGATAATAAACTCCTCAAACTTTTCTCCATCCACACGCATTCTAACACCCGTAATCCAGTCCCACAAATCATCATTTGGCAGAAAGATAGTGGCATAGGGAAAATTAGCCAATGTCCATACCTGGCGCGCAAAGTGGCAATCACGCAGAATATGGAGAATGGTTTCTGATTCAGTTCCACAAACCTCACAAGTCGAGCTGGCTGTGAAATGTCGACGGCATAATTCACTATTCACAGGTAGGATATTGTGTAAAGTTCGCCATAGAAAATGACGGATTTTGGGAGGAATGCGTAGGGACCACACAAAGTTCCAGTTTTTAACCACAGGATTAGAGGGCGTACCACTTTGATATTCTGCAGTTCTGAGCTTAAGAGTCAAAGCCAGTCTATAGGCTGTTCTGACAGAATAAACCCCAGACTTTGTGTGGTGCCAGATAAGAACATCATTATCAGATCCATTCACCAACGGTATCTTCATGATTTCCTCAATATCGTCCTGCCAAAAGAGAAAGGTTAGTATGGATAAGTCCCAAGTGTGTGTTTCAGGGTGAATTAAGAAAGATACTTTAAGAGGACCCTCATTAAACAAGTCTGGAGTTTTTGGTTTGAAAGACTCATAGCCTGGAATCCAGCTATCCTTCCAGATATCAATATTTTCCCCATTTCCAACTCTCCAACGCATCCCATATTTGACAAGATCTCTAGCGGCTAGAATACTTTTCCAAGTAAAAGACGCATTAGACTTGGGGATAGCATCAAAAATATTAGAATGGGGAAAGTATTTAGCTTTTAAAACACGACTAAGAAGGGAATCAGGCGCAACAAAAATTCTCCAAACTTGTTTACCAAGTAAGGCTAAATTAAAGGCCCTCAAGTCTCTAAAACCTAAACCACCATCCCTTTTACTAAGACACAGAGTCTCCCATTTAATCCAATGCATGTTATGTTGATTACCATTACTCCACCAATAATTTGCAATAAGGGACTCAATTTCTTTTAGAAGAGTATCTGGTAATTTGAAACAGCACATAACATAAGTAGGGATTGCATTAAGAACAAATTTAATCATAACCTCTTTACCAGCCTTAGAAAGAAATTTGCCGTCAAAGGATTGAATCTTTTTCCAGACTCTCTCCCTTAGCCAACTAAAAATTTCTTTTTTATTTCTCCCTAAGGTGGTTGGTAAGCCAAGGTACTTTTCATGCTTTTCAACGATTTGCACATGTAAAATATCTTGGATGCCAGTAATAATGTCAGCTTGCACATTCCTACTAAAAACAATATTAGACTTATCTAAATTAATGACTTGACCAGAACCCAAGCTATAAACATGTAATATATGTCTAATATTTTCAGCAGCAGAAAGAGAAGCTTGACAAAATATCATAGTATCATCAGCAAAGAGGAGATGAGAAATTTCAGGAGCATGCGTATTTAACTTGATGCCTTTTATGTTACCACAAAAGGTGGCATTAGCAAAGAGAGCGCATAGGGCCTCAGTACAGAAAAGAAAGAGGTAAGGTGATAAAGGATCTCCTTGTCTAATCCCCCGGGTCGGAGTGAAGATATCGGACTCATTTCCATTGAGGATCAACGCATAAGAAACAGTACGGATACATAGCATAATCAAGCGAACAAAATCAGTGTGAAAACCAAGTTTTTGCATAAGTTTTTCCAAGAAAGACCATTCTACACGATCATAAGCCTTACTTAAATCCAGTTTAAGAGATAAATAACCCTCCTTTCCCGTAGTTTTACGCTTTAAATAATGGTTAAGCTCATAAGAGACTAAAACATTATCAGTAATTAATCTCCCAGGGATAAAAGCAGATTGCGACTCACTAATCAAAACATTCATATGCGGTTTAAGTCTGTTTGTGATACACTTCGAGGCAACTTTAAAAACCACGTTACTGAGACTAATAGGCCTAAACTGAGAAATGATATCAGGTTTCTTCAATTTAGGAATTAAAATAATATGAGTGAAATTAAGCTTAGAATCAAGAAACCCATTATTTAAAAAATTTAGACAACAACTAGTCACAAAACTGCCAACAACAGACCAAAACTTTTGAAAGAATAAAACAGGTAGGCCATCAGGACCATGGGATTTAAGGGGGTACATTTGAAAAAGAGCTTTTTTTACCTCATCAGCGTTATAAGGTTGACAGAGTTCCAGATTAAGCTCCGCTGATACTTTGGGGACTATATATTCATTCGAGAGCTGCTGCGATATCTTCTTCGTGTGGCTGGTCAGAGGTGAAATTCTGCTGGAAGTAATTCACTGCAACTCTTCCCATTCCCGCATCATCTGTTATGAACTGGTTTTGCTCATTCTTTAACCCCAGGATTTCGTTTTTGGCCCTTCTCTTGGAGGCTAGCCCAAACCTATTGTTGGGTTCTCAGTTGTTATTGTTTTAGGTCAATGTGTGTATTAATTATAGTTGTGTAGGCCTTGATTTTTATTTATAGGTGAATGCATATTCCACATGTCAACTTGTCAAGTACTTCCCCATTCCGATTTACATTTAACATTTTGATTTGTTAAATTGTTCTATGTCCGCTTGTCCTTGAATTACTTTCAAATTAAAAAATAATAATGAAAAATTGTATGTTATAAAAATAACATAATAGTATGTTTATATTCATAATAGTCAAATTTTTATTTTTTATAATATTTGGTTCTTAATTATTTTTCTTGTATACAATTTAATTTAATTTAGGATCACTAATTAATTCAATCTTAACTAAAACTAAAAACAGTTGTTAAACGTAATTTGGTGTGCGGATGAAAGTAATTAATATTTGTATAATAAAACTATATCAGACAATGCGTGGGGTAGGAAAGAAAACAATTTATTAGCAATTAGGATTGGATCTTGATATGGAACGTAGAAAGACTTTCTATTACCAAAACCAATAACAATAAGTACAAAGGAGGCCGATCCCGTGATCCAGGCCATATAAGAAAACGTCCAAGTTAGGACACAACACAACTATTCGAATTGCAACACATACAAAACACAAAAGAGCAGAGCTGCTATAGGCGTTGCTACAGTTGTAAGTGTTACTGTTTCTAGGGTGTTGACATAGGGGTTAACCTATGGGTTACTCAATCCCTAAGTTCTGGAAACAGAAGCACTTAGCCGCTTTTATATAGTTTCACCTATTCTAACATATTAACTATTCCATATTTGTAGTTGGTTGTTTTGTGCAGGAAGTTTATTTATACATGGAAATTGTCGAATTACAGGAAGGCTAAAGACGGAAGGAGACTTAGTTGGAAAGGACTCATGAAGACGTTCCTGTTATTAAAGAAGAAAGGAGTCTTGGAAGATAAAGATGAATCTGATCAAGAGACTATTGCTGTGACTTATCCAGATCTACTCTCACGCGGTTTCTCATCAAGATCGATCAAGGCTGTCTTTATTATATATAGCATAAGATCGACGATTAAAAAGGGAACGACACAGAGAGCAAGAGCATCGAGATTCAAGAGTGTTATAGTTTTATTGTTTTAGTTCATTGTGTCTTTTACACTAGTTTATATTATAGCCTTCTCTAACAACGTATTGAAGGTAGAATAGATAGATTGGGTTCTATATCATCTTATAGGTGACTAGTGTTGTTTTTCTAGAATAGATTTGAGAGTATACAGCGTTGTACGAACAAGATCTTTTCTAGTTGATTTTCTGCCTTGACTGGGCATTCAAGCAAGCTTGCCAAAGCTGCTTGAAAAATTCCAAACACAGGTTATTCTTTATATTCCGCTGTGCTTTATTTTATATATATTATCTGTGTTTGTTAATCTGCAGGTTGACGTAGGTGTTCACTGAACCCCATAGTCAATCTAGGACCTACTGGCTGGTAATTTGTATCTAAAGCAAGTTATATCGATCCTATATTCTTTCAGGCGTGCAGCATGTTCAGTAACTCAGACGCCTTGTTGTCTTCAGGTGCTTTCTAATCGCTGCTGCAGCGCATTTTGTAGCTTCTGGTGTACACCACATCTCACACTGATCACATGCTTAATCCTGTCCAGAACAGGTTCTTGACTATCTCCATTGTCGAAAATTATCTTATTTCGATTAGGGCTGTATTTCGAACCGAGCGAACCGAACCTGGACCTTATCGAACGTTCGTTCGTTAAGGATATATTATGTTCGGTTCGTGTTCGATCGAACATCACAATCATCTGCTCGGTTCGTGTTCGTTAAGTTTTGATAATGTTCGTGTTCGTTCGGTGTTCGTTTGCCTTTACCTTTCGTTCGTGTTTGTTTTGTTCGTTTGCGTTCGTATTGTTCGTTCGTTATGTTCGAAAATGCAGGAAAACCTGAATTACCAACACTAATAATCAAAAAGTAAAAATTTCAAGCTAAAACATATAAAAACAATTCCATAAGAGTACAAATTAGAAAATGAATCAAAATACAATATAACGAAGAGCATTGTTCAACCCAGAATACATGATGTGTGTTCATTAACAAATTAAGCTAAGCTAAGGTAATTAACAACCCAAGTAATGGTCATTAACAACCCAATAATTAACAAGCAACGGTGAGTATAACGGAGCGGCGGAGCGGATCTAGGCTAAGGTAATTAACAAACTTAGCTAAGGAAGGTAATTAACAAAGTAGAAAATCCCATTGTTCATACCGGAGCGGATCTAGCTAGGCGGTGTAGAGGTAGAAGCTCCGGCGGCCTGTAAGAAGAGGTGGTGCATCAGAGATGGTCGTGTGGTGGTACAGCGATGGGCAAGTGGTGGTGCTGTTGACGCAAGTGAGACAGACGGAAGTCGAGATTTGGAAAAGAAGAGAAGAGGCTTGAGTGGTTTTGTGTTTTAGATCTAGGTTTGGGTTGGGATTGAGGGAATGGGTAAGTGTGTATATATATATATATATATATATATATATATATATATATATATATATATATATATATATATATATATATATATATATATATATATATATATATATATTATTTAAAATATTAATTATTAATAAATATTACATTTCGTTCGCGAACTGTTCGTGAACAAGCGAACATATAACGAAGTGTTCGTGTTCGGTTCGTTAAGAACTTGAACATGTTCGCGAACATGTTCGAGTTTGACCGAACCGAACACGAACCGAACATTAACCGAACGATTTCACGAACGTTCTGTTCATTTACAGCCCTAATTTCGATGACACCAAATAGCATAAATAGTTTCAGCAACGACCAATTTTAGGAGGAGTGCATTCATCCCCATTCCCTTGGTGCTTCGCAATATCCATTGGAGTTCCTCTGCCCAGCCTTTTGGGGCATGGCTTATTTTCATCCACACGAGTATATCCCTCCAAATTGCAGCAGAGTAGGCGCATTCGAAGAACAAATGCTGCACCGATTCTGGTTGCTGACAGAACACGCATAGGTCATCAGTCGCCATGCCGAATTTTGTCAGCCTATCTTTTGTGTACAAGCGATGTTGCACACAAGCCACGTCACAAACAATGCCCGAGGTCTAGCTTTATTTGTGAAGAACAGCTTGTACCAATTAACTCTATCCCTCTCCCCCCTAATCTCATGGTATGCTACTTTGGTGGGGAATTTATCTCCATGTTGCAATCCAGGCCACATCTGGCTTGTTTCAGCATATGCTCTCATCTTCAATATGCTTTTTAACATCCAAGAACAGTGCTGTTGTGGTCTGTAATCCATAACCGTCGCCTGTTTTATGTAATATGCATGGACCCAACATACCCATAATTTATCTGTTTTGTCGCTCAGGTTCCACAACAGTTTCAACATATTTGCTTTATTCCAGTTTGCAATGTCAATCACATTCAGTCCTCCAGTATTTTTGGTATTGCAAACTCAATCCCAAGCAATAGGTGCCTTCTTTGTGATTTCTTCCTTTCCACTCCATAGATAGCTACGACACAGAGCTTCAATGTGTTTGAGGAATTTCTTCGGTAAAAGAAAGACTTGTAGCCAATAATTCGTGAGAGAGAAGATCACACTTTGAATCAGTTGAAGCCTGCCAGCATAGCTCAACAATTTTGGTGTCCAATGCTTAATGCGGGCTGTGACCTTTTCCACCAGAGGTTGACACATATTCACCGTAAGCTTCCGAGTCACCAACGGTACTATGCCAGAGCAATTTTATACTTCTGTACTTCCTTATTCACCAATCACCATTACATGCAAATGTATTACTCATCTGTTTTAGATTTTTTACGTTTAATTTTGGAACGGTTTTTTAGGAGGTTGGTATGATGAGTGTAGTGTTTGGTTTAGTGGCAGGACCCACAATAAAGTTGTGAGATAGAAAGCTGAAAAAAGTGGAAACGTAGAGAATCTAAAAAAACGGACGAAAAAGGAATACGTAAAGAATCTAAAAAAACAGATGAGTAGAACTATATCTTATCTTAGAGCACTCTTTACGTGATACTTATAATATTTCCCTAAATATTACTAATAATTAGTCCCTTATAATTATTTAGGATATCAACTACATATATAGACGATAATTAGAGGTCTCCTATTATTTATCTTTTAGTAATAAAAAATGACACATGGAGAATTTTAGTGATTAAAAAGGACACATGTAGGATATATGTGGTGCCACATAGATAGAGAATAAATAGGGAGGGACAAATGAGTACTCAAATGTAGGAAGTTTTTAGGGAGTTTCAAATTTAGGATTACATTTATGTGGGTCCGAATGAATTTAGAAGTCCTGAGATTGTTAGTTTTTGACACCATTTTTTCAATTTCATCCTAAATATAGGATAAAGAGAGATTTTAGGACTCCTGAAACTAATGCTCTTAACCACATGAACCTTCACCTTAAATTATCCTCCGAAGTTTATGACTTTTTTTTCTTCACTTTATTCAACTAAGGTTCTGTTAATTTCACCTTAATTTTAGTTTAAATAATTAAGTTCAGTTCAATTCAGTTCATATTTATTAAATTCAGTTCAGTTCAGAGTAATTAAATTCAGTTCAGTTCAGATAAATTAAGTTCAGTTCAAGTTTGCTTAGTTAAAATTTATACTTCAAATAAGTTCAGTTCAGATTAATCAAGTTCAGTTCAGTTCAGTTCAAATTTATTAAGTTCGGTTCAGTTCAGAAAGTTTTAGGTGAATCAAACAGAGCCTAACACGAACAATCATCCATATGTGTATGAAAAAAAAAGAAGTTAAACTAAAAGGATAAGTTTCAGCATTAAAATATTTAATTTCCGGTCACATTCTAATTTATATGCACGCTTCCATTAGTAACTTTCACATTTATATTTTAACGAACTTGAATTTAAATAGTTCCAAAAATAAATAAAAATTATTATAAAATACATTAATCCTAAATACAAATAAGGATAATTTAAAAATATAAATATAATTTAAAATTAATTTGTGATCGTAATACATTTAAAAAAAGGTTAATGAGAAAGTTATTGATGAATTACACCAAAGAAGCAATAATTAGACTTTTATTCAAAATCAACTTTTATTTTCTTGTTAGAGGGTTTCAAAAAGTTTATGTAACTAATAATTTGGATGATAATTTGATGATTGGGAGCTCGGAAGAAACGATTATTTGAGTAAATATTTGCATGTATAAAAAAACCAACTACACTTGACATAAAGCGTGAATAAGGAAAACTACGTAAAAGATTACCAAAATTCAATCAAATAGCTCTGGCAGGATAATCACTGCTCTGGCTCTGTCAAAATCCATTAGGATTAGGGACACAAGTTAGAATTCAAACGAAGTTAGGATTAGGAAAACTAAAACGAGAATCGGCTAGCTATATATATATACATACACGCATCATTGAACAGTACTCCTATAAATATAAACATATAACACACATTCGAGTTTCGACCAGCAGCAATTGAGAGTAGCTAGCTAGCCCCTGCCTTATTCTTCAAGACATTCTACGGAGACATATTTTCTTGCTTCCCGAAGGCCATGGATGCTAATGATAGTGTTTTCCAATTCAATTTCTGTCAAAATAGCAGCATCAAGGCGAAAAGTTCGTTTCGAATCGGTAGGTTGGTGAATGCTGCCCGGAAGAAAACACACCGCATCACCTTCAAGTTTAGCGTCGAAACCATAACAGTGCTTCGTGGTCAATTGATTGAGAATTCTATCGTTGAGGAAACCACCCACAGTCTGGTTACCTACCTTCGTAAAGATATGAATCCTGTAGATACAGAGAGACTGCATGCGGCTCTTGAAACACTAATCGGTGGATCAGCTGCACCGATTGTCATGGAACGGATGCTGACCCGGATCACATCTTCCCCTGCATGGCATAATGATTTCCTCGTCGAGATTCCGTTGGTTTACATGTTCGCTCCCAGTCGGGTTCATGGACTAAGTGCATTGGTGTATTTTCATAACTATGTACACCATGATGTTACCACCCCTGATATTCTTCCAACCCATGAATTGGCTATCAAGAATACACTGGACTGCAAGGTGACCATGTCGTCAAGTGATGATTGTGCTATTTGCTTGGACGAGTTTCCCTCCGATTGTGAGGCAGTTAGCATGCCCTGTTCGCATGCCTTTCATGGTCCTTGCATTGAAAAGTGGCTCAGGACGAGCCATTACTGCCCTCTTTGCCGATTCGAGATGCCTACAACTCAGCAACCAACCCAGAGCAACCCGTTCCAGGTGACCAGGAGCTGATCCGGGCTAGATTGGACAAGACAGTTGATGAACTCCAGTTTACAGGAGTTTGTAGAGATGATTGATTTTGCATTATCTTTACAGTGAATGTATTTACTATTTAGTCTCTTGATTGAACACTTGATGATGTAATATTAACTTCTTTTTAGGAAAATTCCTTAAGTGTCAAGAGTCTACAAGTCTGTAATATATATGTTGGTTTAACAAAGATTAGTTTTCACTTTTACAATTCAAGGCTAAACAGAACAACAACTACGAATATATTTAGCAGGAATCTGAGTACTTGAAAATTATAGTCCAAGGTAGTCATTACACAACATGTTCATAAATTTAGGCAGCTGATCCGAATAGATACACAACAGAATGAAAATCGAAAAATTAGCATAGCCATGTAGTCTGCAAGAATTTACCCCTCATATTTTTGACATTCCCTGCAATAAAGAGCAATTTTATGAGCGTGCATGTTAAATCGAAATAAACAATACAACGCACTTCCTACTGTTTCTGTATTTAAGACCTCACCACCAGTGTGCAGTGCTTGAGTTGAAGGTATATTGACATTTCTTGATTTCTCCTGCGTCTCCCTATAATATTCTGTCCATTCGGACCATTCTGCTTCCAAGTACTCCAATGACGAGAACACGTTATTCTGGCCCTGTTCTTCATCTTCGTCGTAGATAGGTGGACACCAAGAATCAAAATCAGAAGATATTGCTGGTATATAAGCACCACTTGTTGCCGATATCTCCTCCTCCTGAAGTTTCTGTTTCCCCTTCGTGATTTCCTTGGATGTCTCGCCTTCATCAACTGTCATTGCTACTTCAACGTTTCTAACCTCCCTCTGCTTCTCTAGGAGTTCTTGTGCCGCAGACAACATCTTTTGCTCACTGCATATCAAGCCCATTTTAACAGCAGCAAGCTTTTCCTTCAATTTCTCTTGTGTTTCCTTCAGTTCAATGATTTCCAGCTTCTGTTGCTCATGCTTCTCGGTTAACATCCTGAATGCATCCTCTAGGTTGTGCGTACCTGGTGACCGTCCTATTTCTGGAGCTTGCTGCATGTTTCTCAGAATAATATGCCCCCTTCTCTTGATGTTGATCAGCAAGTCTGGTTCCCCCCTTCGGAAATTAGCGTTCTTGAATTCCCAAGTCCCTGGCAAGCTGATCTTTCTAAAGCCCTTATTCACATAAACACCAGGGTTTGTCACAATCACAATCTATATATAGCTTTAGAATCAAGAAATTTGCTGTAAAACAACTTAAAATTCCAGATAAAATACTTACAAATATCATGCAACACTCAGTTACCACAGGTATTTTTATAGCTTGCCAGATTTTGATGTAGAAAAATTAATAGAATAGATTGTTTTAATTCCATAAATTGATTGGTTGATACACACAATACAACATAAACTAAATTTAGCATCGAACTCTGGCATTTTTCTATCTACGTTCTCAACATCTAAAATTTCACTATGATATTGTTTTCTGAAAGAGAAAAACAGATGAGCACATTCAACAAACAAACAGTAAAAAAGTGGATCTGAAGTGGTACAGTGCTTACAAATCCCAATAAAAAATCAATGAACCCGAGTAACAAGTGGTACTTACATAGGTGTTGAGTTGGCAATTAAAGCTTGAGAAATTGGATCTGAAGTGCATAGGAAGAACCATTTTTTCAAACGCTATCTTATCCTTTATAATGAAACTAGCACCGGAAGGACTCCAACAGATAATCGAGTCTAGTTGTTCGTTATCTGTCATGTCCCATACATCCTGCACAAATTTGTGTGGTACCCTGGATCTCCAAGTAGTGGAGCTACTTCCAGCTTTCTTGTTGCTGGAAACAACTTTACCACCACTTCTCACCACCGTGTCTGTCACAGTTTCATCGTCCATCCCTTGGTTAGCCAAGTCTTTCATCCTGTTACCCTCCTCAATCGTCAGAGTTTCATTATCCACCCATTGGTTAGCCAACTCTTTCGTCCTCTTACCATTTTCAGTTGTCTCAGTTTCATCATCCATCAGTTGGTTAGCCAACTCTTTCATCTTGTTACCATTTTCAGGTATCTCCTGTTCTGCTTCCATTTGCTCAATGAGCAGCTACTGAGTGTCTGACAATTGGGAGTTGTTTAAGTGAATGCAATTTGTCAGAATGAACAAATAGAACTTTAAATCAATGATTATGTACCATGTCACACGACATTGGCTTATACAGGTACAATATTCTTCTTGTGGTCAAAAAGGACTTTGCAGCCAGATAAATTTCAGCATGTTCTTTTCAGTTTTTACTTCCTCAAAATGTTCTACAATATTTTTGAGCTTCTGGTTATGTTACACAAAAGTTATGCCTCTTCATTTGAAACAAATTTTTTCATCTCAGCAGGGAATCATGCTCTAATTACTAGCATTCGATGTGCACTTCAGTACTACAAAATTATTGAAGAAGTAGCTTAAAACAACGTAGAATTCAGAAAGCACATATTTCATAAATTGGCAGTTAAAAGAACAGTACAGCTGAAATAACTCATTTAAAGCAACGGAATTTGTCTGAATAAGATGTAGCCAGTACACAATATTTTCATACGAGAAGAAAACAAAATGCGCTTTAGGATGTGTCATGTGAAAGCTAATCTCTAGCTGCAAAACTTGGCGATGTCAGGTGTGATATCCCCATATTGTGTAACATTTTGTGGGCCAACAGCCCAAAGTCTCCAAAATCATGACCCAAAACTGGAAAGGTGAATCAGTCATTCTGCTACTCAGCAGCTGAAATCAATTAAATGGTATACTGCAGTATGCACCAAACATGAAAAAGAAACACCAGATTAACTCTTGTGGCAAAACTGTAAATAACTCTGTGACACCATTATATGCCACTCGAGTCCCTTCCAAAGATGAAGCGTCTGCCCCAATCACTTATCACGAGTGCCCTTGTACGCCAACTCACTAGCTTACTGAAAGACAGAAACAGTACAATTAGCTAAAGGTAACATCAAGAATAAATTGCCAATCAATGTTGTAAATTATAACAGGGAAAGGAAAAAATCCCAGGTAAAACAGATCTCACCTTGCATATACAGAATACCAAAGCCATTGGGTGCTATGACCGATTGAAACCCAATCTCCAGGAAGCTGTGCAGCAGTTTGCTCTCCTCCCAAAGGAGCAAATTGGCCCAAATGTTTGTACCTTTAGAAAGAAGACAAAGTTGCATCATAAAGATATCTATTTAATTGTATTGCAGCACCAAGTTGCGGGGTCATGAAGAAAGCTATAGCAGCAAAAATAGAGTAAGCAGTGACAAATGATATGCGTGCATTTTGAGAAGCAAAGTTTACTTTTCACTTTGTGACACTGCTTTTGAATATATTTGTCTATGTTTTTAAAATTTTCCCTTTTGCTCCAAATCCCATTTTATCCACTTCCATTACATCCCTCGATTCAGAGCATCTTCAAGAAATAACTATGATATCGTAAGCAACTAATGTGCATGAGGAAACGTAGAGGGGGAGGGGGGGCACATGTAAAAGTCTAAAAGTTCAATGATGCACAATATATAGAAAATTTGAGGGGGTATAGTCTTAAGATGTAAAGTTCAAGGGAGTAAAATACGAAATTACGGCGAGTTAAAGTATTTTATAGAATTTTGACTCTGTTACACAAAATTTAGGCATGATAGACTTGTTATCTTATATCTACTGGAACTTCAGAAATTTCATTTCATCTGTTGCCTCAGAGCTCTGATACTGTTGACAACAAATTCTGAGGAAAAAAAGTTTTACGACGTTTACCTGAAAGGGCGGAAACGGTGACGACCGTCACTCCTAAAGCGTATAGGACCTTCTGGGTTTTCCTCACATTCCTCCATGCGATTGAAACAGTCTGCAAGATAGGAACCTTGCTGTGCTGCAACCTGCAACATCATCAATAACACCTCAGCATGTCACTTTACTCATATAACATGAAGATCCAAATAATTTGTCACAGACTTACCTGAGCTGTAGCTGGTAGATTCTTCAGCTGAGAATCCACCTCAGAAAGAGCTAGCTTGAATTCTTCAAAATTCACTTCAACTGAGTCCTTTGCATCCCCTTTCGAACCTTTTTTTAACAGATCAGTGAGACTGTGTTTCTGGTTGTTTTTTAAATATAGACCCACCTGAGGGTATCTCTCACATACATCATCTAGGACTCCTTCAAATTCCTTAACAGTAAGTGTTCCAGAGTTGTCTACATCGGCTTTCTTAAATATGGCCAGAACATCTTCCTGTAATATGTATAAGGGTGACAATTAATCAAAGACTTAATGCAATGGATATGAACAACATAATAATACTCATAAGAAACATTCCATCTGGTTATCAATTCTCATCACATTCAAGCACATAACCCTACTAATATGAAAGTTTCTAGTGTTGAAGTCATCAGTACAGAGATTGCATAAGGACTTAAAAGTTTATCATAAATATTACTTACCATGACTTTTCGCTGATTGGTTGTTGCACAATCTCCGATTGCATATATGCTGTCCATTCCCTCCACTCGCAGCCATTCATCAGTTGCCAGCACACGCCTATTAGCCTTCATTACGGAAGTAGGAACTTTTAGTAAGTATTCATAATGAGACGATAGTTACTTGTTCAGTCATAACTCAATAAGAAACTTAATATGCAAGTGGATTTCTACCTGACCAATTTCCTTCATGAAATTCATTATAACAGGGCGAGTTCCAATACCAGTTGACCAGACAACCATTCCATATGGCATGGTGGATATTCCACCACCATTCTTAATATCCTTTGTAGAGATCTCTTCATCTGTTACTTTTACAACCATTGAACCAGTTTTCAAATCAATGCCATCTCTCTGGAACTTTGTCTCAGCGAAAGCGGTAATTCTTTTGTCAAACCTGCACAGAATTATATACATGAGAACATATCCAAAGGATCAATAAATATGGCATTACACTTTATATTCAGATACCCTATATAGCCATGTGCCTAACACACTCAATTTATTATTAACAAAGACAAGGTATGCAATTGCTGAATTTAATTTATGAATTAGCCAAAGTATAAAGTTCCAACACTTGCTAACAATAAGCCAACATCATAGAAAGCAAAACCATGATGTTTGCAGTAACTCAAACGATAAAACAAAAATTATAATACATGGATCATCATGCTCTGCATCCCTTCATCCAAGGTGATCTGTACAGAAAATCTTGTGCATGAGAATGCCTTTCAATATATCAAAGCTACTGGAAACCAATAACTCGAATCACTTGATAAGTGTTGTCAAGGGAAACTATTTAACGAACATTTTCTTTCATCTTTTAAATATTTCCTGTTTTAAACTCTGGTTAGACACTGAAATTCCCTATTGCCAGATTTAACCTCATGCGCAGACTGTTTGTGTATCCCCACAATGGATCCCAAAAGGGTGGAGAAGAGAAATGAATAACACCATGGTCAACTTACTGCATTTCATAGTAATACAGCTGTTTAAACTTTAAAAAATTGTAATATGAAAGAAGGAACTTACATGTTCAGAATATGATCTGTTGCTTCAACCAGTGTTATCTTAACAGCATCTTTGACCTTTGGGTACAATTTCACAAGATCTTCATTGATGTAATCATGGAGTTCTGCTGAAAACTCTACACCTGTTGGGCCTCCACCAACAACCACAAAATGAAGGATTTTCTTTCTTTCTTCGTCACTCAGGTCAGGCAAGCTAGCCCTCTCAAAACAATCAACAACAGTTCTGCGGATCCTCTGAGCATCTTCTATTTCCTGCATAGGAATAAGTATCATGAGCGAAGAGAAGGGGCATTTTCACAATATTTCCCAAGCTAGAGGCCTGGGGTTAAAATTGCATGAATATTTGTGCACCAACATGGGAAAGAAATTATTCACAGCTGACCATGGTCAGGGAAGTTATAAACAAGTTCATATAATTCTGAATGCATAATGATTTTCTAACTCTTACATGCTATTAGAGGATAACATACAATGTATTACATGCCTGTGCATTTTACCTTCAAGAAATGACAGTTTTCTGCTACACCAGGGATGTTAAATGTGTTTACACGTGCTCCAATGCCAATCACAAGGTAATCATAATCCACAATGATTTCCTCTTTCTCATCTGGATTAGTGGACAAGTTTGATCGACAGTGAACTTTTTTATTTACTGGATCAATCTTGAAGCACTCTGCTTCACAGAAATTAACACCTACATTTTTCTGCAAACATGAACAAACCACTAGTGAATAAGCTTTTTACGAAAATAAAAGACTAGTGAACAAACTAAAATGTATGGAACTCCAAAAATCTCAACAATAACGCTATAGGAAGACTTCACTTGTTGCAATTAATCAATCACAGTCACATAGATGTCTTTTGAAAGATGAAAAGAAAAACAATAAAAAGATTTGGAGAATAGCATGTTGTACAATTGAGCTGTAGATCATAAAGTTCATTGTAAAGATCAACATATGGAAAAATGACAAAAGTATAGATACAAATCTAAAATAAATCATTTTATGAGTTTGAGGAGCTTATATGGTCGACTTCGATGAACATCAACAGATTTTGGAAGATGATTATTAAATAACTTAAAATGTTGTTGTCTGATACAGCCTTGTCAAAGTAATACCTTCTTGACAATTTTGCGGATTGGTTCTACAATGCTGCGAGCTTCCACAGTTCCACAGGTGACACTTGGTAGCAATGGGGTGAATGCGAAATAGTTACGTGGTGATATCACTTGGATGTCATAATCAGGACTTTTCAAACTCTTTAAGAAGCTTGTTGAGGCCCAACCAGTACCAAGTACCACCACTCTCTTTTTCTTGTTCTCAGTCTCGTTAGGATTGACAACACTCGCTCCAACATCTGATCTGGCCTCAGAGTACGCCATAAGGCTCCCACCACTGCCATTCATGTAAAAAAATTAAGACATATAGATACCAGATCATGTAGACACTATTTAAAAACTATGAACATTGGTTCTACTCTTAACTATGTAATTTCAAGAGACACATCTCTTTTTTCTGTCCCTGTAGAGGAGCTGAGACGAACCATAGACCTTTTGCTTAACAAAACTTGTAATCACAAGGAGATTTAATAACAGAAGTTGTTTCAATATAGTTCTCTTTATTCCCTCCAGTATCATGGAATATGAATCAAGAGAAGGAACAGACTAAATCACAGTGCAACAAGATCTAACTAATGTTTCTCAAGATAAGTGAACTAAATGTCACATAAGTTTCAGAAATCATTCAGAGGAAAAGATCAACTAAGCTCAAATCAAAACAAATCCAGTTTCAACTACAAGACTTATTAAGAGATAGTAATGACAGGCCTATTATTGAATTGCAGTAACAGTCTCCTTCTAGTATCTGATAAGAATAAGTATTACAAAGCTTTTGTTGCAGTACACAAGCATTATCACAGCATACAGGTAACAAAGTTTCACACCTTCACACCAAGTCACTCATCATTCATCCTCTTACATAGGAAAAATCTCTCAGAACCAGATCGCTACTCATTTTGCATATAAACTAGAATCTGCATCATGTAGTTAAAGTAAAAAGCGTGCTACTATCACCTAACAAATGGCAACGGAGAAGTACCATATCAACAGATCAATGATGCGACGTTCTGTCTTTAATGATGAGACTTAAATGCTGTCAACACTTGTCACATAACACCGTTTTAAAACCATAAAGTATCTCCAGGTGATGATGATAGAACTAAGGACAAACTCGAAACCGAAAACACGTTACACGATAACAAAAATCTCAAACAAATCTAACAGCAAAATTGCAGAAACCACACAGTTACTAGCTGCCTACCAAAACATCACACGAAATGAACAGAGCAAAATTACAGCCGAAAGTACCTGACGGTGAAGACGATCAGCATCTTAGCAACCGAAGAATTCTCACGGAAATTCCGTGAAAATCTCTGAAACAGCTCCATTTTCCGCATTTCCTAGATCAGCTGAGAAGAAAAACAACGAATACAAATAATATCAATCAGTTTTCAAGCAAAGCTCACATAGTTTTAGCTTCATATTAGAAGAAATTTGCTTGGAATTTTACCTTTCAGAAACTAGAGAGAGAAAGTAAACAAGTATGTGTAGAAAGTGGTAGAAGCAAATGCCGAATTCGCCAAAGATATAGGAGGAATGTCACAGGAAATGCGTTCGCTAGAAGCGAAATTACCCCAAAAATTCAGGAGTTGCTGGTGTAGGAAACGTATGTTGCGGTGCGGTGTAGGTGATCTGTAAGTCGTACGGAAGTTCATTGCTTTTTTCTTGACTTGCTGGACAAGAATGGGACACATGTACAGAAGAGATGGGATCCTGTGTTTTGCAAAAGCACGTGCTTGATTCGCTAGTCGCCGTGATTACATCACACATCACATGGCAGCTAGCTAGCGGCGGTAAAATTAATCTATGTATGTGTGGGATCCAGCTAATAAGGTGTGCACATTGCAATGTTTGGTTCTCAATTCTGATTGCGTGATTCTTAGGTTAAGGTTAATCACAGAACATTCTAATGTGGTTTCAACGGCGGGAATTGTAATGGGCTGGGCTGCGTATCTACCCAAAAGTTCATCCCTGAGCCATACACAAGATGGGCCTAAGTTTCAAATCTAGGTCCAGCAACTCATCTATTCATATGAGAATCTCAATATCGAAGTATGTTTCGAATTCTTGAAAAAGATACGTTTTGAAGATTCTCAAAAATATTTTGGTATCTTTTTTAAGCATATTAAATTTATCAAGATTGCAAGTTTTTAAGAAGTTTTGAACTACATGTTCATTTCATCTCGGTGAGCTGAAAAATACAAACGTTTTGATACTTTTTATTCCGTTATAGTGAGATTTAAAACTATGCTCATATGCAAGTTAAATCAAGTCAACTTGATCGCATTTACAAGTAATTTTGACTCTAACTCCGGCTCGTCCACCGTCATTTCGCAATCTCATATAAACCACGTACATCAATTATCAATTGAATCATTAATAAGGACATTTATATCTTCACATATCACATTTAAATTACCACTATGTTCAATACATATATCTAATTATGTATTATCATAAAATTACCTGACAGCATGGCCGGTATATATCACCATGTATCTAGTGTTACTAGTATTCGACATTCCTGTATACTTTATAAGCTCAAACTATTTGAGCATCTTACTGGAAATCGAATACCTCAATGATAAGTAAACCCCAACTTGAATTACTTTGATACCTCTACTAAAATATGTTGATCAAAACATTTAAATACATTCATGAAGTTTCACCTTAAATACGCCATGAGGGTGTTAAAGTATATTTGCCTTTTGAATTAAAAAGAAAGAGATAAAATTCTTCTACTTTTAGACTTTTTTAGTGGATCATGGGGCGTAGTTGCTCTCCACAAACTAGTATGAAGTTTTATGGTGAACCTTGAATCTATTTATTGTCCAGTAGTGCACAAGTTGTATGATTTATACAAATGGAAGATTCATTCAATCTAAATTAGTTAATCTCTAGTAGCTAAAGGTTGAATGAACAATGTATCTGTAAGTCTGTATACACTATAGGAGTGGTAAGAGTTGGGATAGTGCAGGAGAGGTGTTGGGTTCGATCTCCGGCGGTGGCGGAGTTATAAGGTTGGTTTAGGTGTGGAGAAATAAGGTGGTTTAAGAAGTTTGTATAGTATTAGTGTAGAAGTAGTTGTAATATTTGCCGTTTCAAAAAAAAAAACTAGGAGTTATAACAAAACTTGACATTTTTGCTTATAAGTAGCCTGGTAATTTGGGTCCAATTCGCGGATTTCGATCCAATGCGGACAGGACTGATCCGAGTCCAGACCAAACAAACATCTACATCTCATCGGGTCCGATCCGATCTGTGTCCTGATCCATATGGATCTGACCAAAAAAACTTACTTTTGTGGAGATTTTTTTTAAAAAATTGGACAGGACCCGGATCGGATTTCAGTCCGATCCAAAAAAATTGAAATTGGTCCAACATGGATCCGATCCGTACGGGACCGGACCAATTGTTAGCCTACTTATAAGGTTGGACCACATCCTTAAGCAGCATAAAATCAAACATCATAATCAGTTTCTATTTTCCGGTTATGAGTTTTTCTGCCCCTAGTTTTATGTCCATTAAAGAAGGTGACGGGGCTCAACTTCGTCGACATCATCACATCACACATCTAGTCTACTGGTAAAACCCCACCAATTTCATAATGGCAAAGACCACATGTCACACTTTTTGTTCACTTTTCTTTGTTTTTTTTTTAAACGGCAAAATTTTATTGCCGATCTGAACAATATACAAATACAAGAAGGATGTGCATAAGATTTGCACATTAGGCGAACGCAGAAAATAAAGTAAGGGGAGCACAATTATTGAAATATAGAATCATAAGAAAATTTCAAATTCAATGTCAAAAAATTATACTTCTTTCGAAAAATAGGTGAAACACTTTGTTTTATTGACTTTTTCGAATGTCGGTTTCACCTCAAATTAATTCCAAATCATATATGAAAAATAATTAAAACTTTTATATCATGAAAATATGAACATTGGTTTAGTGAGGTTTTGGTGGTGGTATTGTGATTTAGAGGTCGTTTGAGATCTTGAAGAGGACTTAGGTTTATTGTTGGTGAGGTTTGGCAGTAGCATGTGCTTATTGATTCTCTCCATAGCATTAGAGTAGCTACAAAACTGAAGCACCAGAGAAGAAGATAATACATTGACAGAGAAACAGGTTTGTCTTGGTCCGGAAGCTTGGGGCCGGGTTGAGGTGGGAGTTTAGTAGGGTTGCGGTTTTATGGTACATGGGTGGCGTCTAGAGGAGATGTATAGGAAAATAGTGAGGACCAGTTACGAGGAGAAGGTTGCAGGTAAAAGAGCAGATTGTTGGAAAGGTTAATAAGGATGGTTGAGGCGTGAAGAGTTCACGGAGCAGTTGGTGTTTGGGTTTTGAAGCCCCTGTTGGGCATGCCATGCTTTTACGTTGGAAGCAGAGGGTGTTGGCGCTGTGTAGGCATTTTGTGCCACCGTTGGCGAATCAGGCTGAGAGTTCAAGGTGTTGTAAATTTATGTGGTACATGGTTTTATTTGATTGTGAGGTGATATGTTGACAGTTGAGAGTTTCATTTGGTTTTGGTAATTTTGGGAGCTAATTTTTGTGGTTAATTATTGTCACTAAAAATGGTTGTTGGCTATAGAGACTGAGTACAGGGAGGAGAGTGAGGTGTTGGATTAGGTTTTGGAGGATAAGTGGGACAGTAAGTTGTGGAGTTTGATGCTAGTCTTCATTTCATTTTTCATTTGGATTTGCTGTTGTTATCAGTCCTTGTCAGTTTATTGTTGATGTACTGCTACAAGGTGTTGGGAAGGTTTGGGTTGAGAAGCTTGTGGTTGTGAAGCAAGACTCATTTGTGTAGGATGGCGGTGGTACCTGAAGAGTTGAGAGAGTAAAATCCTGGTCAGGGAGTTTTCAGTTACGTGGAGGGGACCCAATTGTGGTGACGAAGTTTCAGGAGTTCAGACGATTTCAGGTTTTGAAGGTTCAGGTATAGAAGTTTCATGAGGTTGTGGTTCAATTGATTCAGAAGATCCAGGAATTTCGGAATTAGGGGTTCAGGTGCAAGATGTTTCTTTGCCACTAAAGGGGATAGTACTACGTCAGATGTTCAGGTTCAGGAAGGTTCAGGTTCAGAGGTTCTAAAGGTTCAAGTTCAACAGGTTCAGTCTCTAAAGGTTCAGGTTCCACATGTTCAGTCTCTAAAGGTTTAGGTCCAGGTTCAGGAGGTTCAAGTTTCTAGAGGTTTTGGTTCAGGAGTTTATGGGTGTTGGTTTTGTTCTAGTTGTCTTTGTATCGTTTCGAGTATTACTTATGCTCGTTTTTTAATTTTTGATAATAAAAATATTTGGCCGTTTCAAAAAAAAATGAAAATATAAATATTTTAGTTTCATAATATAGTATTTTTAGTTATTTTCATTGTATGATTTGTGATTAATTTGATGTCAAACCGACCCTTAAAAAAGTGAACAAAACAAATATTTTATTTATTTTTGGACGGATGAAGTAGTATGTATGTAAACAAAATTAAATAATTATGAATGGATATGAAGAAAATATAACTAATTTTAAAAAATAATAAAAGTTATGCACGGTGTGTTAAAAACGGAGAAGGTTTAGTAGGTTGTTGTAGGTATTAGGTTAATCAACTACACTTAAAAATAGATACAGGAGTATATATAAGTATAAATATTAACCTAGGGATATAATAGTAATTCTACATGTCAAAATTTTGAGGAGAACTTGCTCCCTCTTGCCGCTGCTTGTGTTCGCCAATCGCCCCTCCCTTACTAGGACAATACATGTGCCGTACCTATGTTACATGCTAATCATGCTTGTATGAAACTAGAGGACAATTTTGAGCTCATTAAGAGCGGTAAGTAAAGTGAGGTGAACTTTTACCCACCATCACGTGTGTTTTAAGGTAAGTGAATTGAATTTTAGACCAGCAATTTAATGAATCTCCAAATATTCAGAATTTTGAAAAAACTGTGAATAATTCATGTCTAGCTAATCCGAGCCCAGAGGCTGATTATGCCGGTCTAACTTGCCATGACATGACCAGGGCAATTGCAATTAAATACACTTACTATAGACTGGTCAAGGAAAGTCATGGACATAAATTAGACTGGTCAAGAAAAGTTGTGGAATTGGTCCCTTAACTCTTAGTTTATTACTTTCTCCGTCCCGCGATAAGCTTCCCATTTGATTTGTTGACTTTTTTTAGCCTATGTTTGACCTCAAATTACTCCTTAATCATGTCGACAAAATAATTTTTAAAATTATATTATGAAAATATAAGGTTTCTACTTTCATAATATAAGTTCAAATATTCTTTTTTCGATACGATTTAAGATTAATTTGAGGTCAAACAGAGGCTCGAAAAAGTCAACAAAACAAATGAGAAGCTTATGGAGGGACGGAGGAAGTAAATTTTAGCTGCACAAGTTCAAAAGACTGCGATATGGGTCCACAAAGGCCAAAGCGTAAAGAACCAGGTGATTTGGTTCATTTGTCAATAAATTGCTTAGTTGTCCATAACCGTGTGTGTTTAGCGTGTAATCTTCCGTTTGATGTGGCAAATTGGAGGGAAAAACAAGGTTAGGAAAATTGATTAGCAACCTAATGCCGTGATTTACTGGAATTTCCTCTGAATGTGAACTTGATCTCAGAGGCTACTCACTCAGACCATATCTGAGATGAGCAGTTCTGATGTTCTTTCAGGCTTCTAGCCAAAAGAAGATGCGGCAGCACCAGCCGAACGACGAGTTTACAGAATGTAGGTATGATTCACCTGACAGTGGCATGTAACATTGCTGCCAGCCAAATCTTGAATGCAAAACAGGCTGTATAGACACATTACAAACACGCCATACGCCACACAGTGTGGGGCTGTCATCAACGAAGCTGTATGTGCAGCACGCGCTGGTTGGCGCATAAAGCCAAAGAAGCTCTAACGTCGACAGAACATATGATTCAGTGGCATGTATCTTGCTGCCAGCAAAGATTGGTTAGGAAACAGGCTGTCAGCAACGAAGCTGCAAGTACATCACGAACTGGTTGGCGTGTGTAGCCAAAGAAGGTCCAATAGACACGCAGTTGGCCGTTATAACGAATACACACGCCATACACAGTTCGCGGTTAAAATATGTACATTCCGCGCCATTGGCCGTTATAACGAATACACACGTCATACACAGTTCGCGGTTAAAATGTGTGCATTGGGCGCCATTGGCCGTTATAACGAATACACACGTCATACAAAGTTCGCGGTTATAATACGAACATTGCGCGCCATTGACGGTTATAACGAACACGGTGAAAACAAGTGTAATCTATTTGACAAAAGCAAACCAATCTGCAGTTTGATAAGAACAACAAAGACAAGACATTCATTTCACTGATTCTAGAAAATTCGATGTATATATTGATAATCGTTATGCATTTACATCGGAACAACTAGTTACTGAATGAATCCCCCCACTGACTCCTCATGTACAAACAACAGTTATAGACAAGCTACACATCTTCAATGGGAAAGGTTGAAGAACCAGACTTGTCATTCTTTATGAACTCCCACCATCTATATATATCTAACCTGATAAAGCTACTCAACCATCTGAAGCCAAAACTAACAATGAATCAATGACACATCAGTAATGACTTCAGAGATCAACAACTGGTCAGACTCAGACCATCTATTTCTTTCCCAGGGAGGCGAAAAGGGAAACCGAAATTTCTCCCAGTTTCTTAGCACTCAGTCTAGACAGACGAACTCTGGACTGTTTGGGAGCATTTGGTGGTTCAACCTCATCCAGATCATCACTGTTCTTGAATCCCACCACTGTCTTCTTGGGTGTACTATAGGCGAAGTGAGATTGCTTGGCAATCAAAGTCTGTTACATAAAAAAAAAAAAAAAAAAAAGCAAGACATAATAATTCAGTAACCCAAACAAAGAACAGATTCCAAGTGCTAGTCAAGAGAAACAGAACCATACCGCTTCTCTTATTGTTTTGGATACGAAAAAGAGCTTCTTCAGATCATCATGCTCTACACCACACAGTATCCTAATCTGGAATTAGAACATAAACAGCAGCAGCTCAGTTAAGTATTGCAGCTCAAAGACATATCGAACAAAGCACAAAAGGGGAATCATACAAATTCAATCAAGGACTAAAAATTCGAAACCTTGCAATAAGTAATAAATCAATCCATTCATTCATTCCATCACCCCCCAGAAACAAAACCACCAACTTGTAATTTCCACCAATTCTATAACAATTCTAAGCTCTTGTACTACCACTTGTCCAATTACATTTCCTAAAAAATCAATCTTTAGTAGAATCAAACTGTTCTACTAACTCGAAATGAAATTGTTCATTTCAATAATCCACAATCAGGAAAGCAATCTGAAAACTGTAAAGTGACAATTCATTCATGAAACAGCAAAAAAGCAAAAAGAAGCTCACCAAAACCTCCTCAGGCAAATTTTCAATCGCAGATTTGTCAGCAACACAGAGCCTCTTGCCATCATCATTTTGAGAACCAGAGCCAATATCAACCTCATTAGCAGTAAAAGCAACCCTTTTATTCCTCCCAAATGATGTGCTTCTCACTAACCCTCCTACTCCATACTCTTCTTCCCCAAAAGCCATTTTGCTCTCAAACGTGCAAACAAGAGCAGAAGAATAATAATAAATTGAACTAGGAGAAAAATATAGGAAATGAAACGAATGATGACAAAGGAGGGAGTGAAGTTGAGAGTATTAAATAGCGAGTTCAAAATGAATTGAAGCCCTAAGAGGGAGCTAGAAAGTAAATACAAATTGATGTAACGGTTGATCGAACATGGAAGGTGGAGAAAAACTTCCACAAAAGACCAAAAAGAAGCTTCTTTATATAGTCACTCGCCTTTCAGAGAGAGAGAGAGAACAAATGTTTCAAATGGGATTAGAAGTGAAGTGAAAGTAGAAGAACAAAGGGTATTCCAAAAAGGCGGCTTTTACGAGTTGTACTACGGAGTAGTACTTATTAGGCCGGTGTTCCAAATTCACACGTTTTTACTTGGGCGACTCAAAATTTAGCACATCAGAACAGATTGGCAGATTGCCATTTGTAGACTTGTAGTTCGAACTGGATTTACTTCAATTTATTTACTCTATTTTGGCATATTCACCTATCGCTTTGTTTGTATGCTCAAAGGTTAGCATATTAAGATCGGCATAATCCCATTCCTAAACTTTCAATTTTAAACCAACAGTAAAAATTACCATTACAATAGAAGTTATTTGTTGAGCTAATTAAATAAAAAATGATTTTGGTGTCAATAACTATTTATTTTCTTTCTTTATTTAAAAAAAAAAGAAAAAACTACTTAGTACTTTCTTTCTCCATTTAAAAAATACATATATTTAATTTCTTTCCACAAAAATCTTTCGTTTAAATCTCAAGTAGTAATAACATACATATGGTGTCTGTTTGACAAAATAAACTGATAAAGTGGTGACCGGTAGTTGATTTTAGTAAGATACATGAATCAGTTACCTTATAAATCACCCACTCACCAATCGGATATATTATGGTCAAAGTGTCAAATAAGGTGAAATGAACTTATGAATTTACTAATGAAGTGATGTTAAATACACACACGAACTTGAAAGTATTGTTCAATCAAAACACACCAAAACTATATCCGCTTTCCTTTTCAAGTGTCGCATAAAATCATTCTTTACTTTTTCTATAAATTTTCAACTATTCTTCAAAACTTTATATATACTTTTTCAACTATTCTTTAAACCTTTATCTATACTTTTTCAACTATTCTTTAAAGCTTTCTCATCTACTACTTTCTATATATTGTATTCCTTTTCTTTTTTTTGGGTCTTGTATTCCATTTTATTATTTAAAGAGTAAATTACCCAGAATTGTGCTATAACCATAACGTATATAGCTTTCCATGATGGGGAAGAAGTAAATTTTAGATTCTGGGAATTTTTTTTTTTTTTTTGTCTTAACCCATTTGGATTTTGAAACTTTTTCCTAAACAGATTAAGATTTAAAATAATTGAGATCCATGAAAATTTGAAATTCTCGTTCAATCAAATTAATAAAATACGGTGAATTGTACACAGGTTCAAGATTGAAAAACTTTATTTGCTTAAGTACATTCGGCGTATACTATAGATTATATCATTATACGCGCGACCACTCTTATATGTATATTATGTTTGGCTATACACATAGACATAGTAGACCTAAACTAATTAAGTTTCCTAACTTTGCCTGCACAAATGATGCCCAATAAAATACTCACTTCATCTTGCTATTAAAGACCTAATTATTATGAGTGAATAACAAAAATAAATAAGTAATGAATAAAGTTGGTAAGTGGGTATTAAAGTACACAATATGAATGAATGAATAAAGATGAGAAAAACATACGAAAGATAATGAACAAAATAGAAAGATAAAGGAACTGTAGTATTTTTTTTTAAAGTAATAATAGAATGAGAAAGTCATTAATTAGATATGTGATGATATAATTTTGCCATTTTTTATTGAATCTTTTATTAACAATCTGTTTAAAAAGGAAAGATGAGTCAGTAAAACATTTTGAAATTTGTTGAATTTGTTTTAGTGAAACAAATCAATCCACGAATGGTAACGAATTAGCTTATCAATTATTTTCTTCATACACATTTAATCGTTGTGGATGAGTAGTTAAAATGACTTCGTATTCTATGATATCATGCTTTTAACTCAACTCGTTGAATCGGAAGAGTTGAAAGAGAAATATAGCCTTGTTTTTTCTTGACCGTGACAAGTACGACGGTGAATAAGCCTTTAAAAGTCACCGTCTTCTGCATCATCATATGCCATGCCCCATGCAATATTACTTTTACATAATAATATATTCCATCTTATTTACGATCTATTGATAGTTACATCTTACCACAACATATATAGTAATTGTGTTACCGAAATGCCGTGGACAGTAGTATATGGATCACTTGTGAGTCGGAACTGGGAAGAGCAGTGTTCTACAATTGATTCCAGCGATTTGGATTACCAGAATGTAAAGCGTTAGCTTCTCTCTGATTCAATTTTAAAAACGTAATTTTTAGTTCAGTAGTTTAGATTTATTTTGTTGAAATATATAAATAAAATTTACTTTAGCGAACAAAGTTAAAGTTTAGTGTAAACATAGCCTAGCCTTAACTCAAATGAACATCAAAATCTTGATCATTTGTATGCATAAATAACTTGTAAGGAAATGAAACCGGTTAACGTCTCTGATGATCACCTACCTCCACTAATCAACACAGCCAAGCTTCAAATACAAGCAACAATGACGACGAAGAGCACAAACAAAAATAGAGAACGATGAACGACGAACACGTTTACGTGGTTCGGTCAAATCAACCTACTCCACGGGAAATAGCAGATTGTGTTGATGAGATATAGACGGATTACAAAATCAATTTACACAGTAAACTGCTAATCTCTTTGTTCTTCTCTCCAGGAATCCTAATCTCTGTCGGTGACGGTACTCACTAGGATTAGATATGATGATTTGATTAAGGGTAAAGACTTGTTACATACTCTACAATAGGTTTCAACTCTCAATTTATACTCGAGCTTCCATAAACCGCTGAATTTGATCAATCTTCAACTTAGTTTCAAAGTTGTTAGGCGTAACAATTTTTCCCGCCCAAGGAAGGAAGAATGAATCTCAGCCATCGAAGCTAATGAGATTAAATCAGAACCGTCCGATAAGTATGCAACTTAAATTTAGCATAACTAGAATTTGGTGCATGTATTTTAGTGGATGTACAATTTGCAAAATGCAAATCAAGATCTGGGAAATAATATAAAATATCTATAAAAGTAGTTCAACAATCAATTGCCATATTAGGATAGAAGTAAGCATCAATCAGATTTGAAACAAGACAGATACTGCTCCGTATTGAAACACTTGTACACGTATAATACTACAAAGTGACATAATAGGATTACTTTTTATCATAAATAAATAATACTAGACGTTCAGGTTTTGGTGCATGTAAAAATAAATAAAAAAAGGATTGATAAATAGCAAAGCTAAAACAAGAAAAAGGATCCCAAGGACCGACACCCAACCACAAACCACACAAATTAACCAGCACAGAATTCCACAGCCACTTAAATTACAAAATCTGACTAAAAGAATAAAAATTAGGCCATCCGACTTTGGTTTGGTGTGGGGTTTATTGGAATTTGGTCGACCATTTAAAATATTACTCACTCGATATATTCCAATAATCATACTTTTCTATTAACAATCATTTTAAATATGATAATATAGCCTTATAAAATTTAAAAAGAAAAAAAAAACATTTTAGATATGCTAATCATTGATTACAATTTACAATCCACTCCTTTCTTTTTTCTTTATTATTTTTTTTTATTTAAAGTGTACTCTTTCGGAGTACATTGATATTTTAAGGAGCACTCAATATTTTTTTCTCTTTCGGAGTAATATTTATTGTTTCTTTTTTAAACCAAGGAAAGAAAAAGAAAACGTTTTCAGAAAGACTTACGTGGAGACAAAAATTGTCGTGAGATACTAAAGAAACGTTTTTAGTATCTTATAAGTTTTGATTTTCATATATATACTAAATGGAAAATACAGAAAACCTAGATTTATAATAATAAAAAATGTCTACAAACAAAATTACCACTCAGATCCTATTCAGATTTTGTCATGACATGTCTACATCCCCAAGAAGTTACCAAAAGTTCATGCATACTAAAACTACATCATAAAACCTTTTCAGGAGAACAAGAATAACGTTAAAAGTACACCCCTTTTTTTTTTTTTTACTAATATGAATATCAATCTTTTCCAAAAGAAACTGTATCATTTCCCATAACACTTCAAATAAATTGTTTTTCGTGATGAAACAACAGAAAGTAAATTTTAATCTTTTTAAGCAAGATGTAGTTTGGCCTGATGGCTGTCAACTAAGGCTTTAGTGTTACATTCTTGCATTGGTCCTCAGTTCGAATCTCTTTGGCCCCTTTAAAATTTGAAGAGTTATAAGGTGGTAGAAAAAAACTAAAACAGTGAAATGAAAGGTATAAGGTTTGATTTGATCCATGACAGTGATGGAGTTATGACAGTGATGGAGTTACGAGGTTAAGGGGTTAGTATAGGTGTGAAGAACTAATGTGAAAAGTATGAGTAATTAAAGTATGAGTAGTTGTAACATTTATCGTTTAAAAATGAGTAGTTAAAGTATGAGTAGTTGTAACATTTGTCTTTAAAAAAAACATTTTGATCTTGTAATAATGTTAAATAGAGATAGGGCATAACAGTTCAACTTTCATAAACATGGACAGTGAAGGTCAAACTAGAAATGGAGCGCAAATTGAGTCTCAAGACTCTCAACTCTCAAGGCACTAAAAAATATTAGTACTACTCACGCAAGACAAGTTGGGACTATACTAAAATGTGACAATAGATTCCATATTCTTGGAAACTCTCAGTAGAGTGGAGTCGTGTTTAGACTTCAGTGTATCATACGAATCTGCTAAGCTCGGGCACAAAACAGTAGAGAGCAACACAAACAGTATGAATCCTAAACAAGCAGCAGACAGAGACATTCCATCCAAGCAGGGATTTGCTAAGGGTCTGGGAGATCAAGTACAGAAACCGATTCGTTAATTAAGCACCCAACACATTACCATAACTAGCTATGATGTAAAGAGCAGGAAGAAATTTGTCTAAGCAGCCAATGTGACTAACAAAGCACCAAGAGAAAAGGACCAGAACCCTATAATAATGCAAATGTACAGGGCTATGCCACATCGGGAGACTACTGACTTCAAAGGACTAACGTCAATTCTACTTGGAAGCACCTTTCCATACTATCTCATGACAAGAATCAACGAGTGCCGCAAGATTCTGACAGGGAAAGCTTCCGCTGAAGGAAAAAGCACAGGGCCATAGTTAATTCTGATGCTGCGGTCTCTCAAACAAGAATTGAGAGGAATCTCTACCTGTCACACAGGAACCAGTCCGGAATTGCCTCTTAAACAATTATACCTGCTCCGATGCCCCTTGCAGGATTCTGCAATTCTACCATCTTTATTTCCCATGAGCTGTCAGAGGGTATATAGAGGGATGATTTGCAGATCAAGATCCTTAAAACCACTCAGCCTTTTTCTGATGTGGCTTGTGGGCAAACTGAATAACACATTCTTGTAAAGGTACAGAGAATAGCACCCAACTTTTTGGTTCCAAATTCTGTAAGTTGCTCAATAGAAAGCGGAATATAATGATATACTGTCCTATGAAATGTTGAACATACCAACGGAAAATTTTCAACCTCGAGAGTTTGATACAATTCACATGCCTACTTTCTTAGAATTATTCTAGGCCAACCTTGTCCATTATCTCGGCCTAGGGTTATGTAGAATCGTACTGAAATATCAATTCCACAAAATCAATGCTAGCTGGCCACATCATCTGCCATTGATGAATAGAAACTCCATACAGACGCACAATTCTCGTCACCTAGATATATGTATGATAGGCACCAAAAAAATAATGAATCACTAAATGTTTTGAAATGCCTGGAGATCAATGGAGAAGTAAATTTTGCAGATTCAGAATCTATACAATACCTGTTAATGTCTTCTTCTCTTCAGAATCATCAAAACCCTCAAATCGCCTGTGCCCCGATGAAGTGACAGCCATTGAAAGATAGGGATGGAATGAAAAACCGTTTACAGTGTCTGATACAAATCACCAAGATCAATACAGATTTGTTGCCAATTGGGAAAAATGAACATAATCATTAACCACTTGTGGGATAGACGGATAGGCCTACCTGCTGCGGCTTGGAAGCTTGATATCCACTGCCCTGTCTGAAGATCATATATATGGACCGTACCGTCCTTATAGATCGAAGGGAAAAAGACCGTTAAATATTATTCTTAGGTCAAATTTGTATAATGGAATAGATAAAAAGTGAGGGAGACAGATACCTGACCACCTGTTCCAAGATATCGACCGCGGGGCTCAATGTCAAATTGTATCCTCTGGTTGGTGCCTTCGGATGCTCTATAGAGTCTGAAACAAAAGCGGGTCAATATCATCAAACCACATGCTTTGTGGTAGTCCATTAAGATATTATCCATCAGCAAAAGAGAATTACAACAATTCGAATTGTGCTCTAACAATTGTTGGGAATATATAGTAGCCAATAATGCTTTTATAAATAACCATCACTACAGATTTAACTATCCTTTCAAGTAAAAGAAACCTACTTGTAGACAACTTCAACAGTATTCCGTATATCCCAGCATAGCACATAAGGATCCTGCAATAGAATTAAGAGTATTATTCTCAGGGGCATTTGCATCATGTTAACATTCTGAAAAAAGTACATGGGAGGATCATTAGTTGCACAGACAGCATTGTAACCAACTAAAATGTGACACATCTTTTCATACAACATGATTTAGAGAAGTCAATAATCTGCAGCTAAAACATGCTAGACAAGCAGGCGTCATATAGCTTCCTCATTTAATATGAACACTAAACATGTGCATGCTAGCTGCACATGAATTTATTAGATAGATTCTTAAGCAGATTTACTTGTTCCGATTTATAGGGCTTTTGTATGTGCCTAATATGGATAAGAAAGACAAAATGTAGTCCTTAAGCCCTCACCCAATACTTCCTACAATAATTGTTACTGGACACAGTATTTAATGATGATTCATAATCTTGAAGAACACAGTTATTTACAAAGCACATATAAACACTATATACTGAACAACTTAATGTGACCAAGGTTGATTTAATCTATTTCTTGGATTCATGATCATATATTTTGGATTAGCATTGTGCATACAACTTTAAAGCCTTCGCCACCTTTCAAAAGTTTCAATAAGCAAATGTATTACACAACTTACTATATACTACTAAGTAATTACCTTTCGCCCCCCTGTGTACAGATAGTTTCCATCTTTAGAAAACTGAACCTGCAAATTTTGAACGAATAATTACTAATGAGAACATTGAGATACAACTTAAAGATTGCAGTGAGATGAACTTACTTGGGTAACTCCACCTTCTTGGCCATGCAAAACATATAGAAGCTCCATATTATCTTCTCTGAATATAGCAGTTGTTTGGCTATATGACCCCACAGCTAACATACCAGAATCAGTTGGGGAAAAGGCAATAGAAGATAAAATGCCTGGGACAAACAGAGATGAAGCCTGCATTAGAGCTCAGTAAAAAATACTACTTTAAGCAGAATAAACAAATCAGCCGATTCAATAAACTCAAATCATTCTGTATTACTTACAATATAAATTCTAATTTAAACAATATAAACCAGAACTGGAAATACAGGATGACGCAAGAACATAGAGATGCAATGACGCGTTTGAATATCACTAGCAATTAAACGGACATACCTGATTGTCCTTCTTTGTTTCCTTGAAGAGTTGAATATTCTTTGAATTCTCTCCCAGGTCGATGAACATCAAATACTCTAATAGTTTTGTTGTATCCAGCAAATATCCTGAAATTGGGAAAACCTCAATCACTGATGATATGGGCAGTTCAAATAAATAGCCAAGTCAAATGTATATTGCTGAAGAATGTCACAAAGCTGTAAAGCAAAGACTGAAAGCAAACAAAGATAGCATCGAGAGTACAGCTAATCAGCTTCTGAGAAATTTAAGTTAAGAAATTCCGAAATTAAAGTTATAAACAGAAGATACTAAAGTGACTCGGAAGAACTTTTATTAGATAAAAAGTAGCAATAAACCAAAAGAAACGATACACTACAAGATAATGAATATGGGATTTGAATAATGCAGTGCTATTCTAAAGTGTGATTATATCTTATTATGCAGTAGATTCACATCTATGACCAGATTCTAGAATCAATGCAGACATGATATAAGGGCATGAGTACTCGAACAAGAAAACAGTTCTCCAAGTGCGATCACATGCAGAAAAAAAGGCATAAACATGCAAAAGAAAGTATCATATGAAAAGCAAAACTGCCACTCCACTAATAGACTGCAGAATGATTTGTGATCATTATAACAACTTTGTACTAACATGTAATCATTCGGCAAACTAGTAGTCTTGAATTGAAACTTGACACAAATACACAATGAAAGAGTAGAAAGATTATTGTGTGACCTCTGGAGTCAAAGTTAGCTTACTTGTTTCCAGTAGGATTGAAGCCAATTGAAAAGGCAGCAGTAATCTCATCCATGGCATCATAGGCACGATATGTACAACGAAGCTGAAATCCCATAAACAAGAGCACATTTTTAATGCCAAATAACAGCAAAACAGTACACAGAGGGACTGATTACACCTAAACCCAAATTAGCAGAGTAATACGGAGTGAATTTCAAAATATCTCATTGCTTGAACAAATGATTCTAATGTCAAGTGTTCATAGGTTCTGCACCTTTCCTGAGCTAGCATCCCAGAGATGAATAGGGTGGTCCCGCGTAGATGTTGCAAAAACACATAAATCTGGATCTGAAGTATCGATCAACAGGCATAGTAAGTTTCGCTTTCAAATGAATCATAAAAATAAACTATAAATACATTTGTCAATGAAGATGTACTTGAAGTGGACATGTGAGGGTACCAGCAATAGTCATACACCGACTCTCCCTCGTTCATGACAAGCTTTGCAGAATATGAATCTGTAGGCAAGCTCATTCAATTAGCTACCGTATTCAGAAAAGGTTAAAGCCTAAAAGCATTATAAGTATAACCCAAGATAACAGAGAGAGAGAGAACTCAATATTCAATAGAGTACATAAAAATCACATCAGAAATGGTCAAGAATCATTCAGTGCCTTCACCATGTGGACAAAAGCTAGATCACCTTAAAGCTTCCCACCTGATTTTTATCACGCTCCCAACCCGCTCTGACACTTTTAGATTCTCGAGGCGCTCCGAGCACGCTATTGAACTTCTTGAATCTAGCTCTAAGTTTCACACTATTAGATCAATGACTTTATGTGGTAAAGATATTCCAAAATCAATAATTATTATTCTCGAGTAAAATTTCGTATATACATGCTAGATTATGTGTCAATTCAGCTTTATAATATGCATGGTAATGCTGCTTTTTGTGATATTTCTTCAACAAGTTATGTGTATAATATACTTTATATAATTAATATTATGCGCTTTCATAATTTTCTAACTTTGGAGCTTTCGCGCTCTCACTCGCAAAAGGATAGCTTAAACAGTGAAGATTAAACCCCAGGGCCAGGTACAAGTTACAAACACCAGAGTTCATCATTTCTCTAGAAAAACAAACAAGCAAGCATGACATATTGGCTTCTGAAATTAAAATTAAAATTAAAATGCAGCCGAAAGAAAGAGAAGGTAAAATTACCAGATTCTAAAGGGGATGAAGGATCATTCGGAGCACTTAAGCTTTCACCATCCTGAGGCCTAATGCAGAAAATGATATAGACTACATATGAGAAACCATCACATGAGGAATCAATAATCATAAAGATCATCTACTTACAAATCGAATAGACGGAGAGAATTATCATCTGAACAAGTTAAGAAGCTAGAACCATCCGGCGACCTATTAAGACAAATAAAAAATAAAAGTAACAGAATTAAAGAAGAAAAAAAAATTGGCAGCAATTAATAAGTAGAATACGAAATAGAATGGAGGAAAGGCGTTGTTACCATTTGACGCCCTTGAAGAAGTTGTTAGGGTTTGAAGCAGTGGTCCGGAACTGATGGAAGAAATGATAGGTTCTGTACGGAGCGGCGTCGTAGTGAACTGTTGGCCAGGTGTAGGTTTCTTCAAGTGCGGGTGTTTCTGTAATTTCGGCTGGAGAAGGACATGGCTGCTCCGCCTCGACTGCTTCTTCAGCCATTATTCTCAGTTTCTCACGGAAGCGAGAGAGTGAAAAGTAGACTGATGAAGACAATTAAGGGATTACCGCCAAAAAGGAAGAAATTGTGTGCTTGGACCGAAACATACAGTCCCATAGGCCCATAAACTTATGTGCTTCTCGTTTTATCAAGCCCAGTTAGTGTCTTTTCTTTGTCAGTGAACCAAAAATATTGATTATTAATCTTAATAACTACAGCTTCCATCTACTGATAAGATTCTCATTTCATTTCGTTAACCTTTTAGTTTTTAAGTTCAATTTCACATCGTATCATTTTAAACTGTACTGCAAAATAATTAGAGAATTTATATTATGAAAATATAATGATCAAACATTCATTATGTAATTTTGTTAATTAGTTATTTTTTGGTACGATTTGAAAATAATATGACCAAAAACACATACGAGTATAAGTACATGAGAGATTTTAGCATCTAATAAACGTAAATCCAACCAATGAAAACGTTTCATTTTGCTAACTAAGCATTGGAATGGAATCAATGAGAAAGCTATAAAATGTTTTATTTTAAAGGATTATTATGTAGATAGATAAATATAGATTAATTTGTTTAATAAGTGTGTTTGGTGTCATGGTGAATATGGTCTTTATTTATTTGACAACTTCATTATAATAAAGCATGTTTGGTAAATGTATAAATGACTTGAAAAGATAATATGACTTATCATAATTCATTTTATCAAAGTCACCGTATTAGTTTGTTATTTAAAACAAATCTAAGAAATATTCTTTTCCTGTTTATACTGGTATTTGCTTTGGGCACTAATCCAGTCGAACACTGTTGGACCCTTTTGTAGAGGGTGGCTCTCCCAGATGTGTTTTCTACATCCATAAGACTCGAATCAAAGACTTTGATTAAGTAAACTCAAATTTCTTACCAATTGAGTGAACAACCGTTGGTTACATTGTTTTTACATCAACACTAAAAATGTAACAAAATTTTTATATATGCATCATTAGTAACGCATTATATATAGAACACACTAAACTTCGTTACAATCAAATCTCTAGGAAAAAAAATTATAAATTCATCATAACAAATTAACAATGATAGCTTAAAGGTGGTCATTAACAAGCGACTTGAACGACACCACATGCGGTAGCCACCTTCTTGGCTTCAGGGGTCTCAAGGAGCGGACCAAAAGTGGGATTTTTTAGGTACTCGCAAAAACATGGCACTTGCTCCTTCAACTTGCTGCAACATAGGTTTGGAGGAGCACCTTCCCGTTCCGAGGCTCCGAGGCAAGCGAGTAGATCCATCGGGTTACAGTCCGTTGCCACAATGTTCTGTACCTCCGTCACTAACACCACAAACAAGCACAACATAGAAATGCAGGTCAAACGGGGCTGCATCTTCTTCCGGTTGAAAAAAGAAATGTCTTTATGCTAGTTTGTATAGAGTCTGTGATATACGAGAAGGTTGTTTATGTGAGTTGGGGAAGGCTCTGGCCGCCTGGCCGTGGTATTTATAGGGGTAGACTAGAATTAGAACTACAAATGGTTGAGATAAGAAAATCATTAATATTGTAATAATTGGGCATTTAGAACATTTGTAACTGTTTTCATGAAATTAACTCTTATTTTAACTATGAAAAAAGTATCAAAATATTCAAATATCAAATTTCCTAAATTTTTCATGGCCCACAATAAAATGGAGAACTATATTTCCGCGTGTCAAAATATATGTATGTAAACTTTTTTAGTGCATTGATTAATAATTTAAAAATGGTAGTTACTACTTACTAGTTATTTACTTACAAATTATTAGATTATATAATAGGAAATATAATTAAGTTAAATATTAAGTAAGTGCACTCAAATTATATATTAGACCTCCTCTATACAATTAAATAGACCGCATGGCCATATTTGGAATTTTTTTATAGTTTAATGTTTTTGTTTTGGGACTCTGAGAAAGTTGAAAATTTTGAACTTTGACAATTCCCCAACCTCTCAATCAAGTAGGTATGGGTGTATTTGTTTGGAGTTGTAAAGTGGTTTGACATTAATATAAGGATTACTATAAGGAGTAAGAATGTGGTATCTTAGATTTGACGTTTAAAATATATATATATATATATATATATATATATATATATATATATATATATATATATATATATATATATATATATATATATATATATATATTCAACAAAACTCATATTTTTACGGGTTAACATAGATTGGTTCTCACTCACCATATCCAACCCAAACCCAAATTTTGAAATATGTACTTTAATTTATTTGACAACTGTACTTTCAATGTACATTAGATTACAATAGAAAAAATGGCACGCGGTTTCCGTGACCATCTAAGATAACTAATGTTTCTAATAATATAATTCAAACTTATTTATATTTATATTTAATTAAAATTATATTCATATACGTAATGAAAGTTATCTCTTATAATTATAATTCTTCAGTTCTTCCTATTTCTCTACGAATTAAGTGAATACTGTATTCCCAAAAACATGAATAAATAAAATAACTACTAATGAATGAATGAAATGGTAAGTAACATACATTTGATCCGATAACTAACTTTCCCTTTCCTATATATATTAATAATAGTATAGATAGATATAGATAATAGTATTGATAATTCATTAACTGAAAGTGAATACGGGGCACACTTACAATAATTACTCATATTATTTCACGAACTAAGATTTATTAATTCTTTTTTTATCCTTGAAAGAAACAAAATAGAACACATAAATGATGAAAGGAGATGACTAGGACGAGTAGTAGTAGAAGATAGCTGAACACATGTTTCATGCATTGACAAGTTTTGAAGATAGCTGGACACATGTTTCATGCATTGACAAGTTTTGAATTTGTTACTCCGTCAGTCTGACAAAACATTATCCACTAGCATTAGCGTGCAGTTTAACGAAGTATAAAGTTTATTGAGTATGTTATTTTTAATTGAAAGTAGTTAAAGTATAAATTAGTGGTAAAGTTTAAATATAATGTACAAAATAATATTTTTAATATGTGAAGTATAATGCATGTTATTTTTAATTGAAAGTAGTTAAAGTATAAACTAGTGGTAAAGTTTTAATATAGTGTACAAAATAATGTTTTTAATATGTGAAGTATAATATTTTTAATGTGTGAAATAACTTCCATTTTAGGATATGAGTAAAATTTTGTAAGACACCTACTAACTCATTTAGCCCGGGATAGCAATCAGCCCTTTCTGTACTTCCCATCAGGTCATTCAAGGAGAGATTTCGAGTGGCATTTTGCTTTAGATTCTTTTCTCTCTCCCATTTCTATTCTACTTTCTCTTGGCTAGCGAACCTTTGATGAATTAAGAGGTCAACCAGAAGCCATACTGCTGGCCCACGTGAAAGGAAACTCCCAAACCGAATCTTCTCTTCTCAGAGTCGATGAAAAGTGAATAAAGTTTTGTGAGATGGAGTATACGACAGATTGGCCGGAGTGTTGTAAGATTTTGAGTTAATTGATCGAGTTTACAACTAGATTATTTGCTTGTAACTCAACAACCCAGGGCGAACTTTTGATGTATAGAGCACAAACATGTCACTAAGTTGGCCGTAGTACATATGAACATTAACTTTGATGTCATTCAACCAACTTGATCAATCAATTTGCCAACTACTAATAGATACTTCTAAAGTGCGGAAACATCCCGCGCTCTCAGCTGCCCCTCTCCTAAAAATTTCGAATTTCATCAGATCAATCTGTCTGACTTCTGTTCTGCAACAAAACTTCAGGCCGAGCAAAAACGACCACAGAGATAATAAGAGAGTACCTGTTCTGTCGGTATTTTTTTTTATGTTCTCGCTAATCCTAGATGCATGGGTGAAAATGTACCAACTTTACTAGCAAATTTATCCCACGATAAATAAGGATGATATATGTTCTACGTAATTGACTCTACAAAAATTTCGGAAGCTTATATGCGTAGCACTAACCATGGCTCATTCGAATTGGGTGGACTGTGGAGGTCTTTATTCATCAGGTCCTTCGAAAAAAGTTTGAAAACGTTCTCCCAACCGCACTAGTCACAGAGTCTACATTCTTTACCACGGTAGTAGTGGAGCTGCCACCATTTGTATCCTCACTTGCATTGATTACACCATTTGTATCCTCACTTGCATTGATTACACGTGAAACTGTTGGTGTACTTATGCTGGCAATTCCAAGTCCATTTGATATTCTGGGAAGCTCCTGCAAAGACCAGTCAGACAAGTTGGTCACTAAATTTGAAGTATCAAGAGCTTGGGATTAGAGCTACACTAAGTTCAAAAGTTTAGCTGTTCAAGTGTATTTCATCTGGTTGAAGGCAACTATTACACAAGTTTTCTTTAACGAAATCATATGGCTGAATTTCAAAACTAGTATTATGGTGGAAACTGTGGCTAAAGCATGTTATGTGCATCTTGCACCAAACAACAAATAGTTCCTTTTTATGCAAACAATTGTATTATTGAACTATACATGCAAGATCCTTCAGTGATGCAATCTGGGTCAGGATTTTTCCAGTATTGAGTACGATTAATTAAAAGGTTTTATAACGAAACAGTACCGTCAGTCGTGAAACACTACTCCTGGAAGAACTGGCAGACGAGAATGAAGCTTGCTTCCTGTGAGACCCATTAGTGGTGGGTGATGGAGGTTCTCGAGAAGTGTTCACAGGCATAGATACAGACTGCAAATAAGTAAACATGAATATACATGCTGATGTGGATAAAGATTACACAAAGTTGCTCATTTCATAAAGATTACACAAAGTTGCTCAATTATAAACAGTTGTCAAAAGACATTCAAACAGAAATAAGTAAAACTCCACAAGGTACCACAGTAGGAAAACATAAATAAACCAGAGATTCTTTAAGAACATGCAGACAAGTTGGGATAAAAGCTTATATCAAGCTTTTGACCTATAAAATGAAAAGTGAAATAAAAGCTTCTTCTTGGACAGACCAAACACACATTATCAGAAACCCCAGTGCAGAAGATAAAAGCTAAGAATACTGGATAAGAATTACGTGTCCTGATCAGAAGATAACAACCGTGAACACATGTTGGATGTTAACTATGTTTTGGAGTGGGACTTAAATATGTACTTTTCTGGGAAGTAAGCAAGCAAGAGATAGGTTGTTCTACCCTTGTAGGAGATTCATTTGGCAATTCAAGTGCAGGCCTGGATGCAGCTCCCTGTGTTGATTTACAAAGAACAATTAGATTGAATGATAAAACCAAAACTACAAATACAAAAAAGAAAAAGTTACAGGTTCCTGCCTGAATTGGCAGCACCAATCCACCATTCCTCTCAGCATTCATCGCAACATGAACCAGATTACGCACACCATTGAATGTCTCATCCTATGACCACGAGAAGAAACACTGATGTCATATGGAGGAACGACCATTAAAACTCAGATAACAAAGACAAAGGTCGAGACTATGAAAGTACCTGTTTTACTTCAATCCTACTAACCCTACTCTCCTGTGACACAGAAATGGTTAAGAAGGATCATGTCCTGCCCCAGAATCATGCATGTGAATGGTGTGGCCTTAATTAATGAGGCAAGAAAAGGAAGAGAATTATTACCATATGTAGTAAGGTACTGCGGATTTCTACAACTCTTTCATCCACATCCTTTATATTATCGTGTATTGCAGAGACCTATACAGATTATGCAGTGAGTGACATGATAGATAAGAGTGGAAACTTGTATTAGCAGGTCCAGCAGTTTCTGACTAACCTCGCCTCTGGTTGCGGCAGTATTGTCCTTACACTCGTCAATTTTACAATCTACACGTTTAATCCTCGAAGATAAGAACTTTTTTGTGTCCTAGCAAGGTAAAATACAGGTTAACATAATCAAGCTCAGAGGATTCATATTTTGGAGAAATAATTTTTATATAGAGTATATTAAAAAAATATTAAAAATCTTAAGGGAGCTGGGATGGGAAATTGCCAATTTGGAATGTTTTGCAATTATCTCAGGCACAGACCAAAACACCATGACAAGAATCAAAAGATACGGACTCAAAATGATTAGGAAGCACGTTCCAGACGGATAAGGGTAGTACTGATATGTGGATATGTATTTGTCCCAAATAATGATACTGGGACACTAAATAAATGCTCTGTAATATATTTAATAGTATAATAATATGTCAAAATCATATATAAGGTAATGAATAATAAAACCAAGATCATGTTCCTATATTTTGTATCAAGGATTCTTCTGATTATAGTACTTCGATATAGATCCCTTTCAACTCCTCTTCATTAATCTCCAATCCTAAATATCAAAGAAAACTTGGGACCTCATGCATCTAATATACATCTCGGGAAGAGCCTCTTCGAGATGAAGTTTCAAAACAATATCCACGGAAATTGAGATGGGAATGTAAGAATTTTTCAACAATTATCTCCGACTAAAACATCATGATCAAAATAAGTTGTCCACATTCTCGTAGTAGATCCAAAGTGAAACCACATTGTCTAGGGATGGAATAAATTCAAAACCAAGAAAAAAAATACTTTTAAAAGAAAATCATAAAAGAATATAGTCTGAGATAAAAACACAATAAGTAGATCAATATCACACGAAGCATTACACATGCAGTTTTTATGTCCTAATTTTTAGTAACAACATACAAGCCTGAGCAGAGTTGCAAGGTTGGGTAAGAGACCATTCAAAAGTAGTAATTCAGGACTTCTAATCTTTGAATGCCAAACATCAACTCCATGAAGGAAAAGCCACCAAAAGGCCACACTATGTGAATCAGGACATGTTTGTCTCATAACACAAACTTGTGTATATACTTAACCCGCAATTTTTTTAAGTAATGGTGACAAATTGTTTACAAGGAAAGATCCCCCCCCCCCCCCGGTACAAAGCCATGTTAATGTATCATGGAAGAAATTAAATTTCAAATTAAAAACTCACCGATAATGAGGAGTAAACATTCTCCAGCTGTTTGGCTATAGAAGCACGTGCATCACTCAGACTATGCCTTGTTGCAAACATCATATCAGGCAACCTCCATCCCTGCAAGGATATGAAGTGTACAATTCTAGCCGAAAGCCAAAGAAAAAGGAGAGCAATTCTAAAATATGAATTTAACAAAAGAAGGCAGATGATGTTTTCAAACAAAATATGTTGCGTATCAAACGGCTACGAAATCAAAAGAAGTTGAAATGTTCAATTTGGAGATGTTACATTCCACATAAACATGCCATTCACTCGCTTTGTGGTGGAAATTTAAATGTTCAGATAAACCCCTCCAGAGCATATTTCAAATGCATACAAAGCTAAGAGGTAGCTCTTGCAAGACCTCGATAAATTATACTATATCATAAGACCTAGACCAAACAAGCTCCTCACTGATGAACATTGTAAACTACAACACAATGGTGAAATTGGAACTTGTGAGTAGCCTTTTTTTACAGATCACAAGCGTTATGTATGCTTAAGGTAGTTAATTCCCAAAAAACAAAAGGCCATCATTTCAAAATTAAACTAGGAGATGCAGTATTATAAACAGGAAGCTTGCGAATTCGTATGGAATCTAAATGTGCAGGATGCTATAAGAACTCGGACTCAAAATAAATTCAATTTTTCAATTTGGAGATGCTAGCTTACACTGAAAAATAGTACTTCCTCCATTCCTTATCAAGCTTCCCATTTGGTTTTGTTGACTTTTTTTTGCCTCCGTTTGACTCCGAATTAATCATAAATCGTATTGGAAAAAAAATATTTGAAGTTATATTATGAAAATATAAGATTTCCACTTTTATAATATAAGTTCAAAATATTTTTTTTCGGTGTGATTTAGGATTAATTTGGAGTCAAACAAAGTCTCGAAAAAGTCAACGAAATGAAATGGGAAGCTTGATAAGGAATGGAGGAAGTAGTTAAAAGAACCCCCACAACGATAATAAGAGCAAACAAAATCCTAAGTCGACATAGTTCACACTTTAACTGGGAGATCCAATATTATTAACAGGAACCTTACAAGTTCTTAAAGCACTGAAGTGTGCTCACATTTTAAAACAAAGGCTAATGAGGGACAAGATATAGCATTACCTTCCACCAAACATAGCCCGATCCAACTATGACGACTACAATTATACCATATTTTCCAGAACCTTGAAAAAGTATAGCAAAAGATTGTCAGTAAATTATATCATAAGTGTCAATTACACAACATGAAAACAAGGTAAAGCATGCCACTGAATTATCAAGCCCTCACTGAATCCAACAGCATGGTGGAGGTACATACAAGGTCTCCTAATTCTTAAAACGTTGAATTTGAATATGCACAAATGGGGTATCTGTATTACACCTAATACGCCAGTTCATAATTCACATTTCAATATTTGACATTTCTTAATAATCACCATAACATAATGTAACAATAGAACATAAAAAAGAATTATCAGTCTTAGCTAATAGAAACAAATAGAACCCACGAGAAAAATCTTAGCTAACTCAAATAATCTTTTGGGCTTATCTATGATTGGGCTTAGAATCAGTGGGCCGTAATATTAACACAAAGAAACCTAGCATATTACATTCTCGTCCGTCAAAGTCAAACACACGTTTTCTTCATCGTTATTTGCAGCTCCAGATCTAGCCTTTCTTCACTTGGCAGTTGGCACTGTTTCCTCTAATTCGCCCTAATTCTTCTCCACTTGTCTTTTAATTGGCTGCAATTCGTTATCATAAGCCTTCCACCAATTTTCAGTTACCTACTAAGCGTACTTCTCTATTTGTCCATCTTCAACATATTTTTGTAACATCCAGAGAATATACAGTCCAATGAAAATATTTCACCTTTTTTCCTCTGAAATGCTCTGCTAGTACTTGAAAACTGAAATGGCTGCAAGTATCTAATTTTTACATATTCATTTACTGTATGGTTTCTACAGAGGCATGCCTTTAGAGTAAAGCTAGAATTTACAGACAAAGTACTCCTAATGAGAATTTAATTAATGCAGCCAAGTTATTACCACATAGCCTAAAACCAATTCATGAGCAGCAGTAAAAGGAAAGGCCATAAGGTTTTGGTAAAAATATGCAGCAGCAGAGTGTGGTGCAAACAATGAATTTGACACACAGTGATCTTTGTCTTATTGTGGGTAAGCAACTGACAGAAAGGAAACGAACACATGAGAAACAGCATTACATAATCAAGTTAAAAGGGAAAGTCTTATGAAATGGAATGCCTTGATACATAGCATATCATGGAAGGCTAGCAGTGAACAGCTTATTGTCATCAAATCACTACATTAATTTCGATAAATGAGATTAATTTAATAAGTGAAACAACATTGAACCTCTACAAAGGTTCAGTTTGCCATTAAAACTAACTAAAAATTGCGTAAGGAACCTGATTGACTCCCAGTAACGATCGTAATTGCACGATTTGGTGTCAACATACTGATCTCCTCCCGCAACATATCAGCCTGTAAACATTTTATACTCGGATTACTCAATAAAATGCTGGAATTTAGAACAATACTTAGCAGAAGTTGTGAAGGATTGGGACACCATGCCGTATAGTAGCAATGGGCAGTCAAGGAAGTTAAAGTTAGCATGCATACAATAAAATGCATGCAACGAACAGCTATGGACCCATTAGAAACTAATATCAGTGAACTGAGGCACTCCTATTCTTTTAATTATTGGCAACCAATTCCCAACCATCAATTATATCGTTATCTCAAATCATCCTTTCATAACCCTATCCCCTAGCAATAGATCATCACTATGTATTAGAAAATTATGAAGCTTTGGAAAAAAAAACTTTTTTTCAACATATTCTACTAGAATCTGTATGGTAATAGTAGCTATATCAAGCAACATTGTGCTATGGCTTTATTGAGTTGCCTAAAGGCAACTATCAGGAGTTTGGGTGGGTGGGTGGGCGTGGTAAGCTATATAAAGTACACAGCCTGACCCTTGCATTTATGTAAAGAAGCTATTTCCAAGCCTCAATATAAGCAAACTCTACACTACCTCAGCATACAAACAAACTCCATACCTGCTGCATGATCGTATCATACTTTGGCTTGGAACTCAGCTTAGTTGAATTTTCTTGCTTCAGTGGGTTGACAAAAATCTGCAGGCACAAAATAACATTACCGTAGAATGAGAATATCTATTACATTTACAGAGAAATATAGGCTGTCGGTTGAGTCAACCTACAAATTATTTGCCACTCTTAGAATCAACTTACCCTGTAAGCACCGGAGAACAAATCATAGGCACCAGGTAAACGTCCTTCTTTAGCGAGAACAGACCCAACCAGTCCTGCAAGAGCTCCAATTAAGTTCACGAACAGAATAAAATAGGAATATGCAGCTTATGTGGTTCCAACTTCCATCATATAAACAAAACAAACACTCCAACCTATTGTTCCTTCCTTGACAAAGCAACTCTTTCCCCTCATCCCAAAACGGGGGAATTCTAGACATAACCTATAACCTATTTCCTAGCAACCCAATAGTTACAATGGTCCCAAAAATAGACTAAAGTTTGCCCCCTCATAACCACTATCATCCGTAAACACCCTATAATAGACTACAGTTAGACTAGCTACCGAGCTGGAGTTAGTATTTATATAATACCTAATTCCATTCAAAACAACATAGCCAGGAATTCAAGCTCCAGTACACAAATTTAGCAGCAAAAAAACAAACCAATGCAATTACTAAACAGCGAGCTTAAGCAAAATTGGGAACCGCAAGTGCATTAGGGATAAACGAACTAACCTGCTCCGACGATAATTGTTAGCTTGCCAAGAGGAAGGGCCATGGCAACTGTGTATATGTCTGTCACAACTCAGAAGAAAGTAGGAGCTCGGAAATTGAAATTCTAAGTTGAAGAACCAGACGATACAGGTTTGATGATAGCACAAATTGAAGATAATCCGGCTAGCTTAATTCGCGCTTCAAAAGATTCAGATGACCAATTCGGGGACCAAGTCAAGAGCTCCAAGCTCATTAAACAGAACGTGGTTATCTCACAGCAAAAGATCCTGGCCGTTGATCAAGCGTAACGGATCAATTGATCCAGCGGCTGCTGAAGATCCTGGCCGTTGTAGTATTTTCATTCGTAACATTTGGAATGCATAAAGTTTCATTCATTAATTTCAACCTGCATTCTTTAAGGCCAGATATCCACCGCGAGGGAGGACTATTACCCGATTAAGCTGCACTATAAGATTGGACTTCTAAGGCCAGTATTTGCCAATCCACTAATGTGCAAGTGTATGTACTATGTACAATCTTATTTCTTGTAACTTTGTTAGCATGATTTAAATACGTAATGTTTATAGAATGTTTTTAACTGCAACTTTTTATTTTTGTCTTGATGCTGAGAATTGATTAGAACATAGGGACTTTGAAATTAGTTATTATGAAAATACTATAGCCAATAGCCGTATTAAACTAGAAGAGAATGCATGTAGAACTTTGTTAATAGAAATGTTATGATTATTGGAGGTGTTATGGTTACTTGAAGATTCAAATGTATTTTGGTATTGAATGGAATAATTGGATTATTTAAACTTTTTTATGTTTTTGTAAAGGTTTGTGTGTAATTTGAAAAAAATAAATAAATGGTTAATATAAAATTTAACACCGTTAAATGTTTGTGCAAGTTGTAAATTTTGGTGAAATGTTTGAGTGCAGTTTGGAATAAAACAAAGGTTTCAGTGCATTTTGAAAAATATAGAAAATGTTTGAGTTTAAAATAAAAATAAATAAAAAAGAATAAAGAAAATTAAAATAATGTTGGAGCATATTTTGAAATATAATTTTTTTTGGAACGTAGAACACTTCTATCACCCCTCGTGCAAAACAGGCAAGTAGAGGCCTGAAGCACTGCTGCTATGTAAATAGTATAGGCAGGTGCCGGAGTTGCTTGTTCATCATCCCTCGTGCACGAACCATATCTTTCACAAGTTTCACAACACACACGCCATCATCACCATTTTGGAAAATGATCTGATTCCTTTTGAGCCATATCGCATAAACAGTTTCGGCCACTGCAATTTTTAGGAGTTGCGCAGTCTTGCCTTTCCCTTTTGTGTTTCTCGGAAACCAAGTCAGCTCCTCAGGCCAGGGCGCAGTGGTGTGCAATTATTTGGTTTGTACATATTGAGTTGATGGCAATGTTATGAACATGTGTTGGTCAACTCAAAAAATTTAGATTTAGACATAATAATCTGTAATGTAATTGTTCAACTAATAGACCCTTTTATATTATTAGGGGTCACAGACCCTCAGGTATAATTCCTTGAATTGGTATGTGTATACCCAAGTTTATCAAATTACAGTTTGGCTTTGGCCACAGAAATCAAAATCAACCATATACATTCACAATTTGGCCAATAACTTATCAACATCAGCAATAAGTAAGTTGTTTCATTACAGGTAACTTTTCACATATGGATCATCCTTGTATTTCAAATAGAGGGGGAGTTCGAGAGCTTTCTCTGCTGTTTCCCGGTCCTCGTGAATCTTTGCCACTAGGCTTTCAAGAGATGAGAAGTTTGCCTGTAAAATCATGAACCAAAATACATGTTAAAAAACGAATATGAATTTGTTTCTTGAAGCAAAATAGTGTAAAGTTAGTTGAATAATACCTCTGGCCGTATGTAACCCACTATAGCAAGACGTAAATCTTCCCCGTAGAAGTCCTCATTGAAGTCATGAAGCAGCCAAGGCTCCTATTATATAAATGAGATTATCAGCAACGAATAAGACATGAATATAGAAGAAGATAGAGTAGTGGAACTGGAACCAGTTTTAGAGATATGTGAAACAAGACTCACGATAGTCTTCTCGGAGTTGTTGAAGTAAGGGTTCCAACCTATGCTCATTACCATCTTATAAACACCTCGAGTTGCTAATCTAGCCCAACCAAAATAAACTCCTGAAGGGTGTTCAGATAGCAAAGCTGAATAGCCCCCTGCAGACAGATTAGCTGGAAGAGACAGTAGAAAGACATGAAACAGCCCATCAAAACTATTATTATTAGAACACATTGTCAATAAATAACATATAATACTGAAACAAACAAGATTCATATCTGATCCTACACAGCTATACATTATTCTCATGAATTTTAGTCTCTTAAAATAAGTTTATACAATTTCAATTTCAATCAAACGTAGTCCAGTTTGCAAATGTAATCTTGTATGTTTCTATTAGTCCAATTTTTCTGGAAGAAGTTCCAATCTTGAGTTGAGAATTTTACATTTTCCATGTTTCTAGGAAGAAGTTCCTAAATAATACTGATGGAGCTTTCTGTCATACCACACTGTTGGGGAGAAAGTAGAATATGTATTTAGAAAATTTTAACTTATGATGAACTCTAACCAGTAAAATAAGAGAAATAGATGAATACATATCGCTTATTCAAGTAGAAAAATAATATATAACCGGACAACCCTCAGAATATATAAAGAAAAATGGTTCTATTCATTTGCATTGTGTCGTCGTACTTCATTAATCACTTGGAATAAAAAGCTATCTTTTCTCAGAAAAAAAAAATCCTATTCATTATTAACTCAGAGTCTTCATCGAAATGGGACTACCCACGGATTCGTACACAGTATATAACCCTCGCATAAGCTCTAAAGAAAAAAAAAAAAAGAGATTGACAATATAATATATAACTCTCAGAAGCAGGCGACGATAAGAATAGAAGAAAATGGACTGGTAAGAATTGTTTTTGAAAAACCAATAGGATATGTTTCAGTCAAGTATCTTTGCATTTCCGTTTCTTGATGGGTATTATATGAATATTTTTGGGCTCCAGATTTTTCTGTGCCTCAAAGTTTGCAGGGAATTCTGCTAGGAAAATTTGCTCTTTTATAACTAAACGAATGAATAAAACTAAACCAACTCTACAAAGAGGCGACCAACTCGTAATGAGTGACTCAAAGATTATAATATCTATATATAAGTAAACTAAGTTGCTGCTATTTACATAGCTAACTCCTAATCCTAATCTACTAATACTCTGACACCAAATTCTACTAAGACTTTATATTAAACTTGAGTTATAGGAGGCGAATAAATCCTTTCTAAATCAGGACTACTATCAAGGCTGAACTCTTTGCCATCTGGAAACGCATATGTAAAGAAAATAACTTTGCTGAATTGATAGTGAAATCAGATTCAAAATCAGCAGTAGCCATGATTTACAAACAAAACCAAAGCTGGAACAAAGGTAAACTATTCTCCTGACATTCTGGCAACAGCTAAAAGCATCGCAAAGTGTGAGTTGTACACCAGTATAGTCTACTTATGATACAGCCAAGTCACAAGATCAAAGCCCAAGGAAAAATAGAGAATGATTCATCGATCTGGCAAGGAACAAAAGAGAATTGGCACCGACTCAACTAGAGTCTTGTGAGTACACACGTAACGTAAGCCAAGTTCTTTCAACCTCAAACAGAAACTAAAGATAAAACAGAAACATTGTGCTGCTGCAACTTTCTGTCACCACAATGCTGATTAGTAATGAAAAAGATAGAAAGGTAGTCTTAGCAGATTATTGGCCATCTAATTATTTTTTGACTTACACGAAAGCTTCTTGTCATCAAGGATTCTTACAAAGTACAAACCCCCGTGATATAGCTATTTTACCTAATAAAAGCAGGAGCTTTTGGCTCAGAATCCAGAATGGACATGTAGGTGCTGAATTTGGCAAAAAGTTTGGAATATCCATCTTAGTACAAACTCAAGGGCCCCACAACATAGCGCATTAATTCCAATCTAATAGAAACATGCAGGACCACATTTGACGAGTTTTCATAAAGATAATCAGATAAGGAACTAGATATAAAACATAAGTAGGAAGATAAACAACCGAGTGTAAGGCCGCTTTCAATTAGAGGGCCCAAGAATATAGTAGTATATTGCCTACACCTACAACATAAATATCAACAAGAATACTAGTTCATGAGTATTAACAAATCAACGAACCTGTAGGGATTCCAAGCACCTTTGAGCCACGTCCAAAACCTTTGATGACAGGACCACCAATGTACCAAGGCTCTATAGGCAAAGTACCTTCTACCCCTGCAGAAATTGCTTGGGTCAATGCACCGGCGTTGAATATGGTAATAAAACACACAACGGATTAAAAGATACTTACAGTCTTCAAATGGAGGTAGACCCCACTTTTCTGGTCGCAGATCTAGTAAAGAATTAATCACCTCATCCGCCAAGGAAAAAAGATGAGATTGTTTGGGTAAGGACGGAACAGCAACCACTTCCATTCCAGCTGCCTTACCAGCAAGAACACCTGGCCTAGCATATTGCAATAACTGCTCCCATAAGTAAAAATCAACCTAATCACTGGATATGCAAAGTCTTAATTACTTAATCACTGGATATACGAAGTCTTAATTCAAGAGAAAGCTGGCACATATATATATCTAGCCTGACAAAGCTTCTCAATAACTAATCTGAACTTTCATTTCTACATTAAGTTCGAAATAAATGATTTTTCAATGTCATAAAGAGGAATGTCACAATGGGCAAAACGTACTTTTAATCAGAATCATCATTATCAACTCATTGCTGGAAATTCTTTATCGCTGAATATATAGTAAACCAAAACTCACATTGAGTCTTCAATAACGAGACAGTTTGAAGGATCCATGGTGAGCCTCCTAGCAGCTTCAAGAAATCTCCAACATTGAAAAACATCATAAGCACCGACATCTTTGACCACACATTTAATGGTACTGAAATGAAGTTTAATTTCATCTTACATTTCAGGAGACGGTTTTGGATTAGTGACTTCGTTACCTCCTATGATAACAGAGAACAAATCTTTCCAGCCTACAATAACAAACCATAGTGCATGAGATCCACATTCATTATACGAACAAGATAGGTACCTACTCACAACAAAAACAAGTATTACATGGGATTCTACAGTTCAACTATACTACACATGATCATACCTTGTTGAAAAGATATCTTGGTCATAATATTTTCCGTAGAAGAATTTGAAGCTAGGGCCATTGGCACACCATGAACCCCTAAATGCTTTAGTAACCTGTTGGCGCCAGGTTGAGCTTTGATATTACACCACCTACCATGAGATTAAGATGCACATGACTGACATTATGAGATAAATTCATTACAAAAGGAACCTGAAGCCTTTAACTACATCTTAATCTGACTGGGGGTGGGGGATGCAAAAAAGTAAAGAAACAGAAGGCATGTTGTTTGGTAAATTCAACATATAACAAACAGAGACACAGTACATAACAAGCTACAACCATGTATCCAGAAGGAGGAACCAGAAAAACCAGAAAGAAAGGAGAACCAAATTCCCTAGTCTTTTTTAACATCCCAGGGAGCTTCTATACATACAAATGCAATGTAGCTCATGGTAAAAACTAACAAGCCAAGGTACGGATATAAGACTCTCACAAAAAAAAAAAAAAAGTAAATGAGTTAAGGTATTTCTTGCCAAAAGTTAAGATTACAAAGACATGCACAATTAGCAGTTATTGCTATTCAGTTATTGGTTTATTATGGCAACCCAGTAACCCGCCACCAGGAGAGCTAATAAAAGTTACTTTTTTGTATTCCAATGGTTGAGAAACCCAGTTTAAAAAAGCAAACATAAATGAAGGATAAGTAAATTACTGCTCGGAAAAGATTGGGGTGATTTCTGACAGAAGTTTATCCGAAGTTATTGGAAGTCCATAGTCTTCAATGACAGCAGTTGCAGCTTCATAGGGCGTTTTTCCAACAATTTTATGTGTTCCGCTTTCATCCCATTGCTTTCCGTACTTAACCAAGTAAACTTTCAGAATATCTCTCACAATGCCATCTGAAAAAACAAAAGTTTTATTAACCACCGAGAATGAGCAGGAACAAATATTTTAATCAGCCAGAGCACCCTTACAAGGAAATAACACAAGTGTGGTGTAAATAAATAGCTCATCTAACTGCCATGAGTACCCTTACAAGGAAATAACTCATCTCACGGTAAAGAATGAGAAACTTTTTCATCATAATTAGCGTACACATGGACATGGCAAAAGCTATTGTATGCTATATAATTAATATAAATAACAGCAGCACCTTATAACTGCTTCAGAAACATAAAGTTGAAATGCAAAATAACAGAGCCACAACGAGTGAAACATAATCTTACCGGTGTTAACAAGTGTTCCATCCAAATCGAGAATGACACATGACGCAAGCTTCCTGAAAGGAGTGGGTATTGACATGCTTGAAGATTATCGCCCAGCTGAAGCAAAGTTTATGATCTGATCAGCAACATCTGAAATCTCAAATGCAAATATGGGCAAAATGGGAAGCTACAAATTAACTTTTCCTGAAAGAAATGGATCATTCCGTAATGAATTTGACTCGTAAAATAAATTTAAATAGAGCAGAAACAACAAACATACAGATACAGTTTGCAATTATGTTCAACCCAATCAAATTTCAATATCGTTACACAATACCTCAATTGTTTCACTCGAAGACTTTGCTTTTGGTCTAATTCAATCTTAAATATAGAATTGCCAGCATTTTCTTTAGTAAAGTAGTCTAAAACTGAAAAAAGCACACATAAACTTATTACTTAATTAAAATTTTACACCTGTTCAGATGAAACCAGTACAAATAACTACAGAATGCAGCAATGCGTCAATAGAGGATTTAAAGTTTGCAGGACTTATCAAGGCAAGCATAAACTGCAATCCTACGTGATTTATTAAGGGACATGAGCTTTGGATACATAAATTAGATTGATACTACTGAGAAACCAAAGTTACCGAATCGAAAATAACAAAACGAACTGGGGCAGATTAAAATCCTAGTATATATTCAAATAAAATAGTCCAAAAGCTTAATTGCAGAAAATTTAAGTTAAATACCTGATCTCTCAAGCAATCGAGAGGGATTGTGTTGCTTTCTTCACCTCAAATGATAGTTGAAAAGGCTATCTTTTCTTTACACAGCTCTATATGGAATGGGATATTCCTTCAAAGTTCGCAGACGATCGCAAGCTCGCTCTATGATGCCTTAATATGTAATAATTCGAGCATTAGGACTCCCTTAGTCGTCGAAAGTTTGGACAACTAATTCGAGCATTTGGACCCAAATCACTAATTTCCCTGCCTTCTTCTCCACCTTCCAGCTGCCACCAAGCCGCCCAAGGCCTCTTCGCCGAGAAAATCTATGACACCTACGAGACGTGCAAAATGAGAGCCATCATCTCAGCTCATACTCGCCATCATATCAATGCTTATTCTTCGCACAACCACCTTATCACTTGTACTAACATCTGCTCTCCCATTCTGCGGTCACTCACCACCGGAAACGGCGTCTTCAGCAGCAATGCCAGGAGTTTACCAAACGACGATTACTTCGCCACCATCCACCACATATCCAACATCGTCCGCCGAGACATTTACATGGAGCGTACACTCAACAAGATGCACTTATTCAATCTCGTCAACTCCGAGTTCGTATACCGAATCCTCCGTAGCTGCTCCAATGTCGGACTTGGCTCCTTTCGCTTCTTCAATTGGGCCAGAACCAATTTCCCCAATTATGACCCAACCACACTCGAGTTCGAAGAGCTGCTCAAAACCCTAGCTCGAACCAAACATTGGGAGACCATGTGGAAGGTGGCTCACGGTATGAAAAATCAGGATTACTCGATTTCGCCTTCTGTTGTGTCTTTTATTATTGAGCAGTATGGTAGAAATGGTCTAGTTGATCAGGCTGTTGAGTTATTTAATAAATTGAAGAATTTCGACTGCCCGCAGACTACAGAAGTGTATAATGCATTGTTGTTTGCGTTGTGTGAGGGGAAGAATTTCCAAGGAGCGTATGCATTGGTTAGGAGGATGATTAGGAGAGGTGTTGTGCCTGATAAGAGGAGTTACGCGGTGCTTGTGAACGGGTGGTGCTCTGCTGGGAAGCTGAAGGAGGCGCAGGCGTTTCTGGAGGAGATGAGTCTGAAGGGGTATAATCCTCCTGTGCGTGGTCGTGATTTGTTGATTGATGGTTTGTTGAATGCGGGGTATTTGGAGTCTGCCAAGGGGTTGGTGAGGAAGATGAGTAAGGAGAGGTTTGTACCTGATGTTGGCACGTTTAATACTTTGGCTTCGGCTCTTGTTAATTCTGGGGAGATTGATTTCTGCACTGATCTTTTCCGTGATGTGTGCGGGTTGGGTTTTGTTCCTGACATGGAGACGTATAAGATTATGATTAGTGCTGCATCGAAAGCTGGAAAAGTTGACGAGGCATTAAAGATACTTCATAGGTCCATTGATGATGGGCAACGGCCTTTTCCTAGTTTATATGCTCCAATATTGAAGGCACTTTTTAGAAGGGGACAGTTCGATGATGCTTTCTGTTTTTTTGCTGATATGAAGATAAAAGGACATGCACCCAATCGTCCTGTGTATACACTTTTGATGAAAATGTGTGCGCGTGGAGGCAGATTTGTTGAGGCTGCGAATTATTTGGTGGAGATGACTGAGTTGAATCTGGTGCCGAAGTCACAAAGTTTTGATATGGTTACTGATGGCTTAAAGAACTGTGGGAAGCATGAGTTAGCTAAAAGAATAGAGCAGTTAGAGATATCTCTCCGTGGTATTTGACTCGTTCAAAGTTATGCTCTGTGCACAAAGTTTATTGTACTTGGTTCCTGATAATGATTGATTTCAATATGTTGCAGATGTTTCCCTTTCTTGTATAAACGTTGAGACCTAATTGTGGCCTATTGTCTTGTTTGCATGTGAGATGCTCTGCGTTCTTTATTCTCCTTACGTGAACTTAAGACCAGACAAATTGATATCCAGCTCTGGTTAGAGACCTTAGAAGTCTTGCCCTTGATCTGTTCTATAGAGAGCACATGACTGGTGCAGCAATCACAGGGAAGGTCTTCTCGAAATAAACCCTGGTCTACAAAAAGAGCTCAAATCTAATGCCTGCGCTGGGAACAAGGCAAACAAAACTAAGAAGTTGTCTGCTGCTTCGGCTACTGTTGATATAACTTCTGAAAAAATCAGCAGTGGAGCCTGCAAGACCTCTTGGTAGGCCAGAATATCCAACAAAAGGTTGGAAGGAAACGTGGTCCATTTGAAGATTAAGAAATAGAATTAAGTGATGAAGAAGTGAAGAACAAAAAGCAGGGATCGTCTTGACTGGGTAGATAATGGTAAAAAAGAAGCCAAAGGAACAATAAGAGCAATGACGGAAGAGGAGGTAATTGACTCTGAAGACTCAAAGAAAAAGAAGATGGATGACTTCTAAGAACCTACAGTTGAAAAGAAAAATGTGCAGACGATACCAACAAAGACTTCAAGACTAGAATCAAGCAAGAGTGTGGAAAAATGTACCTAATCCAACCGTACTTGTAATGAGGTTACCGACTAATGCAGGGCTTCTGTTTAGAGCAGAGCTATAGGCAAAATTTGCACGTTTTGGACCACTGGGCCATTCTGCCACGAGAGTTTTCTGCTTTGAAGTTTTGTTATGGAAGTAGCAATTTGTTTGGCTGAATTAAAACCGGTTAGGGTACCAAAGGAGGACACATCAATTGGTGCTTCCCAGGCTGGGATGAGAATTGTCAATCACAACAGCCCCAACCACAGCTCAAATCATGCCTGAAGAAGCCTGCTGGAGATGAAAGTGGGAAATGAAATGGTGAAGGAGGGTCTTGTTGAAGCTTGCATTGAGTGGGGAAGAGAGCAGCAGTAGAAGTGAACCAGAACCAGGGATTCTGTTAGCAAGGCTCGCCAAGTTCTGTTTCTCGTCAGCCTAACATAGCTATCTCACCTCCTGATGCGGGTTTCTCGCTTTCCAGGGAACATATCATTGGATGAACATCATGCAGTTTTTAACCTCCCAAAAATTCCTCTATTGCCTGTTTTGCACCACAAATTTTAGATAATATTTATCAGCAGATGTTGAATCTCTTATTGAAATGTTGTTGTGTGGTAGATAATATGAGGGGGTCTTGGGTTACATGCCCTACCTGAAAAAAAGTCAAGAATGGATAACAAATACATGCCTTACCTAAAAAAAGTCAAGAATGGATAACAAATGCAAAGTGAAACCAACCTGGAAAAAGTATGTGCATGTTTTTGGGCAGAGGCAAACGTAGGAAGAACTCCTAGATGCAGGATAATGCTGGTGTTGAGTCTGTTCACATGAAATAGAAAGCCATTATATAATGTCTTAGTGTGTGCATTTGGCTGTAATTTCTGTAGTAGCTTTGGCAAGAGGATGTCCAGATTATTCATTCAGTCTTACTGAATATTTGCGATATTGGTTGTTTTATCCTTTGTTGTTTTTTTTTTCTGGTTTCTTACAATTAAATATCTTTGTTTTATTCCCTCAACATGGTCCTCATACCTGGTAACCCTATCTTGTGATATTCTTAAAGCTGTATGGTAAAACTCTTTGGATATTTTGTATCCTTGAATGATTAATGCCACAAACAGTACATGTATTTTCATTCAGCAACATTATCTGTCATGCTAATTTATATGCATGACTAAAATATTCCCGATTAAGCAAGACTCTCTTCGGAATGTGGGGGCAAGACTCTCTTTGGATGTTTTAGACTTTTTTTTGTTTTTGTTTTGGTAACTTAACATTCAATCTCGAATGACTAGTTGCCCAGCAATACTTGGATGGTAATCTTCAGTGCCGTAAGTTATCTAGTATTGTGGTTACTGAATTCACGTATACTATTGTCAGAAACCATGGGATGATGATGGACTCAAGGTACATACTGCATGTTTATTTTTTTCGGACCAAATGCATCTGCAACTTTTCATAATTTCTGCCATTTCAGGCATTTAAACATGTAATTCTTAGGCAGCTTTATAGCTTCGGCGTTTGAGTGTTTTAGTATTGAATTAAAGTTTCATCATATCTTGTTAAATGTTAACGACAGTTGAGTTTTTGTTTACTGTGGAGATAGAGTTTATACTTTATATTTTGTTATATTTCTCGAATGTGCAATTTATCATCCTGTGATAGCATGAAAGTGTGAAACTGTATTGATGTGATTAATTCTGCCATCTGATAATGTATATTATGTTCTAGGTGTTGTATTGTACTAGTAAATGATAACTCGAGGTGGTTTAGGCAATCATAATTCATAAACAATCTCAGTGGGTGATAATGAATACGTCCATTACTTGGACGGTGCATAAACAAATTAGTTTGTGAATGCTTTTACTTTGCACTTAGATTGCGCTAAATTGCATACTCTTTTTTTGCACATAAATTGCACTATGTAGATGAATAAAGAAAAAGAATCCTATTAGAGAAGACCTTAGCAACTGATAATATGATGCTATGTAGAGCCTATATAGATGAATATACCTTCAAATTACTTGAGAAAAGTATTATTATAATATAATTCCTCTATACTGTTTTTGTTATCTTTTTATAACCATTTTTATGACTTCATCTCTGCATGTATTTTCCTTAACTTCTTTTCTTCATGATAGATAGTGGTAATTTTTCCTATCCTCTGTTTGAAAACTAATAATACTGTCTAATAAGTTCTCCTTGTAGGGTATTACGCTCAATGCGTTTTATTTGCGTCTGGAATCAAGATGGCATGGCACCTGCCAACCAATATCTCAGGAGGTGAGAATGTTACCGCACTGGCGATGGCCATGAGCTTGTAGATATGGTATGGGGAAAAGTAGAATCATACCCGTGGTGTCCAGGACATATATATAATGAGATGTTTGCTTCCCGCCTTGTTATGAAAATAAAGCGAGAGGACCATGTGTTGGTAGTTTTTTGAGGTGTGATAACTATGGATGGTTTGACCTTTCGCAATTAATTCCACTTGAGGAAAATTTTGGTGAGAAGGCGAGACAAAGTTTTCCAGAAATATTTGTGAAGGTTATGGAAGAAGTTGTTGATGAGCTGTTGAGTAGTAGTTTGGGTATAGAATGACGGTGCAGAAATAAATTTTATTTTTGGCCTTTTGGTATTGAGGGTTACTTGGCCATTCATGTGGGATAGTTTTCAGCCGATGGATATGCTTTCTCATACCTGGCAATTGGCTTTGACACCCATGCCCATGAATAACCAGCATAGGACCATCCGGTTTATGAATAATAAGGCCACTGTTCTAGCATGGTGGAAGGCCTGCTTTTGGAGTTGTTTGACAGCGCCTAGTTCGCCCACCGAGCCAGTTGCTTTTGATCAATCTACAGGTATTGAATTTGTTTCATTATATATATGATTGACTTTGATTTCCCCTAAAATGCGATTTTTTAAATTTATTTTGTATTTCTGTCCTATAGTCAACATGAGAAGCTTTCTTGAGCATTTTAAACAAATTAGTTTTTGCATGCTTTTTACTTTGAACTTGGATTGCGCTAAATTGCATGCTTTTTGCTTTGTGCTTGAATTGCGCAAAAAGAAAAAAAAAAGACCTTGAGTCAGAGAATGAGGGGCATTAAGAAACGAAGTGCTAACCTGAACCCACCTATTTACATGGAAACTTATTCTGAAGCTTCCTAGAGATTTGTTGAGGCTGGCTGGTATGAAGAAAGTGGAAGCACACAAGCGTTCAACCAGGGAATTAAGTTCTGAAGATACAGGCCTGACTGACAAGAAGGAGAAAAACGCTAGTAAAAAAAGGAACTTGGAGACACTGTGCAGGCCTCTGTTACTGCCAGTTCAAGTTGAATAGCAGAGCATATTGCAGCCAGGGATGGAGTCAAATGAATCCAGTAACATTCCTGCTAATTCTCCTGCTTCTTGTTATCTTGTAGAGCTTCCAAAAAAATAGTTAGGATGCCTGGGAGAGGTTTATGTTAGCTAAACGACCAACCCAAAGAAGAAAGTCGATGACAAAGAGGGGAAGATTGAGAAGCACAGGAGAAAGAGTTGAAAGGAAGAAAATGAAGGAACCACATGACACAAAGCTGAAAAGGAAGAGCATCGACTCGAAAGACACCAAGAAGAGGATTGATCGCTCAAAAGGTATTGCCAGGTCAAAGCAAAATTGTGCAGCCAAAATCTACCAAAACTGTCATTGCAAGAAGCCAGCACGAAGGTGGAATGCATGTCGAAAGTTCCTAATCCGACCAGGCTCATCATGAGGTTTCCACCCAATGCAAGTCTTCCATTTGATTGGGAGCTTAGGGCAAGATTTGCACATTCTGAAACTCTGAATCCTTCGGCCACTCAAGTACTTGACAGATTGTATCAATGTCGGGTTTTTTTATCATTATAAGGAAGATGTGGAAGATGGTTTGGAGTATTGTGGAAGATACTTTGGAGTATTGCAACGAGAGTAGATTTTGTTCAGAAACTCAAATGTGAAATGCTATATCAGAGAACAAGCAGCAGTACTGGAACCGGAGAAGAGCCTATACGTTGGGTGAGTGCTGAGCATTACTGTTGTGAAAACATTGAACCATGTTATGTAGTATTTCTTATTTGGATCATTGCATGAAAACGTTGCTAAACTGTTGCAGATTTATACATATATGTGTACATGTGGCATGTGAAATTGTTGTATGATAGATTATGATGGTATTTTGTGTAGACTTGAACTGAAGTGATGAAGAAAATTAGTTTACGGATTTACGCATCTTTCTGTATTGCGAACTTGCGTTAAGTTTGCGGGAACGGGATGGTCTTTCTTTTGTGCGCATAACTTGAACTTGCCCTGTGGACTCTGGTTGCTAACAGAAAGATGCGTATAAAGCCGTAAACTAATTTTCTTCATTGTTTCAGTTCAAGTCTACACAAAATACCATCATAATCTATCATTCATCAATTTCACAAGCCTCATGTACACATACATGTATAACTTGAACTTGCGTTATGTTTTCTTGTGTTTGAATTGAAGCTCGTGTTTCTTGTTCCTCAGTAAGTTGTCATTATGATCATATTCACATATTCTTATGGTTTATCTTTAATGTGCTAAGTTCTCTAAACTTGAAACGAATGGTATTCCGCTCCGTTGGACTTAGCTAGAACTATTTTTTTGGTTTGTCACCCCTTTAACTCTTGGCATCTTGCTTGTGAGATTGACAAACTAGACGATTGGGGTGGTTAAGTTTTAAAACGTCCATAACAAGTTAAAGGTTCGAGCATGATTTTACTCTCCTCATGTTCTTGGGTTGAGCTTTGTTATTTTGTGTGCATCTATTATGCACTTCCTTTTTTGTATTAGACTCTTATTACTACTTTTTTAATAAATTTGCTTATTCCAAAAATATATATATATAGTTAAGAAACACTATAATTAATGTTCAAGTAAAACACCTACTATGTGTTATTAATAAAATCTGATATTCTTTTTTAATGGAAAACACCTATATGTTGTTAAGTAAGCTCCGATGTTCTCGATGATAACAACGTCTATATTCCGATTCCTTTGATCTATCTATATTGACTGGAGAAAATAGATACTTAGACTTGCTGAACACCTTACAAAGATTAACATAAAACACACGGGGAGCATAAGGTGGTGCAATGGTATATATGGAGCTAGTGGAGAAGAGAAATGCAGTGTTCGGTCTATGATGGTTTAGGATGTTGATATAAGAGTAGTTGTAATATTTGTGGTTAATTAATAGAAAGAAAAAAACAGAAAACATAAACAGATACGGTAATGTGCATGGGACTAGTGGAGGCGCATTAGCATATTTGATTGTAGGAATAGTACAGAAATTTCCTATATGATATGATTGTAAGAGAAATTCAAGAGTTAAATTACTTGCCGATCATGATTATGATGGTGCAACAATACTCGGTTAACATGATTTGATTATACAAACACATAGCTGGATGGGAGAGGGACACAAATAGAATATTAAGAACTCAAATAAAATATACTGTAAGTTTTTCTTAGCTAAGCTAAAACAGCTAAAAATTACCTTTCATATGACATTTTTTTTATTGTTTGAACCATCAATTCAGTGACTGCCTTTGCCTCATCATTTACTGGTTATCCTATACCAATCAAGTTATATAACTTATGCAAATTTATAAATTACGTACCACCATGATGATACTGATCATACTATATGGTTAACAAGTATATATATCTAGACTTTACACTCTTATATACTGTGATTATTACTTAATTAATTAATATATATAAACGACTAGACACTAGTTGGAGATATTTTTATAAGTTCAGAAACATGCATGTAACGATGAAAGCTAGTTTGTTGGTAAAACATTAATCTTTATGTAATTTAATTGTAAGGTTTAATTTCTCAAGCATAGGTCTACGACATTAGCCACGTTGGTGGTCTTCCCTATATATCATTGGCAGTCCAGATCGGAACAGATACGAAGCATCAGTCATTCAAATTTGAAACCTGCTACTGAGATATTGTAGTAGTTTATACATGTGCAATTTTAATCTCATATAACAGGTCAACTCTAGTACATTAAACAACTAGACTTAAAAATTTGCATTTCAACAACTCTACAAATAATGATCAGTGAGTAGTTTGTAACTAATTAAAAGAATATAACAACTGGACCATGCATGTGTGAAATTTTTGAATACACTGCCTTAGCTGAGGTTCTCTTAGTATATATATGCATGTCTATGAGAACAATTACACGCCAAACACAGTTTAAGGATTCATCACCAACATTCACTCATCTGGTGTGTCTGAAACTACTGTGAATCCCTTTTTCTGTTGGCTGAAATGGCTTTCAAGAATCGTTTAGTTTTCCTATTCGCTATCCTAGTTGCACTTGACATGTGTAACAGTCAGGGCCTGCGAGTAGGCTACTACAGCAAAACGTGCCCGAAAGTTGAAGAGATTGTTAAAAAGACGACCAACATCATATTTGGTCGCGCTCCAACTTTATGTGCTCCTTTGCTCAGAATGCACTTCCACGACTGCTTTGTGAGGGTACGCTCAACTTACATTTTATATATGCATGCGCGCAACATAAATTTATTTACACATTATTTTGGTATTGCATATGCTTCATCTCATTTTCGTCGTAGTGTTATGTTTTAGGGCCGTATATTTATGTACATGGAGACTATTTCAATATAACTTTAGTTGATTTTCCAAATAATGAAAGTCCGGTTTAATTGCAGGGTTGTGATGGTTCTATTCTATTGAATTCAACTACAGCGGAGAAAACAGCAGTCCCAAATCAATCTCTCAGAGGATACGGGTCGATTGACAGAGTAAAGTCTGCCGTGGAAGCAACATGCCCTGGTGTTGTTTCATGCGCTGATATCTTGGCTTTGGTAGCTAGAGATGCAACTTCATTTGTAAGTAACTGCGTGTTTATTTTGATTGAAAAATCGCGTGATTTTATATATGTGTTGATCATTTTCTATTTCAACAGTTGGGCGGACCTTCATGGCAAGTTCCACTGGGAAGAAGAGATGGACGAGTATCGAATGCCTCTGAGGTTTTGGCTAATCTGCCACCACCATCTTTCAACATCACTCAGTTGAAAGCAAACTTTGCCTCCAAGGGCTTGAACACAAAGGACCTAGTTGTATTGTCAGGTACTCTATCTATCTATACAGCATGATGTGGTCAATTGCATTTTGGTCCTCGACTGTCCTGTTCGATATATACAGTGTTAGAAAATCCAGTGAAATTAAAGATTTCATTTTCTTTTGCAGGAGGCCACACCATAGGAACATCCCACTGTTCTAGCTTCACTAGCCGTCTTTACAACTTCACTGGTAGAGGGGACGTTGACCCTACATTGGACTCCGAATATGTTCCACGTTTGAGGAGCAAGTGCAGTGCCACAGACCAAACCACTCTTGCAGAGATGGACCCTGGGAGCTTTAAGACATTTGATGAGAAATATTTCAGTGTCGTGTCCAAGAGAAGAGGACTATTTCAGTCTGATGCTGCACTCCTTGACGATAGTGAGGCCAGTGCTTATGTTAGGCTTCACGCTAGTGCTTCCCAACGATCACAGTTTTTCAACGATTTTGCCGTTTCCATGGTGAAGATGGGAAACATTGGTGTTCTTACAGGCAATGCTGGTGAAATCAGGAGACAATGTGCTTTCGTCAATTAAAGTCTCACTCCATGTTTTCTAGTTTGTGATTGCCATTTGTGTTGTTCATGATTTTTGTTCCCTTTGATGTGTCATGCTTTAGAAGTTTCCTTGTGTATGTATTAGTTGATTGAGTTTGTTCTGAAAGAAGAATAAGTCTGGGTGAATATTGTAAGATGTTCCATTATGCACAAGCATGGCTAGCTATATGATTCCCAAGTTATTGTTCCTTGTTAATTTTAGTTTCCTTTAGGGAGCAGCAAGGGTATATGTTATTTTGGATAAACTTTATAACTGATATGAACCAAATTGATGTGAACTCAAACTAATCTTTAGAAGTTTTCGACACTACACTTATGTATTTTATGTTAATAGGTAAGATGATTCATATAGTAATTTGAAGTAATATAGTAATTTAAGGGAAGATTACAAGCTTATGTTGTCATTCACCTTGGTTTGGTTCTAATAGAGAGGTGGGAGTGAGGAAGGTGTGATAGGCGAAACCTGGATATATGGTGTCCTTATGTAGTGGTCCATTTATCGTGGCCATCATGGTCCTTCTCTTGAACCTACTTTTGGGCCCTTCTCCTAATATAGTATAAAATGACCTTTCCTTGATGTTGAGAGGTCCGGAAGTGAGACCAGCTTATTCATGACCAAGATCTCTCGGACTCCTATGAATGTAAGCTAGTTCACCCAAATTCGTCGTAGGACGCAATACAACGGATTTGACATAGTTTAATATAATCAAGTAAATGATAAGTAAGAGTATCATTTAAGCAACATGTGACACGTTAAAACCATAAAACCGTCAAATGGAGAATTAGATTTGGAATAAACTTTAAGGTGGATAATTGGCATGGAACAATTATATTTCAGTTTATCATTATTATTCTTTAAACAATTGCTTGGTATTTTCCAAGAATTAGATAGTGTGCATTTTTCAAAATTAACATAAAAGCTTTACCAAAAAGGTAAAATGAGCCCATACGGACCCACACAAAAATAGGAATACCCCTGCGCCCAAATTCCATCTCCTACATAAGGAATAGAATCGACCCTAAACTCAAAAAAGCCCGCCTCTGAATTTGAAAGTCCGTCACTCAGTCATGGAAACCGAAGAAACTCAGACTGCGATTCCATTTCAGCTCCAATTCGACAAGCCCATCGCCTCGCAGGTAGTAATCATCTTCTCTCGCTCACTCTGCTACACTCAATTCACTTCATATTCATCGCCTATTACTCTTTGCTGTGCAGATCAAGCTAGCAGAATGGAATCCGGAGAAGGATTTGCTAGCCATGGTTACGGATGACTCTAAGCTCGTTCTTCACCGCTTCAACTGGCAGAGGCTCTGGACTGCTTCACCTGGTAAGCTCATTGCCTATTCTTCTCCGAGTGAGCTGTTTGTGACTCAAGTTCATGCACTCAATGTGTTCGACGAATTTCCTGTTGTTTTGAATTGGTTAATTTAGCTCGAGATGAGTATGTTTGTTTCGGTTTTGTGATTAGATTTACGTTTAAGCTGATGTTGAAGCTTTTGATATAGGGAAAGGAATTACGTCCATATGCTGGCGACCTGATGGTAAGGCTATTGCAGTAGGACTTGAAGATGGATTGATTTCTCTGCACGATGTTGAAGTGAGTTGGTTTTTTATATTTTATCTGCTAAACAGTTAGTTAGTTTCAACTTCGTGTTGTTTTATGTTTGATTTGTTATGCTGTATACTGTGCAACACAGAATGGCAATCTGTTGAGAAGTACGAAACTCCATAGTGCTTCTGTTGTCTGTCTCAGCTGGGAGGATGATAAGAAGACGATCAAGGTGAGGCTCCTAAGAGTACCATTTTTTTAAATACCAAAATTTGGTTGCATCTGTGGCTCAGGTTTTGGAATCACTATTGCTGTTCAATTCACTGTAGCGTTAGTTTAGACTCATTATTTACAAATGTTCAGATCATGCAGTACTAACTTGAGTTATACTTGATCATTTATTTTTCTTTTTTATATATATCTGCCAATGGCATTACAATCTGTATCTTATTTGAATAGTATTCCAAACTGATGATGCCTGAACTAATTTGGTGGAACATTGTCACTTGTAGTCATTTTCTTTTACATAAGCATCAAACAGGATTTAGGTTCGACCATCGCACCATTTCAAATGAAACATAAGAATAAGATAATGGAACTTGATCTAATATAGAATTTTTTCTATTGAAATTCATGTTGGTTTCAGAGCGAGTCTTCTCATTTTTGCACATGTAGATATTGCGGTTGATAATGCATTTAACAAATAGAAGTAGAACCTTGGGAGCTGTAAATGTAGGTCGGTCCAGAACTCCAGATGTCAAAACAAAGTTAACTCCTCCATCATTATTGTATGTCGTATGTGACTGAACATGCTCATAATTGAAAATTTATTATTATTTTTTTTAATGATTCAAGCTCAACAAATCTGCATTGAGGGTGCATGTTGCAACTACTAACATCCTATGAGAGAGCAACAGCGTAACAATGCTTTTATGCTTTAGTCCTTTTAACTCCGGATTGTTCTTCTAACATTTACTGAGGGCCTGACTTCCTTTGCTTAATATTACATTGACTGATAAGAATGTGACTGAGCTTCTTTTTATTCACTGAAGCACTTAACAACTTTTGAATTATATGCTCGTCGGGGACCGTATCTATTCTTGCATGCTATAATTCTGCTAAACAGTGAGATTTCCTTTGTTATAGTTGCCTTTTTTTTTTTTTTTCCTTTCCTTCTTTCAATTAGCTCAAGAAACCATTACCAATTGTCTAAGTGGCTACCATTTACTTTCGTTTAATTTTTCTATTTTCTTTTGAAGAGTTCATCTCATGTTTAGTTATTCTGTAAACTGTAAAGTCTGGTTTTATGCTTGTTCCATACTTTACTCACAGTCACAACCATTAATGTATAGAATCATTTTATGTAGATGTTAACTGTACAAACATATGAACTTTGTGCAAGTCAACAACATGAAAGCATAAAGATATAACTTTGTGTCATTTGTATTTATATATAATTCTCAACCTGCTTACACATTAATTTCATTTAGAACAGTCACAAGTTTACATTCTCTGACCTATTAACTTATACAGCCTTAATTGTTGGTATTTAGGATGAAAATCATAACGTGTTGACGTATGAAGACCGTACCTTTCGATTTTTCCCTCCTGCTCCAAGAGTTCCACGGATGCCTGGTCTTGTACCTGGAGATAGTGGATTGATGGATGAAAGTGATAACTCATTCCTCGAACTGTTTGATTCTTCACATCAACTATTTAACATCTTGTGCAGTGCGGACAGAGATGGAAATATCTGCTTTAGTATATTTGGCATATTTCCTATAGGAAGAGTTGTAAGTTAAAGTCTGGAATTGTATAATATCAATGGTTTTTCTACTCTAAATCTCTAATCTTTCCAGTGGGTGCCTGATAATAATATAATTTTTGTAGAACATACACAATCTTCCCTTTCACAGTCATCTGGGAAACCCCGCTACCTGGCAGATCAGAAACGCTTTTGTTCATAAGGTGACTTTTCTCCACTTATATCTAATTTAAGTATTGCTGCTTTTATATAAATAATTACTGGATTTGTTGCTCCAGTTATATAAAGTGCATTTTTTTTAATTGAACATATAAGCAATACTCTAGCAAAGATAGTCATATACACAACGTTTACACCAGTAGAGGAATTGTTGTACTGTGCTATGCAGTGGAACTGTTGCAGTAAGTAACTCAAGTTGGTAAATCACTTATGGTGCAAAGAGTTGTTTGGAAGGTTAAGTTCAAGTTGGAAATACTCCCTGAGGACTAATGAAAGTTACATGGCTGTCCAACTACTGCACGAAAATTCAGGTTGCTAAAATTGGGGATATGTGTTTCCTACCCTATCCTCATTAGATTTCCAATCAAATGAGAATAACCTTATAATGCTAATCTCTTTGGTAGCGACCTTTTTTCTTTCGATGCCATTTACTCTTAAATATCACGCTGAAAGTCATGTAAATCCCTCTGAATTAAGTTTTATGATGATTTTGACCTATTAAAAAACTGCCCTTTCTTAACCAATAAGCACCTGCTAAATCTGAAAAAAAATCAAATTTAGTCAGTTTATGATTATTTTTAACATGATATTATGCCTATGCTGCGAGGTTTATCATCTCAACTGAATATTTTCTTTTTAAAGATGCGTTATTTGTGATATAATTGCAAACTTAGTGTATATTAATCACATCTTTTTGGAACTCATTGACAACTGAGAGAGTATGTAGAACATGATGTTACGACTTAAATCGAAGAACTTCTATATGTTCTGCTAATATTAATGTTTTGTTCCTCATTCTATTTTTATTACTATATCAAAAAAGAGAACTTTGTAAAATATCCTTCAGTGGTTCAGTTTATGTTTTTCTTCTATTTGTTTTTTGAACTTATGATGATCTCAGTGAAATCTGATATTGTACTTTTGGTTCTATTCAGGTGGCATTGTCATTCGATCTTTGTCATATCATTGTCCTATGTTCCGGTCTACTTAATAAGTCTGGCCCTGAGGCAGTTGATACTCATATATCAGGAAGTGATCAGTTTGTCCATTGCTTAGTCCTTAACAGTTCAATATTTCAGAAAAGGTAATCTTAATTTCTAAATTTTGCATTACTTCCATTTAATATCTGCATTCAGTGAGCCATGTCATTTTGTTTTCCTTATAAAACATTTTGTATGTTCAACAATTAGGAATGTTATAGCATGGCTGACCGTTTGTGGTCTTACCCCTATTCAAAAAATTATCATGAACATTAGATGATCATTTCGAATACAGACTTGAACTCTTCTCCTTTCTTCATTATCCCTATAGTTGGCAATTTGCACCCACTTTCATGGATTCAACCATATCGAACCCATTTCAGCCCTCAACTGTTGGGTGAAAAGTTATTCCCACACATTTTAAAATGGTTGAAAAGAAGTTAACCCATGGTTAATCATTTTGACCCATATGTTATAACGAGATAGATGGATTCGTTGATGTGTAGACATGTCAGTTTCCATATTGATGCCTCAAACATTAAGTGAACTTCTCCATTTGATATATATTTTTCTTTCTTGCTTTTTATAGCTGATTGATTTGAGATTGTAAATGGCAATTAATAAACAATCAATTGTTTCAAGCATAAATTAATTTGTTGCTGAATTATAAGTTCCAGTCTATAGAGACATGTAAGCTTTGGATTATTTTTTTTTCCCTTCTTAGTTTTCTGTTCTTTGCTTATTTTATTTTCCACTAAGTCTTGTGGTTGTGGGAGAGCATTTATACTTAAAAATAGACCTTGTTATGTTTTTATAAAAAGTTATCGTATTAAAGTGGAGTTATAAACTTTCGAAGCGCATAGCCCGTATTGTTTTTATCTGGATATGCACTAATAAGTTAAATTTGTTGTTTAAGAAGAAACCGAATCTAATACTTGTCAAACTATAGTAATAGTGTAACGTAAAGAGAAGAAAATGCACCACAACTCACATTCCTTTTTACAGTTAAGGCTAGCGAGAGAAGAAAATGCACCACAAATCACATTCCTTTTTACAGTGAAGGCTAGCGAGTTTATCTAACTTAGAAGTGCGAAACAAAGTACCAGAAAATATGTGTTTCATGGTTGCACCCACATCCATTATGAACCTTACCAACCCACATACACCCATTTGTTGAATGGGTGATAAATGGCTAAACCCATATATTACCAAACCACTTTCCACCCACCCAAACCTTCATTTTGCCACACTTATTATGCCATTGCCTATTTTACGTTTTACAAGTTATAGAATATGGTTGGATTAAATGGATATCACTAATAATTTGTCTTATTAGAGCTTAAGAAAAGAAGATGCTTTACATTTCAAGTTCTGTTTGAAACCTAAATGTCGGGTATGATTGCTGACGATTGACAGATGCTTAATGCTTGTACACTCTAGAAACTTGATGATGTTATTGAGTTTCCTTCACTTTATATCGTTGTTTTTTATACTTGTATATTTTGTATTTTCTCCTCCATATCGTCCTTTGATAATCTATTATTTCAAGTAAAATATGCCTATATTTGTGCTCAATGTTGACAGTGATGGCTCTCATAAAAACATGAGCTTGTCTGAAATCCAGTAGTGCAAGTGAGACTGGCACACAGTTTGGATATATTCATGTCGTCCTTTTGTGATACTATCATGTTTAATGGGAGCCTGCCAGTAGTCCTCCATAGGGATGGTTTAACGTAATTTCTGAGTGTGATGTTGACAGCTTGTGCTTTCTCGTGGCGAGAAATTATTTTTTTGTACTGATTTTTTATGCAATAACTTATTCTCACTAATTATAGGAAAAATGAGCTTCATCAGGTGGCTCAACAAGCTTCTAATGTGGAGCATCTGATTGATGTAACCCGGGAATCACTATCCGTTATGTCTAAGCAGTGGTCTAATGCTATGCGTACTTATCATGAAAAATTTAAGGCTCTATCCTCCCTGATTACCGATCACGGTACGTTAATGAATAAAATTGTATAGCGTTTCCATTTTTCCTGTTCTTATTCAAATGCATGTATGGAAAGTGCAGGACTTGACTCCACTCCTCAAGAAGAGCTTCTGATCTTGTTAGGTGGTGCAAGAACAAGTCCGGCGGTTCACCAATTTTTAGTTAATTCTCTTGGTGAAGTGGTATGCATTACTTTGTGATTCATCAACTTTGAACAGCTAGTTAGTCATTTGTTAACATGTTAATATTATTTTCTTACTCTTAGGGGATCAAAAGGGTGGCTAAGGCAATCAATGGGGCTGGGAAAGAGCTTCAGACAATTATACTCAATCATCTTCAGGTCTGTTTGACACTGCAAGAGAAATATATTTGTAGGTTATAAGTTAAAGTTCCATGGGGTTTTTGGCTTTAAATCATGATTGATGATTCACAATGCCTGAAATTACTGATGTGTTGAAGTACAATTATACTAAATATACATTATTAGACTCCTGAACTTAGTTATTTTAACATAAATCTCTTGAATTTCATGTAATTACATGGAAGTTCCATTAAATTGTACTAGTGTGATCTGCAAACTGAAGGAAGGTCTGTGTAACTTGAAGGGATGCGGGTTTAAGTGGGGGTTTAAGTGCAAATATCCCAAATAAGTTTGACATTTAAAATTTTCCATTTGATTTATATTCATTTATGGAATCATAAACGATAAATTCAGTAAGTATAATTTCTTAGTTAGATTATTATATAGTGTCTTTGTTTAAAGCACCTTGATTATGCTACTTGGATTGTATTTGCAAAATGATTACAAATTCAATTTTGACTTGCTCTTGCTTAAATTAAAGCTCAAAAAATCTGATATTAAGTAAAAATGAGTATTTGTTTTATATACACACTGATAATCAAAGTTGAGCAAAGTGTTTGGTTAAAATCATAATAATCACTAAATTATTTCATTTAACATTTTATTTAAATTATCCTATTTGTTTGGTGCTTTAAACTCCTAAAGCATCTGGCATTTAGCGTGCAGCAGTTTGTCTGCTTAATTTTAAAGAACCAAACAAATAAGCACCTAAACCAAACACCAAAAAATGGATTCTAAAAGTAAAAAGCCAGATAATCACTTTCAATAAGTATTTGCAAACACTACCTTAGAAAACCTATTTCTTAGGATGTTCTAAAGCGATTATTCTCAGCCTGCTGCAGAAATTATTGGATTTCGTTTTGGGGAACTAAGAGCACTTTCAAGATGGCGTGCACGTTATCATGGTATTGGCTTGGATGAGAACTTAATTGATAATGCAACAGAGAAGGCTGGAATGTTACTAGTACAAATTGAACGATTTATTAGAGTTCTATCATCTGTAGTTCAACAGGTATGTGCCATCTCTTCGCAATGCCATTAGGCAGTGTAAACTGGGCATTTAGTTTCTGACTGTACTTGTAAATACACATGCATAGAATAGGCTTAATACATATAATGTTACCTGAAGGTATGTCTCAAGAATCAAGATTCTCATGATTGTGAAGTCTGGTTTGGTTTCTAGAAACACTGGATGGTTTTTATGTTTTCTTTTCCTTTTCCCATTTCCATAGAACTTGTAAAAATAAAGAGTTCTGAATATTTCTAGTGCATATGAATGTACAATTTCAGCATTTTATTCACAATTAGTTTTACAAGTTAATTGTATTACATCCTGCTACCCGTTGGCCCCAATGTTTTATTTTCTTTTGTCATCTTCTGCAAACACAAGCAAACTTTTCAATTTTCTAATCAGTTCTGATACTTATCTTTTGCTCAGTTTTCAAATTTTTTCAGCTGGCTTCTGAAATCTGTGAAGGTGTTGATGTCAGAACCAAGAGATGAACTTGTACCATTCAATAGGTTTGATTCCCATCTTATGTCAACTATTCTTACTTTTCTATCTCCCTCTTATGTTACTGTAACTTATTCCATACATTCCTTGCTTTCAGTGAGCTCGTGATCATATTCCTGAAGTTTTTGTATGACCAAGATCCTGTAGGGTTATTGTTGGAAGCTTCTGAGTTTAATAAAAAAGTTGAAGTTGATGTGTAAGTCATTGTTCCTCTGTTAAGGCCTAGCAATACTATTTTCCTGGTATTGGTTACGTAAATCACTTCACATTTACCTGCTTTTGAGATTATCATATGAATATATTCCATGTTCATAATGTGAAAAGAATAGGATATGTCAGTCTTCCAGAATGTGGCGTATTAAACTAATGTAAGAATACATGAATTTCCAAGCAGCAGAATCAGAATCATTTTGAAGTAAAACGTTGAATTTCTTTCTTATAACAACGTGGCCGCATTTATCATAGCTCAGACGAACATGGCATAGATATCATGCTGAAGCTAATGAAATGCTTTCATTGTATTGATGATGAGAATGAAAAGTATATATGGTAATTTAACCTAGGGTTCCTATTTATAGATATACAGGAAAAGAGATAAGATTTACAAAGAACTGATCCAGAAAAAGAATGTCGTGATAATGGGATAGTAATTGGAATCCTTAGCATCATCCCTTTTTTTCTTCATTAATTTGTACGTCATGGTTTGCAGAATTTGAAAATTCACCCGCTGATTTTTATCCTGTTCTGAAACCCCACTTCACTTGACTATCACTTGGTCCATGTACTCCACAAGCCAGCTCAGTCGATTCTGGTGTAGATGTGCCAAAGACTTATTGAGATTTCACAACATTATCGAGACTCGAGAATTAATAGATTGAACAGTAAACCCAGATAATTTTCTTTCAACTAAGTATTTCTATTCTATCTTTTTAATATACATCAGTTATCCGATGTTATAGTATCTAAATGGTCAATCAGAATAGTACACATACATTCTGTGAACTTATGTGAAATGACTAAAGTGCTACTTATATTTACTGTTGAACCCAATTAAATTTCGCATGCATTTATGGTCGTATCCATCTGATGCTCAAAACATGATTCTTAATCACTTTTTTTACTACCAGAGAAACAAAGAAACGGGTTACAGAATTGGCTCAGTTTGGAGGATTCTCAGATTCTGAGTATTTGCAAAGGACATTTGCAGAAGAATTTCAACAATTAGAGACAAGGTATGCCTTCTTTTACGTCATCCCCTCCTGGAAAAAGAAATGTATTCATATTTTGATCCCTGCCGGAGACATAAGGAGTAGTAATTTTTGCCGTTTCAAAAAAAAAAAAAAAAAAACTAAACTAAACTATATAGTTGACCTTGATAACAGATCCACCGATCCATATCTGGAATCAAGCACCATATACTTCTTAAGTGTACAAACATGGAGCCTAAACAGTTGCTCCAACATGCAACAAAGTTTTCATCTCTTTATGAAAATTTATTGAACTCCCAGTAACTGTCAGAGTTCTCAAGTACTCCAGGAAGTCATTGTTATGCATTTTGCTTATTGCAGCCCTTGCAGGAACGTACTCCCCCAGTTCTAATAATAACTTTCTAGCTTACCATCTTTGGGGTTAGGTTACAATCTTCCGAACCCAGAATGGACAAAATATATTACAAAATTCCCAACCCAAAATGGAAACTTTATCCTACCTAATTATATTATGAAATTTATCACCCACTTATAACATTTTACCTTATCAATATAATAATAACCCCCAAAACGTTTCTTTTTAAAAAAAAAATTAAATCTAGGTACTGTAGGCGCTTAAGAAATTCTTATTGGAATAGGGATAAATATGGAGATTACTTAATACACATACTCCCTCCTTCCCAACAAAGCTGCGCCATTTTGAATTTTTAAGATCAACAATTTTCGGTAAGTAAAATTTCATAATATAATTACTAATTAGTATATACTCCCTCCGTCCTGATCTCAATTTCCCGTTCACTATTACAGTGTATATATATATATTTTTAAATGATTAAAGATATACTACAATTTTCCATAAAATTTGGTGAACATTATTTTATGTGAGTACTTTAAACAAATTATATTTTACTAATGGCAAGTGGTTCTTCAAACTGTCGGAAAAGGTAGTGGGAAGGTTCAGGACAGAGGAAGTACATGCATCAATGTTATTGCAAAATGGTTTTACCGATTTAGTGAGACATTATATTTTACCATGTATATTACATTATATTTTACCATGTATATTAGTTCTCAAAAGTAGGATATAAATGAGTCATTCTCCTGCATTTTTGTTGTGCTCATACCCTGAGGCACTAATCAGTAATCACAGCCATATTCTGTTTAGTGATTATTTGTTCATATTACAGTTTTAGGAAGGCTTTGGAGATGCCGTTAACCGCTGTCTCTGGAAGAATATTCTGCAAAGGTTCACTGCCACTTTTCCCTATTGCTTCAGCGGACTTTATGTCATACTTTCCTGCTTCTGTGTCTTATTATCAGGTATGATCCTTGTAATATTTTTCACTATATTTCCTGCTTCAACGGACTTTATGTCTTACTTTCCTGCTTCTGTGTCTTGTACATTTTTCATCATTTTGAAATTTGATCTTGAAATGGGTGTTTGTCTGTTTGATCCCTTTTTCTATAATATAAGGTTGCTAGCACTATTATTTGAAAAAAAAAACTGCTGATATGTTCACGTTTAAACTTCACTCTTTTCATAACCTACCGATATAAATATAAATGAATACAGACTTGAGCACATCTGATCATGTTCCAACAAATGAGTATGCATTTCAGTTCTGGCTTAGTTTTGTTCAGTTAAAGCCATCCAAAGAACATGCACTGTTATGCCACAAGAGTACTTACAGCTCAAAATATTTATGAATTAAGATTGCTGGTAATGTGGTTATTGACAAAACTATGGGGAGCTCACTCTGTTCTTGCTCCTTAACGCTGAGAAAAGAATGAGAGGCAACTAAACAACAATAAATTGTGCTTTGATCTCCCAATGATTATGAGAAGACAAGTGACTGCTTACATCATTGTGTAGTAAGAATCATCTATGCATTTGTAAATCTTTCCTTCTATTTTTCCCAGGATTCTTCACATGGGCCTTTAATTAATGGGGCGGCACTTCAGAGACTTAATGATTACACATTGTTTGTCATACCGAATGATACTTTCCCGAATGTCACAAATTGCATTGGCATATGTAGGGGGGTCTCGCATGATCTGGGCAACTTAAAGAATGATTCTTCGGTGCAAGCAGTTTTACTGCATGTCCCTGATGGTTATCACTGTGTGGACTTGTCTCTATATAAAGTAAGTACAAGACTGTTTACCAACTATTACTGTGTATTACCGTCTTAAATTCTCGCTATTTTTGTACACAGGAAGAACAAGTTGTGCTACTGTTAAATGAGGTGACTTCCACTTCTGAGAGTTCAGGAAGTGCCCGTATGATAATCATACAGGCTGCGGATCTTCCATTTGTTTCTGTTTCACAATCCAATATCTTCAATATTTGGAATCGCCCAGAACTTCAGGTGAGTGTACTTATATAAGCTATATAGGATGACAGATCCAAGACGAACTACTACAAGAATTCTTTTTCTGCATTATTTAGTGGAAGAGTGATCCCATTATTGCCTATTCTAGCAAGATCACCTGTTGTAGAATTAACCACTGGTCCTTGAGATGCATTTTAAGCGCATGAACGAAAAAAGGAAAAAATTGAACTTAAAACATTTCCTGGAGATCTGTTTTCCTATATAGATGGACACACACACGCTCACAACTTTTCTTTTTCTCTTTCAAGATGTCATGTGGTACTACTTCAGTTATAGTTTTAAGTTTTTAAGTTTAACTGAACACAACTGAACTGGTATTCCAAAAATCCAAATGATCGTAACGAAAATTTGGTTCAAACCATCGATGTGTGCCATTTGGGTGAAATTTAATGACTAGCACTAGAAATGCATGGTGATTTATAACTGACGGAAAATCGCACAACTATTGAATCATAAGGTGGTTAGTTGGTAAGTTTCATAAGTTTGGGCCAGACCAGTCAAAGGGCAAACGTTGGGGACCTGATTCAGTATTTCCATAATAAAATTTGTGCCATGGGTTTAGTATCCGGACACTCGAGCAAACTATTTCCTCTCCAAATACAGCAGTATTGTTTGTTGCCATTCCTTGAGTAAATTTGCCTTCCCTGTTTTATGTTAATGCATTGAAAGACCCAACTTGCATGTTCTCTTCCTTCTTTCCTAGAATGTGACATGAATATGCAATATGTCGTGTGATTGTCTTAGGAATCTGCCGTAGACCTGCAATTGGAGAATGAAAAAGTCCGAGAAATTCCTCACTCAGTGGTTGCTCCATTTGCAGTCAGCGGTGAGTATTTCACACAATTATGATGCTCAATATTTTGGGATTATGTTAGTTCAGTGCATCAGTATAACCACCAGCTACTTATTCAACTCAGAGTTATACCCTAATGAACGTGCAGATTCTGTGTGCTGCTTGAACCCTGTTAATTCTTGTTCTTATATTCTACTGAAATTTATTATTTCAGCATCTCGAGGTGTAGCTTGTGTATTTGCTGCTAAAAAACGGGCCTTGGTCTACATCCTTGAGGAAGACGAAGAAGAAGAAATTACTGATTCAGAATAAAGGACTGTTACATCGCAGGTGGATGGTTTGAGGCTGTGAGCAGCATTCACCTTGACGGTAATCCCTTGTTTGTGTTCTGTAATGTATGTAGTATAGATAAATGAACCTTAAGGACAAATTAATGTTATTTGTAAGAGCTCCTCACCTGTTTGTGTTTATTCAATTCACCTGAGGTTGTCTTAGTTGTAGATTAATTTCCTCATTATCAAGTAAAATGTGCTCAATTTGTATATAGCATGGATGATTTCTTCCTTGTAGACAGCCACATCAGCAAGTAGAGCTGCTATCTTCTTCCGCTTCAGAAATGAAAATGGGACTTCACGGTATGTGCTTTGCATCTACATGTGTGGTTCATGTTATGTCTTTGTTTTGATCAAATTTAGAAAGGCGGGTAAACTTGCAACACTCACACACACACACACACACACACAAAACCTGCTTAAATATCTGGCTCATGTCGATGCAGCTCTTCAGAATATGCATATAAAGACTTAGTATACGGGACTACCCTGTGTTCTGGGGACTTCAAATTCTGAGTAATTCAATCACACGAAATAAAGCTTCAAATTTCAATCAATCATTCACAAAAAACAGCAGGCCATGATAGACCATGATAGTCTGAAATATATGTTCCATTAAACATTAGTAGCACATTACTAGCCTTATCAAAAAAGATAAAAAGAAAACATTACACAACATGAGCCAAAGTTTAAAGCCACCTAAACTTATGGTTAGCTTCCAGCAAGAATGGCTAAATATCAAAGTCAGGCACAGCACTTATTGATGTTCCTGTGAAACTGACTAATTACTGGGAACCATAAATATGAAAAAGGAGTAAATATTAACCTACTAAGAAACTGTAGTGTAGGCTTGTATTGAACTTCCCCATCTTGAGTTGGTCAATGAGAAACAGGTGTCTTTGGACTCGAGAGTCGTACCAGGAATGACACTGTAAAAGTACTTGATCAGATCATATAGCTTTGCCAATCTTCAAAGGATGCTCAAACTTACTTAGGATAGATCTAGAATCAGTACCAGAGCACCAAGAAGATGCTTGCTGAAAGCCAAACGCAATGGGGATAACAACATTATAAACCTCATATGTACCACACAGCTTGCACCAAATACCGTTGTGTTATCTTTATTACACAAAACTCTTCCATTGAAATATCCTACACAAGAACCCTTCTTAAATTTGGAAACCAAAACTTTCTGAATCCGGAAAAGAAGGGGACTTGGTTGAATGTTCCGAAATCTCAAGGAATTCATGTGCAATAAAAATAACGAGTGTAATTTGAGGCAAGTTACGTACAATGAGGGTTGTAATGCATCTCCCCCAGATGGTGCAGCACTCAGAAAGAAGAGAAGAAATCTAATAGTCATCCAGTTCCTCGATTTGCGCCCTTCTCTCAGCAGCTTTCTTCCTGATAAAAATTCCCCATCTTAGAGCCGCTTTAAGTTTGAGCCATCCGACAACAGCTTTTCCAGAAGGTCGTTTTGGATCCTCATCAAAGACAAAGTTTGCCGGTGTCATTGGAGTGAAAGCTGAGTATGGGTAGTTACTCTCGTTTCCATTATAGGGAGTTTGGGCATGGGCACCCATGCTAAACATACGAAGCAGATGTCGCATGTCATCATTTTCAAGCATCTCGTGACTTCTCACACGAATTTCATCTTCAGGAGTTTCCTCAAACCCCTGAATGCATTATAATTTGAGGTGCCACCAGTGTGGAAGGTTGGTGTTGTAGAGTGTGGTGGACCAAGAGCGAGAATGTTATCATTTCTAGATGGCTGATGTTGTTGGGGTGAATCAATCAGCTGGTTATGTGGAGGAAATGAAGAGCTATCCAACTGAACATTGAGATTTGTTATCTGAGGTTGTACTTGGTATCGACCTCCAATGTTGTCATTGTAACCTGTAGAGAAAACGATACACCAATTAGTGAGAGGCAGAGTCGGCTCACACTTGTGATGAACTCTAGGCAAAGCATAAACATGAGAACTTTTTCTTAAGAATATATTACAAAATAAAAAATTGGTTCTTGCATTCTTTCTGTAAGATATTCATCAATTGCAGTTGAAGTGATATAACAGGATTAAAATCACTTGACATAAATTAATGTTTGTGTATACACGTTAGCAAGCCCCATAAGGCAGTTGCCATATGCCACCCTAAACTACTCCTGAGTCCTGATAAAAGGATTAAGGGTATCAGTGAACAAGCACTGCTGAGCTGAAGCAGAAATTTGAATTAGTGTGAAAATAAATACCACCTGAACTTTGTTTAGATTTAAGAGCATACTCATTTAAAGAAGTTTACATCAATTTTTGTCATTTCATACCATGGTTTAGAGATATATAAGGACAGTTTTGCCACAGATAAAGTTGTATGTCTCATGTTTTTGGAGACAGAAAGCAATAGCCAATAGCAGCACAAGGAGGGGGGTGTGCGCCAGAGTCCTCGATAGTTTTAGTATTCTTTTTATTACATCCCCCCCCCCCCAAACCCCCACCCACCACCAGGAAACCATAGTTACGCATACTGAAAAGCTGAAAAGTAAAATAATAAACAGGGAACTCCCCTAGGGGCAAAACTTTTGGGGGTAACACAAAATCGTGAATCATGCTGACAAATTGAAATCGAAGATTCAGAGGTGAGATCAATTACCCATACTCAATGCAGGGTTCATAGACAGACTCTCTGCCGGAACAGGTGCTGGGAGAGAGGGTAAACTGGGCGGCTCAAAAGAGTTGAACTGACTTTGTGAGCTTATCCTAAGGTCATTCTTGGAAGTATCCGGACTTTTAACTTGCTCAAAGCCCAGAAGAGACTTGCCGTCATATTCTATGACATGCATCCAATTGTCATATGCCTTCTTCACAAGTGTGTCTACATAGATCTGCAACGTACACAACCAACATAAGCTGAGTTTCTAGCCTAAAAAATGAAATAGACTTCCAGGGCCAAAATATTGGTTGCACAAATGCTAGAGAGCATGTAGTTGAACGATATATATAGTACCATAAGTGAACAAACATCAATCTAGAAGGACATCCTCATTTAAGTGAATGAGAAGTTGAGATAATTCCACACTAAACATGTAGGGTGCACGAATAGAATATGAAACACCTTGGTTGACTTCTACCATATTATGAATATCAAGCACAAGTGCTATAATGATTAGCTGTAGTACGTTGAAAAGATAACAGAAATATAAGTAACTTTTGGAATTGATAAATTCCCATTGTTTCAAGATCAGCAAACTGCATACCGTTCAGTGTCAAACAAAAAGCAACTAATGAACATTTTAAATTGAAAGCCAATTAAGTTTTGAGATACTGTTGCATCACTAACCTTCTGACCATCTGTAAGAGAATCAACAGGATGGTATTGTCCTCCAGCAATGAGACCACTTAATTCATAGATATTGTTGAAAACAACCCCCATGTTCTTATCATCGGGATAGTAGACATAGACTTTTCCACTTAGTACACAGGTCTTGGAGTGCTCTACAAGGACATCCCACATCTTATTTGACATTCCACTTCCAAGTATCTGCAACAATCATATGAACTCTGTTAAAAACAATAACCAAAATGAATAAGACAGACAGAGGATTATAATACTGGAGTAATTTCCTCACATTTCGAAGTTTCTGTGGTTCCTTCACTACAAGCCGCAGGAAGTGTTCTACTGTGTATATTCCAGCTTTATTAAGTCTCTTATGGAAGGATCCATCTTTCCCAATCTTCTCCAGTCTCCAAACTTCATCGTCAAGTGCAGGTGGGTAATGTTTCTTGTACACTACAAAGTCAGAGATACAAAAAATTATCACCTAATATGGGATACCCATACAATAAATAATTGGTGCTTATGATGAATGGCTCAAACATGAACATACATTCGCCTCTGTGATCCTTCACTGTAAAGGCATCTGTTTTTGCTTCACGGATGCGAAAGGCTTGAGAACTGCTAGAGGAAACTCTCAGGCCAAGTCTAAATTTTCTGCTTCTAATCCAACTAGAGTTGTCAGTAAAGGTAAGTTCCCCAAGGCTACCAACACCTTCCTTTAAAGTGACATGCACTTCACCGGTTAGAAGTGGCCTCTTTCCATCACGCTCTTTTACAATATGGGATTCAAACTCTTCCTGACTCCAACCTTCTTCATTCTCATTGTTGAAATCACCTTCTAGTACCACAACATCTAATTTAGCTGTGGACTCGGGGCCTGATGTTACAACACGGCCCGTGTTTGCATCAACCAAAACAATATGGATTGCAGTACCCTGCTCTCCCTCAACTTTCCACCTGTAAATAGAGGTAGAGACAGCTTTGACCTGAAATGAAGCTGCAAACTTCTTCCATCAGGGCCCTCAATTCTTTTTGGAGAAACCCTGCAAGTTTATGATGGGCGTGGTGATCAGATAAGGGTACAATTCTGCTTAAAACAGAAGGATAACATTGTAACACAATCTGATATACAACTCAAACATCGGACATGGGATACAGATGGAGCATGGAACTGACAGGACAAAGAGTGTGATGGAAAGAGGCCTGATGGAAGTAATGGTGGGTTAAGTTTTACCTTCCATTTAGTGATGCAGGGCCCAATTTTGCCAAGGCACGCTCAACTTCTTCACTGACCTGGTAATTTATTTGAGTCATAATTAGGAACTAATACATGGAGATAATATCATCCTTTACTCTAAAATTTAACACAATGTATGGAGAAAGCAGAACACACAATGCCTCGTATGTTTAAACACAAGAAAAGAAAATTGCACCAATCATGTACATAAGTTTATAGCAAATTTTCCCAGCAGAAGTAATTCATAAGAGCTATATGCTAATATAACCCTAGAAGGCTAGAACCACATACTTGGCAAACGCTAGAACAACATCACAGTAAATTTACATCTATAGGAACTACAAATACCTTGTTACAATTAGGCGCTTGGCAGTAGGCATATATTAATTAACAATATTCAATAAATCATAAAACAAAACTTAACCGAGGAGATTGTTATCTTACAACTCTGCGAAGAATCGGCTCCAAGGATGAGCACAGTTTCTGCAGACTGTCCACCTTCAAAGCCTCGACAATAACACTGCATCGACCACATAACTCAAAGTAAAAAACCAAACCTTAATAAGGCAAAGATTTCTCACTTGCACTAGTCTAATCAATGCTAGTAACAAGTAATAAATGAAGCCTAATAATTCAGAGTACTAGTAGTACTATCTAGCAATAGATAAGTAGAGTAATTACTAGTATCTGACTATCTGTGCATCATATCCATCACTACACTTTCCTAGTTAAGCTATTCATGAATCATATTGTCAAATTAGGTTGCCAGAAGCCTAATTGAACAAAACCGAAAAAGTCAACGCCTAGGAATCTTCTCCATTTTCGCGCAAATGAATCGATCTCAACACAATACAGATGAATCAATCAATCAAGCAACAGTAGAGTCAACACAATCCAAACTCAAGCAAACAAAACTAGCTCAAATCAATCAATCAACAGTAGATAGAGTTAACAGAATCCAAATTGAAGCAAACAAGGTCAAATCAGAGCATACCTAGCAAGAGCAGGACGTTTCCTTTCGGGTTGACCTTCGTCGGCAGTAGTACCTGGATCCAAAGTCCGCTTCTCTCTGGCCCTCATACTGTTGGATCTCTCCATATAGCGAGTATGCATCCTTATCAAATTCAAGTATTATTAATCAAAACAACTGTCACTGAGTGAGTCAGTGAGTGTGATTTGATTATTCGTTTCAGATCTGATCTGGTTCAGCTGCTAACCGTTAGCTAGCTCATGTGTTTTTCAGTTGAGTTTTTGCGGAAAAAGGAAGATCACTAGGAATAAAAAGGAAATGGAAAGCGGGAAAAAATTGAAACAGCCGGGAAAGGAGAGACAGGTTTCTGAGAAAACACAAGGAAGTTTCCAGGAAGTTAGTTTCTCTCTCTGTTCTCACACTGTTTTCTTTCTTTGTCTTTCCACTCTGATGGCTAATTTAAGCCTTTAATCTCATCATCATTGGATTGGGTTATAGAGTTAAAACTGTGGTTGGTGGTCTTTTGCTATTCCCACTCTCTTTCGGTTTGTCCTATCTCATTTATTTACTTTTTATTATTACCTCTAGTAGTCGAAGATAATACGGAACATTTGCACTTACAAATGAATATAGGCTGTCTATGACACTTATTGTATGCAGACATGTATTATATGCATTATAGTTATACAATTGACATGTTAATAAAGTTAATGTCATATAATCTGCTTTAGTAGAACTCAGGTAGAACTACTTATTTTGTAGGCTTTAAACAAAATTTGGAGAGTGAGTATCGGAACTAAACTATACAATAGGTTAGTGTTCACACGATAAGCCACATCAAGGTCACCAAACACCTTGAGATGTAAATGGTTGTTTGTTGGATCAACCATTGTGATTTGATTTACCTTAAAACCCCCACAAGCCACATCACTACATCACTGTCTCCACAGGACGAACCACATCACTGCCACATAATGATTATATATTTATAATAATATAACTTTATAAATTATTTTTCGATACAATTTAAAATTAATTTAAAATTAATGCGAGGTCAAACAAGACATTAAAAAATCAACATTTTGAAATGAGAAACTTTTGCCTGGATGGAAGAAATACTTACTCATTAAGATTTTTTTAAATATTGTTCTACCCTTATTTGAACCCTATCATACATAGCCATCTTTAAGTGTGTTAAACAAAGTGTGGTAAACAAGTGAAATCTACTCCATTGAAAGTTAAAATCTACTCTCTATTCCCTCTAAAGTTTTCCTGTTGGTATTATCAAAATAATTTTTTAAAAATAATAAAAAAATAGAAAACACTTAAATTTATGAATGCTGAGGGTCATAAAATTAAATTTCATTCAGTAGTATGCACATAAAATCACCATTTATAAATTATTTTAATTTTTTTATTTTTAATTATTTTGACAATAACAAATGTGAAGATTTTGAAGGGACGGAGGAACTTTTGCCCTATGTTGTTAAATTTACCGCCGAAATGGGTGGACTTGCTAGTTTGTAGTGGTTGACTCGTTGATTTATGCAGAGTGTCAATAGCAAAAAAAGTAATGGAATCTGATCTGTCAATCTGCGTGGGACGGCAGTTTGAAGATTCGATCAGAACCGTTGGATTCAGTGACTACTCTCGTATCTTAATTACAAGATTTAAACCACGTGCTCTTTAAAGCTTACTGCTCAGCTTACGTGTTATGTCTCCAAGATAACGTCAGACACCCAAATTATTCCACTAACTTTATTTTAGTGGAGTATTATGTTTAATTAAAATTTCTGCAGTCGGCAAGAGCACATGACCATACCAAATTTGTTTGATTCCATAATAATAACATAATAATGATCCTCTAAAATAAATACTCTTTCAAAATTGGACAAGACTCTCAGGTTACATAAGACGGTGTATTGGGTATCATGTTTTCTGCATTTGTTGTCTCAAATTTGCAAGAGGCCCTAGACCTTTTTCCTCCACATCAGAAGCCTTACAAGTACACTTGCTATTGTTGAGATTGGCACCGCACATCAGACATGAACCTCTGCAGTTTGCGTCACATACAGCAGTAAGGGTGATCTCGATATGTATAAGATCTCTTATATTCTTCGATATGTCTACCACCTTTTCATGTGCAGGAAAATACAGTCGATCATCAAAATCTATTAAATAGTCCTCATCATCCTCATCACCACCACCCATGTCTTCTCCGAAGATTGTACCAAGGTCTATTATGGTCTCAGGTTCTTCAATAGGTTCCTCGCATAACAAAAGTGAGAATTCGGAGTAGACGCTCTGAGAAGCTGGCTTGCCACACCTTCAATACAGGGAAATTCAATGAGTATACAAAAATGACATTTAAGCCAGAAACATCTTACAATAAGAATCAGAACCACAGTACTAATAAACCATGCATGCACGCATGACATGTCATGTTTGCTAGAAGTCCCTAATACTCGGGCAAATCAAGAATCAAGAGAGCCAGAGAGGAATTTATTTACAACATACCACATCTGACAATCTGAGACGGTCATAATCTAAATTTTGAAGTGTTATGACTTATGAATCACATCTCCTACACAAGAAGGGTAATTGCTCATTCCCCTGTTCATGCATCGCCACAGACAACAAATGCGAATTTGGATAGAAAGTGTTATGTTGGATCATGAAAATTACAGGGTAGAATATCTCATGCACAAGTTTGACCTTCCCTAGTGGCTGGTGCTACATGCCCAATGCACTAAGCATTTTAAAAACCTTGTGAATGAATATGTTCTCCATTACTAATGACTGCAGTGACCTCCTGACATCAATCCATATAATCTTGGAATATAAAAAGTAAAATGGGCGTGTTTTATGATGCTGAAGGCCTTACAATGAACATAGAACAGTAAACATAAAATTGCAGATCAAAAGCCAGATCTACTTCCTTGCCCGACAAGAAGTACAAAAGTGAATTTCTGAAAAGCATCATCCGCAAGGGCAACCCTTGGTGCAACAGTAAGTTGCTTTGATGGTGATCTCACTGCTCAAAGCCTGGAAACATGCAGTTTGCAAACGAAGGTAAGGATGCGTACAATATACCCACCATCCCCTTACCATGTAGAGCCAGGAAGCACACTTAGTTGATATAGTTCCTCTTTAATCAACATCAATCTCCAATTAAACTTAACATTATCCATAGAGTTTGTGTTTACTCAGTTTGAAACATTCTAGTATAAACATTATACCGTTGCAGCCCAAGTATGACTAACAGCTTGATATTTAGAACATCAGGGCCTAATTTTCCTTTTCCTTCTACATTTGCACTTCACCTTTCAGCTTTCTCACCAAACCAATTTCCTATCTATAACATGAACAGCTTAAAAACCAAAGCTACTACAAGTAAACTCTAACAACAAAACATTTTCAAACAAGTAAACAGGTAACAAAGCACGCGAATAAATGAAATACCTGTTGCAAGGCAGGCCAATAACAGTCCTAACAATCCCATTCAGCCTCAGCCTATCCTTCTTCCTCACAACCTCAGCTGAAACCAGAACAGGCGTTCCATTCGGATAATCCTTCACCGTCTTAAGCACGCGCAAACCCATGGCCTTCGCTTTCGATTTCGAAACCTCAGAAGAAACCTTCCCCAAACCTAACCTCTCCAGAGTAGTACAGTACTCCACATACGAAACAGCCGCGTTTCTCTTGTACATAATTGCCCCTTCCCAGGGGCAGCTTCCGTCGTCGTCTTCGTCGTAGTCATCAAACTCGAATTCGTAGTCGTATTCGCTGGTTTGGGCGGTGGATGTGGAAGCAGTGGTACAGCTTGCGGTTTGGGTTTTTCTGAGGGAGATTGGACTGGAAGTCAATGGTTTGTGTTTGTTTTTTAGGGAGTTGAGTTTAAGAGGATTTGCAGGGTGAATGGGGGGGATAGAAGGTGGTGGTAAGGCGGCGGCGGCCGGCGGAGTGGCGGTGAATGCGCGGAGGAGCATTTCAGGACTTAGTTGCACCTTTATGGCTTTATCTTTCCATTCAATTCAATTTCTAAATTTCATGACATTTTTGTATTTAGCATCTATTTTAAGATTAGAATTCGGGGAAAAAACAAATCCGTTTCGCCCCGAAGTTTAATGATTTCTGAAGTTTACCCCCTCAATTGTTGATACGTGCACAGTGCCACCTGCAATTGATTTTCAATATTTTCTCTCTAATTATACTCAAATGAATTCAAACTTGATTATTGGATAAGATCATAAGAGCGGGGATGGTTGGGAATAGAGACGAGATAGCGAAGTAGAAGAGTAGAAGTCTATTAAGATTTTTTGTACTATGTTTTTTTATTCTCGTTAAATTGTACTATTATTGATGATATTAAAATATGTCAAATCCGTCTAAGTGCGTATGGAACGAACTACGACGATCTTATCCATGTTCTTAAGGAGTTCTTAGTGAGGTACTCACATCCGAAAGTTGTGAATCACAAAGAGGTCAGTAGGACTTGACTTTATTTCATAAGGCATACGATGATGAGGTACGAAATGTGCACTCCGCCAGTGTCATCGTTTATATCCAGATTCCCTAGATCAGTTGTACATGGGCCAAGCCCATTAAAGTCAACATCAGGCTTACTATATGTATATAACTATATGTCTCGCTTTGTGGTCTACACTTGACATCAACTGGTTGGACCGCCTTAAGGTCAATCATTTTGTATGTATAAATAGCACATATCCCAACTAGGAAAGTTAACTCACAAATAATCATCAACTCATTAACTTTACACCACAAAACACACACTTCATTTAGGAAGCAACTCTCTTTCAGGGTACGAACGATGATCTTCTAACATCACCTGATAGTGCGTCAACGATTAAAGAAAAATCACACCCGATCAATCATAATCTCATTTATGCTAATGCAGTATGTAAATTTGGAAAATTAATTAATCGAGAGAAATCTTCTTGCGTGTGAGAACACCGTACAAGTAATTTGAAACTCTAGAGTTAGTGCACCAATATTAATACTTTAGGGGTATTGTGCACAAATATTAATGCTTAAAGGGGTAATGTGTACAGAATCAAACTTTAAGGGTGTCGGTATGCACAAATCATCAAATTTAGAGGTGAAAATGATTTATTGCCGGAAGATAGTGTTTCGGGAATAAAGAATAAAGAAGGGGCTATCTATGCAATTTGACAATATGCCCAAAAATGTAAAATTGAAATCTTTTGAAGCTAAAAAAGGTTTTTCTTCCACTTCAGCTGAAATCGAGATTCGAGGGGGCGAAAATGTTGCTAGCAGTGTTGATCGCCAATTCCGAAGGAAACATTCTCGTCGAACGGTAATCATTCATTTATCACTCTTTTCTATAGATTTATCTCATGGAATTGGGTATTCGTATGATCTGGTGTTGTAAATTTGTAATTTGCTACTGAAATTTTGTGGTGATGAATTGATGATTACAGTTCAGTACTGATGTTGAAATTATCGCTTTTGTGTAAAGTACACGATTTGCTTGGTTGATTCGATCTTGTTAATGAAAGATTATGAAATAGTTTTTGGCGATTAATCAAGTACTATTTATTTACTTGTTTAGTTGATTCTGGGATCTATGCAGTTTCAATGGCGTACCAGCAGAGGAGCGTTTGCATTGGAGAACTTTCTTAGTTAAGCTTGGAGCTGATAATCTTAGAGGAGTCAAGAATGAGGAGCTCCATGTTGCCAATCACAAGTATGTACTCCTTCTATTCGATTTCCGGCGTATAAATAATCAGTTTGTTTATATGCTTTGGGTTAGTAAATTACTCAGATAGCTGTGGTTTTCAGTTTCATTGGCTTCTTATATTCCTGCGCTTTGTGTATGATTGCACTAGTTGTCTAACTCGAGTTACTTACTTTGAGATTGACCAAGTCCCTAAGGCATAAGAGATAATGAAGGAAAGATCGATCACTCAAGTTATGATGCTTTCATTGTGCTTCTGTTGTGGTTATCTCAAGGTCACTTTTCCTAGATGTAATTGATTTAAAACTAAACAGTTTGTAACTACGGTTAGCGCTGAAAGAATTAGGTCTGTCTAATGGAAATGTTGGTAGATGTATTTTGAACATTGATGAGGAGTTAAAGGCCAGACTGTGAGTGTGTTAAGATATGTTGGAGCCTAACTTTTGGAAACTAAGTGTAGTCTTGCATCGAGTTAGATTTGCATATATGAGATCTGCTAAAAAATATTGATATATTCCAGGCTCTCTGTAGCGTGATACAGAATTGTTAAAACTTTTATTAATGTGTTAGATTTGCATATATGTTGAAGCCTAACTTCCATACAGCGTCTCATAACAGAAAAATAAACAGGAACCAAACCTACCATATTGCTAGACTCTAAACTACCGTATAATCCTCATATGTGCTGACACAAATTTACCAATTTGGAGTTACACATGCACCTACAAAATGCTCTATGAACCACCTCTCGGATCAACACCGTTGCATATCTCCTCATGTGATTGGAAAATACACTGGTTTTGCTGTTCTGTTAAACTTCAGTCTTTTTTCCCTGGAATCAATACTATGTTTGGCTCCAAAAAAGTCGATAGTTGAATAAGGAAGTATGCAATGGCATTTGGAGCCCAAACTTCTAATATTTAATCTGATAACAAATAAGATGTCCTTTTGAAGGTAGTGATGTTTATACCTTCTGATAGCGTTGTAACTCTAATCATGTTATTGCTTTGTTACAGGTCAGTTTACATTGTATACACAGTGCTTGGCGATGTCAGTATATTTGTTGTCGGCAAGGATGAATACGATGAACTTGCCTGTAAGTATATCGTTCATATGCTTGTCAATTTGTTGAGCAAGAGGCCAAGAACAACTTTTCTGTGAAGATACAGTAGATGTGTTGAAGTGATCACTCAAACTCAGATAATTTTCAACGGAAGTTTTGTAGATGTAGTTGGAAAAGCATGTGGATAGAATAAAGCAGATAACTAGAGATTGAACTCAACAACTGTAAATATCCACAAACTTGCTAATTGAATATTCGTTGGAGCTTACTTTTTTTTCTCCATGCAGTGTCGGAAGCTATTTTTGTAATTACTTCAGCCCTGAAGGATGTATGTGGAAAACCTCCCAGTGAGCGGCTTTTCCTTGATAAATATGGAAAAATATGCTTGTGCTTGGATGAGATTGTGTGGAAGGTGAGCAACATTCTTCATTTTCTGTTCATCGACTCTGTACTTCTCAGCCTTGAAAGTTCCTTCATTTATGTTGTGTGGTAGTTAGTTCACCAGATCTACAAATTAATAGTAGTACGATTATGAGTTCAAAAATGAACCACTTAGAAATTCTCTGAAGGTGCTGGGAGATACGATAACTTGGTTTAAATATATTAGAGATTCTGACCTTGTAAGAATAAGGCATGAATTGTTTCTACAAGGTAAACTCAGATACATAACCACCATTATAAGTGAAGGGCAGCAAGACAAATAGCCAACAATATAACATATTCGTCTTATTCTGGGGTTCTGGAGTGTTCGCATCAATCATAAGTTCAGTGATCTGTCCTTCAAGGGTTCCTTTAATCTTTTAAATGAATCATTTTTCTATCCTTCATACTTAATTGTGTATTAATAGAATCTTATTTTGATATTTAATAATTTCATTATTAAGTTATAGTAGCTATCAACAGCTTATGGAAATGCTTTTGCACTTGTAATACTCGATAGTTTACATTTCTTAACCACATTGCATGTTTATCTAGTGAGACTTGAAATTGTCAATGCATATGCCATAACCGAATCAACTCACTGTGACTTCATCAACAAAATAAAGAAAAGGAAAAAAAAGCCATGAAATTAATTTTCCTTGTTCTTGTTGTGTATTTTGCTGGGGAAACTGCATCTATGGCTCCAATGTAGTGTGTGCTTTTTTATAAAATCTCATCTTTTTTACGTTGTTGCATTACACACAGGTCTTTCATTTGTGTGATTGATACAACGATTATACTTTACTCTGCAGTATGACATATGGCAGGTTTTATTAATATCTAGACTTGCTTATCCTACTCTTGGCATTTTATGTGCTGTCTATAGGGTCTATTGGAGAACACAGACAAAGACAGGATCAAGAGACTTATACGACTGAAACCACCAACGGACTTCTAATGACTGGGATCTCATCACTAAATTATTGAAGAACTTTGGTTGTATCATGTGTGCATCTCATCCCTGGAGGATCATTACTGTATGTTATTATCCTGTTATGAGTTATGACAGATTATTACTTAATTAAAATTTAGTTCTTCATGTAAGAAGAGTAATGCTATTCATTGTTAACTCTGGTATTACGGTTCACAGACACTAGGGTCAATATGTAACAAGGGTAATATTTACTTTCTCATGCTGTTCCCAGCAATATACCCAGTAAGTTTAAAGTTTCGCTCAGCTCTAGTTTGCGTATAGCCCAGTAAGTTTAAAGTCTCGCTCAGCTCTAGTTTGCGTATGGCGAAGACGTGTGCCGCAGGCTGTTTGAGATAGTTGTATCATGTGTGTGATAAATAATAATGTGATGTGATGTGATAGACTGACATAATTTTTTATTTTTTATTTTTCTAAAAGTAGAACAAATGACATTACTACTTTGAGTTGAGAATAACAGCTTTCCAAACACATGATATAGAACAGTATCAGCAACTTATCTTAGACATACCAACTACGCTACATATAGATTTTCTGCTAAATTGCAAAACACAACTTACACAAGTACATTCAGCATTCTCATCCTTGTTTCCTAACATAGATTGATCTTGATCTGGATTCTCTATGTAATTCATTCCTGATGCAATAGAGCACATGCCTTCCAGCTTCAGATTTGTTCAGGTCCTCTCTGCCATCCTTCAAAATTTTGACTAGCTTCCAGTAAAGATTCATATGCCAACCTTTTCTGGCTTTCGCTAGAGCTTTTTGTACCACATAGTTTCCGCACTCATGTCCTGCGAGTACAAGAGCCTCATCAGGATTCTTCAGCATCTCCCCAACAATCTGAATCACCCCGAGAGGACAACATTCCAAGCATTTCTCTGCCAGATGACTGCCTTCCTTATTCTTCGACAATGACATAAACTGATCAGTGAGATTACGCAATATCTTATTGTTAACCTCTGGGTCTCTCATTGCAAGCACATTCTGGACAACATAGTTCCCGTATTGATCGTGTGAGAGTCTACGCGAGTTTTCTGCAATTTCATGCAGTAGCAGCTTCCTTGTGTTCCAATCCATCGTATCGATGCATTCATTAAGGGAAAGGCACCCCACTTTATTCGTAGCCAACTCCACGCAGTAGAATATCGCTTGTTTATAAAATACCATATTGGAACGGGCTCCCAAGTATTTAAGGCAATTCAGTACCACTTTCTTCGCGACAGGATGAATCATTATCTTGTAGAAACTAGGCGCGAGGGCTTGCGTCAGAGAGTCAATGTATTGCGTTCTCTTGAGCCTCTTGATGAACTCAACTATGCAAACCGACCCCTGTTGATCGAAAACCACTGCAGTAAAGAAAATTCCTCTGTTTCCTGTGATCAACTCTTCAAGAACGCAGCCCAGGTAGTGATGGCTGTTGCTGGAACGGAGTGCGAATCGTAAGCTCTGTATGATATGTGGCACCTCAATCATCATCATCATGGTACGACGTTCATTCAGTTGAGTGGCGTTATTGTACATGGGATGATCATTCTGACTGGCAGCAGGTAGAGAATTGATCGGAACCGATGATTCTGCAGTTGATCCTGATGGCGGCGATTCATGGCATCCCTGCAGCTGCAAAGTCAGGTTTCCGAAGAGCGCCTGTAAGCGGTCAGTGTCTGTGGGATATGAATACGACATGATCAATGCAGGGTACGAAACAAGTAGGAGATCAAAATCGTTGAGAATTGAAGAGAGAAAGAAAAGGATTGAAGAGGTAGAGATTTCTTATTGATCTTGATTTCTCTGGCTATAAGAGAGATTTGGTTGAAGCAATGGGTTGAGGAGGTTGGTTCTTGTTATATAGGAGTAGCGTGATGAAATCAAAACAGAGTTAACATACATTCCTTGTTGAGTTAAGATTTTGGGGTTTGCCGTTGGAGTTTCAATTAGGAAACGCGTTATTATTTAAATTAAATTAAATCGTTTTCTAAATAAGAAAAGCGAACCCAAACCTAATTCTCGTTTTATAATAAGCTTTCTTTTGAACTTTGATCGTAAATTACTCATATATTACACATGATTAGTATATAATAGAGTTATATTAGAAAAATATACTTGATTTTCTTTCATAATATAATTTTATTATATTTTTTGATTGTGTGATGTAGTAGGAGTAATTTTACGATCAAAGTTCAAAAAATTAACCTTAGGAAACTTATTATGAAACTGAGAGGGGAGTAGGAAATTACTACTTGAGTTTAGTGGTTGCCTATCAGGGTTAGGAAATTAGGATTGATTGATGCTCGTATGCAAATAGCGACTAAACTAAAAGGAAAATAATAAATGAAAACTGAAAAAATAGGGTTAATTTATCCCTTTACATGAAACTAAACAAGGTAATTTTATTAATTTAGGTAGATTTGTGGTTTAAATTAGAAACTTTACTCTATAAAACTAATGTTCTCAAAAATTTGATTTTATTTTTAAATATTAAACGGCCAATCTATCATACTCTACTCTTTAACCACCTTATAACTTCAAGGAGGTGTTTGGTTCTGGATATTATCCAGATAACCAAAAAAGAGATAATCGATGAACATTAAAATACACCAGATAATAACGGGCTGAATGATTTTGTCCATTTGGTCCAAAATGAAACTGATAATGGGCCAGATAATTTTGCTTATTTGGTCCAAAATGAAACTGATAAAAGGGAGAGCTGGGAGCACATGGGTGGGCCTTGCCGGTGACATCAACCTTCGTCATGGAGAATGGCATTCTCCGGAAAAATGGAAAGAGAAAGATATAGGCAGAGAGAATTCTCTGCGATGCCAGCTCACACCGACGGACCAATCAGAGAAGCCTGCCCAGGCTTATTATTTGGGCAGACCTTTATCTTTCTCCGGCGATTATCTGGCGACCAAACAAAGAATCGGTATTCTTCAACAGTGCATTCTCCTCATTCTCTGCAGAACCAAACGCCTTCCAAATATCCTAAACCATCCTTATACCTCCGTTGGGATTCGAACCCCTACCTCTCCTTGTTACTCCAGCATACTTAAGCTCTGTTCTCTTCGTTTGAAAATTTATTATTTTAAGTTCAGTTCAATTCAGTTCAGATTAGTTCAGATGCATTAAGTTCAGTTCAGTTCAGATGCAATAAGTTCAGTTCAGTTCAGACTCACCTATTAATTTTTTATACTACAAATAAGTTCAGTTCAGATCAATTCAGATACATTAAGTTCAGTTCAGATCAGTTCTTTTCAGTTTAGAGAGAGCAGAGCTTTACTGCTCAGCCACCTTTATAACTCCAACTAATGTTATTAGTAAAGTTCAAATCTTCTTCCCCAAACATAAAATAAAGTATCAATCATCAACCTTCAACTCCTATTTCAAAAAATTGTAATATACCTCAGAATTGCTATATAAAAAATTTTGAGAAAAAAAAAAAGTTTAAAAGCACATAGTGAAGAGGAGCACTTGTTTGTTTAAACTCGATGTTACCACTATGCAAACGATTGGATGAAGGGTAAGTTCTCCCTCAAATCTAAAATAAAAAATTTTCTAGAACGATAATTATAGACGTAGTAATACTAATTCACATTTTGTTTGTTTGGGACGATTGCCGAAGTAGTACTTTATTGATGTCATACATATTACTCTCTATGCAATCTAACTTGCGATGATCACGAGAGGAGGGGGGGGGGGGAGAAATTTGTGCTAAACAAGGCGATTTTATACTCTGGTCTCTCTAGTCTCGCACCGGAAAATGAAACAAGAGTTTGTGCAAGTAAAACATCTGCAATCTTCTGTCAAAACAGAACTGGAGTTTCAAATGATAAGTCAATTTTCACTTGCAACAAATAATCATTCCAACGTCACACAAAAAAGATATCCTCTGATAAAGGTAAGGGAGTATGCTGAGATGGAGAATAGCTAGTTCTGCTTTTTGTTTTTCTTCTTTCCCTTCCTTTTATCTCTTTTACTCTGCGGCTTCGGCCGGGACCTCTTTTTGGGATTCCTGTTCACCGGTTTTCGTTTAACAGGGGGTATCTTCGCTTTGGTATCTTCAACAGATTGAGGTAATCGTCCAGGGTCCGACTTCACAACAGGAGACTCCTCCTCTTGGGTAATTCCGCTTGTCATCACAGTGACTCGCACGTCACCATTGACATATGTCGTCACCCCTTCAAAACACAATTACAAAAGCGGACACAAACTTCATTACAAGGTGATGATTGTACTGACCTGAGAAATCTCTTTACAGTATATATGATTAATTTAAAAAAAAAAAACTGCAAAAACCAAATATTACCATTTGTAAGTCGTAACAGGGGGAAACATTTTTATGCCAAGTTTTAGCAGGATTATAAAGGAGGGGGGAGGTGTAAAAAAATTGAATGGCAATATTGCTGAAGGCCTGAAGCTATGAAATATGGCTATGATGGCATTCGTTATCTTTAAGTACTGTAATTTGAATAATAGCAACTAGTCCAAGACTCACGAGGCTTCTTTACAAAGGTCATAAATGTCTAGGGTTAAACAATAAAAAGATAATAGAAATTACTTGGAGAAAGGCCACCAGTTTTTACCACTACTTATGCTCCACATTAACGAGCATCGAGTTAATATGACACCGGGTCTGAGTAAAGTAAGCTAACCCTTCCTCTCCAAAGATTATTGCAGTGCCTTTTCTTAAGCTCATAATGACAACATAAAAGAGGTACCTGAAACAGATGCTACTGGATCGATTTCCTCCTCATCATCATCATCATGTTCTTCGCCGGATTCAAGAGCACCTGTGACTGAATCAGGTGCACCTCCACCATAGACAGCCTCCCTTTCCAGTTTTCTCTGCAGTTGAAAAATATAAATATAATGGCTGGAAATAATATAGTAATATACGCCTTTCTTGAAGTAGCTATCACTGAGGATTTGCTTATTCAATAATTTAGGGTCTTTGCTTTCAACAGGTGGGGATATAGAAGTATTACAAACTTCTTCAATGTTAACATTTCTGTTTCAAAAGTTAAATTGCAGGATGGGAGGCATTCTCAGTAACCAAACCCCACCCTATTGTCTGTGAGATTCAAACCCGTGATGCTGTTTCTGTGTTATCATCAACATAAGGATTAAGGAACGTACAAGACTTGATAATAATGATTTGCAAATGCAAATTTAGTTCTTCCAATGTGTAGTTCTATCATGCTGTACACACCCCATGTACAGTAAACAAACTCCACAGAACTAGTTGCTAGTATTCACCACCATACTGCCAAAGATGCACACAATTAAACACTAGACAAGGACCTTCAAGGTCATGTTAAAATTAAAGTGCCACCCATTATCCTTCATATAAAAAAAAAAAAAAAAAAAAAGAGAGAAACATTCTAGAACTTCAAATTTTAGTGGGCTTGTCAATCACGAAAAAAGATAACTAGATATGAGTTAACATAGGGTTAATAGCATCGTAAACACAAGAAGAGGGTGCAATACTGCAGTTGCCAGGGAAGATAATCTTTGAAGGCCACATCAACGGAAAGGGTGCGGCATAGAATTCTTAATTTATCCTTTCGACTTAATGTGAGAAATAATGAGGATTTGAGCAAGATGTTTGGGGTTCATAGATCTGCATTACTCTTAAATAGTACAGTATTAAGTATTAACACATAAGATTGTCCGGGCTAGAATGAAAATGTCTCCTCTGCACACAAGCATGTCATTAGACTCATTACACCATGCAAATGGCAATAATAAGACTAACTTTTGTTTTAGTTGAGATAAGAAGTTCAGAGCCAGAATGCAAGTATAATGGAAGATCATGGACAGTACTGGCGAACAAATGATCCAAGGTGCTATCTAAATTGACAAATGCAGTCAGCGCCAAGTACTTTTATCTCAATGTCAAGAACAACTTTATACAAGTATTCTAAGACTAAGCAAAGACGCCAAAATATGCAAATAATAGCAATGTTAAAATACTCTTCTTCCTCTAGAGCAAGTTAAAGTAGTTTATTGTAGCTCAAACTTTGTACATGATAAGATAGGTATACCCCAATCAAAGTTCAACTCACAAATGTCAACACATGTCGAAACAAATATTGAAAAATGCAACTACGTTGCTAATTGGAATTAGCAGACCCTAACCTAGGGTTATAATCTGAATAGAAGCCAAGAATAGAGCTACAATCCCGACTTCCCCAAAAGCCCCATGATTTGAGAAGAACGCCAGCCACAACTCGTGTTCAATCTACGAGACTACGACCATGCAAACGTGTGGCCTATTGGATAAAGATCACCATATGGATAAGTAGTTTAGATTATGATACCCTGCACCCCGTTGACAGATGCATCTAGAGTTGAGGTTATTTAGCGTCAGTGAACAAGTATGGAACAATTTGATCCCCTATCACAAGCACGCACCTACTATGCTAAAGAAAGTATGTTCTGTATGTTCTTCTTCTCCAATATAGTATCTACTTTTCCCACCCTCCTCGAAAATTACCACTACAAGTCTACGAATTCACCAGCACACAGGAGCAGATAACACAAAATAGCACATCAAAAATCAGTAGGAGTGTCAATAATTCAACTGGGTTAGTCATATGAACAATACTTCCACTAAGTTGGTATCATTTAGCAAAACATAAATTACTCAATAAATGTAAATGAAGCACTGGCCTAAAAGAAAATGGCATTTTACAAACAAATTACTAATATCTAAAAAATTAGACTAAAATCCCTAACCTTCTTACGCAGCTCAATGCGCTTACGGCGGTAAGCTTCGTCTTGCTGCTGAAGAGCTTCTTTTCTCCTCTTCTTCTTTCTCTTATGGAAACCAGTCACATAATTACTACACAGAACACATCAACAGATAATCAGTATACATCAAACTCAATTACAACTTGCTGGGATTCTAGTAAGAAAAGTACATACGTGAGGTCTTTCTCGTCGAAAGTAACGGATAGAGTTTTGTTCTTGAGAGCTCGTTTCTTAATGTGACGACCTCTGACGTGAATACCTCCCGGGGAGCCTTCATCTACGAGCTCCTCGTCCATGGCTGGCAGCTGAGGAAACCTCTGTTAAACCCTCGATTGGTTTTGTTTAGGTCACACTGCCTTGTGGTCAACTTGTACTTAACGCTTTCAGACTTGTTACTCTAGATCATATATTGTTCGGCTGGTCAGTGATTTTCTTTGGAATGACTTTGGACCAGATCGGATGTGTTAAAATTTTGGGTCTTGATTGGATTCGAATGTTCTCCGTATTATAAATTTTTAAACATTGACTCGAATCGATTCATATTCATTGTTGATTGAATATTTAAACGTAAACTTATTCTCTTATAAAATTCATAATTTATTATACTTTCAAAATATTAATTTAGTCATAGATGAAATATTTATTATGGATGAAATTAGTTATGCATTCTTTACGAGTTTAATTCAGATAAATTCAGATTTGATGAGTTTGGGTCACATTTAATTCGAATCGAAGTTATTCTGGTGATGTCGGATCAACTTTATTTAGGTGATTACAGATCAGGTTTCGGGTCCATGATCGAATGGTTGACCAAAATATTTTGTATGATACTTCAAATTCGGGACAGGTCGGAATCGGATCGAACTTGAGGGTGACTGATTTTAACTTCTTTTCATTTTATAATATTTCAGATTATGTATTCTTAGATTTTATAATTATAATTATACATTTATACTCGATAGTTGAATGTTATGAATTCTCTAGAAAATACCGTAAACTGCTAAGCTATTGTAACTATTTTGTATATTATTACTTAGCGACGATAGATTTATCCGTCGCTAAATTAGAGACGGATAAATCTATTCGTTTCTAATTTAGTTGACCAAATTTTAAAACTAAAAAAATATATATATTTTAGCGACGGGTCGGTGCTCATCCGTCGCTAATATAAAAAAATAAAAAAAAAGAAAAGAAAAAGGATAAGATCAAATCTAGATCTGATCAATTCTATCACTTCCCATTTTTTTATTTCTTTCTCTCTATCTCTACTCTACCATCTTCTCCACCTCTGCCCCAACCAACCGCCCCACCGCCGCACACCACCACCAGATCGACTTCAACACCAAACCACCACCGGATCGACTTCACCACCACCACCACTTAATTGACTTGAACCACCACCAATTTCATCCACCGATACGAGGCGCCTCGACTTCAACACCACCACCACCACTGCCTTCCACCAACGCCGCCATGTTGCCTCCAACCACCACCGGCCTCCGGCTCCTCCTCCTTCACCTTCATCTCTACAATTTAAGGTATGTTCTCTAAACCCTAAGCTTTGGGAATCATTTCAATTTTTTCAATTTTTCAATTAATTAGGTTGAATTTGATATTAATATTCCGTCTCTTGTTGATCGTGTATACTTTTATACCTGTATTGTACATTTGTACGTGTTGTAATAATTTTGTTAAAATTGGTTTGTATTATTGGGAATGAATAAATAAATAGTACTCTACGTGGGAATAAATAAAAGTACTTTACCTATTTTCTTTGTCCAGATAAATATATCTCTGTGTAGGATTTTCTAGGATGTGACTTATCTTTTTATTCTGTACAGTGGTTGGTTTGTAAGTGTTTGATATGTATATATTTTATTTTATGTTTAATACTTTCCTATTACTTTCTCCGGAAACTTTATAGTTTCCCACTTTATTTTTGTTGACTTTTTTATGTGGAGTTTGACCTCAAATTAATCATAATTGATAACGAAAAAAATAATTTTAGAAGTTATATTATGCAAATATAAGAAGTATAATTTCATGATATAATTTTTAAAATTATTTTTTTCGCAACAAGTTATTATTAATTTAAGGTCAAACCGGACATTGAAAAGTCAACAAAAATAAAGTGGAAAACTATAAAGTTTCCGGAGGAAGTAGTATATTTCTTGATTATTTTCGTGTAGAAAATGGGTGTTTGGTCTAGTGGTACAATTCTCGCTAAATGCGAGAGGTCGTGAGTTCGATTCTCGCAGCACCCTTATTGTATTTAAAAAATTATATATTGCATTTAAAAAATTATATTTTATTATATTGTAGGTGAATTAAACAAATTAAAAGAAACATAATTTTTTTAAAAAAAAAATCAGATTTAGAGACGGATGAGCTTATCCGTCGCTAAATACAAGAAACGATGGGCTGCCCGGTCAACGCTAATTTTGCGACGGACGCTAAATTTAGAGACGGATAAATCCATCCGTCGTTTTTTGCATTAGCGACACCACTTTTCGCGACGTCCTATTTAGCGACGGGGCATCCGTCGCTAAGCCCAAATAGCGACGGATCGCTCCCGTTAGCGACGACTGCGAAAAAACTGTTTTCTTGTAGTGCGTAGAGTGCCACGTTATCAATACGTCCGACTTTGTGGATAGTTGGACACTTCCTTTCTCTAATACCTTTGTATGTTTTAATCTCTTGGTCCTCTGAGAACAACGACTCGGGCCATCCTGATCGGACACCATGTGAGTTGTAGGTCGGACCGTAGATTAGCTCTTGGTTTAGGGCTAGGACTATGATACGGGTCGGACCCGGCCAAAAGGTGTCGGACCCTGATACCTTGAAGGTCGGACCCAATAATGATAAAGTCGTATTATAATTCGTAGAACGAATCGAACATATTTCATCACGCTTGAAAATCAAAATCTTTTTACAAAAGAGCTTTATGTAATTTATTAAATTGAGGTGATTAATTGACCTAATCGGTTCATTTATGTAAAATAATATGTGAAAAATAATATTAAGTGAGCTATAATCGGTTCATTTTGTCTAGTTACGGCATGTCGGCATCAACATATTCCACCCACCAAAACCCGACCCATACCATATTTTTGCGAGCCTTATTCGAGACCAAGTCACTAAAGCAAAGATTACCGATTAGCGTTTTTTTTTTGAGATTTAACTTGACCAGGCTATTTTCAGAGAGTAGCACCAAATTGCCCAGATTCGGGCGTAGCTTAACGAAACACCAATGATGATCGTCACAAATACTCCGGCGAAGGATCTCGCCTATACCAATTTCGCCTACTGTTCGCCTTCCGATCTCCGCAATTACATCGTACCTGGATCTAAGGTCGCTTACGCGCTGGTTGGCGATGTCTTCGTTCTCTCCATTGCATATCCTTTCTTTTTCATTCGGCATTTAATCGTTTGTTTGTTTTGTTGTATTGGCGACGTGGTGTGAAATGATCTGGTTCTCTTTTGCTTTGCTTTATAGATCGTAATTTCGCGGGAAATGGTAAATGATTTTGTAGTAATTTGGTTCAGGTTACGTCTTTGATGTTTCAAGTGCTCTCAAGCACCCTGTGATTTAATTCTGTGTTCGAATAAAGGCACTGATGATTGTTATTTCGTTGTAGTTATTTTTGAAAATTTTCAATTTTTTTTTCTAGGTGTGATGACAATGCTAGTGAATTAGAATGTGCTTTAAATCAACTTCTTAAGTAAGATAGTGCATCTGCTGGATTTTTGCAAACTGTTAGGTGTCGAAGTATCGTATCGTACTGTACTAATTTAAGTTAGAGGTGTAGATGTAAACTGAGCAGTTGATGTTTCAAGTGTTATAGTCATGCTATCTGATTTATGCTGTGCTGGATTCTTCATTTTCTTAGCTGTGTTGATAGTTATTTCTTCCTTCCTAAATTTGCATAAGGTATATGTGCTTCGTCAGTGTTAGTTGATTAGAATGTCTATTAGCCTGAACCTCCTATCTGAGATAAGTGCATCTCCGGATATTTGCAAACTGAGTGGACAACGAGTTCAAAACTGTTATGATTCCTATGGATTTTTGTTGCTTAGGTTTGCAAGGTTATCTGGTTTTCTGTTTTACTTTCGCCTATTAATGCTGCACCTGCTTGAATGCATGTCTGCTGTAATATATTAGTAGTACTATTAGTTATGAGTTGCTATAATAGGATATTAGATTCTTTAACAGTGTGTATCTATGTAACCTTAACTGCGAAATACTAGCCATGAAAGCATCTCTAGCGGCCATATTGGTCTTAATGCCATTCAAAGGCGTCATGCTAAAGTCTCCACTGGGGACTCGGTATCTGTTAACAGGTATGGTGTGTTTAATTTCACCAGGCCTGAAACGTTTTGTCATTTCTTGCTTGACAATTTGTTTAAAAACTTGTAGATTCATCCCTCCTGAAAATTTCAACCTTGCATTGCTAACCCTAGATTTGGAGTTTGTGAAGAAAGGGGCTAAAGAAGAACAGGTATTTTTCCGCTTAAGTCACTTATTTCTCGGTTCTCTTTTGTTTGTCCACCTGCCAGGTTCCTCCAATGAATGTGCTGTTATATTTCTTTGTAATAATATATAATTTTGCGTTCATAAATGGAAGACTTTATTTATGCTGAAGGGTATACCTTAATTCTTCAAGCTTTTTAGTCCATAAGGCTGATAAAGTCACTAAACTTTGTTGCTCCGCAGGTAGATGCTGTTCTTTTGTCCCAGCAGATTCGAAAGAGATTTATCAACCAAGTAAGCGCTACATGTCTTGTAGTTCTATCTCTGTATTGATATGTGCATGTAAAGACAGTAAAGTTGTTATGGTCTTCAAGTAACCTTTCTATAATTATGTTTGAGGATTTGCCTTGTCTTCTCCTGCTGATACTTTTTTATGCTTTCTAAGTCGGTCAGAAGCAAAATAAGTTTATTCATGTTCCATATTAAACTTCTCACATGCACTCCTTTACCTCCATTTTAGTTTTTTATCAGATGTGTTTTCAATTTAGCATGAAATGTCATCTTCTTCTTATTAATATACTGTATACACTTATGAACAACTACCCCGGTCAATACTTCGTCTGCAAAATAGTGTATTCAGTATAGTCTTTCTTTTGGTCAACTAGGTATTGTATCTCTAATGCATATCCCCGGTTAATAGAAATCCATAGACTAAATTATGAAAATGTCTGTATTTGAGGTTGAGAATATGTACCTAACATTCTGACTAGATCATTACGGGGCTGTACTTTAATTATTGAGTTCTGACTCTCACTCGTAATTGGACGCACATGTGCTGGAATATACAGTTAACATAGATCAGAATTCAGATTAATAGTTTTCCAGAGAAGGGAAAGGATGCTTAGCGATCGTGTGTTTCTGTGAGAACTTTGCATGATTATTTTTTATACATGTTATATTCTCTGTTAGCATACCTCGCCCAGTTCTGGTTTATAATTATTGGAAAAACTTTTCATGCATTGCAGGTCATGACAACTGGACAAAGGGTAACATTTGAGTATCATGGAAATGGATATGTCTTCACAGTAAATCAAGCTTCTGTGGAAGGTATAGAGAAATCTCATGGTATGGAGCGAGGGATATTATCAGATGACACTTACATCATATATGAAGCACAGAATTCAAGTGGCATAAAGGTATCTTTGGCCCCTGCCCACCTTGATAAATATATGCCATTTTGTTGTCCACACTACACCATTTTGGTTTCTGCTATTTCTCTTCAATCTATCAAGCACAGAATTCAAGTAATTTTTACCAACTTTATGCAGATTGTAAACCAGCGGGAAGCTGCTAGCAGCAACATCTTCAGGCACAAAGAGTTCAATCTTGAATCCTTTGGCATAGGAGGTCTAAGTGAAGAGTTTGCTGACATATTCCGTAGAGCTTTTGCCTCAAGGGTTTTTCCTGCACATGTGACTTCTAAGTATGCTCACTCTCTGCATAATTGCAAACTTCTTCCCTTATTCTGTTCTCCTGCTACTATAGAGTTTAATCTTGACTAACATGAAAGCTTGTTAACACCTTGTTGCTTAAGTTTATATATACTTATGAAATCCTGATGATCCCTTCCATATAGACTTGGAATCAAGCACGTAAAAGGAATGCTGCTTCATGGACCTCCTGGTACTGGAAAGACATTAATGGCTCGCCAAATTGGAAAAATGTTAAATGGGAAGGAACCCAAGGTATATGCTTGGAATAGTCTCTCTGTATTTACACCTAGTAGTCGTCCTATTTGACTTGTTGGTGATACAAGATTTTATTTAAGATGAATTTGTACAAAGATGAGAAAAGTTGGCTGTTGAATCACACTGAACATGCCTTTATTATTTTTTTTTTCTCAAATGGTGTTCGGAATCATAATCAGAAATGCTAATTAACGGACCTAGAAAAATGGCTTTCATACCTATAGAGTCAACCTGGAAGTACTGCCTAGGTTTGAGTTTGTATCTTGAGTAATTGAGTTGAGTTTGGATTTTTTTTCATTTATTTATCCAATTTTTAATTTTTTTACTTGGGCTGAGAGAGTGAGGAGTGCCTCTAAGTAACTCGAAAATAAATCTGACAGTTGCTATTCCCCGAGTTTGTATCCCGTGTTGGCCCCACTTGAGTAAGTTGCCTTTCTTCTCCATGTTGGGAGCTTATTAGTTATTACACATTCCTATACGCTATACCTTCATATAATTTCTTTTTAGTCTTCTACTGCACACAACCTTTTTGAAGTTCCATGGCCCGCTTCTGTGGAGTTCAATTCCGAGACAGCTAATTTGAATGTACTTCAAATTTAGTCTCATTTACTGCACACAACCTTTGGAGTTCAATTCCTAGATGCTCATTTCAATTTACTTCAAAGTTAACAGTGATGATTTTTGGTAGTTCTTTTTTCTCCTGTTTGATTTAACCTGGAAACAACTGTTCTGATTTGTATTTAGTTTATTTATTTATTTTCCTCTTGCCTTGTTCCTGATATTATTAATGATCCTGGAATCTAGATTGTGAATGGTCCTGAAGTACTTAGCAAGTTTGTTGGTGAAACTGAGAAGAATGTGCGCGATCTATTTGCTGATGCTGAAGCTGATCAAAGAACCAAAGGTAGTGGTTTCTCAAGTGCAAAGACGATCCATGTTTCTAATGTAACATGGATTAAATCTTTCTTCTCTCCTCTTTGCAGGTGATCAGAGTGAATTGCATATCATCATTTTTGATGAAATTGATGCAATTTGTAAGGTAGAACTTAATTGTCATTTGAAGTTCTCTATATAATCTGATTCTGAAATGTTCTGCTAATTGATTATATTTTGTTTAATATTTATTTTGGTCTTACTTTTAACTTCTTGTCTTTGAATTTGTTAGTCTAGAGGCTCAACCAGAGATGGTACTGGAGTACATGATAGTATTGTAAACCAACTTCTCACAAAGGTACTTTCATGATTTCGACTTAACTTTGGTTTTATTGACATTTAAATGGTTTAGTCACCCAGTGTTTGCCGTTGACTAACTCTTAGTTACTGCGTAGATAGACGGAGTAGAGTCTCTGAATAATGTGTTGCTCATTGGAATGACAAACAGAAAAGATTTAATTGATGAAGCCCTTTTAAGGTGATTATGTTTAAATAAATATTTCTTTACTATTACCACGATAATATTCTGCAACTATCTTATGAAGGTCAAGTCTTAAATAAATTTACATGTTACTGTATAATATTCTCTCGACCTCAAAGAAGTTACTGCGACACGCATTTGATTTTATATTTTCGAGTTTTCAGGCCTGGGCGTCTGGAAGTTATGGTAGAGATCAGCCTTCCTGATGAAAAAGGTCGACTAGAAATTCTTAAGATTCATACCAACAAGATGAAAGAAAGTTCTTTTCTTGCTCCAGATGTTAACTTGCAAGAACTTGGTATGTCATGTATTGTTATTACATCTCTGTTTTGTTCTTTATTTATATCTCTGGATGACAATATTTTGTTCCGTTAGCTTTGTCAAATTAAGGGTAATTTTCATCAAGATCCCCTGTTAGTTTCATCAATTACACATTGGCCCCTGCTAGTTCAACAACTACACATTACTCCCTGTTAGTGTACATCAATTACATTCCAACCCACGATCTTGACTTTCCGCGAATTAAGGGCTGGAAAGTACCTTTTTGTCCTCATTAAAGTTTTAGTTTTCAAAAAACACCAAACACCTTCAATTATCTTTTATTACATATTTGACTCTAAATTTTCCTATTTTACAAAATTAACTATAAATTATTCAAAATTAACCCCATTACTTATCTAAATCTCAAAATGATTTTAAATTTTATTGCAAAAAGATCCTATATAGAATTCTTAATTCATTTTCAGTCCTTTTTAAAAAAAAATTAAATACTGATTATTGCAAAGAAAAAAGAAATTAAAAAAATTGAAATTAAAAGCCCCATCGGAGCTGTCAAAAGCTCCGATATCGGAGCTTTTGACAGCTCCGATTTGGAGCTATTTGAAGCTCCAATCGGAGCTGTAAAAAGCTCCGATTGGAGCTGTTTGAAGCTCCAATCGGATCTTTTTGAAGCTCCGATTGGATTTATGTGATACCTCCGGCGGCCGGAATATTTTTCCGGTGTTGGAGCTTGTTGAAGAAGAAGAAGGTGGTTAAAAAAAAGGAATATAAAAGGAAAAATAAAATAAAATTAAAGGATGAAAGAAAAAGAAAAAGAGGAAAATATGATAAGGGTTTGTTTGGGGAGGTAAGTTTTTTGAAATTTTGGGAAGTGGTCAACTTAAATGGGGTAAAATGTAATAGTTCAACTAGTAGGGGGAAAATTGAAATGGCATGCACTAACAGGGGTTCTTTATGAAAATTTCCCTCAAATTAATGTTATCTTTAAAGCTGTTCCCATTGGATTTGTGTAGGCTACATATACTTTGTCACACAATTATTCCACTTTTTTTATTAAGTGTGGCGATTGCAGAAAGCCAGAAACCTGATCTATCAAATTTTTGTATCCTGTTTACAACAACAGTCATTGGACTTTTCTCTATATAGAAGCTGCATTTATAGTGTCGTCAATCGCATATCACGACGCGCCCCGCTAGGCCTATAAAACCAGGATCGCGGTTGTGGCTGGGATAGTGAAGTAAAAAAAGGCAAAATTGATTAATGAACATATAAGTACTTGGCAAGTGATACACTATATTACTTCAATATGTGATTTACCCCCTATTTTTCTGCTCATAAGTGATAAGTGGGATAAAATTGACCTTTATCCCCACTAAAACGCATCCCGGGGATCACGCCCTCGACATCGTGCTATGTATACCTGTCCCGCTACAGAGTGCCCTGTAGCGGGCAGGCTGGTACATGGCGCGATCGCGCCGGGATTAAAAACACTGACTCATTTAAGCATTTACATCTCCACTGAGAAATTGTGGCAATTCAAAGATTTCTTTTTCCCCACCAAAAGACTAACAGTAAACTTAATTAATTTGCCAATGGTTCCAAATGGTTTCTGTTTGTTTCCACTTTGGTTCTTTCATGGACATTAGAAACCGAACCAAACCAAATCATTGTGTTACCATGAAGTATGGAACCACTTCAAACGGAACCATATGCAAATCGATCCGAAATTAAAGTAAAAGGTTTTTGCCAATGCCACATACATTGAAATATCTGATGTGGTATGGTTTTATGTTGGATTAATTCTCTGCTTCTGAACATGCTGTCTATTGATTCTTTTGAGCTGAGTGACAGAGTCGTGTTCCATTATTCGGAGTTTCTTCAATATTTAACTTTTCACTCTATATATCTGAATATTACTTCGATGGTGCCTCTCCATGAGTTTTCAGTTGGACTCAGAGATTTGTGTTCGATTTTTCAAAGTTTCTTCAATATTTGACTTTCACTTTACATATTGAAATAAAAGGTGGATGGTGCATCACTTGGATATAGAGCTTTCCTGTACATTCATGTTACATGCTTAGCATGTGCTAATTTGAGTAAATATTAAGTATTGTCTATGCACTTTTGGTGCAGCTGCCCGGACAAAAAATTATAGTGGAGCAGAACTCGAAGGTGTTGTGAAAAGTGCGGTCTCATTTGCACTTAATAGGCAACTAAGTTTGGATGATCTTACAAAGCCAGTGGATGAGGAGAATATAAAGGTCACGATGGAGGACTTCTTGAACGCCGTTCTGGAAGTAATTCCAGCTTTTGGAGCTTCCACAGATGACCTTGAACGTTGCAGGTATGAGTGATGACCTAGCTTATAAAATCTTTCTTCGTGGTTCGGAGTGACTAGGATCTTAAGAGGCATGTTCTAATGCCAGTCGATTAAGCTGGGGTGAGGAAAATTTACAAGTGCCTCCAGCTAGTATTAATGGCAATACTAACAATTTGAACAACAGGAGTCATGAAAGAAGATAAACAGTACGAATGTGTAAAATATTAGATGAAGTGGCCTGTATCGCTTCTCATACCATTACCATAAATCTATCTACCAATTGTTCATTAATATGTTCTTCCACAATAAAAGTGAAAACTATTTTGATCTGAGAAGATAATTTTTTAACAATTCAAGCTGATGTAATTTGCCATCCGTCTTCTGTAATAACATATATTCCCTCCCATCTTTAAATAAGTGTCATTCTATCCAGGATGAACTTGTGCACAATAAGTAACATTCTAGCTGTATTTCACATCTATTAATTCCATTCTGTCCCTAATCACTCATAAGAAAAAAATATTCCTTAACAAGTGTGCATGATACTAGAATGTCATTTACTGAAAATGGGAGTAAGTAGTATCCTGGTGATTTTGCAAAATTGCATGTACGTTGTAGCCTGTAGGTAACATAGTCGGAAAGGGTTTGAAGTCTCACTTCTAAGAAATAATGTATGTATTACCATCAGAAAAGGTAGAAGTAAGAGGCAACAGTTTTAGAAATGCAGCTATTGCATGTTATATAGCATGCACCTGGAAAGAAATAATGCATATGAGATTTAATGCTGCATTGCTGTCTGTTTCTTTCATTTACCTTAAGAGGGAAAGATAATTGAAAGTATTCCACGTCTTCCTCGAGTAGGCTTGGCCTGTCATTTTCCTGCTCAGTTCTTGTAACCTCTTTCATCCTTTTGTATCTCTATTCTGTGTCTGATGTTTGCCCGGCATTGTTACTGTGTATGCTGCAAGAATGCTATTCATTAGCCCGATTCTTGATGCTAGAAAAATAATTATCTGCTGCCAAATGCATAGATAACTTTTGGAGTAATGATATAAACTGAGAATAAACCAAATTTACTTAGCATACTTCGCTGTTAACACACATGAATTTTCATGACTGCATATGGGTTTGTGTGTATTTGTACAATTTACATAAAGGTGTCTCAGATCAGAATTCTCTCATAGATTTTGTTTATCCTTTAGCATTCTGGAATTCATTATTAATCACACCACTTAATTGAGAGTTTACGTTCCATAAATACATCTTGTAGATTAAATGGCATTATGGACTGTGGCGAACGACATGATCATATTTACAAAAGATCAATGCTTTTAGCACAGCAAGTCAAAGTTAGTCGAGGAAGCCCTCTTGTTACTTGTCTCCTCGAAGGCCCTAGTGGCAGGTAATTACCGGCTCTCCTTCAATTTATTTGTTTTATAAATTTTTATTCCACTAAATTACTTTCTGAAATCTGCTTTTCTTCACTGGACAGTGGTAAGACTGCAATGGCAGCGACTATAGGCATTGAAAGTGATTACCCTTATGTCAAGATTGTAAGTAATATTATTCTTCTACGCAGCCTTTAGCATTTCATGTGCAGTCATATCAAACTCACTTTAAGTTCTAACTACTTTTTGTTTTATTGTGAAATTGTAGATATCTGCTGAATCGATGATTGGGCTTAGTGAACCCACAAAGTGTGCTCAGATCGTCAAGGTTCTACGCGTGCTCATTGTTTAACACTGTTTCAAAATAAATTTACACAATGGCATGTTTGATCGGTATGCATAAGATTGAGTTTTTTCTTATGGTGTCTTTTTTAATAGGTGTTTGAAGATGCTTATAAATCGCCACTAAGCATAATTGTCCTTGATGATATTGAAAGGTATATAATATCTAAGATTAAATTCTTTCATCACATTGATATATTAGCTTAATTTGTCTTTATTTTATAGACTATTGGAGTATGTTGCAATTGGGCCCCGTTTTTCAAACTTAATATCTCAGACACTGTTGGTGCTCCTGAAACGGCTTCCCCCGAAGGTACTATTCTTTTGGATTGCAAAAGCAATTTGATAATACACCTTGAACCCTTTTTTTTTTTTTTACGACCCAGACTTTCGTTACTAACTCTGTGTCATGCAACCATGCATCCTGAATTCAACAAGATTGAATGTCTGATAAATTCTTTACCTTCATATTTCAGTTTCTACTTGCAGAAACATTTAATTTGACATTAAATAAGCTTTTCTTTTTTGCCTTAATTTATCAGGGTAAGAAAATTCTTGTTGTTGGGACCACAAGTGAAGTAAACTTTCTGGAATCTGTTGGCATTCGAGATGCTTTTGCAGTCACATTCCATGTCCCATTACTGAAGACAGAGGATGCCAAAAAGGTATGTACAGACTTCTTAAGTGCATATCTTCAGAAAATAAATTCCTGTATTTTCATTTGGTAAGATGAAACAAGCTTTGCTATCTGCCAAACATGATGTATACAGTATACGTTGTTACTTATGAATTGTGATTTGTGGAAAATGTATCCTTCTTCATTACGTGTTGTGCATTTAGTATCCCTGATCTGTATGCATTTGTGTGATGATCATTGATCAATCTCAGCAACGTAATGAAACATTAACATTATTTCAAATCAGTTTGGTATGCTCATCGACATATGTACATGATATGTGATAATATTGATACATGTTTCGGTTGCTTCACAGGTCCTACAGCAGCTCAATGTTTTCTCAAGTGATGATATTGGTTCTGCCGCGGAGGCATTAAATGATGTAAGTTAAATTTAATATATACATACTATCCTCAAGTATCAACGGGAATTACATTTAACGCAGAAACTTGATTAGATGGCCTGATCTTTTTCATCTATATCCCCAGCTATGCTCTAATCAATGGTCGAAAAAAAATAATTAAGAATTCAATTTTATTACATTGTTCTAAGTGTATGTTTGGTATTCCAGATGCCTCTGAAGAAGTTATATATGGTGGTTGAGATGGCTGCTCAAGGTGAAGATGGTGGGGGCGCAGAAGCCGTTTACTCGGGCCAACAAAAGATTGACATTTCACACTTCTATGAGTGTCTTCAAGACATTGTGCGGTATTAGCGGAATGTTTCTCCTTAGAGCTCTATATGCATTCATCTTCGTCTTAAAATGCTTAGGTACCTTTAGTCTTTCCATAACATATTTCCTATATCTAGTTACATTTTTTTTCCCTTCTTGAGCGGCGGCATTGGTGAGATGTAATTGTAACTACACTTTAGCTGTGTATTTTGTGCCACTGAAATTGAGTTTGTAGCTGTTGACTGATACCAGAGTTGATCTACTGTGTTGTAGCTCCTCGGTATGCACCACATTCTCGGTGATCACTTTTTTCCTTTTCTTTTATATTTGTACTTCTATTTTGTTTTGTTGTATTGGGTTGTAACCTGCGCCTATATAGCAGTTATTGTTCTCGAGTACTGGACTGATGTTTTGTGAGCTAATACATGTTTACAGTTTACTACTCCATTGTTCTATCTTTTACAAATCGTTCTTCATTTCCTGCATGTATTATTTAGAGCAGGAACTGTTTACATTTGTGTGTGTGTTTTGTGGTGGTGGTGGGGGGTTTAAATTTGGGTCCAAAAAATCCTTTTGCTAGTGAGGCATCCGGATCACATCAAATGGGTTTATAAACGCAGCTTAGGCCATCTTCAACAATTAGAACTTAGAACCCAAAAAACTCTGCTGCCACATCGGCTTTTCACTCAACGGAACTCAAACACCAACAACTATCTCCATCAGTTAGAACCCAATAAAACTCACAATTTACTTTAATTTATTATGGCTTGTTTTTTTGTTCAAATAGATCCAAACACATCATCACAACTGACAAGATACCTCAAACTTCAATCCCTCTTTTTTTTTTTTAGAAAGTTTCTTGCAAATTACATTAGAACATCACTAGGATAGAGAATTTGGAGGATGTAGCGAATGCGACTTAAGTAACACATCAAAGCTCATGTTTTGTTGTATCCAATTGGTGAGAGCTTTCGGATTTCCCTCCAAATTTTGATTTTACAGTTGCGAGAATTGGCCAGAATTAAGAATGCGAAAGTGATGATCCAACTACCAATAGCATGGTGATTGGGGTGGAAAATGTTAGAATATCCCACATCACTTGTGAGAGCTATAATTAGCACATATATAAGTTGGATAACCGTATCACCTTAACAAGGCCTTTTAAGGTGTTATTGGCCCAACTTCAATATGTGCTAATTATAGCTCTCACAAGTGATGTGGGATATTCTAACAGAAAAGTGTTTCTCGACTTGTTTGTAAATTTTCTGATGAATACTGATCCTGTGTTGATATTTGTGCTTGAGCAGCATTATAACAAAGAACATAATCAATGACAAGTTCTTAGTCTTCCAGATTGTAGAAGTGGACTAAAAATTGAAGTAATGGTCAATTTGCTAAAAAAAAGAGGCTGTTTGACATATGGTTTGTTGGGCAGTAGTTTATGTTAATTTTATTGGTCTTAAATTAAATCCTTCGTGTTTGTTAGTGATTTATTGAAAATTTGTATAACTAATGCTTTAGTTACATTTTACATATAAACCTATAGTGTTAATTAGACCTTAAAACTTTACGTAATGCAAGACGTTTAAACTTTGGAATGACATCCGTACACTGCAATCCAGAATGCAAACCAAAACATATTTACTTGAAGAAACGAATTGCGGAGCTAGCGATAGGCACGGTGCGCAATTCTTGGGAGTTGGGACTAACGCAAGCAAAGCAAATCTCACAGACAAGACAAAAAAGCAGCTGACTTGACTTGTTAGTTGTCAGGACTTGTTTTGTTAACCGTAGTCAATCAATAATAATAAAACGGGTAATTTGTTCTGGTGGATACCCAGTACCCGATTACCATTCAATAGTCAACACCCGATTCGGATCGGATCATCTCAACTAAAACAAACTGTTTAACGCTAAGCATCGCAGAAACATTCCATTTTGTATTATTGATCTATATTTCTTCTATCCATCAAATGGAGGCGGGAGAACCTGTATTAATCTCGGATCAAGTCCGGGTCGACGGATCGGTCACCACCGCCACTCTCTCCCCCGGCGGCCAATTGCGCTGGTCCGGTGGCGGTCACCTCGACGTCGAGAGGCAGGTTCTCGGATTCTCAGTCGATGGATCGAATATCATTATCAGAGCTGTTGTCGAACTTGCCCGTGGTGGAATCTGCTGCTTCACCGGTGAACCGTCGTTGATCAGACAAACCTTCACTTTCGAGTTCTTATCTCATGATTCTCTACTCATCTGGAGCCAAAATCTCCAGCAATACATCGATTCTCTCGGTAATTTCGATTCCTTAGTTTCATTCTCGAGATATCTTCGATAACAATAGTATGTAGATTTGAAAACGTTGTTTTACAATCAATCCTATGGGCTCTACCTAACCTAATAAATCAGAACATATTTGGATCGATGGAATGTAGTAGTAAGTACAATTTTTATGTATATATATATATATATATGCTGTTGTTATCATTGTGGTTCCTTTTCAAGTTCTTAGAAGTTGTGTGGTTTTTGTTTATGTTCAGGTAGGCCAAAGAGGCTATTCATATTTGTAAATCCGTATGGAGGAAAGAAATCAGCTGTGGGAATATTTGAGAAAGATGTGAAGCCTTTTCTAGATGATGCCAATGTGGAATACACAGTACAAGGTTGTGCTAGGGAGAGGAGATAGGATTATTTGTTGTTCGTTTTAGTTTCCTGATTGAGATTGTTGATAGTTGCTTTCTTTTTGTTATGTGCAGAGACCGAGTACCAGCTTCATGCAAAGGAAGTCGTGAAGTTGCTGGATCTTGCCAAGTATGATGGGATTGTTTGCGTTAGTGGAGATGGGATTTTGGTTGAGGTAGAAAAAGATCATTGTTCTTGTGTTGAATGCATTTTTTTCACTTTGGACTATCAGTTTTCGTAATGCTCTGTAAATACACGGTTAGCCAATATTTAATTGTTGTGATTACTGTAAGGACCGGTCATAGAGTGAAAGATGTTCATCCATTAATTTAACTTTTCTTGTGAAGATTTATTAATTACTACTGTAGGAGGCAATTTCAGGCGTTTATATAATTTAAAGTCATAAGCTGGTTCAATTTGGATAGATGCCAATACCTTCTAAGCCTTCATCTGTCAACCTCTGATGTAATTTGCAATGAGAAGGATGCGTCCAGTGATCATAACTATACAATCTGCTATTCTGGAATTCTTACCTAGTATATGACATGTGGGCTATGTCTGATTTCAATCTTCTTTCTGTAACGTTTTCTGTTTTTAGTAGGTTCTAAATGGCCTGCTCGTTCGGGAGGACTGGAAGGATGCAATAAGGATTCCTCTTGGAGTAGTACCTGCAGGTGCATATTGTGTTTTAGTTGCAGGAGTATTTCATAGTTAATTTTATTGAAATCAGCACTTACATTTGTCACAGCTTCAGAATATGACATAGATAATATCTATAGGAATTTGCCAGTGCTACAGCAGAAGACAGATAATATATTGAGTGAGAAAACTCATCATTAGTTAGATTTACTATAATCAAAATTCTCCATATAAATGAATATTTTCAGATTTTTGCTGGAGCTCAATTTTTCTCTATTCTTTAAGTTTAAATGTCCATTTCATAATTTTTTTTAGATGGTCCATACCTTCTTGTTTCAGAATACGATGGATATGTCAAATATACTTTTTATCATTGACAAATTGCTACTGGCCAGACTACTTTCTGAGAAGCCTGGCACCATAACTCCTCCATATAAAATGTTAATAGCCACCACCGAACAGAAACTGAATCCATTTCATTTTTAGTCCTTATTTTAGCCTATAGTTCCACTGGAAGTCTGGAAGTATTCTGGCAGACGGCACTGCTTGATAATATATTTTCACAATAAATGCAATATGTTTACAATATGAAAGAGACACCTATATTCTGCTAGGTGGCTAGATTATTGAGGACTTGAAACATATTTGGTTGATGATAATGTTTGTCCTTTACATGTGAGGACTAAGAGTATGCCTCTGCTTCCCTTTGTTAGATCTTGTTTAATACTAGTCTGAAATTGGGATATTTGATTGAAACTTTTTATCAACTATATTTCTGAATCTAGGAACTGGAAACGGCATGGCGAAGTCACTTCTAGATTCTGTAGGTGAACCTTGTGAAGCATGTCGTGCTACTGTTGCTCTGATTCGAGGTGATGGTTATTATAATATAATGCAGTTTACTTCGCCAGATTTAAGCTTGAAAATGTTTGCAATCTTATAAATTGTAGGACATAAGCGATCATTGGATGTAGCTACAATGTCGCAAGGGGACACCAAATTTTTTAGCTTGTTGATGCTGGCTTGGGGTACTTTCTTGCTCTCAACTAATCCAATTTCAGTTTACATGTTCTGGTCAAATTAAAGTACTTAGCAGTTGTGTATAACTGCATTGAAATTGATTGTAGCAATAAGTTCTAATGATGCATAATTATAGATGATGGACTACTGTGCAGGTCTTGTAGCCGATATTGATATTGAGTCTGAGAAATACAGGTGGATGGGAAGTGCTCGTTTAGATTTCTATGTAAGTTACACAGTTATTATCCCATGGTGCTTCGATTCTGATTATATTTTCATCTCTCTCACCCTCTTTTCCTGGTAGGCCGTACCTTGCTTGATTATAGCCCTCTAATTAATTTATCATGTACCTGAACATTCTATGGTGCATTCCAAATCCATACTACCTACCTGGTCATGATGCAGTAATGTGATATACAGACCAATTTTAAGCATCCACCAATTCTTGTTAGTTGTTAATGTTGATAATATGCAATTATAATTATATAGCATAACTTCAGCAATGAACATATAAATAGTTGTAAAATAAGCTTACGAATGACTTATTTAAGAAGTCATGGATTACTTCATAAGCAGTCTAAAGGCAAGTAAAGTCAGGGAAATAAATAAGTCTTACATAACATAATGTAACGGAAACACAAAAGATAGGTCTTAAATCAACTAACCATCAATCATCATCTTCATCTTCATATGCATTAAGGTAATCCTCTTCCATGTCACTTTCATCACCACTAAAGTAAATCTCCTCCTCTTCTTCACTGTCATCAATCTGGACTCCTTTCCCTTTAGCTTTTGCACTCGATTTTAAAGTCCCTTCCGCTGCAGCTGCCCTATCAGTATCATCTGCTTCCTGAAGCTCATCACCATAGGTATAAACTTCTCCAATTGCTTCTGACATAATAGAACATACAAGGTTCGCCCTTTCTCTAAGCATCCTTTCTCTACGCATGGCCATTTGTTTGGCATAACCCATCTCCTCCAAAAGAGCTTTCATTTCATGTTCACTTGGCAACTTATAGTTTGGTCCATAATTTGCAACTGCTTTAATCATCATCTTGAAGCTCTTTGACTCAACCACATTAAATGGAATGTCATTGAGGTAAAAGAACCGAGCTACGTATTGGTCAACTGCATCTCGGGCTTCTTTATCGGAAATGCTTGTTCGCCCCTTATTTGGATTGATGGTTACCTCCGGAGGTTCAGACAAGTACATCCTGTTGGAGGAGCCTTGAGGGGAAGCAGTTAACATAGCAGCCAGTCTCTTTCCCTTTGACTTCAAATTCGCAATTTCTCGAATCTCCTCATCTTCCCTACCATATGAATCCTTTTCACCTTTTTTCTTCTTATTTTTGGCTTCTGTGAGTTCTCTCAACTTCTCTTTGACATGTTCCGGAGTATCTTTGCAAGAACTTACTTCTCCTCTAACCCCCATTTGATGGTACTTAGCTCTTATTGAGCAAAAAAAGATGGTACTTAGCTCTTGTAATACCACCATTACTCACATGACCACAAAAATCACATCTCACCTTGGTGGTATTATTCGGATCCACCATGCTATTCCATTCCCAACCAAAGTCGATATTATTACCCTTTGGTACAATCTTGTCAACCAGTGGGGGTAGGGGTGCCATGTCTACTAGGGAGTATAAGTATAATAAAACAATAATTAGAGACTATTAAGGTAAGAAAACAATAATTAAACAAAACCCAGAACCCCCGAATGCATTCAACAAAATCCAAACGGAAAATGGATCGAAGTATGAAAAAATATACATACCTTACTAAATCGAGGCTAGGAGGGGATTTCCGGCGGAAATCCGGACGGAAAATCAAAACGGCAGTGGTTTCTTCAACTTGAAGAAGTTTTTCTCCTTTTCTTCTCTCCAAACTGTGTACTGCGGCTGCTCGAGGCAAATGAGCTCAACCTCTATGGATTTAGGTTTTATTGGAGGCCATTGACCAAATTTACCCCACCTATTGATGTCGCGGCCGCGATAGCCCGCTAACGCAATCGTCCGCGACGCGCGCTATCCCGCTACAGACATCTGTAGCGGGCAGTTAGCAATACCATTGGAACTACTCATCGCCACTCTATCTTGTCTAATGAAACCGCTTCGTGTGATTCAGGTCTGTTGCATTACATTTTAAATTGTCCTTTCTTTTTAGAAAAAGAAACAGATCTAGCAGACAGACCTTCAATGTATTGCATATATGTTTCTGAATTTGGTTACTTAAATGATAAGTTGCATTCTTTTAGTACTATAGTTTGTCCGGTATCTTTCGACCTGAATTTGTTGTTCTATATGATAGTCCGAATATGATCTGATATAATTCACAAGATAGAAGTTTTAGTTCTCATGCATAAATTTGGGTGTTCTGATTATTATTTCAGGCAATTCAGAGAATATTTGGTCTTAGAAAGTATAATGGCAGTATTATCTTTGTTCCCGCACCTGGTTATGAAACTTTTGGAGAACCATTGGAAATAGAAAAGGTAATATCTATCGAAAGCGAGAGTGGAATTAAAAATTATGGACAAAATGGTTATTGTGGTCCTCAAGTTGAGACGAAGGGTTTAGACTGGCGAAAGATTGATGGCCCTTTTGTTTCAGTCTGGCTTCATAATGTTCCATGGGGAGGTGAAGATACAATGGCAGCTCCTAAAGCTGAGGTTTGTTTAGTTTCCTTATCATAACTATTGTTTTGCGTAACTGAACTACTTCCTCTGTTTAGAGTACAAGTTAATTTATTCAGCCATTTTAATTGCAGTTCTCAGATGGTTGTTTGGACTTGATCTTGATGAGAGATATTCCCAAGTTAGGATTGCTGAAATTGATGACTGAATTAAATAATGGAGGTCATGTCAAGTCTCCTCACGTGTCTTACCTAAAGGTACTGCTCATCGTATCATTTGCAGTTTATTTCACTACTAACTTTCGAGAGGTTCATAACTCAGTGGACATTTCAATAAATGTGTGACAATTGTCAAGAACTCAAGTTTGTATTCCAGTGTGTTGTGCACACATATGTTTGTGTGCCTGCTGCTACTTTTATGACTTACGCAGGTAAATGGTGGCTGTCACTTTTCTTTTCATGGTGTGTTTTGTCTCTGGCATAAGAATGCTGCTCCACCTGAAATAGATCTTCGATCTTTCAATACACATGTCCGAATGAGTGTTTGATTTGCTGAAGTTTAGAGTCAGCAGGTAAAAGTGATTCGTTGAGTGTCTAGAAAAGGGGCTGACACGGGAGAAAACTGCAAAAGTAGCATTCCCTGCTATTAGCTTAAGAGATGCTCCTACTATGCACTTAGAAGCCCCGTCTGAACTAGCTTAAATTTCAAGACAGATCAACACCAAAACTCAAGCTTTTCACAGAAATAAGCTAATAGATCTATTGTTGCATCACAACATACACTTTTTGTATGAGAATGAGATTATAAATTGAAATTTTCCTCATTGAACTTTCTTTTTCGTGGGGGGGGGGGGGGGGGGGGTGCTGCTATTGTTACTCACTTTTGTCTTCGGGAGATTGTATTAGAACTATGTGAATTATTCCTAGGTTCTTATTAATCCCCATGAGCCTTTTCTCCTATATATATATATATATATATATATATATATATATATATATATATATATATATATATATATATATATATATATATATATATATATATATATATATATAAAAATATATACATATATATATATATGTATATATTTGGGTGAAAAGAAAAAAATAGCTAGTAGCTTGTTTTCAAATACTGAATATCCTGAGTTGGAACTTTCCTGTTCAGTGCTTGTAAATGAGCTAAAATGCAAATTTTATTTGATGTCTAAACTTTATCATGACTTGAATTCTGATTCTCCACTCTTCGACTACAGGTGAAGACATTCATTTTGCAGCCTGGCTCACGAACCAATGACCCGATGACGGGTGGTATCATAGATGTAGATGGAGAGGTCTTAGCCAGGGGGAGGGGAACATACAAGTGCGAAGAGGAGACACTGATGAGCTATGACAAACTACTCATTCAAGTGGACCAAGGGTTGGCTACTTTGTTTACACCCAAGTAGGATCCTTAATTTTGTGGAACAAGATAAATTAATGCTGTAAATCTTTCCATCAGTTCAAGTTCTAATTCTTTCCATCATTTCCGCACTGAACTTCCTTTCTGTATATACACTACTATATATATGAATGCCAATAAATGGCTTGTGATTGATTGTTAGTCATTCAGTACAAGATGTGATTATCGTTTGCATAAGCTGACCTATTGCGTAATTGTCAAAATTGAAGAACCATAAAATTGTCCTTTGTGCTTTTGTAAGATCTGGGGTTCATAGTAGTGGTTACATGAACGGAAAATGGTTCTTAAATTCTCATCCAAGAGTAAGGTACCATAAAAGAATGGGGGTAATAAATGGGGCGCAAGCTCCAAAAATTACCTGGAGTCTGAAGTACTCGGAATTGAGGTTGATCTAATGGTCCAAACACCAAAGGGATGCACCAGGTACTGATCTGATTGCCATTCACACAAGATGATGATATCGTTGGTCCTTCCTGATAATCCTTACTGTATTTGAAATTGTTGAACCATTGCAGGTTTGGACAAACATTAGAAAAGCGCAACAACATAATGGTAGCTTGAATCTCAATTGAGGTTAGTCCTTTCGTTATTCAAACCGCCACCCCCTACCCACCACGCTTTATTCTAAATCAGCATTTTGACCCCCCATGTTTGCCTTCATGTAATTGTGATGCATACATTTTGCTATGTTATGTGTTGTTACAGTATACTTAATATACTACTTAAGTTATGTTCTTTTCGTCTGAACAAAACTAATTTGAATCGAATGAAGCTAAGCTTAACTAAATGAAGTTGAACTGATCTGAACTTGTTTGTAGTATAAAATACTATTAAACAAATCTAAATTGAACTGAACTTAGGCTCTGTTTTCTTCGTCTTAAAATTGATTATTTTAAGTTCAGTTCAATTCAGACCAGTTCAGATGCATTAAGTTCAGTTCAGTTCAGATTCGACTAATAGCATTTTATACTACAAATAAGTTCAATTCAGTTCAACTCAACTTCATTCGGTTCAATTCAATTCAGATTAGTTTTGTTCAATTTAGTTCAGACAAAGAAAACAGAACCTTAATACATCTGAACTAGTCTGAACTGAATATAAAATAATCAATTTTCAAATGAAAAAACTTAGTCGGGAGTTCCCTCTTATATTGTCGCTATAAAGTGTGCCTTATAGAATCTATATACAGGATATCCAGTCTAGTTTAATAGAATACAGGACTGATCATGGGTCATCAATACAATGGCACATAAGAGTAGAGTCTGAGAAAGATCTTTCTAGAAGCAATATAATTCCACACTTACCTTTTATAACGACAGAGGTAAGTATCGAAAAAATTTTAATGCAATGTTTACCCTTCCCTGAAATAAAGATAACATGGCCTTACTGCCTAGGATCTGTAAGCCATGTTAAGCAGTCCTATAGATTTCTTCATGTTAGTCTGTATAGTACTAATAATAGTAGATACTGATTTGATTTATTCGTTAAGAATCTGAAATTGCTTACTAAGTACCATATTGGATTGATTTCCCGGTTAAAATGGAGTACATATGTATATGCCAAAGTTAAATCTGAAAAACTGAATCCACTAATTTTCACATGGAATCCAGCTAATTTTGTGAGTCTTTCGTTCAAGAGGACGAAATAACATGATTTTATAGATGCCAGTAATTTTTCATTCCTTTTGACTCTTAATTCTCATTTGAAACCTCCAATATACCACACACTATTTTAGGTAAAGGGAAGAAAGAAAAAGAAAAAATTCTCTTCCTTTTTTTACATCTTTCTCTTCATGTGAAAACACGAGGTGAAGGAGGATTCTGCTTGCGCCCTTTGTAATCCCACGGGGATAAACAACGAGGAAAGGCAAGAAATCCACTTTTCTTCCTGTCCTGGTATAGAATTCCGGTTCCAGGGTTGTAAATCCCCACCCAGGGATACAAAGGACAAGCAGCAAGTTTAGGTTGGCGGAGTTCTATATGGCGAACCCTACCGATAATGTGGATGATTCCTTTAGGATTGACGTTAACCCAGACGAGCATCCTGTCGTTGCAATGGAACCGGAGGTTCCACGTCATTTCTGTCCTGAAAATGAAAATGTCCCCAAGGCTGTGGAAGGTTTTCACAAAGATGTCCAAAACGTGAAGGAGGACATACAGCACTTGGAGAAGATATGTATACGGCTCGAAGAATGTACAGAATTATTTAAAACAATGGATAGAGCCAAGTCCTTGATGGAGGTCCGTTCCCAGGTGAATATGGAAATGGCTAATGCTATCAAGCTGGCCAATCTCATCAGTAAAAAGTACGATGGACTCGTTATGAGCAATGCGGCACAGCGCATGGTCCATGGAAATGGGCCGGGTTCCGTAAATGATAAGGCTCGGGTCTCCATGATTTCGGAGATTGTGGAGAATGTCAAGGCGCTTATCCGTGTATTCCAGGGTCATAGGACCCGCACCGAAGCCTATAATAAGGAGATTATTGACGACAGGTAAGGGTTGCGCAAAAAGTTATTGCTTGTTTGTAGCAGAAGCATGAAAAAAGTGATGATAGAAATTAGAATGTCTAATTTCCATTCCTTAAACTTGTCAACCTTGGGCAGGTACTTTACGATCATAGGGGACAAGGCAACGGAAGAAGGTGTCGAAATGTTGGTTTCAAGTAACGATCACGATGGCATACTTAATCGTGCCATACAGATTCATGGAAGAGCCAAGGTGCTAGACGTTGTGTCGGAGATTGAGGAGAGGCGCGATGCCATGAAGGAGGTTCGGAAGAGTCAAATGAGCTTACACCAAATTTTATTAGGCATTGCTTCGCCAGTGGAGAAACAAGTTGGTACAGGCAAGCAGGGTGGCGGTATGCCAAGCCCTGTGGACGCGGGTGGGCCTGGGGTGGCGTCCAACAACGTACACGGTGCTTTTGGGAGGAAAGTGGGGGGAAAGTTGAACGACTACGAGAGGGAAACTAGGAACCAAGCTTACATGGCTCTTGTGATATCTTTAGTGTGCAGTGTTATGCTCGTCGCCCTGTGGCTCTGGGTTGAAAATGGGGATAGTAAGAAGAGTGAGACACAGCCAACAAACTAACCTCGTCAATCATTTTTCACTTTATTAGGAAAAATGCCGTTTAAACATTCTTCTAATTTGATTGATTAATTGCAAATTTGTAGTAGTACTATTCTCTACAATGTATATGTAGTATATAAATTGTGTGGAACTTGTTTTAAATTCCAGAAAATTGATACTAGAAATCGACAGTTGTCATATTGCAAGAATCACATACTCGCCCGTCTAAAAGTTTCTCTTTTTGTTATTCCCAAAATAGTTTTCAAAAACTAGTTAAAAATAGAAAAAATTCCCAAAAAAAATTGTGAGACTCATAAACTTGAAATTTAATTCATTATGCATATAAAATTATTATTTATAAATTTTTTAAAACTCTTTTCTATTTTTATTTATTTCTTAAATATTGTTTTGAGAATAGTAATGAACAGGAAGTTATAGAGGGAACATAGGGAGTATTATCGAACTTCTATATAATGTGTCATTTTTTTTTAAACAGCAAATATTACAACTACTACTACACTACTATACAAACTTACTAAACCACTTTATTTCTCCATACTTAAACCAACTTTATAACTCCGCCACCACAGTAATCGAACCCTGCACCTCTCCTTCAATAACCAAACTCCTTACCGCTGTACCACCTTATGACTCCGTTATCTTATATAATGTGTCATTACTAGTTACTACGTCTCGGTAACACTTTTCAATCATGGAATTGGAATAATTTTACTACTAGTACTTCTTAGTATAAGTAGTACTCAACTTTGATTTTTTGGCTTTTACCAAAATGAATCTATTCCACACTTTACAAATATTAATTTTACAACTTTGTCGCACACATTTTTATACATTAACACTTCTATTTCAATTAAAAATTAATCTATCCTACTAACATTTCTAGTATTTATTTATTATTTTAATATTTCTTCTTAAACTGCACGTTAAATTTAGTGAGTAAAATTTTGCGAGATAAAATTAATATTAACTTTTATTTTCCTTTTATCTCTTTTTAGTTTTTACGGAAAACTTTTCTAAGGAGTATTTTTTAAGTACTACTGTTAAGCCTCATCTCACATCGCTTGAGAATATGTTCTAAAATCAATATATAGGGATGGATGGCCTTTTCCCTACTTCTATCTCTCGTCCGCTTCGGGGCGTCAAGCTTCTTGGGGGCTCTGTTAGTGGGGACTCTGGGTTTTGCAGCGATTTAGTTGCGCGTCAAATTTCCAAGACCGTTTCTCTGTTGGAAGTTATCTGCAGGATTGATGATCCCCAGTGCGAGCTTCTTCTTCTTCGTAATTGTGCGCGGGTTGCGAAGTTGTCTTTTTCTTTGAGGACCTGCCCTCCTGTGGCTCTAGGCGGTGCTCAGGTTCAGTTTGATCACGCCTTGCGTACTTCCTTGGAGTTGATTGTTACAGGCTCAGGACCCGGGTTTGGGGATTGGCAGTGGCGTCTTGCCACACTACCTATCAGACTTGGTGGGCTTGGGGTCTTGTGTGCTGAGGATGTTGGTCGGTATGCCTTTCCTGGCTTCTCGTTTGCAGTCTAGCTCTTTGCAGGATCGGATTTTGACGAGGTCTGAGATTGAGTCGCCTGGCTCTACCTTTCAGGCTGCTCTGGATGCTTTCTCGGCCTTCTGTGGTGTCGATTCTCACTCTGTTACCTCTAGCTCTCCTGCCCCCAGTTCATGAAGTCTTTGGCAAAGAGCTATTTTGTCATTGATGCGCATCTGACGTCTCGTTATGGTTTGAGTCGCCGACAGGTGGCTCTTTTTGACTGTGTGCGTGCCCCTCATGCACATGATTACCTTTTCACCATTCCTATTGACGGGTTGGGGCAGCGGATGAACCCACGACAGTTCCGCGTTGTGCTGTGTTATCGCCTAGCGGTCCCTTTGTTTCCTGACGGATCTTTTTGCTCGAGTTGCCATGTGCGTCGGATGGATGAGTGGGGTGACCACGTTGTTCACTGTTCTGGCGAGGTGGGGGTGAAGTTCCGGCACAATCTTGTGCGCGATACTTTGGTTGATATCTGCTCAAAGGTTGGTGTTGCGGTGCGGAAAGAGATCCCTATGGGGTTCCTCTCCGATGATGGGCGGGACCTTCGCCCAGCAGATTTGTAGTTGTACAATTGGTCCCAAGGCAAATACGCTTGTTTGGATGTCACAGGTGTCTCTCCTTTTGCTGGTGGTGGATTGGAGCTTGGGCTCCTGGAGCTGCTTTGCAGACTGCCGTTCAAAATAAGAAGCAGAAGTATTCTTCTAAGTGTGCAGAGCACGGCTACTCGTTCATCCCTTTTGCCTTCTCTACTTTTGGGGAGCTCGACGAGGAAGCCTTGGTTACTCTTTCGCGCCTCAAGCGCTTATCTGTTAGCCACTCCAATGATGTTCGAAGTAGTGTTTTTCTTTTCTCTAGACTTAGTTTTTGTACACAGAAAGGGGTGGGAGCACAGCTTGTCTCTCGACTCCCTTCCAATTTTGCGTGATTAATAAAAGTCTCGTTCCATTAAAAAAAATAAAAATTAGATAATCTTATTCCACAAGATTTTTGAATCACTATTAATGATTTTATTTTATTTTTTTTTATTTTTGAACCTATACTATTTGTGATATTGATGTAGGGTGGCTGCACTATCTAAAACATCGGTGAGGCCGACAAGGCGTGAAATAGCCATAAAAATTGACCCAAATTAAGAAAGCGAACCATTTTGAGATCCATTACGTTCCACCGACCAGCCAGTCACAACAACCAACAAGCTACCTAGATTAGAATTTTGAATCAACAAGAAGATAAACTCAAAATTCACATCCACAAAATTTCATTTTAATACTTACTACTCCCTTTATCCCACCATAATTTACTCACTTTAAAAAAATTTCGTTCAACAATTTTGAACTTTAACGCTCGATTACTCCTAAACTATAATAATAAAATATTTGAAATCATATTATGAAAATATAGAACCTAAATTTTCATAATACAATTTTATTAAATAATTTTATCATTATAGTTTAAAAGTAATTGGGAGTTTAAGTTAACAAATGTTGACCGAAAGAAATCAAACTGGATTATTTCTAGTGGGACATAACGAATTACTCCATCTTTTACATTTATTTGTAGTAAAGAAAAGTAGTAGTAATATCTAACTACAATTTCCTTGAAATTTTCTGTTCCTCGAGTGGCTGACACTAGCTTAAAAACCTAACGAAGACAATTCTAGTTTGTTTGTCCTAATCAATCGATTCTTTAGTGGTTCACAATTTTCATTTTTTCTAGCTCTTCTTCGTATTTTGGCTGAACTTACATTTGGAGTATATGATAATGGGCACAGAAAATTGTACCTACGTTTGTGTTTCGATTCATTTGAATTTTATTCCTACATTAGAGTTATGTACTGTACCATCTCACTTTTTTGCTTAACTTTTTTAGTTTAATAAAGTCTCCTAAATTTTACGCATCTGCTTATCAAAACAACTTGATATTCACATTTATACCAACTTATATTTTAGTCGGGTGAAGAAGTCGTCTCATTATATCGTGTCAAAGGCTACGTCCTAAAAAAAAGTTGAGAAAGAGAAATTGAAAAGTTAATCTTTATGTGTATATGGGTTACGTACGTATATCTCAGATCAATTTCATCCGTACGTTTCTTGAAAAGAAAATGATCGATATACTACTAGTCTACTACTACGGTAGCTATGAAGTCGGAGTGGTGTTTACAGTACAATATATCAATGCCACTTTTGGTCTGTTATCCAAATAGATGTCGTGATAATTAAGTGCACCTCATCAGCCTTCCATATATGTTCAATATATCTGAAAAGGACACGTAATTGTACGTACTAATTCTTCTAAACATCATAAATAATATAATTATAGGCTTAATTAGCCAAATAATATAGTTCAGGGTGTACTGGCACTGGCCGTATCTGGGAGGGGGTGTCCATTTCATTGGGTTCAAGTGGATAAGAGTCCGGAGGAGATCACCCTCAGAGGGAACCGGGTTTTGAGAAATTTTCCTTCGTATCATAAGTGTATAACTATACTTTATTAGCCATGATCTTTTTGTATGAACCTCCCACATGACAAATGTGATGTTTGTACAAAATTATTCAAGTCCACTAATTAATTCTGACAAATTCATGTCATAGCCTAATTTGTGTGATCGGCTCCAACATCTTAAATAAATAAATAAATAAATAAGGTAATGAGGTTATCTAAATCTTTGTAGCCGGCTTGCACTGAACAAATCTAAGTTATAATTTAACATTATAGAGGATGTCCTCAATGTTATCAATCGAGGGCTTCTCTAGTAAAATGATAGGTAGTACTAATTGCGTGCCTGATAACTATGGATTAGAACATTGTTTGATAAGAGGTTCGAGGTCCATAGTTTCCGGGATACTGTACTTCTATTTATTTTTTTAAATCGGCAAAGTAAGGATCAATAATGGTTCCCTATATCAATAATGGTTCATTTACACATGTGGTGACTCGAATCCCGACCTATTAGTTGGAGGTGAAGCAGCTTACCAATTGAGCTACGCTTCGTTATCTTATACTTTTGTTTATTAATTGACGTGTTTTCCTTAAGGATGGTTAGCATACATCTGCGAAGGGGCGACCAAGATAACAAGTGTTCGGTTCAATATTTGCATAATTGCATTAGTACTCCTAAAACTTATGGAGGATTTTTTAATCTTTTCCCTTTGTTCCACAGCTCACCTTGGCATACTCAACCCTCTCCTAATCCACATATCTGGTCAATATTAACACCCTGCTAAAACTTTAAAAGAGGTCAGGACAAGTAACCCCGATAGTTAACCAACTTTGAATAGCTTAAAATATATTTGTAGTATCCAAATTGGCTTTTCCTAAAAGTTTCATTTTGTATGGGAATCACTCGAGTACTACTTAATTCAGGTGTCCCCACCACACCAGCTCATTCAGATGACTAGATTGACTGCACTGCACTTACCGTTATTGGGTTCCAGTAATCTATCATTAAAAGCTCCCCGCCGTACAAATTCAATATGCATGTCCGTTTAACATAGGTCCACGTAAATTTTAATAACAATATGAACAAAACCAACCATAATACTACTGTACATACTATACTATCAATATGATACTCTACAATACAGCTAAATTAAAATTCTAATACACACAAAAAAATAAAAGATACAGCTTCAAATATTCGCTTTACAGACATCTTCTTCACCTAAATACTCCTTTCTTCTGCTGTTAGTCTGTATATTCAACATAAACCAGCTATAAAGCAACCAAACCAAAAATCCTTTACCACCAAAAAAAAAAAAAAAAAAAAACTAATTTTCTTCTTCTTTTCTTTTCTCTCTCTTTTTTTTTTTTCTTGGGAAAAAAATAAATGAAAATTTCTTTAAGACCAGTATTCACAACAATAGAGATTATTTTAGTCACATAACTTTCTAGACACCTCGATTAATCATCTCCATGTACTGGTTCAAGGACTCTTGCCTCTGCATTCTCATGTCCTCATTGAACTTGTTAATGAACGCTTCCACTCTCCGGTTCAAGTCGTCCTGACCAAGCGATGGCTCCTTCCGTATCTTATTCAGACCGGCCTCGTACTTTGCCCGGTTAAACTGCACATCATGATCTGCCATCGGGGTCACACGCTGCTGCTCATGCTCGAATGCATCTGATTTCTTCAAGTGCCTGTTGAGCGGCACGTGACGCCCTTCCGTTATCATTTTCCACGTGTTCTCTAGCGTCTCATGCTTTTTTGGCCGGTTCACCTTCAGTATTCTCCCGCCGGCAGCTGTAAAATTAATTTCAAATCATCTATTAGACTTCATTCAAGTATTTCCTTCCAAAATAGTACCAAATCAAACTAAATGCAGGCTTCAACAATTCATTGTTTTTTTTATTTTTAATCTGTACTGTGAAATGATGACGTCACATACTGAAGATTAATCCAAAAGTTGCGTTTGGTTGTTTGGATTGCTTCGTGAAAGTCTAATATGTTTGAGTTTGAAATTATCATTTGCAATATGCAAAACTAACACGAATGTTGATGATATGATTGAATTTGAAATTAAACAATAAACATGTATATATGCATACCTTCAGGATTGCTTCTGATTGGCTTCCGGTGACCAAATCTAGCAGTAACCAGAGGCTTCTCCTTAACCGGAAACAGCGACTCCAGCTGCCGAAGCTCCGGCGAAATCGAATTCACCTCCTGCTTTGCCATACTGTACCTCAGAGGCGACTCATCAAATTCAAACACATCGCCTCCTTCATTTTCCTCCACCAAATCCTCCTCCGTCTCGAACTCAACTTCCAGACCGTTCACCATCACCGGTTTCACTTCCACAATTTTATCCATCCTATTCTTCCTCTCGTACACCACAACCTCCGGAACCGGCGGCGGAATCTCCTCCACCACACGGATCGGATCCTCAATAACAGTGTTCATAACCTGATGAGCTGAAAACGACGCGTATTCAGGTTGAGGAGAAGCTCGGAATGAAATCGAGTGCTCGGAGTGAACCGGCGGCTGTTTCGATTCAGTGTGGTGCTGGTGGTGGTGGAAGCGCGAGGTGGCGGCGATGGTGATGATGATTCCGTTGATGACTATGTAGAGATACGGAGGTTTCAGCCAAGCGGAGACAATTGACCAGATTGCCGGAATTCCGTTCACAGCCATGGGGAGAGAGAATTTGAGCCCCATGGCTAGGGATAAAACTCCAGCTGAGATTAGGAACACTTTGGTTGATAAAATCCAGGCATTCATTTTTCTTACAGATTTGTAAATATGTACCCAGTGTATTTGATAAGCAGTATGTAATTTGTACTGTTTGTTCTGTGAATGAGTGAAGAAATGGGATGGATTATGAGGAGAAGATGAAGTGAAGATAAAATGGAAGATTTGGGAGCAGATATATATATATATAGTTGGGGAGTTGGACATGGACGCGCTTCGGAGTGTGAGGGTGAATATTGGCCGTTGGATGAAGGGGGACCATGGAGATCGTAAGGTGTGGTGTATATGGGTTGGCCCACGTGTGTGTGTTGTGAAATCAAATTGCGGACTTATATTTTATTATTGTTTACGATTTGACGAAGACTTGGGATTGAGCTTAAACCCGCTCTACGTACATGCGTCCATGGTAGCTCCGTGGGGAGGAATCGACCCTTTGGGTACCTGTTGTAGAGATATATTGTTTTCATCTTATAATCTAATAATCATAATCATTCACTACTAAGTAATAATGTTGGAGAATGTGTCACTTATATAGTGGAGGTTACAGAAAAATAAAATGAAAGATATTGAAATATACTAACTGATAAGTACTCACTCCGTTCCAATTTAAATTACCCACTTTGTTATTTATGGCATCCCATTAGAAATTATCCAGTCCATAAATGAAAAGTTTTTATTACTTTTTTATTATACTAACAACTCTTATTAACCATTTTATTACTTTTCCTCCTAATTATGTACTTTCAGGGGGACAGGGGAGTATAGAATAAGACAAATATAATAATGCAAAAGTAATATGTTTTCTTAAAATGTGTGTGTAAAATGAAGTGGGTAAATTCAAGGGGACCGGGGGGAGTATAGAATAAGATATTCTAGGAATATTCTTAATCTTACTTTATCACCAATTACTAAGAGATAATTACCAATCTAAGTAGATATTCTATGGAGATTGGACTCTTAGTGACTAAGTACACCTAATCCTAGTCTAAATATGATGTAAGAGGCTTGGACCGTGGTGAACCGGGCTTGGGCTTTCAGGTTCTCATCACAATTTAACTCGAAGTATTAGTAAGTTAGTTAGTTGCTAAAGTTGGAAGTTACTTAATAAGTTCATTCTTTTTTTTTTTAATACTATTACAATTACAATGTTTCGCCTATAAATTTGCATCAATAAATTACTAATCAACCTCACTTAATAAGTTCATTCAAGGATGGAGATTGTGGTCGTGAAACTAGCATGGTACTTTCGCATTTTTGCCATTATTCTCTCAAATTTTGAATTCTCAGTCGGCATTGATACGTGTTTGTGTATTTTGGACGAATTATGTAACCGTGTGAATATAATAATTATGTATGACATTAGTAATAATAATTTGAAAGTTACTCCATGTACACGGTTAGCAAAACAAATTGATAAATTGTCTCAAATCTAATAAGGTGATTGTAAGTGATCAGTCATCTTATTTGAAAGAAAAGTTGCATGAAGTAGTTTTTCAAATTATTCACCTTATTGTGATATCCTTTTAAAAAAAATTAAATATTACCCTACAGTTTTATGACGGTGTACGTAGAAGAATTATCTTGATGTGAAGAGATCACCGGATACTACTACTTTTAGGTAAGTAAGAGCAAGAAGTTGACTACATAGAAGAAACATGGGAACGTCTAACTTTAGTACCGTCGCACTGTACTGATTTTAATACACCATCTCAACCACTAGATCAGTTCACTTTAGTAAATGACATAATATAAATAGGAAATAATTTAATAAAATAAAAAAGAAGTAAATTAATTAAAATATTTTAGTAAATGACATAATATAAATCTGAAATAATTTAATTTGTAAAAGTTATTTATTAAATAGATTTTAAATGCATTTTTATGACAAGTGTCGAATTTGTAATGGTGTATTAAAAATAGTACAAATAATACAGTGTGACTAAAGATTGAAGATAGCCAATCCCTACAAACATAAACATAAATAGTTTAAGCTTAAGCGTCTATATTCTCAATAACTTTTAGGTATTTTCTATCTAATTTATTGACTGCATTGTTAGGTTGCTAGGTTAGTAGTAGGGGCAGATTTATGCATTAGGTTGTGGGGGCACTTGAACCCACAATTATTTCCCCCCCCCCCCACCCCCCCCATATAAAATTCTATTTTGCCCCATAAAAAATTTTTTTTACCCACATAAGTTCATAAAATTATTTTGCACCCCTAAATTGGTTTGAAACATATGCTCATATGTTTTTCTGGATTCTATACTTATTCCGTTTTCGTCCGTTTTTTTAAATTCTATACGCTTCTATTTTTGACAAATATTTATCTCACAACTTTATTGTGGGTCCTTCCACTACACCAACACACTACACTCATTATATAAATCTATTAAAACTCCAATCCAAAAGCAAACATATAGAATAAAAAACAGATGAGTATAATCTATGGAAATATGTATAGTACATGTAAATTAGTATAGTTATATTTATTTGCCCCACTAACGAAAACATGTGGATCCGCCCCTGCTTTAGTAGTAGTATGTTAGGTAGCTTATCAAACGATGATCATTATAGTTATATTTATTTGCCCCACTAACGAAAACATGTGGATCCGCCCCTGCTTTAGTAGTAGTATGTTAGGTAGCTTATCAAACGATGACCATTTTCGTTCTCAAATTGAAGTTTTACTTGTTATGATTGTTTCAAACATTCAAGCATATTTGTAAAAATATTCGATCAAGTATTTTTAAGCGGCAAGGGTTTCCAAGCAATCCATAGGGCTGCTTAGAGTTTACATACTTTGTGATGATATTTTTATGCAAGTGTCGGACCAAGGTGTCACTGATGCCATAATCCAACACCTATGTTCTTGGGTTAAAACTTTGATATTTCCTCTGAAACTTTAAATAGCTTCATTTCAGTACTTCTGATCAAGGATTCAGAGTTAAGACTACTACTACAAGCTATTCAGCTGTCCGCATGCATATAGTATATATAGTATTAAAGTTTATGTTTATTGCCAGTTTGCCACTGATCAAGTAAACGAATCAATTCGAGTTAAAAAATCTGTTAGCACTTCAATGTACATAAAATCCCCAGATTTTCACTCCATGATTAATGGAGAGTGATTATTTTCCACGGTGCATGAAAGGTTAATAGTTATCATTTTACACACTATAAAAAATAAAGAAATAAAATAAAGTTACCCTTTTACCCACTATGATGATTAATGGATTTATCCAGTACTTAATCCTCACTGACGTACAAAATTAAAGAAAGCTAGCCCAGATAAAGTGTCGTATCGTATCAACTTTTTCATCTTGGATTTGAATTTACTACAAAGGATTAAGAATTCGTTTGTTGACTTAATTACCTATCTAAATCTATTGACTAACTATGTCGGATAGTAATTTTCAATATATTAAACCATATTATACAACAATTTAAGGACAAGATGAAATAGTATCTCATGTGTCCGTCAAGGATATTCCGTCAATAGTAATAATAATTATATATAACTAATTATAATAATGCCCAGTTTCCTTAGCCATATCAACCATTGAATTGAATAAGATTCTTGACAATTTCACAAGGCTTCCTTCCTTAAACGTCTAAACCGAACATAATCCTACGTACCTGAGAGAAGAAGCTATCAACTATTATACTTCAAACTATAATTTTGTTGTTTTTCGAATTTTTGTTTGAAATTACTCTCTTTACCTGAAGAACCTACACCAATCCGCAAGTTACGCGGAAACAGGATGAATTCATGTTCATCACTTGGCTTCGCTCCGTTGTATAACTCATATTTCCGATACCATATGATTAATCCATTGAATGCGTGTATTTGCAAAGATCAAACCAGCTAGCTTTATTAATTTGACACATTTTATATATCCACTTTCATTTGTGTAATTCTCGGTCCCGCAAAAGCTTACTACTATTTTTTTTTTTTTTTTAATTTGAATTAAACTGAACTGTATTGAATTATATGGTTTGTTTCAGAAAGATAATTGGGTTAAGATTCAGCCTAACCCGAAAACCTTGTTATATGCATGACAAAGTAGCTAGGAATTTGGTACCACAATCACCCATTGCCAGTAGATGCACATGCACCCGTCAAGTACTAGAAAAGAAGATGAAGAAGACTTTGATATATCTATAATTGATCCGACGTCAATCATTGGCCTACAACTAATTTAAATTTATTACTAATTTTATACATCTCTCAAAAATCTTCCATGCATATTTCATTGTTTATTTAATCATATGAATTTTCACATGCAAGAAATGAATATGTTTTGCAGAAAGTCATTATGTCAACTAACAACCTTAACTAATCAAGCTAGACTGGCGGGTCTAGATTAACATATCCAGTTTAGAATTGAGCCTAACCGGAAAACCTTGTTGTGCCACCATGACAAAAGTAGCTAGCAATTTGGTACCCATGGGCAGTAGATGCACATGCACCCATCAAGTAGAAAAGAAGATGAAGAAGATCTTCATCTAGACTACTAATTGATCCAACGTCAATCATTGACAATACAACAAATTTAAATTTATTACTCATTTTGTACATCTCTCAAAATCTTCCCATGCATATTTCATTATTTATTTAGCCATTTGAATTTCCCATGATAGAAATAAATATATTTTGCATAAAGGCATTATATTACATTATCAACATATACTAATCAATTTGGACCTGGCCGTGTAAGGTGACATGGTTACTTATCACCGAAATCATGCACATCTTTCTATTATGATATTGTCCGTGTAAAATTCCCTAAGAATTTATTTTTAAAACAACTTGAAAGTCTCATAAAATGTGAAAATACATGCGTACTAACTTGAAATAGTGGAGGGGTGCTTTAATCCGGACACTAATATGATGAGAACCTGGAAGCCCAAGCCCGGATCACCATCGGTCCAAGCCCCTTACATCGTATCTAGACTAGGTTTAGGTTTACTTAGTCATTAAGAGTCCAATCTCTAGAGAATATCTCCTTAGATTGGTAAATATCTCTTAATAGTTGCTGATAAGGTAAGATTATGAATATCCTATTCTATACTTATCAGATAGTATCTTTCATATTTATCTTCCATATCCTTATATTCTCCACCACTATATAAGTGGCCCCTTCTCCATACTTTTTACTTAGTGAATGATTATGTTTATTAGATGAAGACAATGTCTCTCTACACAAAAGGTACCCAAAGGGTCGATTCCTCCACACGGAGCTACCATGGACGCATGGACCGTAGAGCCGGTTTAAGATCAACCCCCAAGTCTTCATCAAATAGCCTCAGAGCTAGTGTTAAAGCAAGTAGATCCGCAAAAACAAAGCTTCCGAACTCTGATGATAGACGGAAGAAAAAGAAAGAACTTTACCATGGATGAACTTGAAGAGAATCAATGGAAACTCATCAAGTCCATGGAAAAACTCTCAAGAATGGTGGAGAACTTCACCTGCGAGAGTCAACCACGAAGAAGAAGGGAGGAAGGGCGATCGGAACGAGCGGCGGATCAGGAGGTCGCGGCCTCTTGGACCCCGCGCAACCGCGCCATGGGGACGGACCAGATCGACCTCCTTATGGAAAGGTAATCCGATTTTGCATTGTGATAACCACATGATGCCCAAATCTTTTGATTCGGAAATTATTTTGAAACAGGAATGAATCTCGGAAGTGACCACAAGTCATACAGAAATCAATAAAGGCATCATCCTCCGCAATGAATTACCACGCGAGGAAACGCATGGTAAGGCACCGCGAGGAGGAGAAGGGGATGCGCATCTACACACCGGGGAAGCGAGCAACACTCCAGCTGTCGAAATCCTGCCCTGGGTGAATTTTGCAAGGACCCCCGACGAAAGAAAAGATGGCCAATCTCGTTGAAGATCTGGCCGAAGAGCAAGAACCAAGAGAGGTTACGGAGAAAACTGACCACCAGGAAGGCATGGGTTCCCTAGGGAATTCCGTCCGATCGGGGAGAGTCTCTACCAGTTGACCCGTTCGAGCAAGTAGCAGAAACCAACCGACAGGAAACCTCCACACCAACCAAACAGGTAATGGAACAAGACCTGTACGGTTCCGTCTGTGGAAACACTCGGATCAAAAAGTTGGGTTGACATGCTTAAGGGCACGGCTGGCACTGCTAATTGGGAAACCCCTAAGAAGGTAAGAACGGTCAAGACACCCAAACTCGCGCAAAACTTGTTTTCCGAGGAGGTGCTTGTGCATAATCCATTCAATGGGTTGGAAGGAGAGGGCAAAAATGGTGGGCAAACTGCACCTGATGTAGGAGAAGTGTTGTTGAATACTGGCGGTGGATCTGACCATCGAGAGGTCAGAAGGGAAGGGAACACTGCGTCTGCAACCCCAATTCTGGGAGTAGTCAACTCAAAGGCGCAGGCGAAGTCATGAAACTGCGAGGTGGGACAACCATCCACAAGGTTCCGGTGACCACTCGGTACCGTGATACCGAAGGATCCAAAACTGGCAAGAAGAATGGGCACAAGACAAGTTTCATGACATTCAAAAGGATTTTCCCTAAGCGGACGACGGGGCTTTCTTGTTCCTTTGTGGGAAGATTCAGGGGGAAACGACGTGGATGCTCGTGGATAGCGGCTCTGAGCTCAACCTCATGACCCATGCGCCAGCCGCCCGATTAGGGTTTCCACTGGAGCAACTGGCCCTGGAGCGCTTTCGAGTCGCTACCAGGAATGGTGGTCATCTGGCTTGTTGGTACCATTACCATGACGTGGTAATCAACATACAGGATAACCTGTTCACCACCGATTTCCACATAATACCTATAGTGGGGCCAAAAGCCAAGATCATCCTAGGATCAACTTGGCTACGTGCCGTCAGTCCTTGCACCATGAATTTCCGTGCAAAGACAATTGGTGTGACGCGATTCGCTAACACCATTACCCTATGGGCTAACCGGCGGGAGCCACCGGCTAAAGATGACACTGAAAGTGATATCTCAGCGAACGGCGAAGCACAAAAAGGGTACATGACGACAGAGGAGGGCGAACTACCGCCTAGCAAAGAGGAGGGTGACCCGACACTCGGTAACGAGTTGTATACGGTTACAAACGACTCCGGTCAACCCAAGGAGGGCTATGACCAGAAGGAAGTTGCGACTAGACCAGATCGAAAGAGAAAGCTCGCCGCAAGCGTACGCAATATGGAGACCCGAAGTCAAGCCCGAATAGAGGCTGAAAATAGGGGTGCCATCCCCGAGGGGCGCACGCGCGAAGGCTCTGGCAAGGACCATAGAATGGGCCTACGGAAGAAAGCAAGCGTAAGAGGCTCGGAACCTGGCTCTGATACCTTCTCCCTTGATGGCACAAAGAGCCTGTTAATGGCTTTGGGAGAAGAGCTCGATCCTGAGAAAGGACGAGTTATGTGGTTGGACGGTTGGATGGGGCCAAACCCCGTTGAGGTCCTCGTCGACTATGGATCAACGATGAATTACGTCTCCACACGTCTGATTGAGCGACTAAGCTGGCCACCTGCCCGCGAAACTAAGGAGAACAGGCTCCTCACCGCGGATGGACGACCGCACGAGAGCAACATCTGTTATGAGAAGGTGTGTCTTTACATTCAGGGTGAAGAATTCATTCTCACCTTGCATGTTCTGCCCATGCCGCACGTGGACGTTGTGTTGGGTGTGCCCTGGTTCAAAACGGTCAACCCGGTGCTCATGGACTTTGAGACCTTGACCATGACCCTATGGCACGGTTGTAAGTCAGTGGCCCTGAGAGGGTTAGGCTATCCCGGGGAAAAAGACGGCGGAGGGAGCTCCATCGAAGAAGACGTGGAATGTTGGGAAGACGACGAGCCACCGCAGGTTCTCTCTGACAACGAGGAGAATCACCCGGAACCATACTTGGGTCCATATGGCAAGATGGTGTCTCCCTTGACGGTAGCTCAACTTCGTCGCTGGCTTAGGAAGGTTGACGCGACGACGCACCACCGGAGGAGGATGTGAAGGAAGACGGCGGACCTTGAGGACAAGGTCATTTTTAAGGGGCGACGATTGATGAGAACCTAGAAGCCCAAGCCCGGTTCACCACCGGTCCAAGCCTCTTACATCGTATCTAGACTAGGATTATGTTTACTTAGTCATTAAAAGTCCAATCTCTAGAGACTATCTACTTAGATTGGTAATTATCTCTTAATAGTTGCTGATAAGGTAAGATCAGGAATATTCCTTGAATATCCTATTCTATACTTATGAGAGAGTATCTTTCATATTTATCTTCCATATCCTTGTATACTCCACCACTATATAAGTGACCCTTTCCCCATACTTTTAACTTAGTGAATGATTATGATTATTACATGAAGACGATGTCTCTCTACACAAAAGATACCCAAAGGGTCGATTCCTCCACACGGAGCTACCCATGGACGCATGGACCGTAGAGCCGGTTTAAGCTCAACCCCCAAGTCTTCATCATAATACGTCCAAGTTATATTTATGACCACATGTCTAGATTTCAGACACATTTCTTTAAGAATTTGAAAACATCAAATTTTGAGCGAGTAGTTGTCCCCTCTGCATGAGTGAAAATGCTATACATTCAATTTTTTTAAAACTTTTTTTACTACCTTAGACTTTAAAATTGAGGAGTCATAAGGTGGTGCAGTCGTTAGTAGTTGGGCTAGTGAAGGAGAGATGCACAGTTCGATTCCTGATGGTGGCGGAGTTATAAGGTTGGTTTAAGTGTGGAGAAATAAGGTGGTTTTAAGAAATTTTTATAACATTAATGTAGGGGTAGTTGTAATATTTTAAAAAAAACTTTAATATTTTGTTTTGTCTTTTTGAAGTACTAATCGCTCCATAATTCAAATTCATCTGCACTCGCTAGGCCCCAAACTTTAGTGTGAACTATATATTTCCTCAATTCACCGATTAAATTTTAGGGCGACGCTAACCACTATCAAATTTTCATTCATTAGAGCACTCCTTATGGAGATTTTTTTGGGACTTAATTGAGGCTTAAAACCTCAATTAAGCCAAAAAATGCTTCCAATTGAGGCTTTTATGGAGCTACTATTTAGTAGCCCATCGGAATGGGCTACTAAATAGTAGTCTTTATTTAAGCCCCAAATTATATTAAAAAATTGTTTAATTATATTTTCTATAGTAGAAAAATTAATAATAGACTCACATGTGGTATATGGGACCTACATATAAGCCTTAAACTCCAAACCATTGGAGTCTTCAATTTAGGAAAGCTTTTTTTGGAGCTTATATGTTTAAACCCCAATTAAGCCTAAAACCATAAGGAATAAGGAGTGCCCTTAGTACTTTGTTTATATCTACAACTTTATGAATTATTCATTTTTTATTTATTTAAACAAGAAATAATCTCTTCGTTTAGCTGGTTCAAGAAAAAAAAAAAAAGAGGAGATAATCTCACTCTAGGCGTCTCTTGTGAGTTGTGACCCCTAATAATAAAAAATGGCTCATTAGTTGAACAATTACATATTAGGTCGGAAATTGATTTTTTGGTTGACTATCAATTATTTAATGAAGTGACATCAACAGTAAAATGAGATTTCAAACATTACCTTAGCATGTTTAACTTTTTTATTTGTAGAACGGAACTGTTGAGCTCCAATAAATCAGATGTCTAGTCGGAGCTGCTCCAATTTGATCGAAGCTGCTCTGCAAATTGGAAGCTCCTATTTGCTGTTTCATTCTCTCTTCTTTTTCCTTTTCTGTTTAATTTTATATTATTTTCAATTTTTTCTTTTTAATGATCGGCTTAAGTTAAAAAGAGAAAGTGAAGAGAAAGATAATCACAGCGGCGCAAGTACTGGAACCATATATCAGACCGTTAAAAGGCGATGGTGGCGGAAAACTGTAGTTAGATGCTGATGCCCTGGGCCTACGGATGCGGGCACGTGGTCCCACAGCCTGGTCCAGTTAGACCGTGTGACCGACCGACCATCTTCGCTCCTTACCTTTTAATTTCCCATTCCTAACCCACTTGGTTAGTGCTCAAAAGTGCTAATGTTTCCTTTTCTTAAGCAAGACTCCGATGTTTAATGTCTCAACTCTCATTCTAGCCAGTAGCTTGTAATTAACACTCTGATTCTGGACATAATAAGTGTTTTCTAGTAATTCCCAATTCACTGTAGTTAGAGACTACTGTGAAAGTTTATATAGAAGATAATATTGCAAATATCAATTAAATTCTACTAACATATATTGAATCTAATTTTAACGATATGTTTCGATCTAATTTAACGATGGAGGTCTTCATCTCTAAATTAGTTCATCAATTTTGTTATTAATTTAAATAAAGCAGGACTGAACAATAAATCGACAAAAATACACTAGAGACCCCTCCCTATATTATCGGTCATTGTTTACCTTTACATTCTTATCTCTAAATTACTTCTACTTAAATTCAATCTAAACATACAATAAATTTTCATACCAATTTGGTTTTAAACAATGTACTGTATATTAAAAAATGACTAATTTGTTTCCTTAAGAGGTAAGTGTTGTGTGCATCTAGCTCCACTCCCTGAGGCTTTGCAGGGGTGGGGGAGCTAGTGGGACATTAATGTGAAAGAAAGGGTTTAATTCTCTTGTTCCGGTTTGAAAGTTTTCAAAAAACACATAATTTTATATCTACCTACATTTAACGCGCGCCTTAATTTTGCAACTTCAATGTAACATTTTGTAGGGATTCCATCACACAAAGGCCGCCAAGTCATGGTTAGTTCTTGGGCTAACAAGTCTTTTTGGAAATTCTTCGGATATTAAGACGCGTCGTTCTTTTAGATTTCTTTTATGTTTATAGTTCTAGTTACCAAAGACTAGTTGTTACACGGTAACTACTATATATTTGTCGAAGGACACAACCCATTGTTTACAATTTTAATGCAATGAGAAGATGACTTTCCAAAATCTCTATGACGTCGACCTCTCTTTTTCTTTATTCTTCTGTCGTCGTTCCGTTCATACAAGAACACGGTCTCTCTTCCCTTTTTGTACAGTTGTGCCACCTGATTCGTGCGTATCATGACAAATTATCGAAACACACTCCATCTTTCGTTAATTTGAAGATCCATACACAGTTGCAACTAAATATATATAGAAGAAAAGCCCATTAAATTTTGGCTTAAGATATGGCAAATGAGTTTCTTTTCTTTTTCCTTCTTTCAAAAGAAATAGATTATGTCAAATGGGCAAACAATATTGCGGTTTGAGTTTGTGGGATGAGCCATTTGTACTTTGTGTGATGTTTTCTTTAATACTTTTACCGTTTTACGGAAATGAAAAAAAAGAAATATATATCTCATAAAATTAAATTAAAACTGTTTTATTATTACTTGAAAAGAAAAAACATTAGCCCCCCATAGGAAAAGCGGCAGGTACAATGAAAGCACTGCACGACGACTCTGATCGTTCCACTTATAATTTGAACTTGAATAATAATCCTAATTAACACTAAAACTTGGCGAAAATTCAATATATTTATATGTAGTGATGTACTCATTTGGGCAAGACAAGAATTTATTTCGAAAAGGACGCTGACTTGCCACATGTACACTTGTGAATTGGACTGTATAAACCAGTTCAAATATGAGACGTGCCACCATTTTATAGTTTTATGTTGATATATTTTGGTCCCCAATTTTCTTTTCACATGAATAAATATAGGAGGAGTATCTATCTATCTATTAATATATGAAAGCTAGGTTTTGTTTTGATCTAAGAACACACTTAGAGGTGTATTCACACTATGTGGCATTTTGGCCAAAAATATTTTCTAAACTATTTTATTGCATTTTAAATTCCTTTTAAATTTTAATAAAAACCCATATTTAATGTTTTCAGTGATCCATGTTTAATGTATGAAAAACATTAATATGGAGTAGTGGTTACAAAATTAAATATTTTTCACACTATTTGCAAGTAAACCAACATATTCTTTTATTTATATATTTATTTTCACCTCTATTATAAAATAAATAAATAAATAAATAAGAAAGTTAGGCTTTAACTAATATTGAAAATGTTAAAACTAAGGTAAGAATAAGGTAAACTATACATAATGTCAAAATAATTTTAATAAATATTGAAATATTTCAAAATGAGAATTAATATTCTTCTAAGTTCCATGTCCAATGAAGTAGAGATCGTACCTGCTGACGGTACTAAATCTTAGCCAGTAGTAAATATGTAATAAATATTAGTCAGGAATATATGAAAGCTAGGTTTTGTTTTGATCTAAGAACACACTTAGAGGTGTGTTCACACTATGTGGCATTTTGGCAAAAAATATTTTCTAAATTATTTTATTGCATTTTAAATTCTTTTAAGTTTTAATAAAAACCCATATTTAATGTTTTTAGTCATCCATGTTTAATGTATGAAAAACATTAATATGGAGTAGTGGTTACAAAATTAAATATTTTTCACACTATTTGCAAGTAAACCAACATATTGTTTTATTTATATATTTATTTTCACCTCTATTGCAAAATAAATAAATAAATAAATAAATAAATAAGAAAGTTAGGCTTTAACTAATATTCAAAATGTTAAAACTAAGGTAAGAATAAGGTTAACTATACATAATTTCAAAATAATTTTAATAAATATTGAAATATTTCAAAATGAGAATTAATATCCTTCTAAATTCCATGTCCAATTTGATTTGTGAGTTTCCACAAAAAGAGATATTTTTTTTTTCCTGGCTGAAATGATTATAGTTAACAAAGACAATTATTAACTAAGTTTCATGAAAATAAAGACGATGCACAAGATTATTGAATACAAATATATTTGTTTAGCGTTCTATTTATAAATTACGGTAAACAAAATTAGATATGCATAACAAAGTGAAAGATTGTCTCATGGATAATCATTATTGTGCCAATTTAATATTTTTAGTGTCTTCATGAGAGGTTGGGGTTAGAGTCCCAAAAGAGGTATAAGGTGGTATAGGTGTATTTGAAGTTAACTTTAGTTTGAAAGAATGAATATATTATATGAATAGTTGTCCTTCTATTTAAATATCCATTTCAGTTTTCAAAATTTATTTTGACCACAAGTTTACTTTTAAATTATATCTAATTAAATTTACTTTTAAGTTCTTTAATAAAAAATGACCTTACAAAAACAAATGAATTTTCATTAGTCGAGTCTATGGGTTAAAATATGCTTAAGCCTCTTATGTTTTTTATCAGTATTTTCTCTTTTTATTTTTGATAATACATGTTATATTTAAAAATTAACATGAAAATGTATAATTAATTTCATTTAGTGTGTTTCAATATAATTTGTGGCCCAAATTGAACTCAAAGGAAAAAAATTAAAAACCATCTAAACCTAAAGAGTCGGGTCTTGATTAGAGTGATTGTGCTGTTACAAGTTACAACTAAAATCAGAGCGGGATCGATGCCAAACCCACGAGGGTTGCAAATGGTTAGTCACTTGATATAATTAATCTGACCTAAAGGTTAGATGAGTCCAAAACTTATGAGTGACGGATCTGGTCAAAAGCGGATAATATCGTACAAGTGAGATGTACAATATTTGACATAGTCATGAAGCCTTATGAGTGATCAAAAATCAAACATGTGTAACTGTAATTCCCGCATCAACATCGCTTAATTATGAGTGAACAAGATAAAGGGAATATATGTTAGACCATCACTCTCACATGGTATGAGGCATTTTGGGTGTGATCAAAAGTAAATTCGTGCGGGCTCAAGTCTAAAGCGGATAATATCATACCATCGAGATGTGTGTGGGTTCGTCATTGGTAACCTCGCCGGCCCAACAGGCTGGGTCTCGCCCCATTTGTGTGGACGGGTCGTTACAAGTGGTATCAGAGCGTGATTGATTGAAATTGAATAAACTAAGTGTCATGCAGGGCAAAGTGCTGCACCGTATGGGCGGTGGAGACACCTCTTGAGCCCTTAGGGGCCGCCTCTAGAATCCTGCACGGATGGTTGGCACCGGGACTCGAGAATTTAAGGGGGGTAGATTGTAATACCCCGCAACCCACATCGCTTATGAGTGAATGGGATGAAGGGTATATATGTTAGACCACCACTCTCACATGATGTGAGGCCTTTTGGGTGATACCAAAAGTAAACTCATGCGCGCTCAATTCTGAAGCGGACAATATCATACCATGGAGATGTGTATGGGTCCGTCATGAGTAACCTCGCCGGCCCAACAGGTCTCGACCCATTAGTGGCCGGGTCGTTACAGTAACGGTGTGGAGCACAACGGACAATATCATAATACAATGATATGCGTACATGTTTTAGATGTACTCAAATTATAATCATCAAATAATTTTCTTATATATGTAATGTCTTTTCATAATTTACTATACACCAGTGAAACTATACCGTGACATCGCCACGGGTTATTACTAGTTCACTTAATTACTCGTTAAATCGTAGTCATATCGATGACTAAATATTATTCTGAGGTCACGATATTTTTTGATGAAACGTACAACTATACCGTATGTCTCCACATGAGCAACACTCAATTTAATTATCTTAATTAAGTGTTATATTTATGTATAAAAACTTATAATTAGGTTAAATAAACCCGTTGACTATATTTTGTTTCCAACCAGACCAAACGTACACGATAATTTGCTTGTTAATTAATAATAATCAGTAGACAAAAAAGAATTAACGAAGTGAACGTGGCTGTTAGTGATCAGCTTAATTCACGCTGATTATGCAACTCTACTAAGATTCTTTTGAAAATATTGGTTTAAATACGATTAAGTATTTCATCAGTCAACTAAATTTACATTAAAGTAATTAATTCATCTGAGTATGTCACGTGTTGCCCATACGGCATACGGGAGAGATATTATCGTCACTGTAAACATATACTCCACCTAATACATGAGTAAATATTCTTTAATATCTCTAAATTATGTTAAGCTCGGTTTTCTTTGTCAAAAAAAATTAAAATGAATTGAACAGAAATATATATAAATGAACTTATTTGTCGTTAATTAAATAAATCTAAACTGAAGAAAATCAAAATAAATTTGAACATATAAAATTGAATGAATCTAAACAAATTCTTAGTATTAATCTCAATAACTGGTCTTGCACCGTTGCACGTTGACGGAGAATATATAATACCACAATTTGTACTACTATATACTCCGTATATAGTTGGAACTTGGAATATATGTTCGCTAGAAAGGTCACGATTAAATTGAACACAAATGAATGTACTATTTTGTTTTTACTGAAGTGGACGAGATATTTTTTCCGTGTTTATGAATATTAGTACTATTAATTTTCTCCTGTGTTAACGTGTTTCAGTATGTTCACACATCCGAAAAGTAATATTGGGACACTTGTGGTGTGGAGTGACATATTACTATTTATCTTCGAAAATATTTAATATAGTTTGACCTTTAAAAAATCATTTAGTAGGAGTATTTATTTATTTCTTTAATGTTTGTTTTTGAAAAATATTGACTTTCAAATTGGAAAAGGACACACTGGCATGTTCAAGATACTGTTAGTTATTCGCTTCCAATTATTGAGCCACACGTTAGTCTCCGTTAATGTCTTGGTGTGACGGTGTGGTTAACTGTTAACCTTAGCCAGTGTTTTGGTTAGTTGTGGGTAGGGGTGTTAACGAATCGATCTGATCGTGAGCGATCGTGATAAAGATCGGTCAAAGCTCGGATCCTGATCGAGATCGATCGGTCAACGCGAGCTTGATCGTGATCATGATCGACTCATTTTGATCATGAATCGGTCACCTTGAGAAATGATCGAAAGCTCGCGATCAGATCGTGATCAATAATTAATTTAATTTATATTTTATTATTATTATTATTATTATTTTATTATTAATTATAATTATTATAAATCAACGACAATGAAAGGTTTACAAAAAATTAGTGGGCAGCCGAGAAACAAGCTGTGCTCCCACTCCCTTAGCAATAGCAAAACTAACTCTAGAAAAAATAAAATGAGCAGCGCGCGCCCCAGGATTCTGAGCCAAAGCGAAACCCCGAATTCTAACAAGCAAATCCACAGCATCAACATCCAACTCCCCAAGCGTCGAGAAAGAGAAAGGAAGGAATCCATACCCCTTAGCCGCACACAAGTCCCGATACTTCACAGACTTGCGCCTAGCAGCATCAGCAACCGCATGTCCAGGCACAAAGTCCACCAACCCAGTCAGATCCACACACACATCCCGTCCCCTATCCCAAGCATAAAGGAGCAAGTCTGCAGGACGGAGGGACCTGTCACTCCCATCGCTCAAACCAATATCCACCTCCTTACCAGCAGAGATGCCAGATCGAAAACAAACATCCAAAAGAGTGTCACGAACAAGGTTATGGCGGTGCTTGATACCCACCACCCCAGCACACGACACCGCATGGTCACCAAACAAATCCCCATAAAAAACACGAGAGCAAGCAGAGCAAGGCAAGGACACCGGAAACAAAGCAACACCAAGCCGATAACCCAGGACACACCTGTAAGTCCTCCCGTTCATAGTCTGGCCCAAACCCGGAATAGGAACAACCCGCAACCAATAAGAAGAATGGGCACCTCGCTGAGACGTCCAAAGAGCTACCTGGCGAGGAGATAAAGAGAAAACAGATTCTGCAGAAGCAGCAACCTTCGTGAAATATATATCTGCCAGTCTCTTCATAAGTCTGGGGGCAGCGATCTCACTGGGGTTGCCCAAAAGGTCAGAACCTGTGGTCTCAATAAACAAAGACAGGGCACCATCAAAAGCAGGGCCAAGGGAAGTGATACCAGAAGGACACAAGAGCTTAGCCTGCAAACCAGCAGACTGGAGGCTGGAAGCAATGAAGGCATAATGGCGAACATCCGCAGCAGTATAAACACCAATCCCCAAAAGAAAAGGGTAAAGTAGCAAGCCGCCACTGCCAATCACCAAAACCGGGACCCCACGCCGTAACAATACGCTCCAAGGAGGATCTGAGAGCCCGATCAAAAGAAAACTGGGCCGACTGAAAGAAATCAGGAGGGCAAGTGCGCAAAGCAAAATAGAGCTTTGAAATACCAGTACAAGCACGAAGCAACAACAACTCACACTGCGGATCATTAAGCTTGGCGACAGAGTCCATGAGCTCGATGGTCTTATTCACCCTCTTCACCACAAGCTCACTACTAAAACCAGGGCACACACTGACCGAGCCACCTAAGACTTTGACCCCTCGGAGTGGCCTGGCAATAGAAGGAGGAAAAACACCAGGAACCCTACTCCTCGGATCTTCCACCGGCCAAAAAATCTCAATTTTGTGAACATTGAGGTGAAGACCAGAACGCGGCCCATCATCCAAGATCATCTTTAAGACCTTGCCCACGACTAAGGTATCTCCGACAATGGTGCCATCATCCAAATACCAAGCCTGCAAGGACAAGGCAAAAGAATCCCTGATCTTACAAACCAGCAGGTGTAAAACCAAAGCAAAGAGAAGAGGACCCAAAGGATCGCCCTGCTGGACCCCCTCACCAGACCAAAGAATGTGCTCCCCATAGTACAACCTGGCCGGACTGGAATAACAGAACTCAACCCAACGGTAAAGGACTGGACAACGGCGACGAACCTCAAGCAACATAACCTCACGATCTACCATGTTGAAAGCATTCTGAAAGTCAACTAACAACATGGTCAAGCCCACCTCACTGCCTCTCGCCTCAACAAACCGACTCAAGGCATGAAGAATAGCCTCACCTCCACAGGGTACCCCAACCCCAAACTGGAGACCGTCAAAGTACCCAGACAAAGAAGGGCCAACCAAAACAGCACCCACCTTAGAGACCAGGCGCCGCCAAACAGTACCCACAACAATCGGACGTATACCACCACCCGGCTTAACCAGCGGAGTGAGAGGTGCACTAGCAATATACTCACCCAAAACATGCGGGCACTGACCCTCCAAGAAAATATGAACCACCCGAGTGATGGAGGTGATCAAATCATCAGAGAGAGCAACAGCAGCACCACCCAGACAATCCAATAAGTGCTGAGCTCGCAGACCATCTCGACCACAAGAGGTGCCACGAGGGAAACTACGAATCATATCTCGAACCGTAGTACTGGAGGCAGAAAGGGCACCAAGGCCAGCAGGGCCTTGGTCCAACAACTATATTATTATTATTATTATTATTATTATTATTATTATTATTATTATTATTATTATTATTATTATTATTATTATTATTATTATTATACCTATCTTAACCCTAAATTTGTCCAACAACTTTCAAATCTATCTTATGCACTTTGAATTTATGTTAGTCTTATTTTCTGTAGTGTTTGTAATAGATTGTATTTATGATCGACAAGGTTACATATTAAAAAAGCTAATTTTCGTGCTTTAACGAGTCGAGCGATTGCGATCGTGATGAGCTGGCGATCAATGTGATCATTCACGAGCCGATCACGATCACAATTTTGTGAAGCTCGACGATCACGAGCCGATCATGATCAGCCCTATATTTATGACAATCATTGATCGACAGAGCTCGTTAACAACCCTGGTTATGCAGTATGATATTTCACGGTCTTCTATTCTAGGTAAATATAATCGTTTTATCTTCACTTGGTAGTAATTTCGCAAGCCTAGCTAATATTGGAGAAATTCTTATACTTGTTCCATCAGACTTTGGTAGACATTGTTTTTTTTTTCTTTTGAATGACAAATATTACAACTACTCCTACACTAATGCTATACAAATTTCCCAAACCACCTTAATTCTTCATACCAAAACCAACCTTATAATTCCGACACCGCCGGAGATCGAACCATGCACCTCTATTTCACTATCCCAACTCCTTACCGCTGCACGGTTGCACCACCTTATGACTCCACTTTGGTAGACCTTGTGGTTTTAAATAGCACCACATTATTAACTATCATGTGTGGCCTACTCTTGATGACATAGGTGACACATTAGTATGAAAATACTATATAATAAATCCGGTCTATAATACTATATAATAAATCCGGTCTATAATCAACTTCCATACCATTTGGTCAATACTAATGTGTCACCTATGCCATCAAGTGTGGGCCAGACATGATAGTCAATAATGTGGTGCTATTTAAAACCACATGATGTATCAAAGTCTCCATGGACCAAGTCTAAGATTACCCAATCGTATAATAGACCCCGTCTATGATCAATTTCATTGTCCTTGTGGCTCTAAATGTGTCACATATGCCATCAAATGTGGGTCACACATGATTGTCAATAATGTGGTGCTATCTAGGGTGTTTGCAACAACTTAGCTTATTCATCTTATCACTTATTTTTAGCATAAGTACCTTTTTGAGTGTTTGCAACAACTTGTAAGCTGGCAGATTCTCTCAAATTAAGCTGGATAAGTTGAAGCCGGAGAAGTTGGGTTGTACCTCCTTAAGCATCTTCTTCTTAAATTAAGTTGTATTTTAGTTGTTTTTGTCAAAAAAATTAGGTTTGCAAACACTACTCCTACAACTTATCTAACTTTTAAGTAGTTTTTTTGTAAACACCCATCAAATTCTTTAATATGCTAACTTTACCAACTTCTCCTTTAATTAAGACACTTATTTTAAATTAAAATTATTGCAAACACCTCTTAAAACTGCAAGGTCTACCAAACTCTCATGGACCAAGTCTACATAAGAATTCCCCATATCTGACAACGAACCATAGCTCAATTGACAAGCTGCTTCACCTCCAACCAATAGGTCGGGGGTTCGAATCACCACGGGAATAAATGGGGAACTATTATTGATCCTCGCTTTGCCACTTCGAAAAAGAATTTCCCATACCTCAATAAACTATACCCACTTGCATTCCATAATTATTTATACAAAATGCCACAACCTTATTAATGAAGTCATATCGTCGGACGGAGGGAGTATTTTTTTTTTCTCTTACCAAATATCTAAACAACACATTAAACTCATTACAAGTACCATTTGGTTTTTTTTCCTAGGAAGCATCAAAATATTGGTCAAACCCAATCAAAATAACATTTTCGGGCATTACTAGTATTAGATTACTGTTGGTCAAAGTAACATTGTATTGGTAGTGCTACCAAGTAACAATTTTTTTTATATGTTGAGTTCGTATCAACAATAGTCGATTACCTGATCACAAAAGTTCACAATAACAACTAAACCACCAAGAACTTGTTGCACCAAATCAAACACACAACCACACGCAACCAAACCAGAAAATAGAACAAGAACGATAAGCAAGAAAGACACAAGAGTTTAACGTGGTTCGGTTCTAAATAACCTACGTCCACGGAGATCAAACAACTTCCACTATATTATATCAATCCCAATTACAAGTCCCTAACAGTATGCAAGAAACAAGAACCAATCTGTCTCTCAAAGCTAGAACCTATAATCTATATAATATATCACCATTCGAAGTAGTCGATTCGGATCTTCAAGCTCTATTGAATCGTACCTAAGCATAAAATAATCATCATTTTATATTGCATACAAATCGCAACTAAAACTTAAGAGAAATCGAATCCTTAATAAGGACAATGTCCTTTTCCTGTCTGCTGTCGGACTCCGGAGATTCACCCAGAGGTTGACAACCCCTACCTCAACACATCTCTCTATTTATGTATTGAGATAACATCAACTTTACAGTATATTATATAAACAATGGAAAAAATTAATAAAAAAATGTGAACTTTATATAGATAGTTTTACTATTATATTATATTGTATGTGTGACATAAAAATATGTTTAAAAGTTTAGCATTATTAAAATCAACCTCTGATTTGAAGTTTGAACTGTCATAATTAATTCCTCCATATATAATAATCAATCAAACTATATATACATGCATCTTCTTTTTTGTTTTGGAATTGAATGAAGGACAAACAGCAATGGAACGCGACATGATGCAATGGATAAATTACAAGTAGGAGGAATTGAAGAAGAAGAGATGTACACCCATGCCTAGCTCTTAAATTCAAATGTGATGATGAATGATCGATAATGGAGTCATGCAACAAACCCAAAAATCACTCGTGAGTGACATCTCCAGATTTTGACTCTAAATTTTCATAGAAGATAAGCATATCATATTCAAAATCCATACCAAGTTAATGCATGTAGCAGCGTGGAGCAACCACGATAATTAACATCTGGAATTCTGGATAAGCTAGTCTAGATGACTAAGATAAGAACATTAATTAACAGTATTTTAATCCATTTCGGCCCCACCACTTTTTTAGGATAAGCCGTTACAACTTACAACTTCACCTTCAAACTTCTTATCCACTAACAACCATAGACTACTAATTGCTCACTTTGTTTTTACTTGCACCACACCATTTTTGCCTGCTCCCATAACCATGCATTTGCTTTCTTCGCATGAAAGATTCAACTTCTCAATTAGATAAACTGATGATCCATAAACATTAAACTGAACGGTTCATATAATTTGAAAACATCGAAAATTTAGACACGAGTAGTAAACATTAAACTGGACGGTTCATATAATTTGAAAATATCGAAAATTTAGACACGAGTAGGAAACATTAAACTGGACAGTTCTATGATCTATTCACCTTGGTTGGTTGGTTGGAAAAAGATTGATCGTTTTGGGAGGCTTCAGTTTTGACTTCCATAGCTCCGAGCTGTCAGATTCGATCCATAGTTCTTGTTTGTTTCTTGTGCGATTTTGTTGGCTTTGTAATGTTGTTCTTGTTTTGGTCTACATGTTGTTTCGTGGTTTGTTTCTATACCACCTTATATTTTCACACCTAAACCGCCTTATGTCTTCATTAGGGATCAAATCATGTACCTCTAATTCACCAATCCAGTTCTCTTTTACTAGATCACCTTATAACTTCCGATTTTTTTGAAGTAGTTGGAGTATTATGTTACGTGGAGTGGAGGGAGTAGTTTAAGTGTGGTTTAATCAAATACCGGGGCGAATGGGTAAATAAAGTAATGGGCAGTTGGTTAAGTTTCAGTTGGGGGGGCGGTGGAGTAAAGTCAAGAAATTGGATAAAACGCGACTTGTGATTTTGACGCTATCTAGTATCTATATTATCATCTTAAAGTTGGTTTAATTTCTTTATGGGCCTTTTCTAAATTCAAGCTAGCTTTTTCTACTTTACAACTTACAAGTCAATCAATTGTAGTATATAGGATAGGAGAATTGACGGAGAGCAATCCATGCATGAAACTATGAAATCCGGCCCTTTACTAAGTTATCAATGTCATCAACACTCCAAAATTAATAATACACACACACAACGATCTAGATGATCGGTCGAGGAGTTAGCTTTCAATTTATAAACAGGACTTTTCAACTTGTGTGGCAATTAAGAAAACAGAAAGCGAAATAAGCTAGAGTGAAGTTAATAAAAGGAAAGGAAATTGTCGGGAAATTTCAGTTTTCATTGTGTCCTACACAATTGCATGTCTGCTTCGATATTAACAGATGGGCTTTTGCTTCTTCGAATTTTCATGTCATGATTAATTTTTAGATATCTGCTTGAAATAATAGGCAACAGGCATCGATTATTCGTAGCGCTTAATCTTATAATCTAGTAGTATGTTCTAAAAAACAGAACCGAAATTTGGACAGTTCAGCTCTCTAAAAGAGGTTTCTAACCCAGGTTTTCTATGTCTGCTAGAAATACACCGATCATGTTCCATAATATATGTTTAATATAGTAACTAACAGTCACTGAATGTGCACTGGTTAAATCCCACGGTTGATGTAAAAACCTGTAAACCTCGACTCAGAAGGCATAAATCACGGATTTGAACCTCTGACGAAGAGAATAATACTCTTTCCTTTTTATCAACTGAGTCATTCTTACGCACACATTAATAATTTTGCTCACACAAAAAGTTGCTATTTCCCATATGTTAGAGAAAACTATTGGATAAATTGGATGAGTTTGGCAACTAGAGTTGTACTACTCCATCTATTTTTTTTTACAAGTTTCCTATGTATTTCTCCTGTAATATTTCAGGAAAATGAGTGTAAGTGAAGTATTATTTGAGTAAGGAATGAAAAAAGTACCATGAGTGAGGTATTATTTGAATAAAGAATGAGAAAAGTATAGTGAGTGGGGTATTATTGTAATGAAAAATGAAGAAAGAACGGGAAATGGAGTTGTAAAGTTGTATGATGGATATAAGGAGTACAACCAATCTTCTTTGAATGGGAAGCTTCAAACGAAACGCGGAGGGAGTATGATTTTTGCTAAGATCAGAAGTCAGAGAAAATCCGGCCTAGAGGCCTCAGAAACCAATATCATGGGTTTAAATTTGAAACAACTTTTTGGGCCATGTCCTTTTCAATGAAATAGGCCCAGAAAATTATACGGAGGCCCAAAAGTTAGGGAATTTGGTTCTTCGACAAGCCCATCAAATGAATTCTTGGAAAGTTCCTTAAAAAAACAAACAGCACCAAGGGGAAATTGTGGAGAACTGCTTAGAACTGGAGCAGGGCTTTAACAAATCTTCTACGATGTATATCATGTTTTACGATCATACAAGAACACACTACTTTACAAAGCTGAATTCTATTCACAGTTCCGACAAGTCAAATCTCATAGCTGAATAGAAAGATACAGTTGCACTGGTGCCTCTGCTGACTCTCTGTTCTGTGCAAACTGGGCAGTTAGCTCTTCATCGCATTTGGAAACTCACCTTGTGCTTAGTCATTCCTTTTCAGCTTCAGTCTTGCTTCAATGTCTCCACTATAAGGCAAAACATAATATGCATACTGATGGAGTACTGAGAACATAACCATCTCTATGCACACCAACACATTCTGGATAGCCTCTCCCACATGCGCGGTATCTAACCAGAAATGATGGGACTGAAGAATGCCCCTCGAAACAAGCATGTCAAGCACTATTCCCTGTAAACGAATAGCACAAACGTGCATTATAACACTGGAGTGATTCCATGTCAATCAGAGCAGTAATATCCAATTCATCTACGAGTTTCATTGTTTGATAACATAATTGTTTCATTTCTATCATGGTATTAGTCAATAGTCATGTTCAACACACAAATGCAATACTCAACAGTGCTTATTATCGTAATTGTAAGAGATTTCAAGATCCAGCAATAATTTCTGACTAAAACCAACGTATCATCTTCAGCATCTCACCATGAATACATGATGGCTTATCCGTCTTTTAAGTGCAAATTATAAGTTCAATAATGAACATGCAACCAATCATGCCACATTTTATGCAAGCAACAAAGGCTAGAACTTGAAGCCTTCAGAATAACTACTCCAAACTCAGAACTACGAGCTTAAACCTAAAGCGAATGTGCATTTCTTCCTCAGTAAGCACACTGCTACTAATAATCAGCAGAAGGTTTATAAAATATCACACAATCCTTGCAACCTAATCTGGTCACCACTTTACAGATGCTTTGTGATTGTATACATACAGTATGTTTAATTATCAGCTCAAGCTTGATTCGCTGAATTTATTGGGTAATTGTAATAGGTTTAGTGATTTCCTTATTTTATAACTCACCTTACTCACCAGTAGTCCCACTCTCTCAACATACATGATTGACCCTTATAAACCCGGATAGCCTTTCCTATTGTGTTATTCTTTGAATGTAACAAGGACATTCTATACAATTACCCGGATGAATACACCTGTAATTTTCACTTCTTTTCTAATATAGGACATTCTATACAATTACCTTCACCAAATAAGATCCTAATCAAAATAATCTGAAGTCATATCATACAGTACCATATAGAAATCATCCGACTCACTGGCAACACAAGTCGACACAAGAAGAGAAACAAAAATGAAGAACCAGCTGACTTTTTGTGATTAGCGATTCAGAAATGACTCAGACTAACGGCGTCTTTTCAACCTAAGCAAAAACCCTTCAACAAGCTTAAGAAAATCTTACCAAAGAAATACTACAGCGATGCACTCACACACTGCCTACATATCTGTCACACAAAATGGGAGGGAAAAACAAAGGAAGATGGTAACTTACCTGCCAAAAGCAAAAGAAAACAATCCACATGGTGCAGATAAACTTCGTCAAGGGCTTGTGAGGTTCCAATTCTTTCCCAAATACATGGTAGAAGACAACCAAGGAGTATATAGCCAAAGACGACGACAAGAAAAGAACAGCGTTGAATGTCCAATTCAACCAACTAGGATATATCTGCAAAATTTGTAGTGTTACCATCAAAACGGAGCATACAGGACGAATAATAACAAACTGCCATGTCCACTGCTTCAGACGGTTCAACGTTTGATGATTCAAATGAGTCTTTCCGGGCTGCATATTTTCAAAACACAAGTTATCTTAGACAAACATTCATAATCTATTACTCAACTAAATCTTCCGTAGCAATTCAGTATTCAGATTTTAATTCATTCGAGATGACATTCCTGTCACTACTTAACAATGCCTTTGGGATAACAAAAACCAAACAGATGGCTAACCTGTCTCTCTTTAATCTCGTCTGGGACAGCATTCTCGGTCATCGAAATATTCAGATAGCTGTACATCAAACCCAAAAACTTCACAATAACCTGATGAGCCACAACAAGAAATCACCAGAGTCAACCAAACAAAGTTCACTACCACCATTCCACACATGGACTTAATTACTTAAACTTTATCTCAAACGAAAACCCGAAACGCCTCAAATTAACACTCCTTAGTCCTTACACTTTCCCATCTGAACAATTGGTATTTTGTATACAATAATACAAGCATAATTTTTCGAAACCTTTCAGAAAATCTATAACAGGCACAACACAAAGCTATAAAAGCAAAATGGTGATACACACAGTAATTAAAGCAGAACAGAAACGATACTTAACGAAGGCCTCATAGCATGCTTTAACAGAATCCAAGAAAAGGAACAGCGGGTTGGTGCGTTTGACATCTAGCAATCCGACAAACGCAGTAGCAGCAGAGAGTGGAGCAATCATTATGATAAAGAGTATGGACTTCTGCTCCAATGGGTTCTTCCAGTAAAATAGATGTTGAGATAGCAGCTGAAATGTGAAGTGTAAGGTCAGTAAAACAGAAAGCCCAGATACTGCAACTGTGATCTCACCAGGATCCAATTTGGACATATCCATGTTCGTTTTCAGAGATTTTGGAGTGCTTCGCAAAAGGTATTGATCGATTGAGATCAGTGGATAGTTGTATTGAACAGAGCTCCAAAATATTGGTCTTGTGATTGTTTATTGAGGTTTTGAGTTTGGAGACTTTGGAGACTGCGAGGGAGGGGAAGAAAGAAGGTCAACGATCATGACTTTTCCACGATTGGGGGCTTGAAAAGTTTTGGTTAATTGCATACAAGGGGCTCAAATATTTGTGTGTAATGGATTCGGTTACCATTGTTTACTCTCTTACTAAATGGATGTTTTACTTCATTTATTTACTCATTAGTCCATCCGTTTCGTTACAAACTTCTCTTTATCCTTTCCATTTTGTAACCTAAAACCCGTGAATCTCATTGGACTGCTGTCTATTTTGTCTTTGACGTAGACCTGAACAATTTCAAGTTATGCAACCAGAACGGACACTTTCAGTTTGGGAAAGAGAATTGTGAGTTTGAATTTAAAAAAGAGTTATTATCATGGAAGGGTATCCTTGTGACACCTAATAACAGATTAATACCCTTTAGTTCAACAATAACATTTTAGTACCTTTTTGGGTTGACTGCTCAATATTTATAACTTTGCCACCGAGAATTTCATGCCCAAACAAACAAGGCCTTAACTTAACTACAGTAAGAAAAAATTATTTTTCTTTTTTAATTCTTTTATTTTTTTCTTTTTATTTTTTTCTCCCTTTCTTCTTCTTCGATCTTCTTCTTCAGAACTCCGGTCACCGGAATAATTCCGGTGACCGGAGCTCTGCTCCCACCGGCCGGAATAATGCAAGCTCCGATCTGGGAGCACTTAAGCTCCCAGATTAGAGCTTGCAAGCTCCCTGACCGGAGCTCCGGTCAAGGAGCTTGTGCAGCTCCCAGATCGGAGCTGCAAAGCTCCGATCTGGGAGCACTTAAGCTCCCAAGTCGGAGCTTGCAAGCTCCCAGGTCAGAGCTTGCAAGCTCCCTGACAAGCTCCGGTCAAGGAGCTTGTGCAGCTCCCAGATTGGAGCTCCGATCTGGGAGCACTTAAGCTCCCAGGTCGGAGCTTGCAAGCTCCCTGACCGAAGCTTTTACAAGCTCTACAAGCTCCGGTCAGGGAGCTTGTGGAGCTCCCAAATCGGAGATGAGCTCCCAGATCAGAGCTTTTCCGATCTGGGAGTTTTTCAAGTCCGTACCGGATTCCGGTACCGGAATCCGGTACCAGACTTGAAGAAGAAGAAGAGAAGAAAAATAAAAAGAAAAAAAGTAAAAAAAAAAAGAAAAATAAAGAAAAGACTAAAAATATGTAAAATTCAATTACATTTTAGTCCTCCCACACAATCCTGTCTGGCTGCCCAAAAATCAGATTTTGGAACAGTTCTTAGAGCGCCAAGTTGGTCAAATTAGGCACTAAAATGTTATTGTTTGTCTAATGGGTACTAATCTGTTATTAGATACACTATTGATACCCTAAAAAAAAGATACCAGCCCTTAAAAAAATAAGAAATAAACTATTATTTATAATATTAAAAATAACTTAAAAAATAAAATGAACATGCATACTCCTGCAAAAGCGGAACTTCTGCCGGTTCCACTGCGATTCTTCGGGTCCAATATAGTTGGAACCATGACCGAAACCGACGGTTCTGGTTAAAGAACAGGAATTGCCATTTCGGTTAAGTTTTCACTTTCCGGTCTCTTTTAGTCTGGTTTAGTTTGATGAGACTTTTGCCTAATGCTGGCGCGGTTCTTAGCATGTGTGGGCTTGTCGACCGCACATGACCTCCGATTTTCAGGGGCCTCTATTTTTTTAGTCCATTAATATAATAAAATGTAAATGTATTAAAAAGTTTTAGTTTATATTAATAATAATTTGATCAAGCATAACTCATATTCATACATGAATGAATAAAAGAAGAAAAATGCATTTAATTAAAAACTATTGTGTTGCGTAACATTTCTATTTACGATATTCTAAATAATTTATTTAATAAATTATAAAGGTTCAATTATTTAAGAATAAAAAATAATTATTTTATTATTATGGGCCAAATGTGACTAAATTTTCAATTTGACACGGGGACTCCAAAATCTCAAAGAAACCGCTGGGCTAATGTGACTATGTGTCATATAGTCTCCTCGTGACCTTCTCCAATTTGACGTTTGTTTTGCCAAAATGGGTACGGAAAGGGACTTCCATAGCGTTTGCTTAAACCACATCAAATATGAGGAGATTTAGCACAAATTAAATGTAACACACAACACGTGGACCTGCTTACACCTTTGGCTCTCCTATGTAGCTTTGAGAAAAATGAACACCATGGTTTAAAGTTCCCCTCACGTCAAGTGACCTGAAGAACCATACCGGCCTACCTAATTATCAAGTACCAGTTGATTGTGCTTCAAGTCAACATTTTGTTTGAAACTATAGGCAAAGAAGTATGCAATAGTCACACTATTCATTAATGTTTGATCCCATATTATGCTGGAATATGCTCATTGCTCATGATCTTTGCTTCCAGTAATGAATGACTTCAAAATTGTACTTTAAATTTGATAAATCTTTAGCTTGCACTCAATGTAAACTTATAGCTGCCTTTCCCAATATATATAGGAGCAACAGAGATATTCTGGGTCATGCACGTTATCCATTTCTCAGTTCACAATGGAATTTTTCAGTATTTCAAAAAAAGTCCTGTCTGCTTCTGTTTTTGTTTTTCTTGTTTCTGTTTCTTTAATTCGTGTTGAGGCTTGGAGCAAAGAGGGACATGTCATGACTTGTCAAATTGCACAGGTAAAGAAAAATTGCACATGGCTTGAGACTTGAGCCTAGATGTCTTTTCTTTTATTGACAAGCTAGTCCTAATAATATTGGAATTGGTTTTCACTTGAAAATATATGTATCAGGATCTGTTAACTCCAGAAGCAGCTCATGCTGTTGAAATGCTGTTGCCTGACTATGTTGATGGCAATTTATCGGCTTTGTGTGTTTGGCCTGACCAAGTAAGACACTGGTACAAGTACCGCTGGACAAGTCCTCTTCACTTCATCGACACGCCTGATCAGGCCTGTAACTTCAATTATAAAAGTAAGGAGCTATACTTGTTGTAAAAGTCATTCGTGATAGGGTCTCGTAGGATGATAATTTATACGTCGTATGGATGATTGACAGGGGATTGCCATGATACTCATGGAGCTAAAGATATGTGTGTTGCTGGAGCTATTAAAAATTTCACAGACCAGCTCTCCCATTACCAACATGGAACTTCTGATCGTCGACGTAAGAAACTGATTAATTTTCTTTATGATGGAGCAGTTTCAGTGCAAGTAAATGACTTGCTGTGTTTTTGTGACAGATAACATGACAGAAGCATTATTGTTCTTATCACACTTCATGGGAGATATCCATCAGGTGACTCAACTAAATCATGTTTTAACCTATGGCTTGTTTTCTGTTAAATGAATTTTTCCACAATTAATCTTTTGTTTCATATGCCTTGGTGCCTCTATGATACTGTAGCCAATGCACGTGGGATTCACGACTGATGAAGGAGGAAATACCATAGATCTGCGCTGGTTCAGGCATAAGTCAAATCTCCATCATGTAAGTCTTCACTCAGGCCTAATAAATCTGTATATTTGATACCACTAGCATGAATGCAGCTAGACAAGATAATTTCGCTGACAGTGTTGTAAACTACTACTTGTTTTTCAAGGTATGGGATCGAGAAATAATCCTTACGGCTGCAGCAGATTACTACGACAAGGACATGAGCCTCCTACAACAGGACATTGCCAGAAATTCTACTGATGTATGTAGTAACACTGGCCATCTGTTACCAGCTTCATATTACAACGTCTTCTAGTTATTAATTAATGTAACAAACCTGTATTCGATTTTTTGCTAGGGAATATGGTCTGATGATCTTGCAACCTGGAGGGACTGCACTGATATTGCTAACTGTGTTAATAAGTAAGTTTAATTCTGTTTCGAAACTAAAAGTACTCCAGTCTCCAGTTAAAAAAGAAGAGTGCTGTGGCATTGTAAAGAACGAAGTTTACGTTCATTATCAGGTACGCTGCTGAGAGTATAAACATAGCTTGCAAATGGGGATACAAAGATGTTGAATCCGGTGACACACTTTCAGGTACTTTATTACAATTCTCCATCAATTTTGTCACACAGTGTACGTGCTAGTGGACGGTCAACATATGTAGTGATTGTACACTCTTCTGTTTGACAGATGATTACTTCAATACAAGATATCCCATTGTCATGAAACGGATAGCACAAGGAGGAGTCCGACTAGCTATGATTTTGAACCGTGTTTTAGGTGACATCCAAGAGGAACCAGTAGCAGCAGCAACTTGACAAACCAACTGAAATATAACTCTCATGTCAACCATTCTTGGTATAGCGCGCTTTGTTAACAACACATTAGCATCCAAACTAGAGGAGAACTATATAGATGCTCTGTACTTAAGAATGACAATTTCCCTTTTTAACTTGTCTAGCTCAAGGTATTCAATGTATTTGGTGTATATTTATCAAAGACAGTAACTGGGGATAGATGATTAGATCACCTATATTGTACACTGAGATATTATCATATATATGTATGTTCATCAAACGAAACAACATGTGCTCTCATACAGAACCATGTCTTAGATTTTTCTCATTGCTGGTCTTTCGTTTGGAATTGCCTAAAACTGCTTGCTTTTAATTTTCCAGACCTTTGTTGACTATGTTCTTAGTTCTTACTGAAATATACTATTCGTAGTTCATAAGTTGCTCAGCTTAGTCATAAACATTACTGTATGAGTTAAGCTTGGAGTCCAAACATTCAATTTTTGCACTACTGCTACACTTCACAAACTACTAAGTACTAATCCATCTCAGCAGTTACTCTTGTTCATCTGTGTTGAATCAGATCTGTGAGCCTCCTAACTACTGCAACTAATACCACTATAGCAGTGAACTCTTGGCCAGTTGGCCTGAATGAGTTCTTGTATCTCTCAGGACGAATAACAACTCTGGTCCTTTTTGTTTTTTCTTCAATTTCCCCTTTTCCATGAAGAACCCAACCTAACCTGAGGATACCACCCTGGTGGGGAGAAAATCAGAAACCTGTCATCACTTTTTCTTAGGTACGTACAGATTTTGCTAGTTATCATGGAGGAGGGATCTTACCTGATGATGTTAAAATATGTTCATAGAACTCATAAGTGTTCTAGGACGAATTAAGGGTCGAACTAAGAAGAATTAGTCAGGCATCAGTCTGTACAACAGACCGAGTGTCCGAGAGATCTTAGTCAGACAAAAAGTTCCCACCAGAGGAACAGATGGAGAAGTCAAGTGTCAGAGTGACTTTAATCGGACAACAAGTTCTCCCCAAAGAAACATATGATGGAGACAAGGTAGATGCAAGGCTCTCTAGGACGTAAAATTCTTATGTGGACCTAGTCCATGAGACTTTTATAGAGATTGTGGTTTTAAATAGCACCACATCATTCATTTTCATATCTAGCAACACCACCTGCCGAGATAGTGCAGTCTCTCGGTCCCAAAATGTCAACAAGATGCGCACAATCAAAAGATGGTCAATGGGGCCAAATCCCGTACCATACCCAAAAGTCTCTAGGACAGGCCACCAGGCCCAATTAGAGACCCCGCTCACGAAGTAATGGGCCAGGCCCATCAAGTGACTTGGTGGAATGTTGGTACCATATTGACGCTTCTAGGACGTTGTCCAACACATGCAGAGCTATAAAAAAGACCCACATCGATAAGGAATTCCGAAAATGATATCTTTCTCAAAGGGATTGATTGTGCACTGACTAGCATATGTAGTATCCGTGAGAAACTCTTTCTGATCACGGCTTCACTAAGAGATCTTAGTCGGACAAGAAGTTCCCACCAGAGGAACATATGATGGAGAAGAGTGACTTTAATCGATCAGCAAGCTCTCCCACCAAAGAAACACAAGGTAGATGCAAGGCTCTCCAGGACCAAAAATTCTTATGTGGACCTCCTGGTCCATGAGACTAGAGCTTGTGGTTTTAAATAGAGTACCAACATGCCAACAAGAGCTTGCCCACAGACCCAAAGCCGCGCACAGTCAAAAGATGGTCAATTGGAGACCCAAATATCGCCCGTACCGGTCCAGGAGTCTATAGGACAGCCCACCACGCCCGATTAGAGACCCAGCCCACAAAGCAATGGGCCAAGCATATCAAGTTACTTGCTGGAATGTTGATACCATATTGACGATTCTAGGACGTTGTCCAACACATGAAGAAGAACTATAAAAAGACCCACCTCGATATAGAATTCCGAAAACGAAATTTTTCTCAAAGGGATTGATGCACTGACTAGCATATAGGATCTGTGAGAAACTGCAACATTCACCTATGTGACAGAACTTAGATATTCAGGGTAGCCTTCACATTAATTATGAACTACTTGTTTCATATCACATTCAACACACCATTGATTTTTGCACAAATCAGATCCGCATTAGGCCTAAATATTTCAGATATCATGCACGACAATGAATCTATCCTCAGGGGCCTCTTACAACACCGGTAGTCCGGTAGCTATAAATCCAGACAAAAGGGGATCAAGTATAAAAGGAGGAAATTGTTGATGTTTTGTTAAATAACCAGAGATTTAAAATGTTTGTATATTGTTGTTAACAATCAAAAGATTAAAACACTCTGGCATTAGCTACTTTTAATTTGACATTGTTGCTAATCTAGGAAAACTCATCAGGTGCTAATACAAATGGATCAGTATGTCGCCAACCAGAGGTGGTATGTATTTACTATTTGCTAATCTAAGCCGGGTTTGATTTTTCCGGATGAAAAAAACAATCTCTGCCGTTCATTTCATATTTGATTTGTTGAAATTTAAATAACAAATAAGTTTAGTTCATTAATTTTAGTTGAAATGTTTATTACAAATAATATCAGGTTAAACTAGTTCAATTCAATAGAATCAAATACGACTTAGAAGCTAACCGCATGGATTGAAACAAATTGCGGTACGCGTAACCGCGTAACCCATACATTGGGTGAGTTTTCCATGCAAAGATATGGAGTATTGTTTTTGCTGATCTTAAAAGCTAACAGCACTGATCGAAATAGGATCGAAATAGCAAACTCTAATACTTTCATTCAACGCCCTTTTTTTTCGATTTCACATAAAAAAACATTCATTTCGTTGTTTATCTACTCGAACAAATTTGGCCCATGCGTTACGTGTTGATCCACCAAAACAAATCCATAACCTTTTTTTTCCTTTTTAGTTTTTTTAATGACGTTCGCCATACTTTAAGTTTGGTTCCGCACCGAATAAATTCCACGACCGACGTAAACCACGCAACTTTTAATCAACAAACTTCCTTCCGGACAATCCATAACCTCTTTATTTAGATAATGTGAAAGCAAAATTTCCATATATATTAATTTTTTACACTTTGATTTAACACACATTTACGACATTATAAAAAAGTAATCTGGAAATATCGATAGAAATCTTTTTTTTTTTAATTTTCTTTTCTCTCTTTAAAAGATTTCCTATCATCATATCGGAAAGTCGAGAAAAATTAGGTACGAACTACGAAATACTCTAGCCTTTTTCCCATTTCATTTCCGAACCGCCCTTTTGTTTCCATTCAAAGGAAACTCACTCACGTCACGAATACAACTAAAATTTGATTACATAAAATGGCTTAAAATCTCGAAGCAATAAATTACTTGACAAGCAATAAATGTAGTTAACAGAAACTCCTAATTTCTTGTTTGCCAAGGCTTTGATTTTTTATTACCAAGGAACCCTTCACACCTAAAGATTCGTGCTTTTCTTGTTTTCTTTCTTTTACTTTGTCTACTTCCATACATAGCTCTACATATACATTATACTTGCATTCCTGAATATATGGACTTCAATACAAGTGCATTCTATTCTATTCTATGCTAATTGTTTATACCTAGCTAAAACCCTCCTAAAACCCTGAATCTAACATTCTGCTTTATCATCCAAACAGACGGCCGTAGAGGTACTTGTTACAGCACTGATCTTTTCCAACCCTTTAACTTCCACTTATCTGTTGTTGTTGTTTTGTAATATGGTAATTTTTTGAGCAATGACATTTTTGCTTGGGTTGAACCCATTGAATGTTCTAGCTTTTTTGTGTACAAGTGACCAGAGAAAGGCCTTAGATTTATGTACTAGTAGTATATTAAGATCACTGTTTGATTACTAGTAACTAGACGAGAAAGATGGTCAAGATTAACCCCGACCGTCACGAATATTGGGTAATGTCTCATTGTTGGGGTTGCTTTGTAGAGGTTTGGGCGATTTTTGTGCATATTTTGTTAGGTGTGCAATGCTTTTGCAGGGCCTTCTACTTGTATATATTTTTATTTAATAAAATCTTTGCCGTTTCCAAAGAAAAACCTGTTTGTGTATAGTACTAATTGTAAAATCTTTTGCACGGCCTTCTACTTGTAAATCATATTTTCGTCTGTTTTCTTGAAAATTTTACTACTAATTAACAGCTAATTTAGAGTAGTACTATGTGTCATGAAGCTAAATTCATTTTTGCTGGCGGCTGTTTCTTGGTAGTTTATGGATCCATTGGTATTACAAAGGAAAGGTAAGGGAATTTAAGATCTTTCTTGAACTTTTAGAAGCTGTAATTGTCAAGTGTCTACAACATAATATTCAAAATGTTGTCTTTATTCCTGGATGTTTGGAGAAGTTGATTTTGTGTGCCTTTGTTGTTTTCAACTTTTCATTCGAGAAATCTTACTGGTGCAGAATATAACTTGTTTTTCATCGGTAGGACTTAAAGAGTATCACTTGTTGATACTGAAACTTTCCAAATGGCTTTCGCAAGGATAGCTAGAACTGGTTTGAGGCGGTCTGAAGGTTCCAGGGGGGTCTTTGCTAGCTCCAGGGATGCACCATACGAAGAAGCCTCGGCTTGTGGTATAATTGGTTCAACAGGTGGTAATCTGTCATGCCTCTCGAGCATTAGAACGTCAGCTTATATGATGAGTCCCCAGAGTAGGGGAATTTGGACAACGCCTCCTCGATTTGCTCAAGCACAGAGAGTCGTTGAGGAATCTGACTCAGAGTGCGAAATACACAGGTATTTTGGAAGTGGGATGTAAACTTGGCCGTACTTCTTGTGATTGGAATTTAGATACAAATTTCTGCTTATTTCCATGTGGACAGTATCAGACCTCTTAAAACTATGTGTTGTTTGCTGGTTTTTGTCTTACAGTATTCTTGTTTCCACCCCTGTGATTTATATCATTTATGATGTTCGTTTAACAGATATCCGACTCTTGAAGCCACAAAGCCTGGAGAAAAGCCTCGAGTGGTAGTTCTTGGCAGTGGATGGGCAGCTTGCAGGTTCCTGAAGGGAATCGATACAAGATTGTATGATGTTGTTTGTATATCGCCAAGAAATCACATGGTTTTTACTCCTTTGCTTGCTTCAACCTGTGTGGGTACTCTTGAATTTCGTTCAGTGGTCGAGCCAGTTAATCAGATACAGACAGCATTGGCAAAAGATCCCAATTCTTATTTCTTTCTTGCTTCGTGCAATGGTATCGATACAGACAAGCATGAAGTAAGTAGAAACTACCCAAATACTAATCCACCAATACTATTGTCCATAGTCCATACATACATCACTTTAGTTCATCTATACAATTTTAGCATTTATCCAAATCATGTAAATGAAAATTTATGCTTTGTTGGGCGTTCTGGTTCTCAAAATAATTCTTGGTAAACTAGTTACATAATTAACTCAGGAGTGCAAGCATATAAAGGGCTCTCTCTGTGGTTGGTTTTGATGCAAAATACAATTTGTCTGACTTTTAGTTATGTAACTTCATCAGGTGATCTGTGAGACAGTTAGTGAGGGTGGACTCTCAGACGAACCATACCAATTTAAAGTTTCGTATGATAAGCTGGTCATTGCTTCTGGAGCTGAGCCAACTACCTTTGGCATAAAGGGAGTGAAGGAACACGCTTTTTTCCTGCGTGAGGTAAGTCAAGCTCAAGAAATCAGGAAGCGGCTCCTCCTAAACCTTATGCTCTCTGAAAATCCAGGTGATGCTTCATTTGCTTTTACATGTGTGTAGACATGCTGCCATCCATATGTCATGATTATTTAAGGCACAAATCCTTTTCGTTTGTTTTCTCGACATAACTAAACCTTAAACAAATATTTTCAACACTTAAGCTATTATCACAGTGCTACACTCTCGTAGAGCTGAATTGTTAAAAGGTGTTGTAATTTTCAACACAACAATTTGGTAAGACTAGGAGAAGTCTGAAACAGAACTCTGTTACAGGCGTGTCAGAAGAAGAGAAAGAACGGCTGCTGCATTGTGTTGTTATCGGGGGTGGACCAACTGGTGTAGAATTCAGTGGCGAACTGAGCGATTTTATCATGAGAGATGTCCGGCAGAGGTATACTCATGTCAAAAACTATGTTCGTGTTACACTCATCGAGGTAAGTATCACAACCTATATTTCATTAACATGGTTTGATAAATATCGATATACTATATACTAATTCACTAATTGAGAAACTTTCCCCTGAACTAGGCAAATGAGATTCTGTCATCCTTTGATGTCGGATTAAGGCAATATGCAACTAAGCACTTGACAAAGGTAACTTTCGATTCTTTAAAAAGGACCTTAATCACCTGGCGAAATTGTAACAGTTCCCTATTTTCTCTCAGTGTGGAGTTCGCCTCGTGAGGGGTGTAGTGAAAGAAGTTCAGAAAGATAGGATTGTTCTAAGCGACGGAAGTGATGTTCCTTATGGCCTTCTTGTTTGGTCTACTGGAGTTGGTCCCTCTGACTTTGTAAGAACACTCAATTTCCCCAAGTCTCCTGGCGGAAGGTATATATTTTGACCTTTTAATTTGTTAAAGAATGTCTGAGTCTCTGACTAGTTTGAGATTCAGTAAACTGAGATGATGGATTGATTATACAGAATTGGTATTGATGAATGGCTAAGAGTTCCATCAGTAGAAGATGTGTTTGCCCTTGGAGATTGTGCTGGCTTTCTAGAACAAACAGGGATGCCGGTTCTTCCTGCTCTAGCTCAGGTGAGACAGATCCATCTAGGATTATATACTCGTATCATAAGCGTAACAGTAGTTACAATGAGAAAGTGTTTATCAGGTTGCAGAACGGGAAGGCAAATATCTTGTTGAATTATTTAACAAAATCGCTAGAGAAAATGGGGGCAAGGCTAGTTCTGCGAAAGATATTGCCCTAGGGGATCCATTTGCATACAAGCATCTCGGAAGCATGGCGTCTGTTGGAAGATACAAAGCGTTGGTTGATCTACATCAATCCAAGGTAACCTTCCATCGTAAAAACTTTTAGCAGGCATTATAAACAAGTCTACATCAATCCATTTGAACGAACTTCTCATACTGCTTCATGCATTTATGGCCTCACCCGTAGAAACTGCTTGTGACTAGACTGTTATGTTTCTATGCAGGACGATAACGGAGTAGCTCTAGCTGGATTCTTTAGTTGGTTGATTTGGCGCTCGGCTTACCTGACTCGTGTTATGAGCTGGAGAAACAGATTTTACGTAGCTGTAAACTGGGGAACAACGCTAGTCTTTGGCAGAGATAATTCCAGAATAGGCTAAATGTTCAAATCTGCCTTACTATGCGAATAAGGTAGTACAATAACAACACGTTTTATTCAACACATCATACTGTATTTTTATTGACAGAAGTCAGTGAGAACTAATTTTTCACCAGAGTAGTTGTTTGTGTCTTTGCGCGGTTTTCATCAGTATGTAATAACAGTATTAAATGATATTGATATTTATTTATTGATCATCAGCGCTCAAGATAGTTTGAGATTTTCTAGACAGTAATCTAAGGAGGACAATTGTAGACACAGCCCTGATATGTATTGTAACATAGTGGAATGCACAGGTTCTTTTTCATGTCTTTCACCGTGCTTCTGTCGATTTTCCCAAACATCTGTTTGTTCACTTGTGCATTTTCCTCTGTGACAATGTTGTTCTTCGCATTCTCAACACCTATTAAATTTGAATTTTCAACACGGTTAGCTAAAAATGTAAAGACATTTATATGATGTATATATAACAGTAGAAGATGGCTTAGCAGTTGGCACTTACATTCATGAGGAATAGAGAAGGAAGCAACTAACATGACCACCAGAAAGAAATGTCGTAAATTGTAAGAAGAAAAATCCATTACTAGTTTAATTATATGATTTGGGTTTAAGAGTTCTCCGAATGATGAGTTATTAACTTATCGATGTGTATTTATAGAGTTCTCTTCAAAGTGAACATCAGTCAAACTTTTTCATTTTGTTCCATATTTGATTTTTTTAATAATATATTTAGAGCGATTTACATATGGACCCCTCTTATACTTTTTAATTACGATTCTTCCCCTCTTATGAAAAGAATTACATATCTTCCCCTCTTATGCACATTTAATTACAAATAGCCCCGCGAATTTGACTTTCCGCGAATTAAAATCGTAATTATATGATTTGGGTTTAAGAGTTCTCCGAATGATGAGTTATTAACTTATCAATGTGTATTTATAGAGTTCTCTTCAAAGTGAACATCAGTCAAACTTTTTCATTTTGTTCCATATTTGATTATTTTAACAATATATTTAAAGCGATTTACATATGGACCCCTCTTATACTTTCTAATTACGATTTTTCCCCTCTTATGCACATTTAATTACAAATAGCCCCGCGAATTTGACTTTCTGTGAATTAAAATTTCGAAAGTACATTCCCCCCCACCCTCCCCTAACAATTATCAAATTCTAAGTCTCATCAAACAACCCCAATTTATGTTTATTACACATTTCACTGAAATATTTTCAATTTTCCTTAAGTAACACTAATTAATATGAAATAAATCCACATATCTTTTCAAAATTGTAAATAGCCCCCAAAAAAACTTTTTTTCACTTCTTCTTTATCAAATCTACCGGATTCCGGTACCGAAATCCGGCAACACCTCCAAATCGGAGTTGTTGCAGCTCCAGATCCGGAGCTGCAACAGAGCTCCAGTCTGAGCTCTATTACATAGCTCCGATCGGAGAGCTCTAAAGCTCCGACGGGAGCTCTAACATAGCTCTGACCTGTCGGATTTCGGTGACCGGAATTCGATACTTTTAAACAAAAGAAAAGAAGAACAAAAAATTGGAGAAGAAATGGAAAAAAAAGGATTAAATTGCAAACAAGGAGTAATGGCGTGTTTGGCGAGAGCATAAGGAACAATAGCAAATAAGTTGGTCAACTCCAACAACTTATTTTGGGGCCAGACGTAATTCTTTGCATAACTAGGTCCTGTTCGATAAGTGGTCTCATAAGGAGGGGTCCAGATGTAAAAATCTCATATGTTTATGAATACGGAAAATTAAACATAGACCCCTTGTTATTAGATGTCCTAATTACTAACGAATGGGACCATCTCTTTCTTAATTAAAAAAAAAAAAGTTTAGGTAGTTTTAATTACATTTAGATCCATTTAGATCCATGAATTATTTTCCTTGCTCATATAAACTCGTAAAACTATGATTAATTTATAATTTTTCCTAAACTTATGAGTGACGTAATTTGTAATAGACCAAAGTGGTCCAATGATTTGGGACCGCAAGTATCAATTTACTTACCATTGTAAATGAAAAGTTACCCCAAACTTTATTTAAAGTTAGGCCTTTGCAGGCAAGATGACCAATGTATATGAATTATAATTGTATGTATGTCGCAATGGTTTGCTCCTCATTTATTCCAATGATCATGAAAGGGTTTTCAGATTGGAGATATTGGAGTTTATGTACATTGGGGAAGAACTTTTACTTTTTCTTGAAAAGTAAAAGGTAAAAGGTAATATCGATGTGATCAGTTGTGTTCACTTTAAATTTTTATGAGCTTTCGTGCACGATACAAATAAATTTGATTGTGAGTTATGATGGGCTCCACTCAACATTTTAAATAATTTTTCATGTCTTTCGCTGTGCTCATGTCGATTTTCCCAGGCATATGTTTGTTCACATGTACATTTTCCCATGTGACAATGTTGTAATTCACGTTCTCAACACCTATAAATTTAAATTTTCAACATGTTAACTAAAAATGGAAAGACATTCATATTCATATATATGATATACTAAAAGTTTAGTTAATTTGGGGATAAATACCAACGTTTGTTGGTTCAACTGGTAAGAAATTTCAATTCACTTAATTATATAAGCAAGGTCTCGGGTTCAAGTCTTTTTGGATATAGAATAATCCCGATGGGAGAGCCGCGCCCTAAAAAAGGGTCTGAAAGTGCTCATCTGGATTAGTCTCCAAAGGTGATACCAGTAGTAATTAAAAAAATGAAATTTGGGAATAAATTACGATATGTTCTTTACGTCTGAAAATTCATAAAGCTGACTTCAGATTTGCTTAATTGTTTTTCTATACTACGATAAATTTAATTCGATTCAAATTAGTTATGTGCAATTATGTTCAAACTAAAACTAAGATAACAGGATCTTAGTGAAAAAAATGTGAATGTGTCAAATGTGAGTTCGAAATTTAATATCAATCGACGGACATGGTCTACACGGAAAGCAATTACCATAGAGAACAAAACGAAATGTTGAAAATTGTAAGTAGCGCCAATGACTTTAGAGGTCGCGTCAAAATTGACTTTTATATATATATGAACCGGTACACAATTTTGATTACTCCAAAGCTGTTGACATCAATGCCATACATCCTTTGATCAGTAGCAAACATCATCGAATGAGTATGCAGCTGGAACATTTGGCAGTGCCGATAATCAGGGGAGGAACAGGGGTCCGGCCGAGGCCTCCCCCTTCCAAAAGAAGCTTTTTAGGAAGAATTTACGACTGTTTTAAAAATTTTAAAGGTAATTTTTATGATTTTTCAACTTTCCCCCAACCTTGAAAAAATGATGTATATAAGTTCCCCTCCCCGGAACTATAATTCCTAGTTCCGCCCTTGCCGATAATTATCATGCATTCACGGTGCACATGTGCATAGTAGATTCGGGGTAAATTGGTTCCTGTAATAACACCTTTTCTTTCTGTATCTATCAACTTTTCTATATGACTATATGATCAAGTAGTTTTTCCTGTCTCTGTGCGGTTTTCATTTCATCAGTATTGAAATGAAGATGAAATTTATTTATTGATCATCAGCTCAAGATAGTTGATATTTTCTAGCCACTAATCTAAGGACGACAAGCGGACACACAGTCCTCATATGTATAGTAACATAGCTCTATACAGCACCAGCAATCTGGTGCCCAGTCACAACTTATCTTCAGTGCAGCTACACAGATTTATTTTTGTGTCTTTTGCCGTGCTTCTGTCGATTTTCCCAAACATAAGTTTGTTCACTTGTGCATTTTTCCATGTGAGAATATTGTTATTCACGTTCTCAACACCTATTAAATTTGAATTTTCTACATGGTTAGCTAAACTGTAAATACATTCAAATGATATAAGAGCAGAAGATGGCTTAACACTTACATTCATGAGGACTAATAGAGAAGGAAGCAACTAACATGACCAACAGAAAGAAATGTCGCAAATTGTAAGAAGAAAAAGCCATTACTAGTGGTATGATTTGGGTTTAAGAGTTCTCCGAAGAATGATGAGTTATTATTGTGTATTTATAGAGTTCTCTTCTTCAAAGTGAACTTCAGTCAAAGTTTTCATTTTGTTTTTTTAAAGGTAATTTGCATTTACATCTCCTTTTAGTTTTATTTTTAATTACAGATCTATCACTCTTAGTTTAACAATTATATGTAACCCCATATTAGACAAAACCAATTACATCTAACCCCGCGATCTTTACTTTTTGTGAATAAAGAGCCGTAAGTTACAATATTATCCTTGCCGGAATCTCAGATTTTGTGAAAAACTAAACACCTTAAATTTTCATTATTTACACATTTTCCTCTTTTTTTAATAATCGCATTACAAAGCTAGTAATAAACTATAAATAATCTCGCACTTGACGAGAATTGAACCTATTTACACATTTTCCTCTAAACTATTTTATTTTACAAAATTAAATTTTAATGTATTTCAAATTAAGCACATAAATTATATAAATTTTAATATGAACTAATAATTAATTATTGTAAAAGAACCCCCAAATTAAGATTTTATTACAAAACAACCCAAAAGTTTAAAAAGAATAAAAGAAGGATCTGTTCGGAGCTATTTGCGGCTCCCGAATGGAGCTTTTAACAACTCTAAACGGAGTTGTTTAACAGAGTAGTTAAATATATAAAAGAGTTCAGAAATTATTTATAAATGTTGAATTTATGCATAATAACTTAAATTTTTAAATTTATAATCCTCATAAACATTTATTGAATTTTTCACTTTAATTATTTTGGTGTTACCAATTTTAAATATTGTTTGGTAATAGTGATTATACGTACAAAACACTTGAATTATGCAATATCATTAGGGAAAAATACACTATATATGCCACATAGCAACATCTATTATATATAGCTTGGGCAACTGCAAGGTGGACAACTGTCATTCAAATACCTGGGCATTCCACTTACTGCAAAGCGCATTTCTATTGCTCAATATTATCCATTGTTGGAGAAAATGACTGCTAAAGTTACTCATTGGACATCTAAGTTGTTGAGCTATGGAGGAAGGTTGCAGCTCATACAAAGTGTGTTGTACGTTGTTCAGAACTACTGGAGTCAGCTCTTTTATTTCCCAAAAAAGTAATGAAAGCAGTCGAGGCCTTGTGCAGAAAATTCTTGTGGGCAGGTGCAGCTGGTGATATATAGTAGGAAGTCTCTTGTTGCGTGGGATTCAGTCTGTAGGTCCAAATCAGAAGGAGGGCTGGGGTTAGTCCACTTACCCAGTTGGAATAAATTATCTTATATCAAATTACTTTGGGCTATTCAGAATAAAAAGGAGAAACTATGGGTGAAGTGGCTGAATGAGTTCTATATTAAGAACCATGAACTTAAACAGATGGTTGCACCTGTAACTTCTTATGTCTTGTTTAAGAAAATCATAAAGTGCAGAGATGTCTTGGTTAGTGCTGATAAGTGGGATCAAATAATGGGTGCAGACAGTTTTAACAAAGAAACAATTTATGATATCTTGAGACCAAAGATTGAATTTGTTTCATGGAAAGAGATGGTTCTGAACAACAAAGCAACTCCTCGTGCCAAATTTGTGCATGGTTGGCTCTCTGGGGTAGGCTCCCTGTAAAAGAAAGGTTAGTAAAATTCAATATTCCAGTGGATGATGTTAAGTGTGTCTTATGCCATGTTGAAGATGAAACCCCTGACCATCTGTTTTTCAACTGTACCTTTACGCGTCGGTTGTGGAATGAAATATTGCTCTGGTTTGGTCAGTCTTGTCCTACGGGAAACTGGAACGAAAATGTACATAACATTTGCTTGAAGATAAAGGGTAAAAGTCCCAGATGTCGTGTTTTTAAGGTTCTTGTGCCAGAGTTACTGTATACAGTCTGGATGGAGCGGAATCGTCGGGTTTTTCAAGGAGCAAGCTTGGAGCACAATCATCTCCTTAAAAGTACAGTACAAAAAGTTGTGGGACGCTGCTCCATTGATTCAAAGCTTGCTGCTTTCTGTCGATCATTGCCGCTGATGCCATCCTTTAACTAATTCTTGTTATCATTTTGTTATGTTTTGCAGCCTGGTTATTTTGATTTGAGCAGTTTGTACTAAACTTTTCTATACAAGAATAAAAATTTATCTTTGTTCCTAACATCTATTATAAAAAAAAGACTCCTCAAAATAACTCTTACAAATAAGTTCATTCTATTTAATTCATGGACTTCAAAAACACTCGCTCAGCTGAATTTAATGAGGATTTTTTAAATCCGCCTACAGTGATGGACTTCAAAATCTCGCTCAACTGGATTTCATAATAAATTTGACATTCGAAAACTAGTTTTGGTCGCTGAAACTAGCTGAAAATAACTGTAAAATTTATATTTTTGCTGAAAATAACCATTGAAACTAGTTGTTAATTTTATTTTTCACTAAACTAACTTTACAATGATTAAATTAAATTTAAAAACTTATTTATGCTAAATTAAAATAATTAAAAATATGAAAACTAACATTATAAAAATATAAATAATTATTTTCACTGAAAAATAGAATTTAAAAATTATTAAACTAAAATTAGTATTTTAATTTGGTCAAAGTTAGTTTAAGACAAAAAACTAGTTTCAGAAGTTAGTTTCATACAAAAAAACTAGTTTGAGACAAAAGTTAGTTTCAGACAAAAAACTAGTTTCAGACAAAACGCTAGTTTTAGATTAGTTTCATAAGTTAGTTTCATACAAAATGTTAGTTTCAGATGTTAGTTTCATACAAAAAGCTAGTTTTAGAAGTTAGTTTCAGTTTCATTAGTTTCAGCACATAAAAATGTTAGTTTAATTAGTTTCAGCACATAAAAGTGTTAATTCATTAGTTTCCGCACATAAAAATTAGTTTAAAAAAGCTAGTTCGAACAAAAACTAATTCATAAGTTAGTTTCATGTCATAGTTAGTTTAAATTAGTTTCAACATGTATTTTTGCATCAATAATATTACTTTCAACATCACCCAGTGTTAGTTTCATTATTTTCAACAACAAAGATGTTTGTTCTAGCGTCAAAGTTATATTTCGAAAGTTAGTTTCAGCATTAAAATGTTGGTTTCATTAGTTTCAATCATTTTATCTAGTTTCAATCATTTTCAGCTAGTTTCAATCATTTTAAGCTACTTTCAGCTGTTAATTTCAGCTAAAATATAAAATTAACAACTAATTTCAGTCATTTTTAATTAGTTTCAGTCATTTTTAGCTAATTTCAAGTGAAATCAAATTGGTTCCAACATAAAAAAAAAAAAAAAAAAGTTAAATCTAAGTAATTAGTAATTAGTTAACACCGATGGATGTCAAATATGTTATCAAATTCAGTGTAGCGAAATTTTGAAGTCCACATATTAAATTAGTAGATTTTAAAATCCACTTTATAGATATTAGGGCACCAAAAAATAGAATGAACTTTATTATAGGAGTTTTATGAAGATGGTTGTTTTTCTAATAGGGGTCTAGAGTATTATGTTTATATAATTTTCTGATGTCATTATTAAGTTGTTCTAATTATACATGATTAATAAATTAGTCACAATCGCAATCTCATTGTCTCTCTATTTTTTCAAAAATATTTCCATATGTCGTGAATTTTCCATACCACATTGCCAAATTCTCAGAATCAAATGGCAAATGGGTCAAACTTGTACTTTAAAAATTAAACAATATTACTCCCTTCGTCCATAGAAAACTAAAATGAACTGATATATTAACGAACAAATGGAAAAGTTGATATTATTCATTTTGCGCTCACACAAAATGTTTTCAGTGACAATTTATCTCACAACCTTGTTCGGTTGTCCAACAAGGAGGATTGTTATAAATCAAACAACAATATACGTAGCCTCCATACGATTTAGAATATTCATGTGCACATAAATTCACATTTATCTTTTCCTGGATGCTTGAAATATTTGTCATCGTCACAACTTTCTCCGTTCCATTTTTTACAATATTGGTATCCAGTTCCCTGCCTGTAAATAATTAAAAAAACAAATCAGTAAAATAATATGAGTCAAATAAACACATGATAGAATCATAAATAACATCTCAACATAATCAATTGAGCTAGACATCCTTGATGTAAAATAGAATTGCCTATACTAACAAAATCACCATCAAACATAAAGGCCAAGTCGGTAATTAGGGGAACTTACATTGATGAGGACAAAAGAATGAAGCTATTAACATGGAGACCAGAAGGAACTGGTAAGATTTGGAAGAAGCCATCTCCATCTGGCCGGGTATGTGGAGAATTATATGATATGAAATTAACAATACTTTTGTTTTTATGAATTTTTTGTGACTAGATCTCTTGAATTTATAGCACATATTTCCTAAAATCATATTTACCCCTATTCAATAACCGACATATTTTATGAAAATCAATTAAATATATCTCTAAATATATATATAGTATAAAATTATTTTTTTTCCTAATTTCAGGATTTGCATTTATTAATCAGTTGGAGTACATTACAACAAATCAACAATCTATATTTTTTCAAAAAATAAATATCTTGTTCCTTTTCAAAAAACAAAATCTATATCTTTCATTTGTGTTCATGTACTTTGAAATTTGGATATTAATTTTTCTCATTTGGCCGTGATATATTTTTCTCCTTTTTGTATACTCAATTGATTTTGAAAATAAATTAACGGATCGATATAGAAAGAAACTACTTTGTGGTTTTTAATTGAGTTAATTATTTCTTAATAGTATTGCTGCAAGGCTTCATCACTTGATCATCTCATAATAGAGACAACACACCTACTATCCATATAATTTGGGACTGATTTCCTAATTCCGGGATTTGCATTAGTAATGAGCATTTTTTAAATTGCTTCATTTGTGTTCATTTTAAAATTTGGATACTAACTTTTCTCATTTAGCTGTAATTTTCTCCTTTTCTTTTCTTGTATATTCATGAAAAGTATAAACTACAAAACGAAAGAAATGTGAATTAATGATATACATTGAATTTATTCATATTAATCTTTAGAAGATTAAGGTAATATAGTACGCTTGACAGTATTGGTTGTGTGCGACTCAATCTTGGTGGTGACTGACTAGGATTCGGTTCAGGACTTCTGTAATATTGCTTTTTTAATAAATCTTTTATCGGTTAAATAAATAAAAATTAAAGTAATACGGAGTATGATCAGTTATATATTGCTTACTTGGAATAATAAACTTGATTACTTTGTTCCAAAGATAACAAAGAAAAAAGGAAAATCGTTGTTAGATTATTAAAAGTCTCTATCACAATTCTAATAGAGTACTTGCTCAAATAAAAAATGCCACTTAATTTATGTCATTATTTTATTTCACCCACATTTCACTTTTAAGTTTTAAAAGAAAATACTTAACCACTAATCAGTCGAGATCCAACTATTTAATTAAGCGAGTGTGATTATATTATGGCATGCATAGGCAACACATGAATTTGCTTCTTAATTCAGTCACCCAATATGCTTTATACATTTAATTAGCATCTTTTGTTTTAACTAATGTGAGATGTTGGATATTATATTATATGCGAAAGAAAATAAGGTGCACATTAATATTCCATTTTTTGTAATGCAAATTTAATTAACTCCCCCAAGAAATGAAGCGTGAAAGTGGATCTCGTTTGTCAATAATATGTGTGTAGTTTATTTATTTCATTGTTTTTCCAATTATTTAACATAATTGACTGAATTTTCTCAAAAAAATTGATTGACAGAGATCTTGTATAACTTAACAACCTCTCAATATAGCATGCAAAAGAGTTATGGAGGATGACAATTTTGGTCGCACAGATACTCCATGGCCCAACAACTTCTCAATATACGACAACACCAGCAGTCTGCGCCACCCAAAGATGAACATGAGTCCTTATCGCACACAAAAAGGGTTATTTTCTCATCATTCATGGCATTTGTCATCGTCTTGTTGGCAACCGTCCCCGCACCTGAAAGGGAGAATACATGTGTGATTAAAAGAAAAAATGCAGAAAATCATAAAAATGACGGTCCCAAGGACATTTTTGTCACTTCAACCCAGGTGATTAAAAAAGAAAACCCAGGTGATTCAAGATTCTCTTCTTACATGGTTTCATATAATAATGGGATAATGTAGTGCATTTCAAGTCACAAGGTCCATGAGAGTTGAGACCCATGGACATGTTCCACATAAGAAATTGTTTTTGGTGAAAATTTACACCAAATCAAATGCTCACACCGGGTAAATGACAAAATACACACATTAGGCAGCACGGGGTACTCTGTATCTCTCGAATGATTGGCGGATACTATGCTACTGATTCAAGTTTGATGCATTTTTCTTGAGAAATTTTATGCATAATCAAGTAAAAATGGCTAAATTGGAAGTGCACTTACATTCACGAGGATGGAAGAACAACACAAATAGTAGGGAGAATAGAAGGAAATGAATCAAATTGCACGAAGCCATGTTCATCAAATTTGAGCTCAAAAGAATTTGCATAAGAATTTGTCATGAGTTGTTTCCAATTTATATCGACCACCACTCGAGTCACTAGACGCTCCCTACTCATCTTTTTAAGTAACAAGTACTGGTCAAGATTTTGCTACTTTTATTATTTAGCTCTAAATGATAATTACGAATGTATATTCAAAATATACTATGTATAAAAGTATTATAATGACATTGGAGGATTAGTTAATTGTTTATGAAAAATATCTTACATGGGAAACCATCATTTATTTTGACACATCCATATAATTTTCTGGCTCAGTAATTAAATTTAACTCTCTTTATCAACAATTTGTTGGCAAAACAGGATTGTGGCATATATTTACCAAAGTTTAATACTTACATTAATACTAAATCAAAATCTACGATTGATTGTACTTCTTCAGTCAAATGAATTTAATCTTTCTCCCACATCCATGTTATATATCAATCCGTTATAAACGTACTAAGGTGAATTAAGGCGCACATCTATATGTTTATGGGAGTTTAGACGGCGATGGTTCGAGTCTAACATGTCTTGCTTACGAAGGAGGGAGAAAAATGAGTTCGGACGAAGTACTACACCCAGACCATGTCCGGAACGTCCAGGTTCATCCCTATGGAAATCCCACGTCCTTCCCTCTACTTGATCAATAGGGATAATCATAATCCTATACATAAGCCTTACGTTATGGTAATCTTCAAGGACGGGCTTAGCCATAAGAGGAAGCTTTAGATTATAACCCACCGCCCTATGTAAACGGACGGAACTTAGGATGGACCATGACGTCGTCCTGCACAAGGTATTTATTAGAAAATGTAACATGCCCAAATACTCATCACACCGCCAATGCCCGTGTGGACCATGGACATAGGGCACAACTCGACGCCAAACAAGGACGAAGGTCCTAGAAATATTTGGAATGTTCATTTAATAGCTTTAAAAACACCACTATTTACACACAAAGATATCCTAGTATATATACCAAAACACTACTAATTTACACACACTTAAGTGTCTACAACAAGGACAATTTTTTTTGAATCGACATCTACAACAAGGACAATGATCAGCCTCCTCAATATCATTGTTAAAATACATGGATCAAATGATCGAGAAATCAAACAAGATTTGCAGAGAATTGTGAAGGAAAAGAAGAGAAAGAACAGAGCAAAATTGAACAAGAAATCGAAACACCCTAAACCGCATAGTAAGTCGAAGAGTTTGTCCCCTAGAGCGCCGGAACACGCGATTTAGCCACAGAGGATCCGTAGCCTTGCAGAGGCGGGATATTTGAATCAAATTTATCCCAATTCGTTCAAATTAGGGTTCATGAGGCCTGCGTGTTCTGCAACTCCAATTTGTCTTCTTCCTCCGGCTTTAATGGCGTAGTACGATAGGGTTTTACCACTGTACGAATTACGATTATTTTGACGTTGTAATTTTACTGAATTCACTAGGTTTAGGGCATCAATTGCTTAGTATATAAGCAGAAGCCGCGACTTTGTTCTTCCTTGTAATCGCAATTCATCAATAATACACAAAATTATCTGCGTATTTTTTATCTTCCAATGGCGGATTCAGAATTTAGAGTTTGGATGGGAGAAATTACATTTATATAGATAGGATTAGTTCAAAGGTTGAAGTGAGGGAATGCAGATTCTGAAAGATAGATAATATTACCTATAAAAAGAAAAAATTCACATTGTATGTGAGCGGAGAACCTCACACAATGTCCACCCCTCTTTGTCTTCTCCAACTTGAATTACGAGCAAGTCGTTCATTATGTGCACTACTCCAAATATAATAAAAATTCCTACATAAATCAAAGGTGTGTTTATGTGTCGAAGGAAGTTTTGCATGGATTGGAAAAAATGAGTGTGTCATTTGATTTTTAATAATAATAATTTACACACTTTCCCATGCGCGGATGGTTGGACGGCTGGAGTTAGCTCTCACCCACACATGACACAACTGAGAGAACACAACCCAACAAACTTCAGGTGTTGTTAGCTCAGCTGTGTTCAGCTGATAAAAATCCCCAAAATTCCCAAATGCAAACCCTAATTCACAAGAAACCCATTTTCCATTTCTTACCATCTAATTTCGCATCTTCCTCAATTGACAAAAACCAAAACTTCCTCAAATTTCACCTCGGAAAATGTCGTTACACATCAAAGACTCTGACTTTATGCACATCCGCATCTTCTGACTCACTAAGCTACGGTGGCTGGGACGATCTCCAGCGCAGTAGTAACTCTGTCCAACCCGGTGAGTCAGCTCAGCTTCTGAATTTACTCGGAATCGGGGATAAGAAGTATGTATTCGTCTACCTTTTTGGGTTTGTTTGTGCATTGGCTGTTTCTAGAGTTAAAGTTTCTTCAATTGTTGTATTTCCGGCTTGTGCTGTTTTGTTTGCTGTTGGATTTTCGGTTGGGTTTGTTAAAGGAGGTCACTTGAATGGATTGGGATCGAACGAAAGTAAATCATTGAAGCATGTTGATGAGAAAGGGCTGAGAAGTTTCATTGAGAAAATGAGGAATTTAGGGGATAATTTAAGTGGGTACAATTCTGAGGTTTTGAATTTGAGGAATGATATTCGGAGAGGTGTCGAGGCTAATCAGGTTACTGTGAGTGATTTAGAGGGCTATGTTGATGTTATTGATTCCGCTGATATGTCATTCCGTAATGCAATGGATGTTTTAGAGAGTTGTGTAAAGGGTGTATTGAGTTTGAATGAAGAAAAAGAGGTTGGTTTGGATCAAGAGGTGAGCAGGCGAAAGAAGAGATCAGGTGAAATGGGGTTGAATTTCTCGCGATATTTCAATGGTCTGTTTGGAGGGATGTTTGATGGTTTGAAGCCTAGTAAGGTTAAAAACTCTGGTTTAAGAGACTTAGTGGATGTAGACGTGGATAGCCGAAAGAAAGCAAACATCTTAGCTTCTTCCTCCGAAAGAAGGAATTTGAATTTTGGTAGGAGTGGGAACTTGGAGAATAAGAATGCAGATTTGCTTGATGACTCTTTTGATAGGACAGATAGAAGTCCTAAAAAAGGCAGTAATGTTGCTGATGTTTTTGGGAATAACAAGAACAGTGTGGCTGAGAAAAATGTCCGTTTTGATGATATGGTGTATTCTTATCAAAATAATACGTCAAGATTTGTAAACAGTGAAGAAGCTTATGTGGAAGACTATCAAGATGAAATTGAAACGGCGGATTATCAAAATGGTACGTTTGATTCCGTGAATTTTAGCATCAGTATGGAGCACACTAAAACTGCAGCTTCTTTCAGCCGTCACCAGAAAAGTGAAACTCTAGGTAGGAATTATACTCATTACGAAAGCACAGAAGAGGATAGTGCAGAGTCTCAGAGGTATGCTTTTAGAAAGGGGATGTATTCTCGTAACGAAAGCATGGAAGAGGACAGAGCTGAGTCTCAGAGGTATTCTTTCAAAAGGGAGATGTTTAAGGACTCTCCAGATGAAAATGTCTTGGGTTCATCTCAATCTTTGGTTATTGGGGATGATTTAGATTTCAGTAAGTATCTTACAGAAGCTGATGATCTCTTAAAAGAAGCAAAAAGATCTTTAAAGCTGAAAGTTATAGATCATAATGCGGAGCATGCACTACATAAGTCTGCAGAATTACTCTCGAAAGCTATAGAAATGAGGCCAATGAGTTTATTGGCTGTGGGCCAGTTAGGAAACACATATCTTCTTCATGGAGAACTCAAACTGCGGATCAGCAGGGACTTGAGATCCATACTTGGGAGAACCGACTCCTTTTCAGTTGAGGAGCGAAGGAACATACTCAATAGGTTTGAGGATCGATTAGCTAACAAAGATGATATTATCTCAGCTCTTATTGGTGTGTGCGAAGAATGTGAAGATCTACTTATCAGAGCCGGAAGAAAGTTTAAATTGGCATTGTCAATTGATGGGAATGATATAAGAGCTTTACATAATTGGGGTCTTGCCCTTTCATTTCGTGCACAGTTAATTGCAGATACTGGACCGGTAAGGGTTGGTTTCAAACATTAGTAACTGCTCTTGTAGGTAATATATTTTTTGGTGACAACTCATATCTTGTGTTAAAAACTGGAAATAAATGGATTGCCTGTCCAGGGGAAAATGCTACAGAGTTACATTCTCCTCTTAGAAACCCACTTGTATAATTCTATCAGCATCATATTGATTTTGTTTGGTACTGCAGGCTGCTGCTCGTGATGCTGACAAGGTGTTTTTGGCTGCTATAGATAAATTTGATGCCATGATGTCCAGAGGCAACGCATATGCACCTGATGGTATATAAATACTGTGTTAGTTGCAAATTAATGGCTATTATATTGCACCATTTAGCAAGTGTTATTGTGTTAAACCTTAAAGGGTTTATATTACCCTTGTTAGTATTGTGGGCTGAAGAATCTAATAAAAGAAACTTCAGCTTGAACATAGGGACTGGATATTTCAACCTCCTGCTCAGTCTGACACTTTTTTCAAGTATCAGCCTTTAAGTGACCTTTTACGACTGAGTAAGTGACTGGTACAGATTGACTCTGCTTTCTCAAAGAAAACATGAGGATAGAGTTCCCAGAAATCTTAGTGTCAGTTCTGTTTATGTATCAAATAATCTACAGAAGCAAACTTATTAAAAGTCTGTTTCAGTTGATCATGCTGATTCCGCTGTAAATATTTCGCCCTATATTACTTCTAATTTCCAGAACTATTTGAGCAGTCTCTTACGTCACTTTTATGTACTTCGATTAATTTCACGATCCATCGTAAGTAGGAATGAATGATTATGAAAAATGAAGTAAAGAGTTTCATTTCAGCTTTATTTAGAGAGTTTATTTTCTGATAAATTGGTTCGCTTTGCAGCTCTTTTCAGATGGGGCACCATACTGCAGCAGAGATCTCGGCTAAGGCCGAAGACTGGTAGAGAGAAGGTGAAGTTATTGCAGCAGGCAAGGCGCTTATACGAAGATGCACTTGACATGGACTCGGGAAATCCCCAAGTACAAAAGGCCTTGTCTTCCTGTGTATCTGAGTTGGAATCTTGGTACCGTTAGCCACTTGGCTGTAAATATCAGGTGCGTATAGGCCTCCAATATTGAAGACTTGAAGGCATTTTACTTCAAAAGGAAACATTATACTGTCAAAGAATAAGGAATTGCCAGGTTAAGTTTGGCTTGTTGCATCGATCTACCTATACAAATATACATAGCAGAATAATACTGCTTCTGGAAAGATGGAAGTCCAGATGCAGATATTGATAGTAGTGTTTTATGAAGTCTGAGTTTTGCAATTCTGTTGGGATATTCCTGTTCAGAGCATTTTGATATGTTGCACATTATATTCTTCAATTCATGAATCAAATTTTAGCATCTTTATTAATCTTTAATGAACCTGATGAACCGGAACTAAATTTATAACTGAACTTAACTGATCTGAACTTAATTTAAGGTTAAAAAAACAGAGACTGATCTGCTTGCTGTTGAATATAACACACATCTTGTACGATTAATGGACTCAATCTTGAAATAATAGAATTCATTAGCAAAAATAATACTTTAGAATATTCACTTCCAAAACCGACATTGTAAAATTGGTCTGTTGTCCAAAATTCTCAAATAACATGAAATCATTTAAACCAGAAAAGAAAACATATAGGTTGAACATCCATTGTTGCTCAGTCACACGGTTCAGACATAACGGCATCATTTCATCCTCGCACCAGCAACATTCCTTAAAACCTCCAACATCCTAGAAAATGTCACGGCCCCGACCAAGGTATAATCCTTTTCAACGACCCAAACGCAACTAACACGGTGTGTGAGTGCCTGTACCATTACGGCCACTAGAGAACTCTTTGGTGTACAAAGAATTGCCTCTGATCTCCTCCCAGGATAACAACCTCCAGGACCCAGACTCCTAGTCGACCAGGACTCATCATCAGAAGAGCAGCTTGAACAAGAAGAAGAAGACGAGGAACCGGAAACCTCGTCCATAAGATCCAACATTCCGCCAAGCTTCATCTTCTCAAGCCTTGTCTTCACCAAATGGACCAACTCCTCGGGCGGCCCCCCACAGTCTACATAAGCCATGAGATCTCCTGCTGAGAGTGCCATTATCGCAGGTGCAACTGTTTCATCACAACAAGCTAGAGTGAAGGGTGAGATTTCACCTATCAGGTGGTTATTTTCATCAACAACTGCGATTGAAACTTGCTCAGCAAGAGCACGGTTGAATAGGTTCAGTGCAGATGATGTGGGCGAACTGTATTGCACAGCCATGATGTCATGATCAATGACGTCGAGAGCATCAATGGCCAAAGCAGGGATTGGGGCGAAGGCTCCAATGGAGTTAAGGAGGAACCGAATCACATCCTCGTGTGCAAGCCAACAGTATCCATGGCCTTGACTTCCTGGCTTGTTATGGAACTTCCTCCTCGAACCCGGTATCCTATGGTTTTCAATCGGTATAACTACGTTTTGTGTCCCTTCGAGAATGCAGTCAATCACCTCCAACAAACTGGAAATTACATGAAAAAAACATAGTTAGCACTTACTGTATATCATCATCAGACTGCTTCAAGACAGATGATTCAAGAAAATAACTTGAAACTATAAAAATTAGCAGATTGAGTGGGTAAGATTTAAGCACAGAGCAACCAGACTGGTTATGCAAGGAATGAAACATGAATACAAGAATTGAGTTTTCAGTTCTTGGAATCACAGAATGTTCCATGCAATTGGATGACAAAGCCCAAAAGGAAAGCTTTCTTTGTAGTATCCTACTAAAAGAATGATTCTACTTTTACTTAAATAATAATGATTTTTCAAAGCTTTTGTCACACACCAAATCTAAAAGGCACTGCTGCTACAGTGATACAGAATATAATAATATTCCAAGCAGAGCCATCAGTAGGTTTTCATTCATATTCAATTGTTCCAAGTCAAACGTAACGTGCCAGCTGATCTTGGTCAACTACTCCAGACGATTTCAAAGAACAAAGATGCTGCTATAGTAATATCTTTAAAATACATGTAAAATCCTCTCTGTTTGTACCATATGATATTATAATCCAGAAAAAATAACGAAATTCATCATCTCAACATAGTCATCAAAAATCACAAATAGTTCATGAACATACGAACAATTTTCTATGAAATATGACTGTCTCTTAGCTCAGCTGCTCAGCTAAACCAAAACAGAGTTTATAACAAATTTAAACAAACCATGACATAAAGCGAATAACACCGAACAAAATCAGAGAAAAGCAAAAAGGGTATGTAAAGAATGAAGCGAAACCTTGAATTGGAATCCAAATGCTGGACAACGGAAACACCTTTGGGCAGAAGATCGGAAACAGGAGCGTCAAGGGCCTTCAAGGGGTCACCAGAATTTTCCTTCCTGCAGAGAAAGAGAATGACGTCGGCCAAGCTGATTTTGCCGACACAGGCGCCGGATGACCAGACGCTGAGGTGGGTTTCACCGGATCGTTTCAAGGCGGTGACGGCGTCGCAGACGGTGGAGGCCGCCGCGACGCCGCCCTTGAGATCGGGCTTTCCTAAGCAGAGTTCGGACACTTCTGCATTCAAGAAACTTACTGCCATACAACGGAGGCTAATAGCAGCCCTAGGAATTGACGATCGAGAGAGAGAGATAATTGGAATTTGGTTAGATAATTAGGGGATATGATATTTTTATTGTATGAGCGAGTTTTGTGTATACGTGAATGACTTGGTGGCTTCCCATTGGCCAATTATATAAGCACCACGAAAATGGAATGGGCCCAGGTTTTCATATTTCGGTTCCAATTTTTCATCAACAATTAACACGCTCTCTCGTCTGTTTTCACAATTTATCTAGGACTCCAATTTACTCTCGTGGTTGGTTTTTCCGCTCAAAAAATCCGAATTAAATTGAATTTAGCTGAGATTAGTTCAAATATAAAATTTAATTGAAATTTTTAATTAAGCAAGTGCAGTATTGACATTAAAAAATTAAAAATTCGATTTCTATGAATGTGTATCACACTCACTATTCACTATTTGGGGAATAGATGTCACTAATCGTGGTTATTACTAAAAAAATTCGTCGGTAGATTAAAGTTGTCGCATAAAATGTGTTGACTAAGCAATTTAATCACATAGGTATTTTTCTGTTAAATTCCATGAGAAAATCGACTTGAACATCTAAGTTTTTAGGGAGTGGACTCTTGCAGCAACGAAGCATGTTCTCGTTGCATCAAGGATATCGAAAAGTTTTCCAAAGAGACTCACATCATCGAACGTTATAGATTGTTGCAGCACGATTAGTTCGCAACATCGCATTTTTTATAACGCTACAACGAGACTTAACATGTATGTGCATGTTCACTTCTTACCGATTTTCAAGTGGTTTTCATGAAAAAGTTGCATTCTCTGGGTGTGGCTTTAACTTATAATTCCTCAATCTAATTTTAAGTTTAACAATTCAGCTTCTTAACTTTTTTAAGGATTGATTTGACTTCAAATTAATATCAATCCACACCGAAAAAATTATTTAATATAATATTTAAACTTTCATAATATATACTTGTTGGCAACCTTTTTGTGATATGATCTAAAACTAATTTTATAAGGTTAAACAGACCCTCGAAAAAGTCAAGAAAATGAAGTGTTCAACTTAAAATGAGAAAGAGGAAGTATGTTTTTTCTGATAGATAAGACATTTTTGAGAGGTTTAACCCACTTGAAGGAGTGCATTGAAAAGTACAACAGTATAAATAGTGACTGAATCTATTTCCAAACATACTTGGTTACTTCTCTTCTTCTTTGATCAATTTCGCTGGCATTCACAAATTAAATATACTATCCCGGGATGACCCTATGAACCCCGCTCACACGCTCAGCATAGTGATGGGGATTACACAACTCATCCCCTATTGAAGATAACCTAAGAGGATTTGATAGGACTTTAGGTGTTTGAGAGAGAGAGAGAGAGAGGCCCGCTCACCCTACTGGAGATAGCCGAAGAGGATTTGGTAGGACTTTAGCTGTTTAAAAGAGAGGGAGGGAGAGAAAAATATTTTTCATAGATTTGTGATAAAGAAAAAAGGACACATGAATAATATTTATTGCATGTGCCACATGGATATGAATGAGTTCTAAAAGGTTAAGAGAGTGCTCATTTATAATAATTTTCTGTAGGCGGTCTTAATGATTCCATTTTGTGGGTCCAAATAAATTTAGATTTTCTGAATTTGTTGGTATTTAATTTTTTATTTCAATTTTATCATTAAATATAGGATTGGAAGACGTTTTTGGACTCCTTAGTGCTGTGGGATAGTGAAACTGCCATTCTTTTTCTTATTTTTTTCTTTCTTACTTACGTTTTCTCTTTCTCAGGGTACTGGACCTACGATTTGAAACGAATCAAATGATTGATTGGAATTTCTGAATTGTGGCGGAGCAAACTGCCCCGCCACTATTTGGGCGGAGTAGGGTTGCTCCACCACCAATTTTAATTTTAATTTTTTCTTCTTAATATATTTAAAATAATTAAAATCTCATTTATTAAATTAAGTTGGGGATTATTTGGACTCCATATGGAAGAACTAGTGCAAATATGATGAATTAGGAAAAATTAAGGCGTTTATATGCCGCTTTCTACGCACCCAAAGACTAAATTCGCCAAGCCGTTGAAATAAATGACCAAAAACCGAAGAGGACTAGTACTTAGGGGATGAAAACTGCAATTAACTCGGATCACATTAGAACGAGATAGAGTTATATGGAGAAAATTACAAAGGGGGTGTCCGGTTTTGGTTTTTAACCAAAAAAAAGACCCCTAATTTTGTTTTTCAATAAGAAAACGGCAAATGTCATTTTTGTAAACATTAAGTATTGTAAGATTACATTTATACCGCCAAAGTTCTATCTCTTTTCTCCTCTATGATCGGGGGCGCGATGGACTTTGGGGGGAGGGGGGGTGGAGGGGCGGCGATGGCTTTGGTTGGGCAGGGTCGCTGGAGGTGTAGTGGTGGGTTTGAATTGGAGATGCAGGGCTTTGATTGGATGGAGGTGGTGCAAAGGTGGTGGACTTTGTTGGACTTTTCGGTGGTGGTCAAAGTTCAGGGATGGTGGAGTTTGGTCTTTGGCAGTTCCGATGGTGGTCAAAGGTCCAATGGGTGGTCAACGACAAGGGCTAATTTTGTATTTTCACATTTTCGAAACCACCTGAATTTATTTAGAAAACGGGACGGGCCGTTTTTTTGATTAAATTTCAAAATTTGACACCTGCCCGATTTTTTTCAGTTATCTGCTACTCGGCCCAAAGGATTGGGCTTCAAGTCGATTTATCTTAATTAGCACGAGCACTAAGTATGCCAATTTACTCTTTAATAATTCTACTGAGCTCTCTGTATTTGGTTTTCTGGGTGTAACCGCAACACGAGCAAAACAAACACCTGAAATTTAAGTTAAAGTGGAATTGACAAATGAAGAAAATTCACTAATCAGAAATCAGAATTAACAACTGCGATCCGCTCTGGTTATCTGTACAAAATCCCTCTTAGATTCAAAACCTAGAAATTAGGGCTCCAAAATCCGGCGACGAGGGTTTCTTTCGCCATGCCTCGTTCCAGCAGGGAAAAAGACGACAGACGATCGTCTCCGTCGAGAGATCGGGGCTCTCGTCATCACAAGGTAGTACTTCGTATTGATGAGCTCTCGTATTTCTGCTATCAACAAAATCATTAGTTTCACAAATGACAACTGTAGCTCTGCAACTTTCTGCAACAGCTCGAGATATATACTTCAAATGAGAGTTAACAAGGCTAACTATAGGAACTGAACCTGTCATTATACAAAGCAGTAATGTTCCTCTGCAATAGTTGGATGGAGTATTGATGTGAAATCGAAGAGTGATTTTCGTATTGATGATCTATTACTATTACTATTAGAACTCTTGTGCCTGCTGGATGAAAGTCTCAAAATGATGTAGTGTTGTTTTTCTGGTTGATGTGTGGATGATGTTTGTTATTAGCTGATGTGCATTTCTGTGTGGTGATTATATGTTTTTAAATGTACTTCTGGCATTGATGATTGACCAGAGTTCATTATCTAGTCTGTAGTATGGAAAATCAATTTGAGTCTCTTTTAATCATATATGCGAGAAGAACTGAAGAAGCAGTACAAAGAGCCCAACTTTTCTGTGATCAGATTAATAATCTGACCCTGAATACATCGTCTTGCAGCATAGAGATCATAGACAGGATGATGACCAATACAAAAGAAAAGAGGCGAACCGACATGGAGATAAGTACCAAAGAGGATCTGCCCAGAAACCTGTTAGAGAGTATGAAAGAAGAAGAAAATATGAGGATTATAGCGATGTACGGAACAACGAATCTGGCAGGTTAGATGGATCTTTCACTTTGAAATGTTTTGAGCAGCATCAGTGATTCCTGTTGTTAGATGATATTGCACTTTGGTTATTTTGAAAATCATGTGTTTGCTAAATGCTCTATGATAGTATAATATGCATGGTCCTGGACTAGGTACTGTTAGCACATAATATAATATGAATTCTATGTAGAACTGAATCACAGGTTTCCTTGCAGGCATTATAGGCATGACGGAAATGGAGAAAAAAAGCAAAGACGTAGATCACCAAGCCCATCTGGTGATGCATCTCATAGTCAAGGTGTGCACCGGCCAAATTCTGCTGGTAGAAAAAGGTTTCTTAGATCGGCTCAACCTTATGAACTAATATATGTGATGTGTATATGCTTTTGGGGATTTCTGTTGTACACGTTAGTTCGTACATGAACCTGTCTTTACAATTATGTTGTTTTAGAGTTGACAATAATATGTATATTATGTATCATTCATCTATCTTCTCTACAAACTTTAACTTTGAAAGAGGGATTGTCCTCTAAAACTTATTTGCCTCAACTCCATTTTGCTACATGTGCCAAATATCTCGGCTCTATATCCTGGAGGTTTCACTTCCCTAAGGTTTTACCACATGATGTCTTCCTTAGACAATGTAAAACATGATTCGCCTTGAAATACTCGTCGTAATCTTACTGAGTTATTCTTACAGCCCTCTCAGATATACATATGTCTAACGTCTGCACATAATATCAGCGATTGTTCTCCAAATTTGTGTAAAACATATGGGCATCTGACTTTGTTCTGTCTTGTAAACTTGTAAATTTGTCTTATTAACAGTAAACGGACAAGTGGATTTGATGTGGCTCCAGCAGTTGCTACTTCTTTGTCAGGTTTTTCAGGTTAGCCTGCTGCACTATTGATCTTCTTGAAGTTGATGCGATCTGTTAGTTTGCATGTCTTTCTGGCCGTTACTTTAGTTTATGGAGTTTCATATATCTTGTTTAGTATGATACTGAAATTCATCATATGTTGTTGTCTTTTGTGTATGGTTTCTTGTTTTTGATGTGGCACGATTTCATTAAGAAGGCAATTTGGGCTTTATATCCTTCCATGCTTCCAAGCACATGAGGAATGTAGATTAAATGACAACGAAGAATCAATGCTCCAGTTGAGGACTTTTCATCTCAGGTGCAACTATGTTGTATGTAGATTGTAGACTTGAACTGCATACCAGATCCGCAGTGCTGAAAATTATTTCATAGTTTAGAATCTGAATGGTATACAGCTCTAGGTAAGAATAGGTTTCCTATACTCTTGCGAGTATAAGGGCGTAGCAAACGTTTACTAAGACATACTGCGATTATATATGTATTGTTCCAGCAGATTTTCATAAAACATGTCTAGATTATAACACAAGACCTCTACCTTAAACATGCAGATCACTCTGCAATGATGCCAAGCATGCTTTCTTCTGGGATAAGCCAGGTACATTATATTTAAGGACCCCTTCTACTCCAGTGCTTAAGCCTTTATTGAACTTGAAATTCACATACCTGATCATGCCCCTTTGTCATTAGGTTAACTTGTTAGGTTCTGCTTCTCTGTTTCCTGTTCAGTCGACAAGTCAACAGGTAATAATGGTACTTACTAGTTACCCTATTCTTTTATTCTCTGTAGTCAAGGATTTTAAACTTTTCATTCCTATGTTCTGCATCCCTAGGCTACAAGGCATGCACGTAGAGTGTATGTTGGTGGCCTTCCTCCACTTGCTAACGAACATGTAAGCTGTTTCTCTACTTGTTTTCCCTCTCTCTGTGTTGTTGTGCTTTGATTCTGTTGATCCAGAAATCACATTGTTTATTACATTTTGCTATTGATCCCAAAAACATATGTGGAAAGGTATGGTTTCTGTATTGGGATGTGATATGTTTCATGTGCCACACCAGTATGCATACCTGTTGCGGGTATCACCCTTTTCTTTATAAATATAAATGTACTAGGTGCTCCTTTCACTTAGCAGAGCCCTGAAGTTGAAGATTTAATGTGTTAGTTTCTCACCCTATGTACTCTTGTAAGATAAGTCATAGTTTGGACTGTACACTTCTGCATTTTGTTCCTACGGCTATGGATCAATTGCAAAAGGGTCAAGCCTGTTGTATATGCATATCTCTTAAAGCACTTAAAGTCATTGGATGCCATGGACAACATTCTCATTTACCATAATAAGCTGCAATTTAACCTTTAGACTACCTTCCTTACATGTTGCTTTTGATGTGTAGACAATCTCAAAGTTTTTCAGCTATGTGATGGGTCTAATTGGTGGAAATTCTGCGGGTCCAGGTCTGTAGATTTTTTGTTGTTTAAAATACATAAGCATCTCTTTTTTCATTTAAGCATCTAATGTTTCCTTATGTGTCCACGAGAAATGAAAAATCCTTTCATTTCAGGTGATGCTGTTATTAATGTGTACATTAACCATGAAAAAAAGTTTGCTTTTGTGGAGATGAGAACAGTAGAGGAAGCAAGTAATGCAATGGCACTTGATGGAGTTGTGTTTGAGGTATGCTTGTTATATTTATTTGTTAATGGTTTCAATGGCATGTATCAGCAAAATGTGATTCTGAAATCCACCATTTTTTTGCAAAATAAAAATGAACTATTCTTATCACATGATATGGAGTAAAATATCATTTTTGGATCTGCTGACATCAAATTTTTTGAGAAGTCCTATAGATATGTTTGTTTTCTTTGCCCATTATTCTTATTTTTGTTATATGTTATATTAGGGTGTCTCTGTGAGAATTCGAAGACCTACAGACTACAATCCTTCTCTTGCTGCGGTGCTCGGGCCTAGCCAACCTAGTCCTCACCTTAATTTAGCTGCTGCAGGGATTACACAAGGGTAAGTTCTTGGATCCTATTTAACGACGAGATGGATGCTTCTTTTGTTTAGGCTGAATGTATATGTAATTATATTTTCAGACATTGTCATCATACCCCAGTTCTAAGTTTTGCTTGAAGCATACTTGTTAATTTACTTTCACAATATTTTGGAATTTGACCGATCCGAAATATCTGTAGTTTGTGTTACTAAAGCTGCGTGATTCAGTGAATTTTACCTGTGACATGGATGAAATAGTTGTATTACATCATTAAAAAACAATTATATTACAAGTTGAATCCTGCTTTGGAATTTTTGCAATAATGCCCTGTTACAACTGATACATGTTGCTCTTCGCAGATTCTTTTGTCTCTCTATAGTACATACTACTATAATGAAATTTATATTGTATCCTGTTAACTACATATTTCCTTTGTAAATCAGTGGGAAGTTATGATTATTAGATTATAACCATTCAAACTCGTCACACTTGTGTCATTTTTCTGTGCACTGCACTGTGTAGTACCACTTGATACCTTTACTCCAAGAATTTCTGTCTTAAAGCAAAGTGTCAGGATCTACATAGCCTGTTCTGAGTCGATTTTAGAATTAGATATCCTGAACTCCCCATCTTGTGTGGTTTGCTTTTGGTTTTTATTGTGATATATTGTTATTTCTTTGTCTAATTTCTTCTTATGTGTTACATGTTGCTGTCATGATCCGTAACAAATTTTTTTGTTTGTGTGAATGTTAGTTTGGCTGGTGGGGTTGAGGGATCAGATCGCATATTTGTTGGTGGAGTTCCATACTACTTCACTGAAGCTCAGATAAAAGATCTATTGGAGAGCTTTGGGTATGAAAGCATGTTTTTGTTTTATTTGTGGCATCTGAAATGATCAGGTACACCACTCTATCCCGTATCTGAACAAATTTTATTTTGTTGATTGATAACTTGCAGAACTTTGCGAGGGTTTGAACTGGTTAAAGATAGAGATACAGGAAATTCTAAAGGATATGGTTTTTGTGTCTATGAGGTACTTCAACTGAATTTCTTGGATCTGTTTGTGGTTTTGGTAGTGATGTAGCATTTCATTTGTTTGTCTCTTGATTGCTCATGTATGACTTGTTACGTCTGAAGACCTGCTCACTTTTTTCTAATCTCTTTTCCATCTATTTACAAGGATCCATCTGTTACGGATCTGGCCTGCGCTTCACTAAATGGCATGAAAGTGGGTGATAAAACGCTTACTGTTCGCCGGGCCACCATAAGGTCTGCCCCGATTATATGTTCTTTGTTAATCTGTATGATTTGGTATATTTTTAAATGATATTGTACTTTCTTTGGGGTCCTCTGCCAACTCAACTCCACATGTAACTAATTACCTTTATTTTCATTTTCACGACTTCCACTGTCTTATCCTGACATTGGATTGGCTGGCAGTCAGGGATATCTGGAGATTGATGATTCATTGTAATTTCAATTAATAATTTCATGTAGTATTACAAAAATCATTTTACTCATGAGTTGCATGCATACTTGGAAGAAACAGCTGCATGCTTACATACCGTGTATGTGTTAATAACATTTCTATCTTTTAACAGTGGGCAGGCGAGATCATCAGATCAGGAGCATGTATTAGCTCAGGCACAGCATCACATCGAAATGCAGGTAGATCTTTTATTTACTGGTACTTCTACTTTTAGGTTATATGAGATTTAGGTATGCTAACCTGTAACATATTGTTCAAGAAAATAATGGCCCTTGGAGCTGCGAAAAATGTGGAAATTCCTACCAAGATTTTGTGCTTGTCTGAGGTAATCTTCAGCTTCAACCTCTATGTATGCCTGATATTTATTTTTCTCTTGTTTATTTAATTATGTTATTGGCTGCATCAAGGTGGTTACTATTGATGAATTGATGGATGATGAACAATATGAAGAAATACTGGAAGATATGAGGGAAGAATGCCATAAATTTGGTATGTACTAGTACTATTTACCATGTTGGTAACAATTTATTTTATTTTATTTATTTAAATAGTAACGGTAATCATAAGATGTTCTCCTGAATGTGTCAGAAGCACTAAGTTCTATTGTAAAATTGCAGGAGAGTTGATCAATGTTGTCATTCCCCGTCCTAATCCAGATGTTGCCCTTACTGATATTGTTGGAAAGGTAAGAATACTCGCTTTGTTTCACATGAACCGAAACCTATTTATGCACTACACTGATGCTGGAGAACAATCTAGTATAGGTTTAAATAAAAGCCCTGTTCTCTGTATTAAGATTAGTACATTAGTCTGATTATGAAGGGGGGAACTTTATGGACTTTGCAATCTCAAGAACCGCCTGAGAAGGCATGGCGCCTATCTGGCTTTCCTTATTGCAGTTCTGTTATACGGTTTCCTTTCGACAATGTCTAGGATCTTGTTCATATTTTTATCAGACCTACCTAGGAATATGGCCCTTAAAAAAACAGTACTCCTGGGATGCAGGACTTGCCAATACGTAATGATTTTGAGAAAGCTGTGCAAGGAGCCTCCAGTATAAAAGATACAGAAAACTGGTATTCATAATCTTTTCACCTGAATAACTTTTCTAAAATAAAACAGAAAGGAAACATATGAGAAAACAGTTCAGGGCAGGTTTCAAGATATCTAACGCTACTAAAGTTCTTTACCGCCATAATAGCATTCAACAGAAAGGAGTAGTATGGAAAACTGGTGATATTTTTCTTTCTTGAAAAGGATGCATTGATTGATGGTTTTTTATTTTCGAAGCGGCATTGATTGATGGTTGACATTTTGTTACCTTGTTCAATAATTGCAGGTGTTTTTGGAGTATTCGGATTCTGCTGGTTGTGCAAAAGCAAAGTCTGCGCTTAACGGCAGAAAATTTGGAGGAAATGCCGTTAGAGCTCTGTATTATCCTGAAGAAAAATATTACGAGGGGAACTATAATGTCTGATCTGATCTGTAAGATTTGTCATTGCTGATGTTCAGTAATTTTCTGGTGTAGAAATATCACGACTTACTGATCCAGTTCACCGAAGTCCTGCCCTCTCTGTGACAAAACTGAATCTCGAAAATTAGCATTGTATGTACCTAAGAAAGACGTTCCAAAATATCAAGGAAATTTATATGACGATGTCTTCAATTTCCCAGACATCCAGAAAAAACAAAAGATATAGAATCAACATTATAATTCAAGAAGTAAAAACTCTACATTTAGGATTTAAATCCCAAGGTACCTTGTAAATGGAAAGCACCACCAGGAGGATTTGTGTGTCTTAATATAGATGGATCATATGATCCAATCACTGGCCAAGCATGGGCTGGAGCAGTTGTTAGAAACCATGAGAACACATTTCTAATTGCCGGAGCATCCTATCTTGGCCATACAAATGCGGCTACGGCTGAGTTACATGCATTACTATTTGGCATTAAACTCTGTGAACAAATTGGCAAGTGCAATATTATTATACAAACTGACTCCAAATTGCTGGAATACCATATGAACAGGACCCAGGCCAACAAGAAACCAAGAATTGATACTCCAGGATGTACGCAGCAGAATTAGAAGAATACAACAAGTTCAGACACATTTTGTTTATCGGGAAGAAAATGCGGTAGCAGACAGGCTAGCTAATGAAGGAAGTCTCCGCGCTTTTGGAAGACAGCCATCAACTAGGGATGAACTTACTTTTGTGCATATTTGGGATGTTTGTCCCCAATGATTAATGAATGTATTAGTATGGACGAATTAGTAGTTTATCGGTCTGTAACGGATAATATTTAAATTTCTATAAAGTTTGCTATTTTGAAAAAAAAAAAAATGGAAGTATGGAACATTCTTTAGTTTTCTTCTCTTCCTTTTTCAGAGGAAAAATGACTGATTCCATTCAATGGAATACTTATATTGTTCAGGATGATATGTTAGTAATTCAATTGACATCCAATGAGTCTCTTAGAAGTTGTCATATCAAATCAAAATGTCGAGTGGGAGTCTCATATTTTTTTACACTGAAAGTTTAACCAATTTAATCGGTGATATAAAATATAAATCTAAGTTGAAGGCTTAACAGTGTTATCCAGAAGCAAAAATTGACATTCTTAAATATACTTATAATTTATTTATAAATGCGCAGGTAAAAATTTGTTTTCTGTGGGTTATGGAATTTGGATCAACGGACGAGAGGCATTTGCTGACTGGACAAAGCATCACAATTTAAATTTATGGATAAGTCCTTGTGACTATTTCTCACTCTCTCTCTCATCTCAAATTTCTCTTTTTGGACAAAAAGTACAAAAAATAAAAAAGTAAATACAATTTGTTTTAAGCTTAAATCGTCAAATCCTACTCATCAAAGAATAGTTGAATATAATAGAGAGAACCTTATCCACCTTAATGTTTGGGGATCACATACGAGTACAATACAATAGTAATAAACTAATCAGTTACAGATCTGTCCAATCTCCTTAATTTTAGTGTCTAATCTTTCATTATTCTCCTTTTCCACACTAATTTAGAGGTCAGTACTACTTTCCAACTCTCATGAGCAAAATTACCAAAATCACCATGAGTATGTAAACGGTAAACCCCAGACTATTGTGTAAATAAACAAAAACTATACCATTACCATATCTACATTTATCCTCATCCGTAAGCTATATGTTTTAAATCTCTTCTGGGTACAACGACCTATTGGGTTAACTCGGGTTATTTTGGAATACGTAATAAATATAAAAAATTATATATAATTATATAATTGAAGCAAAATTCAGAAAATAAACTCGAGTTTTTTTTTTTAATTTTTTTTGAGATTTACTCATCTTGTCCGGGAGAAGCATTGAGAATCGAAAAATCCAGGCCAACCCACTGAAATTTAAAACATACCCCGTAAGCACACTCTCGTATTCCTTGTGATTCAAATGTCCTAATACTACATAAGATATTATACCTTATGTTTGGAATCCTTACTGGTTAAAAGGAAAAAAAATATCAATTCTCTTAATACAATGTCTATGCTAAAGTGGTTACTACTAGTATTCATTTCACCATTTTATTGAATTCATATTATAAAACCAAACTACACTATTCATTTTCATCTATTCATTTTCATGAATCGCTAACTAGTTAATGGGTTACCAAACAAACTGACTACAACATATACAGAAATTTAAAAGGAATATTTTCGACTAGGCTATTTCATACTTTAATATTTTATTGAGATAAATATGTTATATTTTATTTTAATTAAATAATAATATGTACATATCAACAATACATTTAGACTTGAGCAAATTGGATTCATATGAAATCCGTGTGTGTAGTAACTAGAAACTCGGAAAGGATGATGGACTTTTGTTTGACAAAGGGGAAACAAAAAGGATAAAGACAATGAGATTAAAAGAGGGGTATTTGTGTAATTTAAAAAGGAGAAAAAATCTTCTGGATAATGTTGCCACATAGGTTCCGAGTCTCCCTCTTCACCTATAAAATGATCACCTTCAGAACCCTTTCTCTCATCAATCCATCATCCACCTACTCATTGCTATTCATTTGATTCGACCAGATCTCTATCCATTTGGGATTTTCTTGTTTTGTTTGATTTCACAGAAAGAAAGAAGAAGAAAAAATGTTGGCTGTTTTCAAGAATGATTTGGTGAATCCACCAATGGAGCTCCATAGCCAAGCTTCAGCTCAAGCCTCTGGAAAACCCAAAACTCCTGAAGAAACATTGAAGGAGTTCTTGGATGTCACTGCCAATGGTGTTTCTCTTGGCTTTGCTGACAAGGCTGTCTTGGCCTATGCTCCAGCTCAATCTTCTGTTCCTAACCAAAGGTAAAAACTATTTTATAGTAGTACACATTTAGATCCTGGATCATATATTGATATATGCTTCTGTTTGCTGCTGCTTTGTGCTATGATTCTTGACATGCGATTATGAGATATATACTTATACAGCTAAACTATTATATTGCAGGCTGTTCTGTGGGCTAAATGATGTGTACTGCATTTTCTTGGGGAGCTTGAACAACCTGTGCACACTGAACAGGCAGTATGGCCTGTCCAAGGCTAATGAGGCCATGTTTACCATTGAGGCTTACAGGACCCTCCGTGACAGAGGCCCAATGCCGGCTCATCGGGTTCTTCAAGAACTCGAAGGGAGTTTCGGGTTTGTGCTCTATGATCAAAAGGCTGGAACTGTCTTTGCTGCCCTTGTAAGTAGACTATTTGCATTGAGCTGATCAATTGTCTACTGTTCTATTCGATTATGCGATAAATAGAGCTTGTTTTAATCAAATATATGTGATGAATTGTTGGGTGCAGGGTGCAGAAAAGGAAGTGAGTCTTTTCTGGGGAATTGCAGCTGATGGTTCTCTGATGATCTCAGACAATGTTGGACTTGTTAAAGCAAGCTGTAGGAAATCATTCGGCCCATTTCCTAATGGTATGTTTTAGTCTTTCTATTTGCAGATTGAGTAAATTTTTGTGTGATTGGTCAGAGGAGTGGATGATTATAATTGATGTAAAATTTGTGCAGGGTGCATGTATCATAGTGAAAGAGGGCTACTGAGCTTTGAGCATCCTTCCAACAAGATGAAGGCCATGCCTAGAATAGACAGTCAGGGTGCTATCTGTGGCGCTTATTTCGCAGTTGACACCTACTCTAAGATCAATAGCATGCCGCGGGTGGGCAGTGCTGCTAACTGGGCTACCTGGAACTAACTTATCATCGGCATTTTAACAGGCAGAGGCGCAAACGTGATCTGCAGACGAACTGATGAGGCCTTGTTCTTTGTTTTGGTTGTTTATTTCATCGTTTTAACTTTGTTGGATGTTGCTTTAATTATCTTATGTTCCCCTCAGCTTGTAAATATGATCCTAGAGGGTTATGGATCTCTGTGATTCCAGAACTGGTGTTTCTTCAAGAGCTTTATCTAATGTGAATTGTTATTGCAGAGTACTGCTTTATCTAATGTTGTTTCTCAAAATCTAACTTTACCTTTCGTTTTGTCAACGAAAGTGAAGCTCACTGTTTTGTGATTGTCCAACAAATGTTAGAGACAGAATCCAGAATAGAGTTAGGCCCTGTTTGAATCAAAAAAATCTAAGTCTTTAGTTGAAATTAGTTAGTTTTGCTTAGATTTTTTTTTGAAGTATAAATAAGTTGTTTCATATTGTTTCAGAAGAATTGAACACAGACTTCATCCTTCAACTAAACCTTGTATTTTTCAGAAATACATATACTAATGCAATTTAAAAAATACAAATGCAGTTAATAATTATAACCAGTGCACAGGGAATGTTTGAAGATTGGTATTGGTCTCTTTCAAAATCCTTTTCTTTTCCAGAAGTCTTTTAAAATCTCATTTGGACAAACAAGGATGGGGAATCAAGAAACCCTGGGAAGTGTGGTTCTGGATGTCATGTAACTTCAATGGATTGCAACAGAAATACTACCACCTCAATTCTCCCAAAAGTATTCCAGAATTTTCAAGAGAATTGAAAATTAAAAACCTAGTACCAAGTTAGAAACTGTTATTTTCGTCTTAACTGAACAAAATTGAATTTATTTGTAGTATAAAATACAACTAAGCAAATTTGAACAGATCTTATCAGAATTGACATGAATGAATCGGAGCAGAAATGAACTGAACCTAAAATAATGAGTTTTCAAACGAAGAGAACAAAACCTTAATTGTAATACACTTATTATACCAACTGTAATGTGAATAATGAATTAAAACTAAATTACTTTTTCCAATTTCTTTTACCATATATTTTTATAATTATTTTCTAAAATTATTCTGACCATAGCTAACCGAGTACAAAGTTATTTCTCCCTGACCCTCTCTTTCCTCTAAAGATTCTTATTTAATATTTCCAGAATAATTTTTAAAAACAATTAACAATAGAAAAGAATTCGAAAATAGTTTGTGAGGTCACAAACTTGAACTTTAAGGCGTCATGCATATAAAATGAACATTCATACAATTTTTGAACTTTTTTCTATTTTCAACTATTTTTTAAAATTATTTTGACAATGACAAATAGAAAACTATAGAGGTTTAGTGCACAGAGAAAAATGGGCATGTATGGTTATGTGAAGTATAATTTTTAAATAATTTTATATAGTAGGAGTAATTTATTAAATTATCTTGAAGGGCAGAGGAAGTAAAATACAAAAATGAAAAACAAGAAAGAAAATAAAATGGTAACTACAAATAGATCATACATAATTCTGGGGCTGGCTGACTGGCTCCAATAATTCAAGCAACAGAAGAATTCATAAAATAAATAAATGTTGTGTGTGCTGTGCTGCCTAGTGAACCATAAAACTGCAGTACCTTGCATTTGAGTTTGACATACAATAAACACCAAATAAGCTCACAAAAACAAATCGAAGCAGATTAGAGTTGAGGCTGCCAACTAGCCAGGCCAAACATGGATAAAATCATTTCCAGTGCATAAAGTCTTCTCGAGCTACCCTCAAGCACCCCCTGTTGGCATTCTCCTCCCTCCATTTGACATCAATTAAGCTCTATTGTCAAATGCATGGTATAATTCGTATTTCACCTCACAGGACATCAATTGCACACGGAGCAGAACGCCTCTTAACGCAACACCAACAAGGCAACCACTTAGTCGAAATCCACATATATCTGCATTTTGTCCAGACATTAGCCCATTGCACCATATAAAAAATGGATAATATGAGAATTCAAGAAACAAGATGTGTCTTAAAGTGAACAAGTCATTCTTAGGCAGTTATCTATATGCATGCTTCGTAATCATGATAAGACCGTCTTTTATATTCTCAAAGGTCTTGAGAAGTGCAGAGATGAATATATGCAAGCTATGTTGGTTGGTTTCTAAAGATTTCCAAGGCAAGTAGCTGACTAGGCAAGTTCGTTTCGTCTACAAGAACAGATAAGTTTGTTTATAGACAGAATTCAACTTTAAAATCTCTCAATCAAGCTAACCTCTGGTTCCAGTAGAGAATCATAAGTCTTCTTCTCTATAGTGTCGAATACAGTGATGCCACTGATCTTCTGAATCCCATGCTTAATAGCTATCAAATTCTGCACATGGAAAATCACAAAATTACCAATTGTATTCTTATGGAATCAACTGCTACAAGGTAGTAGCAGTAGTACTGCAGATAACCCTTTCCCTGCATCTTGAATTGCAAGTTAGGGTTATATTGAAATTCTAAAAAGCACATCACGCAAACCAGCAAGTCAACTGGAAAGAGAAAAACAATTTTTTTGTCTTTACTCTTAACATATGAAGCACAGGTACTTCATAGAGTCTGACGCATCTTTATCATACATATCGGATAGTCTCCAACGCAGATACATAAAAGGTACTGCTAGAAAATGTTTTAAAAACAGAGTTCTCCTTGGGTAAATTAGTTGAGTACTTGAACACAAATAAAAAGTAGGCTCGTAAAAATAAAAAATAAGTTAAGCTATTTTAATTATTAGTTTTAGCATGTATACTAAAAGCTTTTTAAAAGATAAACCTATCTCCAACATATTTGGTATCCTGATATTCCCAAAAAATATGTATTGCCCTTCCACATCGTATCCGTTTTTTGTGCTTCTTAGCTTTTATCTGTCTTCTTTTTGTTTGCCCCTTCTTCAAGGAGTGCATTAAATTTTAAACTGTCAAACAATGTACCGTATATCTTACGGAATACCCCCCATGGTAATTTCTACTTCAAAGTTGTCCATTTTCAAATAAAAGTAGTACGAAGTAGTTCTTTAGTATACATCATGGGCGAAAAAATTATAAATTTGAAAATACGAAAGATGATCGGGTAGGCTTACAAGCTGGAATTTTAAGGAGCTAAATGCGCCCACTTCTCCAAGTGTCTGCAGAAAACAATGAATATCAATTAATACTGAGACAAAATCGCTATAGTGGAAAGGCCTTAAGACTCATAAACAGAGGGATATTTTAAAAACCAACTCTCCACAGTCCAGAAAAAATGTGTCTGACTTTGGAAAGCCATTTCTTATATAATGACAAGAAGCAACATACTCCTCCCATCCCGTTGGTAATGCAACATTTACTATTCGAGATGGGGATTTATAATCTGAACAAAGTAATGACATAACATTGGAAACAAAATATCGAGTGAAGAATGAAAAATATGGTGAAGTGAGTTTGATGTGATGGGGCCAGGTGAATAAAGAATAAGTGATTTTTTTCCTTGTTTGAATTGTTTCATTACTAATAGGATGCCCGAAATGGCAAAGTGCTGCATTCTCAACGAGGCGGAGGGAGTATATGTCAAAAAAGTAAATGGACCGAGTAGTTTACATATGTATAACATAACTATTTGACAGATCACGGTGGTATTCTACATTTGGCGTCAAATTTCAATGATGATGTTAATGTATGGATGATGAACTGATGGTAGATCAAGCTTTTACTTAAAACACTTCACTGCTCACCATTGTCTGGAGACCATTGACCATTACAGCCCTCTCATCAGGTAAATCCCTTTCTAATAACTTTACTTCAAATGGCCCCAATACTCGCTCCGTGAGATTTACGAGATTCAAAGATACCTATAAAAGAATTTGGAAAGGATGTTTCAGTTAATAAACTGAGAACAAAAACTGCAAGGACACAAATATATAAACTATCAAGTAGGTTCTTAATTCTCACAGAGACAATGATTTGTTCACTTGTAAGCCATTAATAATACTAATAGCGCTCAACAGGGTGAATTGATTTGAATATATATGAAGCTTTTTAAGACCATAGCACCTTCAATACTAGGAATCCTTTATGCATGACCATCTTGTGCCTAATCACCTCAAGTTTGAGTTCCGCTCATAATGTTAAGTAGAAAAAGAAAGTACAAAGTCCCTCAGATTCCCCACCCCTTTGGGGGGTCGCCAACCCAAAAGACAGAACAGAATCAACCTTCAGGCTTCCCCAGGATATATAAAATTCAAATGTGATCTCTAAATTTACTGCATTTGACAGCTTAGTTCATTATTGACACTTGACAGGCATATGAATACTCCAACCAAACTTGATTGGAGATTGAGGAGAAACAAAATGAACGCATGATACAGCTGGAAAGTTCTATTTACCATAAAAGGTCTCTCCATGATAATGACTGATGGTATATCCACAGCCAACAAATCGATATCCTTGCGTGTCACAGGCTGCAGTAAATTAAAGTATTAGGTAACTGGAATTAAATTAATAAGGAATAGGAATACTTGGAACATCTAAGCTGTTCAGTCAAATAGCACTTACAAGTTGAAAGCATAGAAGACAACAACAAAACTGTAAATGAGCATTTGAATCAATGCAAAATCACAAGTACGCTCAAAATTTCACTACTACTGAATTACTTTAGAGCAGTAGTTGAAATTTTAAACTTTAACACCAGCTACAGATCACCAAAAAGATTACAAGCCAGGAGTGCTAGAAATCCAACATGAGGCAATACTTCATGTACATAAACATAAGTTGCTTAAGAAAAATCTGACTATTTTAAACTTTAACACCAGCTACAGATCACCAAAAGGATTTCAAGCCAGAAGTGCTAGAAATCCGAGGGCATAAGTTGCTTAAGAAAACTCTGACTTACATTGCCAAGAATATTTTGAGTCTGCAGACGACCTGGTTCTCCCAAATTTGTACGCCATGTTATCTGAAGTTTCCCAAGAACCTTGCTCCCCTCAACATTCAATTGTGCACTTTCTGACGATGATGACTTTAACTGGTAAAGATAATTGTAGATACCACCACCAGATCTAATGAGAACTGGTTCCTTGAATACATCCCTGTTAAAAGAAACAATTTGCCATGGCCAAGCTGAATGAAAGAGCATCTTCAACTTAATTCCTTTTGTTGTTATGAGTAGTCTTTTTGTGTGTGTTGGGGGGGGGGGTAATTATGAAGATGAAACTACCTAGTCGATGCATTGTGTTCTGAAAGAGAATCAGCTTGAAGTAATGTTGCACTCCAGTTCGGGGAAGGTTCAAAGTCAACTTGGTCCATGAACAGGTTAGATTTTGTGTGATTTTCGATACAAGCCTCCAAAAAGGTTGTGTCCTGAGAGGAAGAGGAACTTGACGATCAAGAAGAGGAAGACCTCTGTGTCAAAAGTGAAAGAAAAGCTTCTCCCGCGCATAATAAAAAGCAATAATCCATCATCCTATTACAATTGTCCAAGATATCATATTTCATGCAGATTTTGTTGAATCAGCATGAACTCAATATATTGAAGATTATAAGTGTCAAAAAAAATTCGGCAGCATCCAATAAATAAACTCGCCACTCAAGTGACCCCTTGTCTGATCACTAATTCTTAATCCACCTTCCATTCCCGAAATTAATTCACAAATCATGCATATTGTTAACTGCTTTAGTGAATGATTGACTTACACTCTAAAAGCTTTAACTACTCGTCAACCTACCTTCACAGAGCGAACCTGCATGAACAAGAGAGTATTTATTACTTAACTGGGCAACAATCAAGATATAGAAATGGTTGTCTAGAAGATACACACACATACAAAAAAGAAACTTGTGAGAGAGCACAGGCCCACGTGAGATTTGGAGAGTTTATTCTATCAGATAGATTACCATATAACTCAGAATATGCAGAATGCAATGTCACATGAGAGCATACCTTCGTTCTAACAGAGAGGGGATTGGAGACTATGAACTTGAAAAATTGTGGGAGATACTTCCTCTCACTATCGCCATCACTGTATAATGCAGTGCACACTAAGCTACACATGAAAGAACAAAAACATCCAAGTTAAGTTCAGAAGCAGCCCAGCTGATAATAAAAAAATCGGTTAACTGCACAAACAGTGCCAAATTATTCTAATTATTGTGCAAATGTGTAGTTTTTTTTTTGTTTTTTTTTTTTTTTTTTTGGGGGGGGGGGGGGGGCGAACCCAACAGTATTCAACTAAATTATTTGCGCCTACAATATTCCGACCGGCATTTTGTTAGAATGTTCCGGCCAAACGCAATGAAGGTGGTTTTTTGGTACATTATTATTTGCAGGCATGAACCTAAAATAAAAATTGGTTGGGAGTATTGTAGTTCTTGGAAAAAAAAAGGAAAGCCTGAGTACTGCAGCAGCAATAAAAAAATCAGCTGAGACTGTCAGTGCAAAAAAAGAAAGAAAGAAGTGCACCTTAGCCGCCAACATTCAAATAGTTTTAGTACTGTAATTAACTCTAAAAAATAATGAATAAGCAACTTTCAGAATTGACATACGTGTGAGGACCAAGTTCTTTCACATCATGTTCGACAATGAAATCATAACGTCCACCAGCTCGTATCGATTCAACAGGGGATTTTGATGTATCCAAAAGCAATAGCCTCTGTCTTTCGGTTTGTATTTCAGCCTGTTGACAGTCAAGTTCCAGTGGGAATTTTATATTATTTCAAGCAGGTTGCAGAAAGTAAATTCTTTAAGTGCACCAAAACATGCATATACATCGTTTACGCATTTCCAGCGGGAATTTTATATTATTTCAAGCAGGTTGCAGAAAGTAAATTCTTTAAGTGCACCAAAACATGCATATACATCGTTTACGCATTTCCTTCTTACCATCTGTTGATCCAATTATTCTTACTGGTTCCCGCGAGGAAAGACAACAGATTATTCTTCCCAGGCTTGAGCACAGACTAATTTATATAGAAGATGAGTTACACCAAGTATAATGTCTAGCTTTGTCCATATCCATGACTCCATTCACATATACAATATGCATGTACCAAGCTAAAGGAAGGATATTGAATAAAGGAGAGTGAAAGACAAACAATACTTATTTAAGATGGCATACACAATAAAAATCTACAACTCTAATCTCTAACAGCATTCCAAAAAGAAGGAGCCAGCTCTTAAGATGAAGAACTACTCCTCTACATGTAGCAACATCAGATGAAACTGAATCACTAGAACCGCGAACACATCATCAATTACTGATTACTGAAACACACCGAATGGCAAACCAGAACCTCTAAGATTTCCTAACCTTTTTCCAAATGTCGCTCAAACACTATCAAGTAACAATGCGAGGAGTTTACCTTAATCACAACATCTCGCACTTCAAAGCCAGAGCTATTATTGATGCTTATATAACTGCAAAACGTTTCCCCCAAATATATCGCCCTGTCAAAAGACAATTCGAACATACATCTCAGCACATATATCACTTCATCATTTATTAGTAACGAAAGTGTAGCACATTTTCAAAATCTAAATTAATGAATCAGAATTTACCCAAAAGATTGGGGAAGTACAAGTAGGCCAGGGAGGCCAATAGAGTCAGTGTGGTGCTCGAGAATGTATCGGCTGCGGTAGGTCGGATCGGAAGCATCACTGGCGGAGGCTGACTGGGGAGCGAGCAAGCGAGGGAGGTTGGCGGCGGCGATCGGATCGTCGAATAGGTCCTCTCCGAAGAGGAGATCGCAAGGGTCGAATTTGAGAGGGGATGTGTCGACGTGGAGGGTCGGGCGACATAATCGCATCACACGGAACGCCAGCGAGTGCGCCGACTGCTGTGCTCCGCCGCCAGTGCCGGCGCTCATCTCTTATCGGAGTTTATTGCCTGGAGTTGATACGAGCGACGCCGTATTGAAGCTGGTTGATTACTGAAGAACTGAGAGCTGGAGCCACAATTCTGAACAAGAGAGGACCAATTAGAATGTCGAGCCAAGGAGTAATTAAAGCGTTGTTGGTCTCTAATTCGATTCCACTGTTTTCCCAACACGAATTATGAAAAAGACCAGGACCACTGGGATGAGCAAAATTTTACCGTTACCACTGGTTTATCATTTATCAGCCGTAAATTTATCACCGGTAATGGTAACCGCAAAAATCAGACGGTAAATGGTTGTTGTTTTTTATTTACGGTACTTTTACGGTATGGTTACCATATCGCAACCCCGGTAACCGTTACTGTTATTTTTACCATCCAAATATAACATATTTAGTAGAATATATTATTTAACTAAGATAATTGTTCAATATAGAAAGTAACATAGCTTTTGATTTACCCTAGTTTATATATTCTCTTCTGCCTAACACACCATATTTCTCTGTTTTGAGCACCGTGCAATACAGTTCCTCCGTTTCCAACCCATCTTTTTTGGTATGTATAATGTATTAAACTATTAATTAATCATCAACTATATTAGAATTATATTAGTTTGGCATTGTTATCATTTTGATATTTTATTTGATGGATTAAAAGAGCAGAGGTTTTTATGTAACATGTTGATGCTTTATTCTATTGTTGATTGATAGAATAGGTTCGTTAATATACTTTGCGGAGAAGTTAGTTTTTTTTGTTGGACATGTTGACGCTTTATTATATTGTTGGATTTCTTAAACATGATGGATTTATTACATTTCTCAGTTGTTATTCTCATGACATGTTGTTCCTTGTATGTAAATCGGTGATTTTCTAAATATTAGATCGTGTTATCATTTTAGGAGCGGTAACCATTTTACCAACGGTACGGTTACACCATTTTTTAAATTACCAACGGTAACGGTTACCGCACATTTTTATACGGTAAACGGTTAGGAAAATTGCTAACCGCACGCGAACGGTATGGTAAACGGTTAGAGTTTTTTTTTTAGCATTACCACCGGTGCTCATCCCTAAGGGCCACTGATAGATAAAGTCAACTTCAATTCACCCGTAAGTCTTCATCTTAAGTTCCTTAACCGTTAGATCTACGGTGGAATTCAATCTCATCCATCATTGGTTAATTGGTTAAGACTCAAGACCGTGTGTTCTCCATGGTTAATTTTAATTCCCGTGATGTGAGATATTCTAATGAACCATACCATTCAATTCAATAAGATTCATCACCTCAGCTCAAGTTTTGAAGATGATTTTTCACAAGCCAAAAGCAAAATTCTGCCGGCTAATAAAATTCATTTTTAGTACTTTAGAATGGACCAACTCCATTTTTGATACTCTAAAATGGCTAAATTCAATTTTGATATCTATAGTGACACAAATACTATTTTTTATACTTTTCAATTTTTGTTGGAAAACGTGTACGCGTGTAATACACGCTGGTGGTTTCACAAAATTTGAAATTTATTAATTTTATTTTAAAAGTTTCACAAAATCTGGAATTTCATTTATTCTTTTAAAAAAAATATAAATATCTAACTCGCCATGTTTATGCGAATTGTCAATTGTGGTGGTGGCGGCTCGTTTCCGACAGACATGCAAGGAAATGATGAGCAGGGGTATAACGGGAATTTCAGAATAAGGAAAAGTAGTTTTTTAATTTTTGTTTCGAGAATAAAGAAAGAAAAGTAAACCCATCTAACACAAGAGCAGGTGGGAAAATGTGGCAACCGCGCCACAAAGGGTGGGAAATGTTGCTATCATAACTTTACACGCTCAAACACACACTACTGTTTTCCTTTGTTGATTGATTCTTACCAGAAAACATATAAAGGGCCACAAATCAAATACTCAAACCTCCTCTCGAGCTAATGACTTCTGACCCTTTCTTCTTCTCCTCTCACAGTTCACACGAACCCTAGAACCACTGTCCTACGCTATACGGCATCGTTTCGAAGCTTCTCCGGCTGCTATTTTCGGCATTTACGCCCTCCTCTTTGCCGGTTGATCTGTGAGTACTCTGAATCATTGTTTTCTGAATTTTCAGTTTTGTATTTCATTCTCGTTCTAGTTAATTTAAGTAGTTAAGTGGTTTAGTTAGTTGCTGAGAGTTGTTTTGAGAAATTGTGTTGACTTTTGCATGATATTGGTCGTTGTTTTGAAGATTGTGGATTGTTTTTGTGAACGAAATTGGGATCATATAAGGCTGTGAGAGCTTAGTGTCTGTGTGCAGTTTGTTTATGTGATCGTGTTTGATTGAGTGGGAGGATTCTAGACCACATTTGAGTATTCAGAACTGAAATGGTTCTGTGACGATTTTTTAGGGTCGGTTCCCCCCACTTATTGGTATAGGTGAACTTGACGTGGTAATGTCACCGATATGATAGATGCATAAATCGAGTAATTCTCTCGTATAGATGGGGTATAATTTCCTATTAATTGATTAATGGTTAAACATGTGGTTTAAATTCTGTAATTGTATAAATGTTAGCTGATGTGTTATAGATAGTAAACTTACAATGTGTTGATGCAGTTGGCAGGTATCCGGGAGTAGGAAGAGCTAATATGCTGCAGTAAACCGGCGTTGTAGATGCAGATGCTGACTAATATATACATCTTGATCAGTGCCTGTCCAGATTGAGACAAACCTACACTGGTTATCCGAGGTTTTGTTTCATCATACAAGGACATGAATTGTAGCTGTTTTGGTTCCTCGACGGTGCTACATAAGAAAGGTGATAAACAAGTATGTAAAACTGAACCAGATCTAGAAGGTGAGCCTTCATCAGTCTACTGCTTAAAGGAACCTTATTTCTATTTAGGAAACTTTATCAGCCTTGTTTCCATATGTGGCTTTAGTGGTGTATTTCCACATGAATCACTTTCTCTCACTTCTGGGGCTGGGAATATATTGTCTCAGCAAGAATGAGATGGCTTATTTGACTGCTGATGGTACACTTCTCTAATGTCTTAGGCTTTTGCTATGTGTTATTGCTGCTTGGGCATCCTGTCCATGTGTATGCATACTTGATAAGTTGAGAGGTTTTGTTTGGGTACTGGCTTAGATACCATGAAGATCAACATGCTTAGTGTAGGAGAGATTACAACCTAACAGATTTGGCATATATTTATGGAAGAAAGAGTACCGTGAGAGTACGGAAGAAGGAATATGATATCATCATACATGTCACATCTTTGAATGTTTGTAGTACATAGAAATATTTCCTTATATCTTAGATGTGTTTGGGCATATATATACATCACAGTATACCATCACCTAAATTAGCTAGAACTTCTGTGGCCTTGAGTTTCAGGTAATTAATCTGTGTCATAAATAAAGTGATATAAATTAAGCTCTTGCGTGTAGCATGCTCTATATTAATATAGCATCAGTACGTTTCAACAACTTGTGGTATGGTCTGATTGTGCAACTATACTTTTTGTACATTCATAATTTAAGTTGAGCTCCCAGACAACTGTTGAGAGCTATGGCCTATGGTATATGATAGTTAGATTTGCTGATACTCTAATTATCCTCACCTGGTTGTTCGTGATACTGCTTTGGGCATTCATCAATTAAGTTGAGCATAGTCAACTGTTAAGGGCTATGGTGTAGGATAGTCGGAACTCGGATGGGCTGATACTTTAACCATATTCACTATTGAGTCCAGTGAGTCTCATGGTATTCTAACCTCTCACGAGTCAAAATTTGGACTGTTATTATCCAGGAGCATCGATTGCAAAGACAAAAAGCTTCTCATACAAGGAACTAAGAGTAGCAACAGACAATTTTCATCAAAGTAAGAAGATAGGCCGAGGAGGTTTTGGTACGGTTTACAAGGTATTGCCTAATGCTCAATGATCATAGCTTCTTCTCTTTCTTAATGCTCAGTACAATGTCTTAATGTGTTGTATCTGTTAAACAGACTCTCATATTAGTTACTCCCTCCATCCACAAACAAGCTTCCCATTTTGACCTTTTAACCTTTTTTAGTCTCCGTTTGACCTCAAATTTAATCGTCAATCATAATAAGTCTATTTATGATCAAGCGTTATGTTTACTGTGATTGTAATATTATATAACTTTCTTAATTGCTTCTCCATTTGTCCTCAAATAGGCAACAAGCTTCTCATAGTATAATCAATATTGTTTAATTACTTTTCCATTATGATTTATGATTAATTTGAGGTCTTACGGAGGCTAAAAAGTAAGTCAAAAGTCCAAGTGGGAAACTTGTTTGTGGATGGATGGGGTACATTTCTTTCTCACTCTAATTAGGAGCAATATTGGTATTTTGCCGACTAGTATTTTGATTGAGATAGCAACCTTTTGCAGAATAGGTCCATCATAAACATTTAGCTTTTGTTTTTTCTGGACTTGTATGATCTTAGAAATCAGCTTCTAGGCTCAAACGCCCTGTTTACTCAGATTAATAAACCAGCATCTCTGATAGTAGCGCATAAAACTATTAAGATTTACATTTCAGTTTGAGTCGAATCAGCAACTGAGTAATATGTTGATTTCTATGTGCGACTCTTGTTATTCGATGGAAATAAGAAGGAATAGAGGATATGGTTATTACCATGAAGCTTCTGTTGAGCAATGGAGCTCATCTGAACTGCTCCATAGTCTTTCTTCTTTTCCTTTCTTAATTATCTACTCCATCGCCACATGGGCAGCTTATGCATTTCTCTGAAGTAATCTATTCTGTGTTTTCATAACGGGGACAGTATGAAGTTAGTTTTATTGTAATCGATCAACTGTTTTCTCTGTTAAACCTGCTTCTGTCATATAGGGAACTCTAAAAGATGGAACGTTGGTTGCTGTAAAGACCCTCTCTGCTCATTCAAAACAGGGAGCACGCGAGTTCCTCACAGAAATTGATACAATATCTGATGTTAAACATCCAAACCTTGTTGAATTACTTGGTTGCTGTGTTCATGGACCTGAGCGGATTTTGGTGTACGAATATCTAGAAAACAGCAGCATTGATCGTGCATTGTTAGGTAATCCAGCACTATTGGAACTTAAAGTAATTTATACTCCCTCTGTGACAATCAACTTTTTACACTTTTTCATCTATCCCAATCAATTCGTTATGTTTTCTTTTCGGGAGAATTTATTATTACTTTCAATTTTCTTTCTCACCACTCAACCCACTTTTTTAGAACTATAATGTTACTGTATTCAGCCCAAGAGTGAGTCCACAATAATCTAATACTCCCACATCAAATATTTAAATAAGTAAATTTGCAAAGAATTCATTGGACACAGGAGTATAATTTACTTAATTGGCCATATTGAATAAAGTTACATGTATCTACAGGTTCAAGGAGAACCATAAAACTAGATTGGCGAAAGAGGTCTGCCATTTGCATGGGGATTGCCAGAGGGCTTGCCTATCTTCATGAAGAACTTGTGCCTCGCATTGTTCACCGGGATGTCAAAGCTAGTAACATACTCCTTGACAATGATTTTCAACCAAAAATTGGAGATTTTGGATTGGCTAAACTTTTTCCCGATGATATAACTCACATTAGCACAAAAGTTGCAGGAACTACGTATGTCTCTCTTCTTTCATTTGATTTTACTTATGACAACATAAACCAATAGGAAAATAGAAATTTACTTATTTGGTTGAATCGATTGAGCAATTTAGTAAATGAGAATATACACTTAATTGTCATTGAGTTTATTCAATGACTGGAAGTTGGATTCTTTTGGGCAATAAAAATAAGTTTAGTTACACTTGGAACCCTTATAATTGACATGTTTCATGTGCATTCCGGCAATGAGGTGGCATCCCTATAAAATTGTTCAAATATACCTCAGACTTTGCTTCAGATTGAGCTATAATATTTTACCAAGTTGGAGGAAGGTTAAGCTGATACTTTGGGGGAGGTTGTAAAATTGAAATGACAATAGTATAAGGAAGCTACATATATTATTATTAATATTATTATTGCCCTAAGATATGAATTTGAATTTTTTACATTAAATTTGTCCAAATCAGTGGTTACCTGGCACCTGAGTATGCATTAGCCGGTCAATTAACTATGAAGGCTGATGTATATAGCTTTGGGGTTCTCACACTCGAAGTTGTGAGCGGCAGGAGCAGTTCCAATACTTATTATGGAGGAGCATACAAGTTACTTGTTGAATGGGTGGGTAATTTTTACATTTATACTCTGCTTAACTGAATTTAGCTTTATTATATTGACTTTCCCCACCGTCAAACTGATATGTTGTCAAACCACTGTGATTACTTGATCAAGTATATTTACCACCATGTAAAGTAAACTTTTTGTCTGCATATTCTCATCATGCATATCCGGCACAGGTACATGTGTTAGATTTGTATACCCTATATTGTAAATTAGATTTATTCTATCTGGAGAAAAGTGCTCATGGTTTACAGCTACAGAAGATTATATGCTGAGTGTACTTACATGTAAATTAAATTTATTCATTCTGAATGTCGACTGCTTGGGTACAGAGAAATAAACCTGTTGATCTGGCTGATGAATGTGTTCTCTTAAAATTTGACTCAGACAATCCAAGAAGCAATTAAAACAGTATAGCAAAAGACGTTGACTATAAGTGATAAATCAAATGATTGCAGAACCAATTGACTGTTGTGTGATTTCCAAAATTCTTATTGTGGCATGTGACAATTCTGCCTTTCTAGAGTTGGCAAGTGCTTTAAAAAAGAAGTTAGAAGATCAGTGTATCCCAGTTGAATGGTGTGTGATTTGGATTAGCAGAATGATACAATAGAACTGGAAAGTCTGTTCCAAATTGCTTGTAGTTATATACTGCTGCAGTAGAGGTGTCAAGTGTCACTTCATTGATGATGGACTACTTATAGCTCTTTGGTTTCTTGCAAAAGTGCCATCGTTGCTAATTGTTTATGTGCGATGTTGAAAGGAGTATATATTTGGCAGTGGTTTGTCCCAATTTTCAACTCTACAACACTTGTGGTGCTACTGATAGAATCTACTCACATATGCCTGTGGCTATTTGGAAGCTGGGAAGAATACTGCTCTGTTTCATGTGTAGTTAATTAGTTATGTATCTGCTGCGTACACTGGTTTTAGCTGGTTTTCCAACTGAAGTTTGACCTCAAGGAACTGATTTGATTTTACATTTCTTTTGAAGGTATGGGAACATCATGAAAACGGAAACTTGCTGGATCTAGTTGACCCAGAACTTGAGGACTTCCCAAAAGATGAGGTTCTCAGGTATATGAAAGTTGCTCTCTTCTGTACTCAAGCAAGTGCAAACAGAAGGCCAATGATGAGCCAAGTCGTTGAGATGCTGTCTAAAAATGTACGGCTTAATGAAAAGCAACTGACTCCTCCGGGTTATTTTGAAGATCCAAATGAGCGTAGTGGCAAACTGTCAAAGGATAAATTAGGGGAAACCTCAACTAGCCATCAGATGACTTCTTTTCCAACAACAATCACTCAGTTGACCCCAAGATGAGGTTGGTAAGTTGGTTATCTGCAATCAGTCATCTCTGAGATGACTGGATAATCTTGAGCAGCTGCGCAGCTTACGAGATTCTGCACTTCAGCACTTCTTTTTGTATCTGAATTGAGATTTCGGTATATAGTCGGGGGTTTGGTGGCCTTTCATTTCACTGAAAATTAGATTGTGGTCAATATTTGAAGGAAGTTCGTGGCATAGATAGGGCGATTGGTATGTGGCCAAGTGCACATCCGGAAACACACCTATTTATTTGTAATAGTATTCCTCTTTTTTTATAGTGGGTAGGCATTGTGTTACGGTCTCAAAACTCAACTCCTTCATCTATATTTCTGTAGTAAATGAAGTGTTTTTTTTCTTCCAGAAAACACAGTCGTGGAACACTACTCCGGTACTCCCCCTGCCTACGCTTCACAAAAATTTAGCCGGTTAGTTATTATTCGCATCATAAAAATATTTGGTGATAATTTTCAAAGGGTTATGCTTATGATATGAAATGACAAATTAAATTAGTTGGTGTAGAAAAGTTATTATAAGGGTGTGCAGCGGTAAGGAGTTGGGATAGTGCAGTAAAGGTGCAAGGTTCAATCCCGGCGGTGGCGGACTTATAAGGTTGGTTTCGATACGGAGAAATAAAGTGGTTTAATAATTTTGTATAGTGTAGGAGTAGTTGTAATATTTGTCGTTTAAAAAAAAAGGTAAAAAAATTGAAAGAGGGAGTATCAACTTTTTTTTTCTTTTTAACATGAAATTACAATCATATGTAGGTTGTTATCTTCATCTGAAAATTGATTATTTTAAGTTCAGTCCAGCTTCATTGATTATTTTAAATAGGTAGTTGGTTGTTATCTTCATCTGAAAATTGATTATTTTAAATTCAGTCCAGCTTCATTCGGTTCAGACGAAGTGAACCCGTACTGCCAAAACTTTTTTTCTTTTTTCTAGAAAATATTTCTCCGATATATAATTTAGAAATAATTTGTGATTTAAGTATAAAAAATCACCCAAATGACACGCCTATTTATGGCAGAAGAGGGAGTGCTATACTTCAAAATTGGGTACCGACCAAATCTGTCTTCGAATCTTCATCGTCTAGGAAACAATATCTTAAGTTCCACTTCATTAAATAAGATAACTTTATATTTAATTGTTTTCACACTGAAAAATCAATTCCGTTATCACAATCCAAAGTTGTGAACATCTAAAAATCTACACAACATTTAAGCATCTAGGATAACATGATAACAAACGCAAATGCAGCACCTGCTACATTTTTTCTCTCATATTGAAATTTAACATCATGCACCTCAAAACTCAATGAAAGAACAAACAAGAAATTATCATTACAATACGAAGATATGTTCAATTTACCACAAAATAACATGAATATCAGCAGAACAAGGGGGAATTGTTGGGTCAAGCAGATGCCCTTCTATCTTTCATAAACATTCAAAATACAAAACGGCATGCAAAATGAAACGAAATCGTGAATTAAAAGGACAGAATATGCAGAAATAAACTAGAATAAGTATGCACCCGAAACTCTGCAAAATTAACTAGCTGGCTGGTCAGTTGCTCCGGCAACAGGTTCTACTGCTGGTTCTGCAGCACCATTAGCAGCAGCATCTTTTGCAGGTGCAGCATCTTTTGTGGCATTAGGAGCTGCAGCATCCTTGGAATTTTTGGCATTTTTACCCTCTTTTCCGTCATTTTCCTTCCCATCCTTAGCTGGAGCGGGTGGGGGTGGTATCATGTGAGGTGGGGGGTTGTGCTTCAGCTTTATCAGTATTCCACGCAACCTAGAAAGATCAGTCGGTTTGCCAGGTTTGGGGCCCTGGATGACAGTAATTGAAGGCTTCTTATCTTGATCCTTCTTCTTGCCCTTCTTTTCAATATGGGCCACCTCATTAGGAACGAGCTCTGCAATGGCTTTCCAGTACTGTTTGTCAGCCTCCTTATGGAATTTTTCTTGGCTGGCCAAGAAAGACTGCTCAGAATAGAAATGTATCAATCTTAGACTTCGTGTGAAATTCCACAGTTTAGGAAACATGGAGTTCACGATGTAGAAAATCTTACCTTTTCCTTCTCTCTGTTGGTAGTTTTGTTAGACTCGACATTAAGCTTTCTTTTCTCATAAAACGCTTGTTTAAACTCTTCAGCTTCTTCTATGATTTGGTTACGCATTTCTTTTTCTTTCTTCTCCTTCTCCTCCAGTCGAATTGCATTCAACCTACAGAATATCAAACGAAAAGATGAAGTTCTTCCTTCACAAAATATCAGTATTCCAGAGAATATACCCCTATGCCCCCTACCCCTAGGTTATTTTGGTATATTTCCACACTTGGAAACAGAGTACAAGTAAATTGAATTTACACCCGAAGATGTCCACCCCCTTATCCCATCCCCAAATCAAAAATCCAGAATTTTATGTGCAGTCTCTGTACTCGGCAATACAAAACGGGTGAATTTGAATTTAAATTCCAGATTCATGCATAATTTTTAAATGGTCATTGGAGATCCTTTAACCAATATAAAGTGAAGATAAATCTGTCTATTCCCCACCTTCTTCCTAATTAAGATGTACAGGATCTAAGCTAACAAATTATTACTATGAATCAAAGACAGATCATACTAAGCACCATACTAGCTCTCTCTCCCTCATACGTGTATTAACCTTTATATGCATCTCTTTAATTGGTCATTCATGTAAGGACCCATCCATGAAGATCCGGCAATTGATACATGAAAGACAGATGAACCTTTTGCTGGAATTTGTAAGTGTAACAACCACCCATTTCGCAAGGTAAGTACAAACAGGTGCGCTTATTGTGATGTTTAAAATTACAGATAGGACAAAGAAGGTTATAAGTTGGTAAATGAGTATTGTAGGAGTAGGAGTACGGTAGCTAGATTTGTCGTGTAAAAAAAAAAGGCAGGACAAAGACGGAACATAAACCAGCTGACACTCATACTCAAATCGGTGCTCAGCAATCATATGTTGCTGCCAATAAGAATTATGTCAAGTACCGAGGTGGAAACGTGTAAAATAAAACTGAGCAGACAAAGTGACTTGTGATCAATGGAAGTATTCTTCCAGCCCAAAGGAGCAACATAAGCTAACGCTGTACGTTGGGAGTGCAGTTTAGAATTGGGTGCATATTCAGAATCTGGAATAAAATAGTCTAAACTCAAAATTGCCTATTCAGATTAACAAGAATTCAGCCAAAGTGAACAGCACATACTAAATATCCCTAAAACAATTACTCTCCAACATCACAACATTAGATTTACAGGACGAGCTTATTGTGAACATCATGTTGTTACACCAACGAACATAATTACTCTCACATTCAAGTAACTGTATCAGTGTATCACCACTCACCACATCACCTCTTAAACAGCCAAATCTTATTAATTCTTGGCTCAAAATGCATTGTCCACGTGGCAATGCCCATGTCTAAGTGTCGAGTCCGACATTAAATGTCTGAGGGAAGGAAGAGTCCAGATCACAAAGCCACCACCCCATTTTCTCTTAATTCTGCATCAATAACACTAATATGCTATAGCCTACAACTCAACTATCTCATTCAAGATTGTATGTACATGCATCACCCGCATCCAGGATAACTCACACAACCAATTAACAAATACTCCAAGCCAGATGTAATCCTCAGCTTAACCATCAAGTCAGGTTAATAGTTTTACTAAATATGGATCTAACTTCTAACAGCTTTGCGTTAAATATGCCTAGTCTAAACTACTAAACAAGCACATATGGTCCTAAATCTCCTAAATCCTAGCTAGCCATTTAAAGTTTAAACAATTCTTCAAAGCTAATCCGATCTAGTGATCGCTATATAAACGCCAAACTTATTACTACTAAATTACGAGATTCGAGCTAGATCCTCTCCATTAAACCCTAACAAATCACTGAACAAAAAAGCAATAAAGCAACAGAAGCAATCATAATCAGAAATTTAACCTTCTCCACTCGCGAAGAGCAAATCCTTCTTCCTGCATCTCATTCGGAGGTGGCAGGATCGGTCCATCGGAGCTGAAAATCCCCTCGGAATCCTCTGCAGCGTTGTACGGCAAGCTTCCATTTCCGTTCGAGATCGGGACCGAATCAGCTGATCCAAAGGGCTCAGTGTTGGATTGGAATCCGAACGGATCTGAGTTGTTGACGTGGTTCACTGACACTTCCTCCTCGTATTCCGGTGTGTAATCGGCGGTGGCAAACGGCGGAGCATCGGCGGAGGAGTAGGCAGGGTAGGATTCTTCGTAGGAGGTGTAGGCGCCCGCATCACCGTCCGTGCTGTAAGCGTCGAACGATGCCATCTTTCTTCTTCTTCTTTCAAGTTGTTTCTCTCTCTAGACTAAAACACGGTGGGCTGGTTTCTCTCTCTAAAGTGGAGCTCTCTGTCTGTGATAAATAACGAGTTACTGCTTATGGCACCGAATTGATGTGTCTATGTTACCATCCAAACAAAATACATTAATTTATTTATTTCCTCCTTTTTCTGAAATTTATTTATTTTTATTTCTTCCTTCCTTAATTTAATTAAGTAATGACGTTTGATGGTCAGGTTACTGTAGTTAATGGGGAGAGTAGATGTGGATGGTTTTTAACTCTTTACTTTAGATTTTAGATGTCATTAAGTTCTTTAATTTAAAGGCCCTAGATGATTTTCAAGCCATATTTTTTCGAATAAATCCACATCTACCAAAGAACAAAGAGTCTAAGGCAATGCCCCAGTGACCTACGTAAGCAACCGGACTCCGGTGATTTCAACCCTAGCAGGCTAACATACTAGGTATTACGCCGGAAAGATAGATGCTGACCCCCTTAATATAAAGTATGAAACAAGTGACATATGAGATCCACTTTACCTGGAGCTCAGACCTTATGCCATCGGGTGAGTTTTTGCATTCAATTGCAACAATTTCTTAGCCAGGAGACTCTCTGGTCCTGAACCCAAGTTCTTGTGGGGATGGAGAGGTACAATTCCTTGTAAAGGATTGTGCCATTTAAGAGCTGCCTTGACCATTGTGTAGTTATAAGTGTATGTTCATTTTCACTTTAAATTTAATGCATGTTTAGAAATTAAAAGTTATAAAAATATATAATTTCTTTACAATGTTATAAAATATGTGGGAAGTGTGATTTTTGGTGAACATTAAATAATTAGTTAAAATTACAATAATAATTAAGTTAGAAAATTGTTTAGGTGATTAGTATTTTATGGGGAAATTGCACCAAATAATCTTAGATAAGATACCCCTTGAATGAAGAGATATTTACCTAGACCGGTATATGCATTTATTACAATTTATAGATCATGCCATGAATAATTCATTGTATTTATTTATTATGTATGGCCCACACTCATAAACACTTTGACGCAATCCTAACCCGTACTCACTCTTGATGTTGTATTTATTCTCTACCAGCTTTAAGTCTCGATGCTGATGCAGAGTAAATCCGGGAGTTCTCCTTAGAGCGTGGAGCCAATTTTCAAGTATAAATTTCTAAGACAAGTTTTGGACCTCCAAAATTGTCCGGTGTTGTTGCTACGAGAGTCTTGCTTAGGATTGAATGCTCAACATTCCAGCCGCGGGGGGTGGAGGGGGGGGGGGATTAGTACTACAAAACAGACTTGCCTCAGCTAAGTCAGTAGGTATTCCCAAGTCGTTGGTGAATGTGTCTACAAAGACACTGTTGGTTAACATTCCGCCACATATCACTGAGGAGTGAGGTCTACAAAGCCATGCTAGTTGTTACGGTAGTGAGTTTCGAAATCCTTGCCTTCTCTATCACCCCTCCTGATCACGACGGATCCGACACCTGTTTACATGATGTTTTCTTATTACATGGGTTGTTATCTTTGCATATGGCGACTCTCTCTAAAAGCAATAAAATGATTAATTTCCACTATCATCACAACAACTAGACTGCTCTACTTGCTAATTGTTACCTTCATTTTAACCTCATTTCCAGAAGCGGAGATCAGGGGCAGTGAGAGGGGCAAGAATCACCGCAAAAGCTTTAATATATTTATCATTAGATGTATATTATGAATATTTAAATTTTCACCATGCGAAAGCTATGATTTGTGATCCGAGCAGAAAATAATTTTTCCATGAATAGAAAAAGAGCTTTATGACTCACTATGTCTCACAGGGGGCTAATAACCTGCTCGAGGTATCTTGTCCTGCACTCGAGAGAAAGCCATCGGTGTAGGGTCTAGCAAAAACCTAACTCCACTTCTCACAAAAAAAATGAAAAGACATTAATGTATTTAGTTAGTCAACTTACCTATAAGATATGTATTATAACATATACTCCTAGAGCCATCTTACATTTTATGGGGCCTATGCCAAAAACTCAAATTGAACCATACATCTAACATATGAGAAAGAAAACGGTCAACTTCAAATACGAATTTCGTACAAATTTCTAATTAGATATTCTTACTATTTTCTTATCAAAAATCTGTACAAAATTCTAATTCGATATTCGTATTGTGTTCAACTATTCATTAAATTATCGTATTGGTGAACATGCCGCCTGGGCTCACTCCCTGCCATGTACACTGTCACCCCCATTTTCAAATCTTGGCTCCTCAATCAATGGTCGCACCACAACTTGCTCAGGTACGAGTGTTCAGATCTTCAGTAAAAGACTTTATCGATTATCGAAATCTAATATATATATTTGATAACGCTAAAACTGTAGACATTTTTATTTTACATGCAAGGTCTATAGTTGATGAAGAACTATTAGGGACTGCATATGTATTTTGACTACTGAAGGACTAATTCTTGGATATATGCCAACTGTTCTAGATACAATATAATTTAATAAAGTATTTATATTTAGAATCACTAACATCTTTGCGATATATATTAAAGTTCGGCCGCAAGTGTTGAATAATTTAGTACTACGAGTTTCATGTTATACAAATAGTGTTTGTTATATTACGAAAATTTGATATCAAAACATATTGATGTTTTGTTAAAATATCGTTAATGTTAATAATGTCAAATGAAAAATCATTAATGTTTTACCTAAAATATTTGATGTTACGTTAAACAATATAAAACAATTTTTGTAGAGGATTTTTTGTCTCTTGTAATAATTAGTACTCTTTGTTACTGTGTGCTAATTTCTTGTGATATTTCACTACATCTTGTGTTTATTTTTAAAATGAAGAGATTAAGTATACACCACGATAAAAACTTAAAAACATAGGAATGTACCTCCATGTGGAAACTCCTCAATAATGTTGTCAGTAATGAAATATGATTTATCTTCAGTTGGATTAGACGCTGATTAGACGCACTTCCAGAATACATCTAAGATAACGGTTACCGAACTGGTTTATGTGAATACCAAAATCATTAAATCTTACTCCAATGTATCATTCATAATGTCTTACTGGATATATTGGGTGGGTTTATACCCTTTTCAACCGTCAAGGAAAAAAATGCATGGATGTAGTTGTTTCCATCTTATTTCATGCATTCTATGATTTTCCAGGCTAACTATAGAAGTACTTGGACGAGTGACTTGAGTGAGACTTGATATGATTTTGCAGTCTATCCCTACTTTTTGTGGGCAATTAATGCCTAAGTAGTTACAAGGCAGTATGATACGCACAATTTCGACACTCATAGATGGTGCTTTGGCATGTGGTATGCATGTGATGGATTCGGTGGAATTCCTATTATATATCTTGACGATTTTTTTTAATATTTACGAGACCCCAATACTACATTGAGAGAGTGCAGATGCAAGATGAGATAAATTAGAGGTGTATGAGATGTTGAGGATGTTTGATTAACATAATGATGAAAAATAATGCCAACCTTTTAGAGAGATTACTAGGGACCAAAATTGTCTCGCGTTCGTGATTAGAAATGTGACAACAGTCTTGACCAAGGCCCTTGATACATATAGAAATTGTGGGATTTATGGGTACTTTTATTCTCCAGAGCCTAGGGTGCTCAGCACATGAGTCATGAACAATCCAAAGCGTCTAAAATTCTTGGCATGCACAATCCAAAGCGTCTAAAATCATTTCAATACGGGTTATAAGAAGATTTGGGAGAATTACTGTATACCCAGTGGCACTATCAGCTTCATCCTTGTTGGCGGTATAAATTTGTTTTCCATATATTCTATCAATAAAACTAATTTGGAGATGCAACTGATAATTACAAATATAAATATTGACATAAATACACATGGATTGTTGTAATTGTAAATAGAAGATTCTGAAGCTACTTACCTCGAAAATTACTAGAATAACAATAATTAATGGAGATGGACGCTCGATCGGTTCTTCTTTCTTCTTCAATAACTCTGGAGGGTCTTTCCTTATAGGTGAAATTCGCAAGTATGGGATAGGAGTAGGTGCAATTTGCAAGTGTAAACCCTGTCCCATTTATTATTCGATGTTGTGCAAATTTCTCATACAATAAAATACTTCTTCTTATCTAATTTTCGTGCACATATAGCATATACAGTCGTGTAATTAAAAACATATGAAAGCAAATCTGAACATGTAACACGTGCACCATTTAGAAAAGACTTTGCTCTATACATAGCCCCCAACGATGATTGAGACGTACACTCGTCGTTGTGTGATCACACATGGTAATTCTGGACTTGCTAACTGTAAATAGTATCCTAAAATTGTCTTTTTTCAATTAGGCTAAACTCTCAAAGTATATAGTACTCCCTCCATTCCCTAAAAAACTTCTCATAACTTGTGCGGGCACAACATTTAAGGAATGTGGGTGTTATTGGGGTATTATTTGAGTAAAGAAAGAAAAAAGTATTGTGAGTGGATTTTAGTTGAATAAAGAATGAGAAAAATATGGTGGGTGAGGTATTATTGTATTAATAACGAATAATCAATGATGAGTGAGGTGATACAGTTGTAAATATAGTTGTAATAGTGGGATTATTATAACAAATATTTCTATTTTTGGAACGAGAACCTTCTAACGGAACGCCCAAAATGGAAAAACATGAAGTTCTAGAGGGAACGGATGTAGTATTTTGTATAAGTGTCATAATTAACTTACCATTATCATACGAAGATATGTCATATTTATAATGAAGGACTAGGGTCTAGAGTTAACCCTTATTTCTTTGGATGATCGACATGTGTTCGTTCCGGATCGCACCACACTTGTTGGACTTATACTCATGAATCTTTAATGGGCTTGACCCAATTCCATGCGAGATTTGGCTTTGCGCCAACCAATTCGGACTCATATAAAGCCCAATGGGTCGTACCTAGTGACATGTGGGTTCGACATGAGATTTGACACGTTGACCAAGTTTGGCCTTGTACGGAATGGAGTGAGTCGATAGTCACTCGGGGAATGTTCTTGGACTTTGATGCATTGTCTCTAGCTACTTGGGAAGTTGCTAGAAGAAATCACTCGGAGGTGGTGTTCCCGACCGACTTGTACTTTGGTGCCCTTTTGCTTGGTCTTGTGAGATGTTGGTCGGGCATTTAGGCACTGAGCATATTGCTGACCAACTCTCGTCCAGGTGACTTGTATATCTGCAGCTCGGGCTTTATCCTATTCGGATGCCTTCAGTTGATCGAACTCAAGGTACATGCCAACCAACTAAGCTAGGACGGGGGAGCTTAGTTCGTCTTGGAGTGTTCTTAAGTCCGTATGAAAAATCTTCCAAAATTGATAAGTTTACTACCCTATCCAGTTTGTACTGTAAGTTTACCACCGTCCCATTTTGTCCTATAAATTTACAAAAATTTAATTTTAGTACTCCGGTATAATTCTAGCCCGGGGAACTAATATTATGACAAATTCACCTCCAATTCACCCCGTTCTCTATGAACTCATGTACTCCCTCCATTTTTATTTATAAGTAGTTTTAGCATTTTAAACTCTTCTTTAAATATAAGTAGTTTTAGCTTTTCTTAAATTATTTTACTTTTTTTCATGTACTTTCTCCTCAATTTTAGTAGTATTAAAAGTGCATCTATTCTTTTTTCTCTCTATCTCTTTCTTATTAAAACAAGAAAAGTTACATGGACTTTATAACATTAATAAGTGAAAGAATAAAATAATAAAAATCAATAATTTCCTTAATATGTGTGAAAACACCTAAAACTAATTATAAATAAAAACGGAGGGGATATTAGCTACTATAAATTTTCACTCATTCGCATGAATTTCAGAAAAAAGAATTAAAAACAAACAAGGTAATTAGTTGACTTGAGTAATTTAACCATATCTTGTTTTATCACACGGTAGTAGGGCTGCGCACGGACCGGATACGGATCGATCCAATCCGTATCCGGTCAAACGGATCATAAAAAGTTCAATCCGTGATCCGATCCGTTCTAGACGGATCGGATGGCGGATCGATCCGTACGAATACGGATAAATCCAAGTCCGATCCGTTATCCGCTCTTTTTATTTTTCAATGTTTTTTGTATAATAAATTATGGTGTAAAATTATAAAACGATAGCTACAGAAGTTTGAGTTCAAATATCCGAAAATAATATGCTAAATGTGAACTTAAAATGTCCGTAAAAAGGACACAAACTTATACTCAATATGTACTTGCTCCATTGTAGACGAAATTCTAAGATACCGAATCACCAAGATCGACAAATACATGAGATGGAGACAAGAAGATACATATTTCTAATAACCTCAAAATCTTCAGATATGTAAAATATGCATCTAACAAGTTATTTATGAGTCAACTAATATATATGGGATACAAAGATAACTAAAAAATATGAGTTTTACTTTTATTCCTTTTCCTTTGCTATATACGGAGTATAGTCTTATATATATAAAAAAATAATAATAATAATAATAACGGATGATCCACGGATATTCGCGGATCGGATCAATCCGATTCGTTATTCGCGGACCATAAAAAATACAATCCGTTATCCGATCCGTTAGCCAACGGATTGGATTGGTCCGATCCATAAATGCGGATAAACGGACCGGATCAACGGATCCGGATCATTTGAGCAGCCCTACACGGTAGTTAGTTTCGTACCTATAATACTCTGCAGGGAATAATTTATGATCATGTGAGATGGGAGATCTTGTCAATATGAAGGATCTTGCTTGCATTAAGATACAACCAACTTTTCGGTTCTATACCATATTCACTCTTCAACGTCTCAACATTGGAAACAAGTGATTTCAGAGGGATCAGTTTACAGGGAAATCTTCCTAGCAAAATTGGGGTGGACAATAGTCCAGTCCAGCCTTGAAGTAGTTAACTTTCCAGGAACAGCAAGCTAGCCTGCATGGAGGAACTCCAGCGAACTGGTCGAATTGTGAACCCCTTATTACATTTTATTGTATCTTGAATCTCAAGTTACTTGTACAACACAAACTAAAGAAGTAAAACGTCAATATTGGAAGGATATATTTAAGTCGGTGGAAGCAACTTTAGGTCCTCCCACTTTGGACATGTATGTTCCTAATTTTCTTCCGTGAAGCATTGGCATCATTAATTACTGCTAATCCTGTCATGATGGGACTTATTAGTGCACTGCAAAGCTAGTTCCATATGATAGAGCGTAGGCAGTTCATCTCCAAATTTGTGCATCTTCCACTTCTGGCTTCTATTAGGTCGTTTGGATCAATAGCCTCAACAAGTGAACCGTTCATTGAATCCTTCACCCAGCTCCATAGACTCGAATTTCCTGCAAATCTTTCATCATTTGGCTTCCTTCTTGTAAAAACTTCCATCAGAAAAGTGAGCTTCTGGCACCTGGATATCTCAACAGGTATGATACCGGATATCTGATTCAGTCCAAGATCCAAGAAACTCAAATTCTTCAATCTCCCAATATCGGGGCGACCTCACCTGTCAGCCTATTGCTGCTAGCCCGAAACCGAACCAGAGACGAACAGTTGCCAATTTCAGGCGGGATGGTTCCCGAAAGATTGTTGGACAGCAGCAGAAACATTGTTAGAATCTGTAAATTGAAATGCAATTCTTTCAAACAGAGTTGGCCTAATTTCAAAACATGTTGATATTAATAAATGAAATTTGAAACAACATTACCTTCAAGATGATTCTGTCAGAGATACAACGCGGTGAGGTTCGGAAGTTCCCAAGCTCAGAAGGAATGTTTCCAGTGAGCTAATAGTTATCGAGTGAGACTTTTGTCAGAGCCGTACTGTTCCCGAGTTGACTCGGAGTCGACCCAGTGAGTGAGAATTGTCATACAGACAAATGTTCTTCAACCCGGGACAGTTACCTAGCTTAGATGGAATTTGGCCCAACAAAAGCGCACTGTAAATCATAATCGTGTCGAGCTTTTTAAGCAACGTGAGTGTCGAAGGCAAATACCCTGAAATGTTGGATTCAGCAAACCCAGTAAAGGTCAAACTCGAGCAGTTCCCAATTTCTGGAGGTAACGAGCCTTGTAAGTTCTTGTTGCCACCAGATCGAATGATTTCCAGCTTCTTCAACTTACCAATTAATGGTGTCCGGAATCACACCGAATAACTGATTATGTACAATGCCAGCTCGATCAAGCTCAACATGTTCCCGATCTGAACATGTTGAATTGAACTGGAATTGAACCTTCTCCAGGTTCGTCAGGTCCCCTGGTATTTCGCCTGTTAATCCGTTGTCGCTCAAATCAAGTAACCTGGAAATCCCGGTAGGGATCAGTCCTGTCAGATTGGTCCGGGACATGAGAGTTTAGTTAAGGTACCAAGACCAGTAAAGTTATTTGGAACTTGTCCGAGTAAGTGCAAGTGCCTTATATTATCTAGTTCAATGACTTGGTTTTGGAAGTTGCATGAGACACCAAACCACTGACATGGAGTGTCGTGGTTTGGGTCCCATTTTATTAGCTGTTTAAGTGAGCCGTTTAAGAGACGGCTATTTGTAGAGTGAACTCTAATACTTCACCATTGAGAAAAAACCGTTACCACGTATCAAATATTTAAATGTAAAAAACATAAACAGAATGCAACTACAGTAGGATACCAAATATTAAGAGGAAGTTATAAACCATGGTACCGAGAGAATGCACTTTAGCTAAGATGGAGGCGTGGTGTGTGATATTTCACCCATGCAGGCTGCATACCAAGACAAAAGTTCCTATATGATATCAAGCACGTCAAAACATGCTTGGTTACTAATGGTTAGGTAACAGTAAAAATATATATATAACAGGAAATTCTCTTCCCCAAAGTAAAACTTCATTTAACCTCTTCTGTTCTGAGACCCTGAAAATCTTTCCTCCTTTACTCTATACAGTTTTCTACTATGAAAGAAATGACAATCTTCTAAGTATCATCATTATCTCCAAAATCTGGAAAAAATAACTGACAAAAAAACCCTTCTAACTTCTAAGTCTGTTGCTAGCCTGTTTTGTTCTGGTACTAGGTGGACAGAAAGCTTAAGGAAATGGAATGAGATCATTTCTTTCGGCTTTCTGCCCACTTTTGCCTCATTACTATATCACTGTTAAGTGATTCCAATACTTCATTTTCACAGGGTCATTTCACTTCAATTCATTTCATTTGAGGCTATATGTACATACAATACAACAACCTTCAAAAGAAACAAAAAAACAAAAACTCAACAAGTCTATTCTCTAAGTCCAAAAAAAGAGAGTTATGTGGATTTCAAGGTACAAGAGATGCTCCGCTTTTCGGGTATCTGCTGTTAGATGATGGCAGTCGCTGCATATTCCGGGAGAAGTCTATCTTTAACCTTTTGTTCGGCATTGCCTGCATGGATCTGAAAAACACTGTATTAACAAAGTGCAATAGAATAAAAACTACTACTAGTAATGAACTAGTACTTCTCTTTCAAAGCATACTTCAAATAAAATCAGTGTCCCACAGTCATCAAATGCCACAAGCGAAGTACTCACCTTGGAGAATCTTGATGTCTGTAAGGGTAAGGACCATGCATGGATTTCAAGGCTCCAAGCGCATTTTCAGCAGCCTAAAAGAATTATTTGATTTGAGAATAATATTAATATGGATGAATTATGTCGTTTATTTATGATGACGAGACACAGAATCTCCAAAATGGATAAATATGAAAGGATAAGGAGAATAGAAAGAACAGCAGCTCTGACAGAGATTAAGTTACCTCTGACTTAGCTTCATCCCATGTTAGCCCAATTCCTTCTCCCGCTATTTGCCCATTAATTTCAGCCTATATTCCAGAAAGCCAAAGAGGAGAATTTAGTGATTTATTTCTATCATTTCTATTTTCGGCAACTATTTCCCATACTTCTGATATGCAAGTATAGAATCCTTGAGACGCAAATCAAATGACAATACTAGATACAAAAATGACCATCGAACAGAAACTAAGTACTATAACCACATCATTTTGAATAGTATATCATATCAACCTCCCAAACTCTGACAAAGCAACCAGACACTTTTGGCAAAGTGACATAATATTTAGGCGCACATCCTAAGGTCTAGCACACTACACAATTACCCCTTGGAAGAAATATAACCAACCAGCTTAACAAATAACAATACTAACAACGTACAAGGTCAGCTCCAAAATCTGGATTCTGGACTTAATTAGTGAGTACATTTAACTAGAATAAAAATAATAATAAATAAAATTTGTAATAATAATAATAATAATAATAACTTTACGTGATAATGAAAAAAATTAAATAATAATAATAATAATAATAATAATAATAATAAAAGTAATAATATTAATAATAATAAATAATAATAATAACAGTAACCAGCAATGCTTACTTTGCAGAAGGTGGAAAGATGTTGAAAGGTTTTTATTTTATAGTCTAGAGGTTCATAAAAAACTTCACAAGGAAAGCTGGATTAAATGCAATAATTTAATCAAAAGGACAGCAATTCTTACCTGAGCATGGACTTCGCCTGAGTTTGCTGAAAACTGATGGAAAGCTATACTAAAACCCTCTCTTGCACACTGAGGAATTAGAAATTAATCAGTGAAATGTAGCACAAAGCAATATGATGATTGGCAATTACCAGAAATCAACTACCAATTTCAGTGGATTGTACTTACTAATTCCTCAAGTGCGGTGATTGCACCCATCACTTTCTTTGAAATATCAACTCTTGGGTCCAGACCCCTTGGTGGGGCTGATGTTGAAAATGGCACACCGTCACCCCTGGGCAACATTTCATACCCATAAGAATTGACATCACCAATAAAACCATTTCCTTTGGGATTTCCAAACCTACTTCCATCGCCAAGCATGTAGTTTGGATCAGGTTTAGACTGAGATAAGAATTTATCTGCAAGCACAATATGCAGCACAGCGATCAGTATTAGTAGGAACCAAGTACGTTTCTGTAAAACATAAACCAAGCGCAATTATGGATGATTAATTTGAACAAAAAAAGTAAACAAATGAAGGAATAGATATAAGCTACGCACAACAAAGATAAGCTACACCAGATTAGGAATCTGACCAACTATTGAAAGTTCCAACTTCAACTAAAAAGAATGGAGCAGGATTAAAATTTTTGCTACACCAAGAAAATTGTAGTGAGATCACACAGGACCGAATAAATTATCATTACGTAAGTAAATCTCAAAATTGCAAAGACAAGTTCATGTCTCACACAATCCGTAGCACTGATAAGGAGGCCATGACTAAAGATAAAATCAAAATCAAAATATATACGAAAGAAAAAGTAAACACCAGCACAGTTTCAGATAAAACCCCAAAACCTGATGAGCAATAGATGTTCTCAGTTATGCAAGATACTAGAACTCTTTGTAAATGAATACCTGACTAAGGGATACTTTCCTCCTACCAACATAAAATATTCTCAAATATAAAAAGAGAGCTACAACTAAATTCCCCATGTTATGTCCTTTACATATTACATTTATTTTCTAAATAAAATAGTTCCCAGTCATCCAGTGTACATCATATTCCAGAACTTCAAAAAATGTTGAATCCAATAAGAGATTCAGATGAAATAAAACTTAAGGAAACGGTCCACATTGTTCCAACGAACCTAAAGCTCTATTTAGTAGATAATCATTTATAATAAAATGAAAACATTGAATAATTATGTTGACGTCCACATAATGTGGTTATCATGATCGACCAAATACAAATGCTCAAATATGTTAGCGAATTTCTACTATCCCGAAGCAGATATTTGTACCGTACCAGCCAGATATATAAGAGATCCTTCCGCAGCCTTACGCCGTGCCTCTTTTTTAGTTCTGCCAAGTCCTTCACCAATTTTTTCACCAGCAAATAAAACCTACAGAATACCATGGATCAATTAATCACAGTAAACAAAAGAATAAAAACGATCCAAATAATCGAACAACTTCTGTATAACAACAATGATAATAAAAAAGAAAAGGGCGATTAAAATAGACAGTAAACTACATATATGACAGTACCTCTACTGCAAACTGCAAATCCAAGCTTGAAACAAGAGATGGAATGAACTCCACCTACAGGTATTTGATGGACACCTCTCAGGAAGTGAGATATTTGAGCACCAAAAGCAGAAATAAGAAGAAACTGCTGCTTCATACCTTTGTACCACACTTGAATGCAATATCATGTAGAACTTCTGCGGGCGCTTCAGAATATGGATCAATTTGCCCAGCTTCAAGATCTGGATCCTTGTTAACTGGCTGACTCAAAGGACCATTCTCACCTTGAAGTCGAAAATATAGAACTTAGTAACACCATCACTTGTTAACGAAGTTGAATAAGTACTTGTGAACTTTAGCAGGGTAGTATCAGAATTAAAGAATATCAGAGTAACATCATCATCTTGTATAGAATATACTATATAATACTCCGTGTCCCACTAAATCTTTCTTACTTCCCTTTTTGACCCATTCAAAATTAAAACATGACCATTCCTGAAATAGCAACTAGTATGCTCCACTACAATAAGCTTTATCCACCCAATAGCTTCAATTTTACACAAAATACCACTTAACATACAACGATACATGACACCCACCCAAATGATAAAAAAGAAAGAAAAAAAAACCCTCCTTATATTATTATTAGACAGATGGTTACATTAAAATGCCCAAAAGTAATGGATTAAGCAGAGGGAATTATAGGTTTTCAAGCACAAAAATATCATCTCTGTTTTCTATTCCTTCTTCAATTGATTTTTATTATACAATTAATAAGAGTGAGATAAAGATCACGTTGGAAGTAAATGTCAGTTCAATCCACTTGAAAAAATATAGGAGTTCAGAAAAATTCAAATAATATACCGCCACGTAAGCTGGATGCATAAAAGTATAAAGGATGGGAAGGAAAGATAATAAAACCTTTCTCAAGAAAAGGAATATAACGTATGATACATTATGATATTTTCACTTTAGGGGATAATTTGCATATAAATATTTAAATGCTGCCAACTTTTCCAAAAACAGCAATTCTGTAATTATTGATTTTTAATTTGTTTCTGTAACTAAATCATTTACCCAGTATACATATTTCTCTTCACAATCCTAGATTAGACCATCCGCTTTTATGTAGATGTTCTAAATAATAATAAAAACAACATCGACTCACCAGCGAAAGAATGAATATCAGGCAATGGTTGATTGAATCTTAACATGTCTTCTCTCGGGAGTGTCTGTACATTGTAGCCCTGTGGTATCAGTAAAATTGTCAAGAATGGGAGTCATATATACATCAGGATGGAATCAGGGATCATGGAAAAATAATTACCTCATTTGGCAGCCTCTGATTTTCAAAAGGCCCTCTACCAGGTGGAACTGGAGCATCTACTTTGTGGATAAAAGGTGGCTGATGAGCCCTATGCTTGTCAATAGGAAGAGGCTCTGCATCCGGAAGAAACTCGTTGGCTGGAGCAACTCGGTTGTGTAGACCTGGGCTTATGTCACCTTCAACAGGAAACCAGCTTTGAGGCTGGACTCTTGGTGCTGGACCTTGCACAGGCGGCCTAGCAGGAAAGTGCGCTTCACTTGGAGGTGGTTCTCTCATGTCTTGACCATGTTGTAAAATGAGCAGTCTCCTCCTTGTATCAGGATCTAGTTCAGATTCTGGCACCTCGCCCTCCTCCCTTGCAGGAGAACCATGCACTACTTTTTCTGGTTGTCCAAGATGAGGTAATGCTGGTTTAAGCAATGAGGTCACTACAGGTAACTGCTGGGTAGGAAAAGGCAATGCTGGTCCTTGTATAGATTGTGGAGGTCCTTGTATAGGTTGTGGAGGTCCTTGTATAGGTTGTGGAGGTGCTTGTATAGGTTGTGGAGGTCCTACAAAAGAAGACGACGGCAAAGTATACTGGACACCTGGGGCAGCTCTTGTATCCAAATTCGTTGCTGGGGGTGAGACGGTTGATGAAGCTGATATTGCCTCCTGAGTTCCATATATTGTTCAATGTTAAGATGTTATTATTACTCACTACTACCTCCGTCTTTTAGTTCTTGAAGTTTTAGGTTTTTCACACATTAATGTGAAATTATTTTTCCACCTAGTAAACCTATTGATAATAGAAACGTGTAGTTGAAAGTAACATAATATGTAAATAATGAAGAGAACTAACTAATACAGGAAATTATGGAAACTAAAATAACTAACACTTTATTTATTTGGAAAGTCCCAAAAAGGCTAAAACTTCAATTCTAAAAGAATGGAAGGTAGAAAAAAATTATATTCACATATGATGATATACCGAACATAATTTGAAGTTTGAAACACGCAAGTTGGACATTGACTACAATAGATGAACGGTATATAAACGGGAGGAAATGATAATTGTCCCGAAAACAATACTCCATATAAATATCAATAAAACTATAAGCAATATACATTAGCACGGTGTTTCACCTTTAATCTCCTTTCTACCTCGGCATCAGCCATTCCATCAAAACCAAGCGGATCTTTGTTTCCATTAGAACCTGAAGCATCATCCTAACCACAACGAGGGATGGGTGTAAATAAATAAAATCGATAACATGTGGCTGAGCATCTAAATATCCAATCCACTGCGTCAGCCACAATTTTCAAGAAAAATGTGTGATAGATGACTAGACCCAAGTGTAGAAAATAACAAATCCCTACCTCCGAGATCAAATAATTGCTCACGTCAGGCGGAAAAGGGGCGTCCTTGATATCATCTTCATATGCAACTCCAGAAATTCGTTGTAGTAGACATTCATCAAAATCTCTGCCAATAGGTCGAGTAAAATCCTTGATCAGATAACACTAGTAAATCTTGATATATAATAAACAACCAGTTTCGTACTTACTTGAAAAATCCACCTCTAACATTGCAGGCTACATTTCTAGCAACACAGAGCACAGGAATAGCATTGTTGGCCTGCAAAGAAGAACATTACAGATCAAATTCTGAAAAAAAAACTAAGTTGACAAACCCACAAAAGGAAAAGAGAAGTATAGAGCAAAAGTAAATACTTCAGCTTGAGGCGCATAATACGGAGCAAATGCCGGAACAACATGAACTCGCGGTTGATCTTTCTCATCCCATACTTTTAAACGGTCATCAATCACCAAAGACATCTTAGGATGGCAGTTGCCATCTTGGAAAACATTGAAAAGCGACTTCTTATTACCTATAACAAAATTAAATCCACAGAGTCAAACAGATGAATTAGATGGAAATCTGAAGGGTGCAGTTTCAGAAAAAGTTACCAGATTTTACACAAACAATGCGGTCCAAGAGTTCCCTCGAGTTTATCAAATTTGATTCTGGATCAAGAAGTCTCCACATTTCTAGGGCATAGTCTCTTTCCGCCATGGTACAAACAAAAACTTCAAACCGCTTTCGACCTCTAGCAGTCAAGTAGCTTCGAAGATCCTCCCATGCAGGCCTCAATCTCACAAGAACACTTGTATCACGGATCTGTAGTAATATGGAGTGACACAAGTTACAAGTTGTGATCTTCAGTCCAATGAATTTTCCCCAGCCAGCTAGGGCTCTCTAGGGGAAATTTTAAAGAAATTCATAAAGCCTCTTAACAGGTATTTCATTTACTTCTTCAATTAACAGTGAAAGATACGTAAATGAATGTAAATCTACATAAATATACCAAATGTAGAGATTCGGCAAACTGCTAATACGAAATTCAGAAAAAACATGGTACATTTACCTGTGGATTAATGCGAGTTAGGATTATATTTTTATCTTGTAGTCGAATAAGTGGGCGAACAATCGTTTGATGATTGTCTGACAAAGCTAGAACCACCTCAGACTGCGACTTAATAAGCTTTCCATTGTCAATCACCTGATCGCTTTCTGCATACTGCTTCAGAATATGTTTATCGTCCTGATAACGTTTAACCTCCGCTTGCATGCCAGAAAGACGGTGTGGATCAGACTCTAAACTTATTTTTCTCTGCAAGGCCTCTATCCTGTCCTCGAATGAGCGCATTGTGTTTGCGACTATGAGTGTTTCATCAAGATCAAACACAATCCCGAGGCATCTGAGATTCAGCATGACAAGGGAAGAATTATAAACACTTGATGCCACATTAAACCCCCAAAAACACGGATTCTGTCCATCATATTTCCGTGAATGCATGGCAACCAAATGAATTTCCCCTTGTTCCGTGGATGCAACAGCAGCCTATGAATAAAAAGTAAATGTTAATAAAATAGTAACACATACATAACCAGCTCCAAAGCCTTCCAGACAAAAATGAAATAAAAAATGACATAGAATGTTATTCAAGCATAGAGGTTTACTCATAGGGCACAAACCACAGACACCTGTGACCTGTTGTGACCGTAGAAAATGAGACGTAAATCGTGGGAAAGTCACATTTAAGTCTTATAAAGGAAATAGATGTTATCACGGGCTATTCCCGGTAAGCCTACCTACCAAGCCAGTCATCCTATTCCAATTACTAATCCATTACTTCCTTATCATGAAACACATACAAATTCCTCGTTAGAAAACAAGTATGAATTAGAATCAAACAAATAAACCTCAATTGTCGTCTTGCTATATCATTTAATTCCTTTTGCTCAATGCTGTTCTTTTCTCTACTGCAGTCAAATTGATTTTAATGATAACTCCATTAGGTCACAGCAACACACCCTTCATAATTTATATATCCAACAAAACACACAGATATATTCAAAAATGTAAGTTTGGAAGAGAAACCATAACGTGCAAGCAGAAGAGAGCTAACAGATTCACTTGAATAATATCCCACATTGAATCAAATTGATGCTATAAGCCTACAACAAACCACCAACATAACCAAGTATTTTCCCAAAACATCACAAACACAAGGACACATCATGTAACAAACACAGGATAAGAATTCAGAAATAAAAAAGGATAGAATTCCAATTAACCTGCCAGGTGAAAACCGTTTCCCATGTCCAAAATTGATGTGTTTCTCAGGTGCTTGTTAAGTTTTCAACAATGAAAAAATATCCAGGTTTAATCATTTCCAAAATTAGAACGTTTGAAATCAAATTAGGGTTTGTTGTGTAACTAATTAGGGTTTATTAAAATGAATTGAAGTCAGGTCTTTCCTTTTACAGTCTATCATCATCAGAGTCAGTTTGCAAGTGTTCAATTGCTTTTAGGTGTTGAAGTGTTGGTTGGGCAATGGCAGTGGCAATACCTTGTTATCTCTGAGACAGGTGGCATGCAAAACGGAAAGTGGCGAGTCCGGTAGAAGATTCTTGACCGTGGATTCCAACTTCCAGCACATTCCGGCAGCGTTGTTGTTAACTGTGTGAAGCACTGCCAGAGGCGGACACCTCTCACTTGGGGGTGAAAAATGTGAAATCCGAATTTCCTTCACCTCCAAAACGACACCGTCTTGCCGTACAACCTCCACTTCCCCCAGTAACCTCTCCCCTTCATACATCAACGCCACAACTCCTCTTCGATACATAGTAGTTTCAACACAAATTTGGTTGGATTTCAATTTAGTCAAGTTTCAAACTCCTCAATCTGGTTGGTTTTTTTTTGCTTTTTTTTTTTTTTTTTGAGTAGATAGAATTGGGGGCAAAAATCAATAATTCATAAATCAGTCCGGGCCAGAGGAGAGAAATGAAACTGAATCTGGAATATTTTACCCTTCTTCTATCTCCTCTCTTGCGTTTATCGACCGAATTTCAATTCATCACTCCGATTTTTCAAATCGATCGATTGATGAACAGAAAAAGAAAAACAAAAAAACAATTTACGGATTTTAAACGGTTCTTGCGATTTGATTGATTCTCCGAAAATTAACTCAGATTTAGAGAGATAGGAGTAAGGAGTTAATCTGACAAATTTGTTTCAGTGTTTGAAGAAGCTTGGGGCGGAGTGGCTATGGTGGCAATTGGGGAAAATATAAAAACCCTAGATCCACAGAAAATGAAAAATAGGACGAGATGTTTTTTTTTTCTTTTTCCTCTCTCTGCCACGTCCTATTGCTCGGTGTACCTTCCTCCCACTAGACCCCGGGTATAAATAAGACTGTGGGGGCGAGAGAGGATTAGGGCTAATCTTAATTATACAAATACATGATTGCAGTGAAAGTTGATGGTTTTTGACATTTTGTAAGTAGTAGTATTTCATTACCTTTTTCTTTTAATTAATATTATATAATCTAAGTAATTTAGAGTCAAATGTATGTGATAATAATATTATACGATATACTATGTTATTGACCCCACGTGATAAGTTAGGGATTGAATTTATACATGTAAATGTTAATTTTGATTTTATATAAGTTCATTGTGTTGGCTACATGGCTTGCGAGTTGCATCATATAAATTTCACAATATTATGTGGTTTGCGGTTTTGATGTTGACTTTATTTAACTTCGTTGTGTTGGCTACATGGATTGCGAGTTGCATCGTACAAATTTCACAATATTATAGTAGTTGATTTTCATCTACTTGTGAGGGTATAAACTATGTTGGATACGAAATACTTTTGCTCTAGCCTCGATGTCTACTCCTCTCACTAGACTCGGGTATAACTAATACGGTGGGTGAGGGAGAGGATTAGGGTTAATGTTAACTAATGAAAATGATATGTATATGATACGAGGGCCGTCTTACCTTTTTTTAAATCGGTCGATTGATGAATAGAAGGAAAAAAAAACAATTTATGGAATTTTTTTAAAAAGAAGGGACTCTTGCGATTGATCTATTTGATTCTCCAAAAATTAACTCAGGTTTAGAGATGGAGGTTAGTTTGACAAATTTGTTTCAGTGTTTGAAGAAGCGTTTGAAGTGTAGTGATTATGGTCGTAATTGGGGAAAAAAAACCACCAGACCCACATAAAATGAAAAATAGGACTAAAAGTTTTTTTTCCCTCTCTCACTGCCACGCCCTACGTACTTGTTTGCTCAGTGTACTGTCCCTTCCTCTCACTAGACCCGGGGTATAAATAATATTGTGAGGAAGAGGATTAGGGCATGGTTACTGTAATACAAGATTGTCCTATTGTTGAATGTATATTTACATTAATTAAAGTTGATGGTTTTTGTATGAATGATGTAACTTTTACAAATCTTTCATTACCTTTGTTAATGTAACAGTAATACTCTAAATCATGTAAAATACAATTATATAGTCTTAATTAGTAATTTAGAGTAAAACGATAATAATACAATACATTATAGGATATACTACATTGCTGACCAAACGTGATAAATTAGAGATTGAATTTACACATATGTGATGGGTATTGACGTTTACTTTATTTAAGTTCATTGTGTTGGCCACATGGCTTGAGAGTTGCATTCTATAAATTTCGCAATTTTATTGCGATATTGATGTTGACTTTATTTAAGTTCATTGCGTTGACTACATGAGTTATCCTATAAGTTCTACAATTTTATAGTAGTTGATTTTCATCAACTTGTCAGGGTATAGAGTATAAATAAACTATTTTGGATACAACATATTTTTTTCTTTAGCCTCGATGTCTCTTGCTCTCACTAGACCCGCACGGTATAGCTAATATAAAGGGGGAGAGGAATATGGTTAATGTTAACTAATTAAAATGATGATAGGCATACGATACAAGCTTGAGGGTCATCTTACATTATCATATGTATATTTACGGCAATGGAAGTTGATGGTTAATTGTACGAGGATATAACTTTTACAAATCTTTCATTATCTGTTCTTAACGTAATACTCACTACAATAAACTAGAGTATAACGACGCTACGCTATTTAGCGACGAACAATCCGTCACTACATAGGCAGTCTCTAGATATCCGTCGCTAAATAGAGGCGGAACTATCAACGGATAGAATATTGACCGAGGACTCCTAAACTGGCGACGATCTACTTATCCGTCGTTATTTTGCTACAAATATTAATATGTCACTGCACTTTCAAACTCATTTTTCAATAATTTTTTTAAAGATATGATGAGTTCCTTTTTCAAGATAGACGAATCTATAAAGTAAAATTAATTAAATAAAATTTTCCAAATAATTCACAAGTAAATTATCTAAAATTGTCCAAAAACATACGAAATAAAGTAAAAGTATCCAAATAAACTACAAGTATTCAAATCCAAAAAATCCTAGAACCGGGGAGCAGTGGACTGGGTGTGGGACTGCACCTCGAACTTCCGAGCGAGGTCCTCTCACTGTCGTTGCTTGCAACCTGGGACTCCTATATGTACATGCGTTGATTCTCTTATTTGGTCTTTGGCAACTCTTGATGCAAAAGGAGTTAGCCTATAACAACATCTCCTACATCTCCTAGACCTTAAACTCTGTGTAGTGATATCGTGCGGTACCCTGGGATACCAAAGTAGAAGGGCATGAATGGGATGTGAGTACTAGGGCCAAATTCCCTACGTTGTAGACCAGATCCTTGATATCCATCGGGTTGTCCTCTATGAAGATTGTGTTTTCTTCTTAAGTTCTCAACTCCCTACTAGCGGTCCGAGCCTCCACCTGCATGAAATCATAAATTTCATAAAATTAAATGAGTTTTCAGCTTAGAATAGAAGTACACAAACCTGAAGGTTAATTGTAACAATAACGTACCCAACTCCGCTCGGACCTCGGGTCCACCCACAAGTCGTTCTTGTACTTGGTTTTCTTGAAGTGATGCACAATGGTGTCCTCATGCCCGTCCTTGGTTGTCTGGAAAACACAAAAGATTGAGTACAAAGAAATAAACGAACAAATAACAAATAAAACGAACAATTAAAGCAAGAGTAGAACAAGTAGACGAATAAACACAATGATGACTAACATATCACCCACATACATTGTCTAACATACCACACATTGTCGTAAAATTAACTTACACAATGGTGACTAACGTATCGCCCACATACAATGGCTAACATACCACACATTGTCCTAGAATTAACTTACACAATGGTGACTAACGTATCACCCACGTATAGTGGCTAACATACCACTCACATATGTTATCGATAAATAAAAGTCAGGCACGACCCTTTGAGCCGGCTCGGTTACTATTGGACTGCTCTCCGGGGTGATATGCTAGCCCCACAGACCAACTCATGTTCTATTCCATGCACTTTGTCCTCACTCGTGCGCGCACCTGAAATTTCCCAGTATGTCACCCATCATAGAATTGCTCCAAAGCGATCACACTTAAATCTAAAGTTATTCTCGATGGATTCCCGAAAAGAATTGTGCACGCCTTGTTGGTATGTGTAGAGTTCTCAGTCCCTTTAAGCTTCTTGAAATTTTGGTGTGGTACACTTCATACATAAAAAACACTTTGTAATATATTTAATTTTAGAATTTCTTTTAATATTTATTCCGTTTTGACATATTTTAATTTTATATATGATATGCTGATATGAAACGAATAATATATTTTAAAATAAATAATAAAATAAATGAAAGAGAGGGGATGAAAGGGGAGTAACTGTTGCATGTTGGAAGTTGTGGAGAGTAAGTTAGTGGAATACTAACGTGGTAGAGTTGAGTCCCAACATAGGGAATAACTGTTGGAGAAGACCTTATGAGTATCTGAACCAGCACAAAAGGTTCTAGACTTGATGGTCTAATCGATTAATGGTAGGGTACTTACAATTTTACTCACTAAAATATACGAGCAAGTACAATACATTTGACACTCATTTAAGAAGGTCAAAGTTCATATTTAAATTAGTCTCTTTAAGTTCAGATCATTCATGCATTAAGTTCAATTCAGACTTGACTGATAATATTTTGTATTAAATTAAAGTAATATAATAAGTCGGTTGATTTACCAAATTGATTGTCCTACTAATCAATTTTAATCCGTTGATCTTGCTTATCCAATTTCAATCTGGTACGTACATATGTCATTAGTTAATTAAAAGATGTAGGGTTCGAATCCTGTTGGCGTGATTTTTCTCCATTATTATTTTTTTTTATTGAAGACGTTTGGTTCGAATCTTGTTGGCGTGATTTTTCTCTATTATTTGTATCATTATTTTAGTTGAAGGTGTTGTGTTCGAATCTTATTGACGTAATTTTTTTTCTTTTTTATTTATTCTCTTCTTAAATTTTTATTATTTAACATAAAGTTGTATGACGTATTATACTTAATTTTAAAAATAACCATGATATGTTCTTATAAAAAAAGATATACTTCCTCCGTCCAATAATAAATTTAACACTTGATTTTGTTGATTTTTTCGATGGTCATTTTAACTTTAAATTATTCTTAAATCATATGATAAAAATAACTAAAAACATCATATGATGAAACTAAAATGTTTATATGAAGCACTTGACAATATCTTCAACTGATGAAGAACACCAATTAACATGCGAAAAAGATACATTGCAGATTTTGAAGTTGAATGTTTTCAAAGTCTAGAGATATATCTGATGTTTCTTAACTCATCGGAAGAATATTGTTCGTATGTCTAATATAGTTCAATTCAAAACTATTAACTGCATAACTACAAAAACTACATAGATTTATAGCACACAATTTATATTAAGTTTAGTTACTCAATTAGTTATTTTTTATTACGTTTGAAGTCATTATGTGAAAATTATATATTTACTCCATTTATTTCAATATATTATTTAATAAAACAATAATGTTTTATAAGATTACGCTTTACACGCTACGCGTGTGACACGGTTCCTAGTTACAAATAAGTTCAATTCAATTTAGATTTATTTAGTACAATTCGGTTATGTTTAGATCAAAATAGCATAGCCTTGCTAGCTAGGTAAATATAAACACAAGACTTCAAACTGTGGGTGGTCGAGATCGGATAAGAAAAACGTGAAATTTACTCCTACTCATTTTTTTTTCAAAATTAATAAATTCTAATTTTAATTTCTCTGATCAATCGACCTAAGTGCAAAAATTCTCTCTCATCTCTCTCTCTCTCTGCTATCTCGAAGTTCCCATCGTCTCCGGCCGTTTTTTCAAAAATTCAAACTCCGAGAGCAGCAAGTGTTCGCTGAGAGACTTGCCCACTTAATTTCCCCATTTTGCCCCTCCTGCTCCAAGTATTTTGCATCCTTGTAAATTACAATCAATCCCCCTTCTCTCGATCATAATTGATTAGATTGATTTATCATCCTGTTTGAATTTCTTTCCAAAAGAAGAAAAATATGATCGTTAGGAAATACGGCAGACGGGGAAGAGGCTTAGCTAGCGGTAGCTACTCGGGTACTGACAGCTACTCCGACTCGCCTTCTCAAGAAGATGTTTACAATTTTGGGTTTTCGTCGCAAGAATCAGCTCGCTGCCGTTGGCCCGATCCGTATAGCTTCGGTTCTTCTCAGGAGTCCATTTTGCCCACCAATGAGGATTTAGATTCTGGGTTTAACTGGAAGGCCAAGAAATTGAAGGTCGTTGACTTAGACTCGGAGCCGTCGCATGCTGGTGGTTGTAATTTGTCCCAAGAATCCAAGGAGTTTGGGGGTTTATCGATTTCTGATACGGGGTTTAAGAAACCGGACACGGGCAAGAAGAAAGTAGTGGGGTTTGATTTGTCTGATGATTTGGAGGATACAAAGGATGGAAAGGATTGCAGTGTGTTTGATTTTTCGGAGGACGGGGATGTGTGGAAACCGAGCAAGTTGAAGAATTTTGATTTCAATTCCTCGCAGGAGTATGATGATTTGGGGAAACGAGGAAAAGAGAGTAGTGTCTTTGAATTTCCGGAGGATGGGGATGGAGATGTCTGGAAACCTAGCAAGTCCAAGAATGTGGGTTTGGATCCATATGGGTTGGATTCGTCCCAGGAGATTGCGATTTCGCAGCCAAGAAAGTCTGGTTGCTGGGAATATGGTGGGGTTTCTAGGAGGCCTAAGAAGAAGGAAAGGAAACAAAATGGTGTTATACAGAAGAAACAGAAGAAAAACAAGACTAAGGTGAAATTAGAGGAGGTTGTCTTAGGTAGTCCTTTAATCACTACTACACTCATGGAGACTCAGGAGTCTGGTGAGATGATGGAGCATGTGGATGAGGTGGATTTTGCATTAGATGGGTTGAAGAGGGGACAACCTGTTGGGGTTCGCAGGGGAAGTCTGTTATCACTGTTATCAATATGCAAAACAGCACAGCAGCGGCGGCTTCTGAGAGTTCATGGGTAGGTGATTTATCTATTTTATCCTTCATGTTGGACATAGTTTGTTGGCTTTACTTGCATGTGTGAAGTTTGTTGGCTTTACTTGCATGTGTGATTGTTACATAGCTTTGTGCGTAATATGGCCCTAGTACGTTATCCTTATCACTGCTGTAATGCTAGTTTCCTGAAGATATGAAGCACTGACTTTACACTAATCTGTCAAGCGATATATTGTAGGGACATTCATTTTCTATATATCTCCTTGATGTAAGTTTGACACAAGTACAGTCTTCGCATGCATGAAGATGACCTCCATGTATTCTTGAAGAAGTAGGAGCTTATAGCAATGTGTGCAGTGATCTAGTATTATGTTTGTGTGTATTTTGACTGTGAGATTTGACTACCCATTCCCTTTCATTGAAGCACTAGTAATGGTCTATGTTGTACTTCCTGTCACTTGAATTTCCCCAGAGTATGTCTGTAATCGTTCTCATGGAGTTTAGTTCTTCATTTAATTAATAGCATTTGGTGTTATTGTCCATTATTGAGGTGACATGCAATATTACTGTTCTATTCCTGTTCAATTATAACATGGGAATACGTGCAAAACTAACAAAGGGTTTCTTTCGTATATTAATGATTTTATTTTTAGTGTACATGAGTACTATAGAGTGCTCTCTCTGCATCCCCCACTCTCCAAATTGGCACTAAGTCAAAGAATGCACAGCCCCCTGTTCTTTTTAAAAGCTAGTACTTGCGTACTCTAGATGTATTAGATGCAGATGGTGGAACTTCTCATAATTTCATATGTTTTGAGTCAATCATGGTTCTTTTTGTGATTTCTTGATATTTCTGTCTTTGCTAGGATGGCGAAAACTATTATTGATGCTGTTTTGGGACTCAGTATCGATGACCTGCCGAGCAACCTTGCTGCTACTGCTTTGTTTTATATTCTGACAAGTGATGTAAGTAGTTTTGAATGGCTTTAAAATTCAAATATGGTTTTGTTGATCTATTTTTTTTCTTCCAGTATGGGCAGTACACCTACGCGTTTTAATAATTTTTTTTTTCAATTCCAATTCTTCAGAGTCAGGATGATCATCTTCTGGATTCTCCAAATTGCATCCGATTCCTAATCAGAATGCTGAAACCTTTTACACCCAGTGCGCCCAACGAAAAAGCACATTCTATTGGTAGCAAGCTTCTAGGCATGTCCAAGAATACTGGTTTCTCAAAAGACTCAGCCAAGGGAACAGATTCCAGTTCTGCTGCAATTACACTGAAGGTTCATGAAATCCTGGTGAATTGCAAAGAAATGAAGCCAAGAGATAATAAGGATAGAGTGGAGGAGCCAGAGATGACTCCTAAATGGATCAGTTTACTAACGATGGAGAAAGCTTGCTTGTCTACCATTTCCATTGAAGGTATATAACTCACTTAATGTAATTGATTTGAGTAAATTGTGCTGCTAGTTATGTTCTTGTACACTTTTCTTGCTCTTGTAATACAACTTGTTATTTTAAATTACAAGTTTACAGCTAAATATTACAGTGTACCTTTTTGGGGTTTTTGTTTGTCTACTTGATAATATAAATTGTGTGATAGCTACAACCAAATTTTCCATGCTCTGGTTTGCTGCAGAATACTAATTGATGTCTTTCTTGTATCTTTTGAAACTTTTGAAATAACTGAATGCTTCTGGGCTTCTCCCTTCTGTACTTTCTCAAATTCTATTTTCATTTAAGAGTCTAAATCATTCTAGTTCTCCTTGATATGCAGCCCATGAATTAAGGTTTTTTCTCCCTTCTGTTTTCTTTGTGTTATGATCATCAGACACATCTGGCAGTGTAAGGAATGCTGCAGGAAAGTTCAAAGAAAAATTGAGAGAACTCGGAGGACTTGATGCAGTTTTTGAAGTTGCAAGAAGATGCCATTCTACAATGGAGGTGTGCCTGTCTTTTTTCATTTTGATGCAATTGTAATTTAGATTGTGTGTGTCCTTAATTTTTCTGATATAATGGAGTTTTCGCATGAAGAGAATATTCTTGTCCTCAATACAAAGCTAATTATATTTAGGCTGAGATGGATGCTTTTATATGCAGTATATTTGGAGATGTATTTTTGCCAGATACGTATATCCTTGCAATGTTTCACCAATTCTGCTATGCGATTTTCTTGTAGATCATGTTTTCTAATTTTGTTGATCAATGTAGGAATGGTTGCAGAAGAGTCCAAATTATGCTGTAGATCTGAAAGATAGCACAGGGTTGGAAAGTCTTGCCATGGTCTTGAAATGTCTAAGAATAATGGAAAATGCTACTTTCCTGAGTAAAGACAATCAGGTACTGGTTCTGTAAGATACATTCGTGTTCGTTTTTTTTTTTTTTTGGTTGTCAAATTGTGATTCATCTGAGGTTCATGATTCATTGCAGACCCATTTACTTGAAATGAAAGGAAATTTTGATGGTGAACGAGCTCCACGATCTTTTATAAAGCTCATCTTGAGTGTCATTAAGATTCTCTCAGGTATCATGTATAGGTTATTATACTAACTAATCTTATACTATATGCCAAATTTGATTCTATTTTGTCATCCAATAACATATGTCATGATTACAGGTGTCTCTTTACGGAGCAACACTGCGAGTAGGAAACTTAGTGGTACTTCTAATAAGAGCAGTGATTTTGGAGAATTTTGTCACATGGAACCTATGGCTACTCAGAAAAGCTCTGATGAATCTCAAAGCAATAGATATGTGAACTCTAGTATTCAGAGAGGACCATTTACGTCTTCTTTTGAGGGTTCTGGTGACCTGCTGGCTGTAAAGATGAGAGTGGAATCTTCAACCTCAGGATCACGCTGTGGTACATCTCGTTCACATAGTGTGATAATCATAAGCAGCGACAGTGCAGAAACAGAACATGGAAGTAAGCACCTAAAAAGTAATGACAGTGGAACTATGGAGGACAGCCAGGATCCTTTTGCATTTGACGAAGATGACTGTGAACCCTCACAGTGGGATTTACTATCTGGAAGGACAGAGAAGTCAGCATCTCAAGATAGCAGACCAACGATCAACGTTTGTCAAAATGGAAATCACGCTGTATTACCATTGAGTCAACAAGAATCATGCAACTCAGAAAATCATCATTCACAGGAGGCATCTTGTTCTACTAGTGCTGATGAGGAAAAATCCAGCCTTCTGATGGATTGTCTCCTTACTGCTGTTAAGGTAGTTTACTTTCCTATTATCTGTGAAAGGAATGAAGTTTGAAATATGCAATTTCCCCAGTTATTGTGGTTCTTGTATACAAGGGCCAGATATATATGGCCTGGCATCTAGTACCTTTTCATTGGATCTTTCTACATACATGTTGTACTTATTGGCTCACCTTTAGAATGGTCTTATGCTGAGATCTTTATCCAATTAAACTTCTGTAGATTTTTTTTCTTTGTTATTTGGGCATAACTTTTGTGTGATTATTGAAAGTCTAACATCATCATGGTGTTTTAGGTTCTTATGAATTTGACCAATGACAATCCTGAGGGTTGTCAGCAAATTGCAACTTGTGGGGGACTGGAGGTCTTGTGTTCTCTGATGGCTGGCCATTTCCCTTCGTTTTGCTCGATATTACCCAGACCCAGTTCTGCAACTGATAAAGTGAGCAATACTCAGTTGACTGATCAAGAGCTGGACTTTCTTGTTGCTATTTTGGGGCTGCTCGTGAATTTAGTTGAGAAGGATGGTCGTAACAGGTAGCCTCCTTACCCTACACCCATCATCTTGACTAAGCATGGGATTGTTATTTGCTAAGTTTCTTGAAACTCGAGACTGTCGTTTGGGTTATGGGCATTGATATTGTGTGTAAGTAATCATGCTAACTGACTCTGGAATGACACTCACTGTCAATTCAGTTTGTAGTTTAAAGGGGCAATCAATTTAAATATCTGCATTCTGGAAATTTACCTGTGCGTGTGCAAATCACATGGTCATTTCTGAAAGGACAAATCAGCCATCTCTGAGATTCTGATAATTATTTTGTAAAATTGAAACAAAAAATGTTATCTTGAATCTGTATGCATTATTCATTGCAAGTATTTATGAACCACAATTTTGAGATTACTAATATATATGACTTTATGTACTATTTCTCTCAAGATCTCGGCTTGCAGCAGCCACCATCTCTGTACCTATCATGGAAGGTTTAGATTTGGAGGACGAAAAGAGCGTGATTCCTCTTTTTTGCTCGATCTTTATGGCTAATCAGGGGGGCAGCGAAGCCGCAGGAGATGGAAAGGAATTTTCCTGGGTGAGGAAACTGGTCCTTATCTTTTGTTCCAAAGATATAATACACTCTTGTTTGCAGTAATACTTATGACACTATTTTGTGTTTTTGTGCTGAAGGACGACGAAGAATCATTATTACAGGGAGAGAAAGAAGCTGAAAAAATGATTGTAGAAGCTTATACAGCTCTTCTTCTTGCATTTCTTTCCACCGAAAGGTAAAATACTTCTGTACATGTTATTGTCTGAAGCCTTTAGTTGTATATATTAAAATGAGTTCTCACAAATCTTTCTTTCCATTCGATGACAGTAGGAGCATACGTGCCGCAATTGCTGACTGTTTGCCAGAGAAAAATTTGAAAATACTTGTTCCTGTTATTGAGAGATTTGTGGTATGCATTATTTTGCTTACTTGCTACATAATCTGGATATAGAGTTCTAAAAGGCTGTTTTTAAGTGCAAGAAAGAGGAAGGGAGTGTGACTTTCTACTCATGATTTTGCTCTGGTTTCATGAATTTTCAAAATAACTGCACCAAGTGTTTATTTTAAATTTGAGTGAAGTTGCGTTCTATGATAAAGTTCAATGTTACAAATGTGAATGCCAGATATATAATTCTTTTTTGCCTTTTTTTTTTGTTTTTTGAGGTACATAATTGTTTGATTTTAATTTTGCATTTATGCCTTTAAATTGCCTCTGTTGCTCTGCAGGAATTTCACATGACACTAAACATGATTCCAGCGGAGACTCACAAAGCTGTGCTAGAAGTCATCGAATCATGTAGGATTCCATGAGAGGTCAATGGCATACTACATATGTACAGTTTCAAGCTCTCCCATACCATAGTAATTGTTGTTGAGAGTAGATAGCGATATAGTAGTGAAATTTTTTGGTTGATTGTCCAATGGCTTCGTTCTCCGATCCCCTTTATATGGTTTCTAGTTTTAGATTGTTTGTATTAGCTATTAGTTGGAGAGCGATGTGATTGTATACAAATTCTAACAAGGAAATACTCATTTCCTGTTGAACCCCAGTTTTAGCTTGTAAGGTGTTATTGTTGTTAGTAGTGCCTTGTATTTTGCTCAAGTACTTCATTTTCCTGTTTCCTGTTCTCTTTGTGATGACATCTTTTATGTTGAGACTGAATTGCACTTGGATGTTTTTCTAATACAGTAACACACTGAACTATCCTAGCCTGGTTGTGAATTTGTGATACTGTTTTGAGTAATCTTGTATGTATAGCATCTACTATATATTAATGAAGTTCAACGGACAATTAATGCAAGAAAATAGTAAAAAAAGGTGCAAGAATCATTTGTATCTTGATTTAAGGCTCATTTATTGGCATGAACTTAGAACAAACTCATTGGCCAATGTATGATTTCAGTTGTGAGAGAGCTTGTTGTGGCAGTCTATACTCTCGCTCATTCCCCTTTATTAAGATGTTACAATCCATCAAGTAGACTCAGTTGTGGTTTGTAATGAACTTGAGGATGAGGTTATTGATCTCCTCAGGAAATTGCTCTTGAACGAAATGACTCCCCTCTGGGATAAACACGGTCTCCAAATTGGGTACGTATGCTTTCACTGTCCCACTCCGTATGTAGTCTCCCATTTGAGGAAAGTTGAAGACATAATCTTTCTCCCCCATGATCAGAAGAGCTGGAACATCTACCTGTGGATCATCTGGTATATTCATTTCAGTGCGGGTTGACCTGCAATAAGGGCGAATTATATGAGGCTTCATAGTTATTTTCTGATCCATGCCATCGTCTTCGTTTGATGGACAAGTTGATACTATAAGTGTCGACTAAAGATGGTACCTGTAAGGGACTTGTAATGCAGTCTGGAAACCTGATTTTTCATACAAGGCTCCATAGGTTTCAAGATCTTCCTCGGTGAACCAAGGTGGCAGAGGCTCAGATGAGTCAACTATGTCCATCACCTCCTGATCCTCACGGGCTATCGGTATCTCACTTTTGGAGAACATGATATACACCTTTCTAACCACGGTTTTAGCATCAAAGCGACCAAAATCCGCCTCTGCACGTCCAGGTATCTGAGATTTTTCCCAATAACGGAAAAAAACAAGAGCAAAAATTTATTACATACTGGATGTATGTTGCACGATGTTATAAAATGACATCCAATTTGAAGCAAACTAGCAACAAACCTGCCATCTTAGTACATAAAAGCCTTCAGGGAGAATCTTATGGTGTGCTGGAGGACGCGGGGGCATGAATGGGACGCCCAACGTCACAATTCCCTGGACCCTATCCGGATAGAGAACCGCAAAGAAGTTTGCCACTCCAGCTCCAAAATCCTTTCCAATTAGGAAAACCTGCAACAAATTGTTTGTTTGTAGAATCACTAGCATCATACTCAGCAATCACCATATGAACATAAATTAAATGAACAAATTGAAGAGATACATTTAACAAGAATGTTGGTTTATTTTTGCTACTGCGTGGTAATCACTCATGTTGATATTCAAAATACTGCTGTACCGTGACACACATAAAGCACATAGTACAAGAATGATACATCGTTTAAATTTTAAATCCATTTACATCAGGTTTTTGTTTTTCATTTGATACTCACAGCTAATAGTTTCTGTGTTTGTACTATTAGCTTTAATTTCATTACTAGGGAATAGGCTCAGTTATCTCGAAAAACGGTTTCTTAGACCATAGACACCCCCCTAATGATCCTCTCTCACAATATCAGTGGGTCCATGTGTTACCGTGACAGAAATCATAAGGGGGTGTATAGTATCTAAAAAAAGTTCGAAAAATAATGTGTTCATTTCAGTTCAGTTATTATCACAAGTAAATTGAGTTCAAATTCATTCAATTCAGATATAATTTTAGACCGAGATAAAATACTTACGTAATAAAATTGAAAAGTAAATGATGATACAGTACTCAAAAGTCAAATCAAATAAAGCAAGTAGAATTGGTGGTAAAGGACCTTGGATAGTGAGAGCGCATCAAGAAGGGCGAGAAGATCAGTCAATAGATCAGCAAACAAGGCCTTTCCGGGTTCGGGCGGCTGGTCGGACAGTCCGTATCCCCTGTAATCCGGTGCAATAGCTCGGAATCCAGCCTTGGCAACCGCAATCATCTGGTGGCGCCAAGAGTACCATATCTCCGGAAAACCGTGCAGGAAAACTACTGCTGGTGATGACTTGTTTCCGGTTTCTGCTATGTGGAGCTTCAGACCGTTGACTTGTATGTAGTTGTGGTCTATTTCCTCCATTTTTGAATGCTCAGTTTCTTAACTTACTATACTGTGTTATTGTAACTGATGAGTGATGATAGAATATATTTAAGTATAGGCTGGATCTGCAGGTGATAATGACATTTAGCAGATCGACTTAGCTGTATGGGCCGGATTAGTCATACGTAACGATAATAAATCACTTTTTTTTTCTTCTCTTGTGTATTGTAATATAATTTGTGGCCAAACATGATTTTGCCTGATACAAATAAAACTCTCCTTGATCAAGTGATCGGATTTTGTCATTTGTAGGATTGGCTTTAAAGTATACACGCTTGATCAAAGTATTATATCAAATGTCAATCAAGCTAGCTATTTCAATTTTCCACATTTTTATTTACATTATTCATTCTAGATTTGGATCATTTGTCTATCTTCATCAGGTGATCATGTATACAAAGCTCTAACATATACAGTGTACTGTACTCATCTGTGGTTACAAACAAGAAAGAAAAAGAACAAAGAGCGAAGCTGGCCTGCCTTATAAGTTATAAACTTGTTCAGTGTTGGCCTAATGTAACAAATTAAACCATTGAATTTTACATACCACACACTATTACAAAGCGAGTTCTGTATACATATATATGTAGCAACATGGTACATGAACTTACTTATTGCGGCTGAGGAAACTAAGGATGTGGCTGTTCACCTGGTCAGGGAATTGCTCTTGAACAAAATGGCTACCCTCAGGAACAAACACGACGTCCAAATTGGGTATATACGTTTTGACTGGCCCTTTTCGAATGTAATCCTCCATTCCTGGAAATTTGAAGACGTAATCCTTCTCGCCCATGATCACTAGTGCTGGAACATCTATTCTTGGTTCTTCGGGTAGTGTTAGTTCTGTAGCGGTTGCCCTATAACAATAGTAGTATTATTTATGTGATATAAAACTGATCAGGCTATATGGAATTTTTTATGCATATTCTTAAGTGGTTAAAGATTTTGTACCGGTAAGGAACTTGCAATGCAGTTTGAAAACCTGATTTCTCATACAAGGCTCCGTATGTTTCCAGATCTTCCTCGGTGAACCATGGAGGCAACAGTTCAGATGGATCGACCAAGTCCATGATCTCCTGGTCTTCGCGTGCTACCGGTAATTCACTTTTGGAGAACATTATATACACCTTTCTGACTACGGTTTTCACATCAAAGCGACTAAAATCAGCTTCAGCACGTCCAGGCACCTGGAAGTTAACCCACCCGAGATGTTAACAAGAATGAAGCTTCAGGGTGATGTTACATGAGAAAAAAAAGTTAAGAGTACTGAACCTTCCATCTTAAGATATAAAATCCCTCTGGGAGTGGATAAGCGTGTGTAGGAGGACGTGGGGGCATAAATGTCCCGCCTAGAGTCGCATAGCCCAGGATCCTATCCTGGTGGAGGAGGGTGAACAGGGAGGCGACTGCAACTCCAAAATCTTTACCAATCAGAAAAACCTGCACAAGTCATATATATGACTTATATATCCATACAGTAGTGTAACCTTCAAAACATGCATTTGGAGTTTGGACTAATTAAACCGATCATAATTCGGATCAACAGTTAGATAAGGTTCCAGACTCTGGGCAGTATAAATCACTTTTAAGTTCGAACTTTTATATATATATATATATATATAGAACTTACAAATTTACACTAAGTCATGGAAATTATGCTCATTACTCTCCATTCAGTTCACTAGCAACATATGACTATAAACCATTCACCGAGATAAAATCTGGGAGCAGGGGCGAAGGGAAGAAGGGCATGGGTGGTGCTCCACCCTTCCCCACCCAAATTAAAAAAAAATAAAAAATTTATATTTCTATGTTTAAAAATAATTGAAACAAATAATAGTTTAATTAGGTGTTTTTCTAAGAAAATAAAAAAATAATCCTATCCAATATATATTTTATTCATGTGCAATCTTGTTAAATGGACTAATTCCATAAACATTTGGCTAACTTTTACTTGTTTGAGAAAAAAAAAATTGTCGACGTTAAAAAATGTAGCATATATTTCGATCGAGTCCCAGGTCTTCAAGAATCCTAGCTTCGCCCCTGTCTGTGAGATCAAGAAAATCACAGAATGACTGTTCTTAAGATGAAAATTAGGAGCCAAATATTGTATTTACTTACCTTGGCGAGTGACATAGCATCAAGAAGAGCAAGTAGATCAGTCAAGAGATCCGCAAACAAGGTCTTCTCGGGTTTGGGTGGCTGTTCAGACAACCCGTATCCTCTATAGTCCGGTGCAATGGCTCTGAAGCCAGCTTTTGCAACAGCGATCATCTGGTTTCGCCATGAGTACCATATCTCCGGGAAACCATGCAGGAAAATCACCGCCGGTGATGACTTGTTTCCAATTTCTGCTACATGGAGCTTCAGACCATTGACTTGGAACAACTTGTGCTCTATTCCTTCCATCTCCAAAGCTGTAGAGAAAATCAGTTGCTATACAGTACCTTAATGTATAGGAGTATATATATTTTGAACGAATGGCTTTCAATTTTGGCTGTGATCAAAGTTGACAACTTTTGATTTCTTTTGAACTAAGTTTCAACTTTTCTTAGTCTAAATCTAAAACATCAACGATGGATAAAGCTTCCAACACAACGGATGTACACGCTAAATCCACCTTAGAAATGGAAAGATAACACTCAACAGCTGACTGGTTTAATTTCTGTCACATGACAATGACATTGGTATGTAACTCTATATAAATATCCGGTCAAAATCGGAGGCAATTGAAATTTGTTTTTGTATATAATACTTAGGTTGATGGTTTTATAGGGAAACTACTTATATCGTTCAACATACATTTCCGGACTTTTTACGTGATTCTTCTATCATTACAAATATTCGACGGGATACTACTCATGATTTCATATATCGCTTTTATATTGGATTATATTAGACACTTAGTGGTCGTCTTAAATATAATGTCTTAATTAAAATTAAATTTCTAATGAAGGTCAATATAGACTCAAACATGAGTGGATAGCCTATTTTTTATCACAGGAGCAACTCTTCAGGAATGAGAAAAACAAGTTGAACCACAACATTGCATACCGTCTAACAAGGACCACATGTATATCATTGGCCAAACATTCTTTAGAACAATTGTCACATTATAAATTCAATCGTATATTTTACAAACAACAACTTCAAAGTTCCTATCTCCACACTATTTATATCTACAGAAAAAAGGTTATGGGTTCAAAAATTGCAACGACCCTCTTTGCGTTGCAATTGTTGGCATACATTGCCAATGCCCATGAACCCATAACCTTTGACATCACAAAGTGTGGAGCAAAACCTAATGGAGATATTACCCAGGTACAAATCTGTAACTTGAAATTCATCTTTATATGTCATTACGGATAGAACCATATATTTCACGAGAACATTTTCATTAACATTTTTGTTTTGACGGTAGGTTCTATTGAAACTATGGAGTGAGGCGTGTGCTTCGGATGTAGGTAGCAGAATAGTGATTCCACGAGGGACATGGAAACTTGGCCAAGTGGAATTAGTGGGACCAAACAAGGCTTCAATTGAGCTTAAGGTCGAGGGGACATTGGTTGCCCCACAAGGTTCATTGCCAAAGACGGATGATGATTGGATTACTATAAGGAACCTTGACAATTTTCAGATCTCTGGTGGTGGAGTATTCGACGGTCAAGGCCAACACGCCTGGAAGAAAAATGATTGTACCAAAAATTCTAAATGTCAAGGACTTCCGATCGTAAGTGCTCACATATTGTTTAGTTTGGATAATTTCATACGTAGAAGTGATCAACATTCCACATTTTAATCAAAATACATGACATATTTCCATCCATATAGCTTTTTGGAAGAATATTTGAAGTTACTAACCAACAACAAGCATGTATGCAGAACTTGAGCTTTTGTACCATAAGAAACGCAATCATCCACGGCGTGACTAGTAAAGACAGCAAGTTTTTCCACGTAAATCTCATCAACAGTCAAAATGTAACTTTCTCGAAATTTACCATCTCTGCACCTGCTGATTCCCCAAACACCGATGGACTACACTTGGCGCGTTCATCTAATATTCATGTCACGGATTCCATAATAGAAACCGGAGATGATTGCATCTCCATTGGAGACGAATCAAAAGATTACCACATCAGCAAAGTGACATGTGGTCCCGGTCACGGTATCAGCATTGGAAGCCTTGGCAAGTATCCAAACGAGAAAGATGTGACTGGCATACATGTCAAGGATTGTACCTTCAAGGGAACAACAAACGGTGTCCGCATAAAAAGTTGGCCCTCCACTCCAATTAAACTGCAAGTCTCGGATATTCATTTTGAAAATCTTATCATGGAGAACGTTAGTCAACCAATCATCATTGACCAGGAATACTGCCCATGGAACCAGTGCAGTAAAAAGGTAAGTCCTAAAAAAACTATCTTTAACAGAACATGTAACCAAATTGACACATTTCACCGTTGCTATATAAATTGTAAGTGTACGCATGATGGGAAGATATGAATAATAAAACATAATTGTTTGTGGTGCAGGCTCCTTCACTTGTAAAGATCAGCAATGTCTTCATTGAGAACGTGAAAGGCACATCCTTCACACAAGACGCAGTGATATTTGCTTGCAGTAAGGCACATACATGCCAAAACGTACATGTGGGAAATATTAATCTCAAATACACCGGTAACCTTGGCCCTACGACTACCAAATGTTCCAACGTTAAGCCTATTATTACGGGCAAGGTGAATCCACCACTTTGCAAGTGCAACTAGATATTCACTATTCCGGCTTGTCTGACTAGGAAAATGAACATGTATTTGTTTTCCTTGTATACATCCATCCACATGCCTCATTTCAATTATATATTATTCGAATTTGGTCTTTTATTTCCTTTTGTTTTCTATATACAATTTCCTTATGAAATCTGGTAAAGTATACTCCATTTTCAACTATACGTCCAATCTACGCGACAACTAATGGGCCGAAACCTAACGCATTGGTTCGGCTAGCTTTTTGGATTTATTCTATGAAATAAAAACCTGGAATGTAGAACAAACTAACAAATTAATAAATAGATAATAACTTATGTAAGTGGATACTAAACTTGCAATTAATACCCCAAATTTTATTTAAAAAATTATGTAAAATGAAGCTCTTGAGAAACCATAAAGCTTAAATTTTATTTGACTAATTAATATATTATTACTATTATTATTATTATTATTATTATTTCTTTTTTTTTTTTTTTTTTGCAATAGTATAATGATTTGGTGTTAACATATAACTTCTATAAATATTAAGACAACTTTACTATCCATTATTATTAATTATAATAATGTGAGGGAATTATAACATAGTTTGTAAGTTGCATTTTATTTCAATTAGTCATTGAATGTTTGGGCCAAAATAAAACAAATTCAACTTTTGGGACTAAGTGAATTTGTGAGATATACATATAAGAGGGGTGGTAAATATAATTGATCTCAACCACAAAGTATGAAGCCGTAGGATATGGATAAATAATTTCACATGATTACTTCACCATAGTGACGTGCCATCTTGTTCGCAAGTGTCGTTGAGATTTAATACCAACGATAACAGTGAAAAATTAATAATTATAGTTCTTGAAAGTCTAAAAATCACAACAAAACAAGAGTTAGTACGAGTAAAGTTGACTCAGGGTGTCGTTCTCTCTCGGACACTTAACATGGGAACTAGAATAACATGGCACAAAATCGTCTATCTCTCCCGTATGGACTATAACAATGCTCATACTGACAATTTCAATGGACTTGATGAACTCAATGGAGACATGGAAAATGACAAACGAAAACAATGCAATTGGTGGACTTAATCTTTGGCAAATCAATGGCAAAATCATTAACATGAATGCAAATTGTGTGTGATCAATATGTAGACATATGGTATAGGATCCTCAATGTCACTCTTCTACTTTATGCTCGTGAACCATGCTCAACCATAGCAATATTCAGAGTATGTGCGTGCAATATAATCCGGAGGTGTTCGTAAGGAACATGCATTATCGTAAACCCAATATTGTGAAGACATAATAATAACAATACATAATTTGACGGGACAATAGTATAACTTTTCTATTTTGACGGATTATTTATTAATGATGTAGACAAAAAATTTGTATTCGGCAACATTATTTCGTACAAATTTTCTATAAATAGCAAAGAGAAATAAAAAAAAGTTTCACATCATAAGTATGTTAATAATTTAAAAAACTATTAATTCGGCAGGATTATTCCCTACAGTATTAATCTCAATTGGATTGATTGGTAAAATATATATGATGTCCAAATCCTACAATAAAATAAGTAGTTCTCACACCCATACCTTAACTTCAATGCTAATTTTATGGGCTTAAAACATGTTTTAGTATGTGTATAATCTGAATCGTAAATGGGTCATAAACAAAGTCCTATGTGGATCTGAAATTGAACTAACGGAGGACTCATAAAAAGTTACTTGTATAGATAGGCCCGGGTAGGTTCAAATAGTTCATATCAAAACTACTTATATCGGGCAGCATACAAATATAGGCTCTACGTGATTCTTATATCATATTACAAAATAAACGATTGTATTTGACGAAATTATTTCTTACTAATCTCAGGATACTACTCATGATTTTTTATATTAGATTATATTAGATAGTTAGTGGTCGTCTTAAATTTAATGTACTAATTATTCACCTATTAAAATTAAATTTCTAATGAAGGTCAATATTGACGGCAAACATGAATGGATAGCCTATTTTTTCATCACAAGAGCAACTCTTCATGGATGAGAAAAACAAGTTGAACCACAACATTGCATACCGTCTAACAAGGACCACATGTATATCATTGGCCAAACATTCTTTAGAACAATTGTCACATTATAAATTCAATCGTATATTTTACAAACAACTAAGTATGGAGCAAAACCTAATGGATTCAAAAAAGTTTATGGGTTCAAAAATTATATCTACAGAAAAAAAGGTTATGGGTTCAAAAATTGCAACGACCCTCTTTGCGTTGCAATTGTTGGCATACGCCAACGCCCATGAACCTATAACCTTTGACATCACAAAGTGTGGAGCAAAACCTAATGGAGATATTACCCAGGTACAAATATGTAACTTGAAATTCATCTTTATATGTCATTACGGATAGGACCATAAATTTCACGAGAACATTTTCATTAACATTTTTGTTTTTGACGGTAGGTTCTATTGAAACTATGGAGTGAGGCGTGTGCTTCGGATGTAGGTAGCAGAATAGTGATTCCACGAGGGAAATGGAAACTTGGCCAAGTGGAATTAGTGGGACCAAACAAGGCTCCAATTGAGCTTAAGGTCGAGGGGACATTGGTTGCCCCACAAGGTTCATTGCCAAAGACGGATGATGATTGGATTACTATAAGGAACCTTGACAATTTTCAGATCTCTGGTGGTGGAGTATTCGACGGTCAAGGCCAACACGCCTGGAAGAAAAATGATTGTACCAAAAATTCTAAATGTCAAGGACTTCCGATCGTAAGTGCTCACATATTGTTTAGTTTGGATAATTTCATACGTAGAAGTGATCAACATTCAACATTTTAATCAAAATACATGACATATTTCCATCCATATAGCTTTTTGGAAGAATATTTGAAGTTACTAACCAACAACAAGCATGTATGTAGAACTTGAGCTTTTGTACCATAAGAAACGCAATCATCCACGGCGTGACTAGTAAAGACAGCAAGTTTTTCCACGTAAATCTCATCAACAGTCAAAATGTAACTTTCTCGAAATTTACCATCTCTACACCTGCTGATTCCCCAAACACCGATGGACTACACTTGGCGCGTTCATCTAATATTCATGTCACGGATTCCATAATAGAAACCGGAGATGATTGCATCTCCATTGGAGACGAATCAAAAGATTACCACATCAGCAAAGTGACATGTGGTCCCGGTCACGGTATCAGCATTGGAAGCCTTGGCAGGTATCCAAATGAGAAAGATGTGACTGGCATACATGTCAAGGATTGTACCTTCAAGGGAACAACAAACGGTGTCCGCATAAAAAGTTGGCCCTCCACTCCAATTAAACTGCAAGTCTCGGATATTCATTTTGAAAATCTTATCATGGAGAACGTTAGTCAACCAATCATCATTGACCAGGAATACTGCCCATGGAACCAGTGCAGTAAAAAGGTAAGTCCTAAAAAAACTATCTTTAACAGAACATGTAACCAAATTGACACATTTCACCGTTGCTATATGAATTGTAAGTGTACGCATGATGGGAAGATATGAATAATAAAACATAATTGTTTGTGGTGCAGGCTCCTTCACTTGTAAAGATCAGCAATGTCTTCATTGAGAACGTGAAAGGCACATCATTCACACAAGACGCAGTGATATTTGCTTGCAGTAAGGCACATACATGCCAAAACGTACATGTGGGAAATATTAATCTCAAATACACCGGTAACCTTGGCCCTACGACTACCAAATGTTCCAACGTTAAGCCTATTATTACGGGCAAGGTGAATCCACCACTTTGGAAGTGCAACTAGATATTCACTTTTCCGGCTTGTCTGACTAGGAAAATGAACATGTATTTGTTTTCCTTGTATACATCCATCCACATGCCTCATTTCAATTATATATTATTCGAATTCGGTCTTTTATTTCCTTTTGTTTTCTATATACAATTTCCTTATGAAATCTAGTAAAGTATACTCCATTTTCAACTATACGTCCAATCTACGCGACAACTAATGGGCCGAAACCTAACGCATTGGTTCGGCTAGCTTTTTGGGTTTATTCTATGAAATAAAAACCTGGAATGTAGAACAAACTAACAAATTAATAAATAGATAATAACTTATGTAAGTGGATACTAAACTTGCAATTAATACCCCAAATTTTATTTAACAAATTATGTAAAATGAAGCTCTTGAGAAACCATAAAGCTTAAATTTTATTTGACTAATTAATATATTATTACTATTATTATTATTATTATTATTATTATTATTATTATTATATATTTTTTATTATTTATTATTTTTTTTTTTTTGCAATAGTATAATGATTTGGTGTTAACATATAACTTCTATAAATATTAAGACAACTTTACTATCCATTATTATTAATTATAATAATGTGAGGGAATTATAACATAGTTTGTAAGTTGCATTTTATTTCAATTAGTCATTGAATGTTTGGGCCAAAATAAAACAAATTCAACTTTTGGGACTAAGTGAATTTGTGAGATATACATATAAGAGGGGTGGTAAATATAATTGATCTCAACCACAAAGTATGAAGCCGTAGGATATGGATAAATAATTTCACATGATTACTTCACCATAGTGACGTGCCGTCTTGCTCGCAAGTGTCGTTGAGATTTAATACCAACGATAACAGTGAAAAATTAATAATTATAGTTCTTGAAAGTCTAAAAATCACAACAAAACAAGAGTTAGTACGAGTAAAAGTTGACTCAGGGTGTCGTTCTCTCTCGGACACTTAACATGGGAACTAGAATAACATGGCACAAAATCGTCTATCTCTTCCGTATGGACTATAACAATGCTCATACTGACAATTTCAATGGACTTGATGAACTCAATGGAGACATGGAAAATGACAAACGAAAACAATGCAATTGGTGGACTTAATCTTTGGCAAATCAATGGCAAAATCATTAACATGAATGCAAATTGTGTGTGATCAATATGTAGACATATGGTATAGGATCCTCAATGTCACTCTTCTACTTTATGCTCGTGAACCATGCTCAATCATAGCAATATTCAGAGTATGTGCGTACAATATAATCCGGAGGTGTTCGTAAGGAACATGCATTATCGTAAACACAATATTGTGAAGACATAATAATAACAATACATAATTTGACGGGACAATAGTATAACTTTTCTATTTTGACGGATTATTTATTAATGATGTAGACAAAAAATTTGTATTCGGCAACATTATTTCGTACAAATTTTCTATAAATAGCAAAGAGAAATAAAAAAAAGTTTCACATCATAAGTATGTTAATAATTTTAAAAACTATTAATTCGGCACGATTATTCCCTACAGTATTAATCTCAATTGGATTTATTGGTAAAATATATATGATGTCCAAATCCTACAATAAAATAAGTAGTTCTCACACCCATACCTTAACTTCAATGCTAATTTTATGGGCTTAAAACATGTTTTAGTATAACCAATGAGGTCTAGTTCAATTGGTTAGACTGAGGTGTCATGACACTGGAGGTCATAGGTTCAATTCTCGCCAAGTGCGGGATTATTTATAGTTTATTACTAGCTTTGTAATGCTATTTGTTAAATTGTAATGGTTAGATTATTAAAAAAAAATGTGTATAATCTGAATCGTAAATGGGTCATAAACAAAGTCATATGTGGATCTGAAATTGAACTAACGGAGGACTCATAAAAAGTTACTTGTGTAGATAGGCCCGGGTAGGTTCAAAAGTTCATATCAAAACTACTTATATCGGGCAGCATACAAATATAGGCTCTACGTGATTCTTATATCATATTACAAAATAAACGATTGTATTTGACGAAATTATTTCGTACTAATCTCAGGATACTACTCATGATTTTTTATATTAGATTATATTAGATAGTTAGTGGTCGTATTAAATTTAATGTACTAATTATTCACCTATTAAAATTAAATTTCTAATGAAGTTCAATATTGACGGCAAACATAAATGGATAGCCTATTTTTTCATCACAAGAGCAACTCTTCATGGATGAGAAAAACAAGTTGAACCACAACATAGCACACCGCCTAAAAAGGACCACATATATTTTATTGGCCAAACTTTCATTAGAACAATTGTCATACTATAAATTCAATCGTTTATTATACAAGCAACAACTTCAGAGTTCCTATCTCCACACTATATATATCTACATAAAAAAAGGTTATGGGTTCAAAAATTGCAACGACCCTCTTTGCGTTGCAATTGTTGGCATACATTGCCAACTCTCATGAACCCATAACCTTTGATATCACAAAGTGTGGAGCAAAACCTAATGGAGATATTACCCAGGTACAAATCTGTAACTTGAAATTCATCTTTATATGTCATTACGGATAGGACCATATATTTCACGAGAACATTTCCATTAACATTTTTGTTTTTGACGGTAGGTTCTATTGAAACTATGGAGTGAGGCATGTGCTTCGGATGTAGGTAGCAGAATAGTGATTCCACGAGGGACATGGAAACTTGGCCAAGTGGAATTAGTGGGACCAAACAAGGCTCCAATTGAGCTTAAGGTCGAGGGGACATTGGTTGCCCCACAAGGTTCATTGCCAAAGACGGATGATGATTGGATTACTATAAGGAACCTTGACAATTTTCAGATCTCTGGTGGTGGAGTATTCGACGGTCAAGGCCAACACGCCTGGAAGAAAAATGATTGTACCAAAAATTCTAAATGTCAAGGACTTCCGATCGTAAGTGCTCACATATTGTTTAGTTTGGATAATTTCATAAGTAGAAGTGATCAACATTCCACATTTTAATCAAAATACATGACATATTTCCATCCATATAGCTTTTTGGAAGAATATTTGAAGTTACTAACCAACAACAAGCATGTATGCAGAACTTGAGCTTTTGTACCATAAGAAACGCAATCATCCACGGCGTGACTAGTAAAGACAGCAAGTTTTTCCACGTAAATCTCATCAACAGTCAAAATGTAACTTTCTCGAAATTTACCATCTCTGCACCTGCTGATTCCCCAAACACCGATGGACTACACTTGGCGCGTTCATCTAATATTCATGTCACGGATTCCATAATAGAAACCGGAGATGATTGCATCTCCATTGGAGACGAATCAAAAGATTACCACATCAGCAAAGTGACATGTGGTCCCGGTCACGGTATCAGCATTGGAAGCCTTGGCAAGTATCCAAACGAGAAAGATGTGACTGGCATACATGTCAAGGATTGTACCTTCAAGGGAACAACAAACGGTGTCCGCATAAAAAGTTGGCCCTCCACTCCAATTAAACTGCAAGTCTCGGATATTCATTTTGAAAATCTTATCATGGAGAACGTTAGTCAACCAATCATCATTGACCAGGAATACTGCCCATGGAACCAGTGCAGTAAAAAGGTAAGTCCTAAAAAAACTATCTTTAACAGAACATGTAATCAAATTGACACATTTCACCTTTGCTATATGAATTGTAAGTGTACGCACAATGGGAAGATATGAATAATAAAACATAATTGTTTGTGGTGCAGGCTCCTTCACTTGTAAAGATCAGCAACGTCTTCATTGAGAACGTGAAAGGCACATCCTTCACACAAGACGCAGTGATATTTGCTTGCAGTAAGGCACATTCATGCCAAAATGTACATGTGGGAAATATTAATCTCAAATACACCGGTAACCTTGGCCCTACGACTACCAAATGTTCCAACGTTAAGCCTATTGTTACGGGCAAGGTGAATCCACCACTTTGCAAGTGCAACTAGATATTCACTATTCTTGCCTAACTAGGAAAATGAATATGTATTTATTTTCCTTGTATACATCCATCCACATGCCTCATTTCAATTATATATTATTCGAATTTGGATTTTTATTTTGTTTTGTTTTGTTTTCTATGCACAATTTCCTATGGATTCTGGTAAATTATACCCCATTTTCAACTATACGTCCAATCACCAATCTTGTAATTACGCGACAACTAATGGGTGGAAATCTAACGCATTGGTTCAGCGAGGTTACAAATCTATAGTTTTTTGTGTTTATTTTATGAAATAAAAACCTGAAATGTACAACAAAATAGACAAATTAATAAATAGTTAATAAATTATGTAAGTGGATACTAAACTTGCAATGCCCCAACTTTTATTTAACTAATTATGTAATTATGTATGAGAAGCACAATGCTTAAATTTTATTTGGTGTTAATATATAATTTCCGTAAAGATTAGGAAAATTTTAGTATGTCCATTAGACATTTTTCTTGACACTGTTAGATTAGAACGCCTCATTCATTTAATTTAAGTTTTGTATGTCGTAGTAGAATTTATATTGAAACCGAGTAGAAAATATGTAGATGTAGGTGTAATTTTATTTTACGGGAAGAGAAAAAGTGAAAAACAGGTCAAGAACGTAACAGTTGAACGAATGGAGATCACTAATTTTAGTAATTTACCATGTACATTGCCACTCTATACGTATGAAATTTTAAGATCATCTAGCTGGAACTCCACCTTTGGAACATATTTGATACTCCGATAGTATGTCTTAATTACGACACCCGCACGCCGCACCAGCTTAAAATTTAGGGCGTTCCTAACGTTAGGACCCGGGCGTTTTTCTTAACATCCGTCCAATATTTCTGAGTGCAGAATTGGCGTTCTACGCACCGAATATCCATCGATGTTGATTAAATTGGCAGCATTATATAACAATATAAAAGTGGCATAAGTATAAATATAATCTATACCATTTATATTAATAAAACATTTTAAATTGAAAAAAAAAAAAAAAACATCTATTATCAACTATCAACGTGACTTCAAATTTGGGAATGAACACGCTACAGACCCCAATAAACGCCGGTGGGGGAGGAGGAAGAGAAGCAAACAAGGATGGAGCTCAGAAGAAGCCCTTCTTCAGACCCGCTAAAGACGACACCAAACCATTGCTCCAAGATCCTGTAAGTACATTTAAACACAACACAAGCACTTAATTAGAATACCAATCAAATCTCTCTCTCTCTCTCTTTGCTGGAATGATTTTTAAAAATCTTAGTTGGTGAATTGAATTGATTGCGTAATGTTGTTATTGGTAGATATTGAGATCCGACCCGATTGAAACTGAGGAAGCTGTGCTGCGACGGCCTCCCTTGCCAGATTGCTTTCGTTCCAAATTCAATGTCGATAAGTGATTGAATGTTTGTTTGGGTTTTATAGCTGGAATTCGCTGTAATTTATTTCCGACTTGATATATCACAATTTCCGACTTGTAGAATGGCTATCGCACCGCAGGTGAAGCCACAGAGGCGGAAGCACGGATCGATCAGTGAAAAAGCCCAATCGATCAGATACATTAACTTCGTCGACATCATTGAAGAACGGAAGAACCCTAAATCCCCAAATTTCATCCACCACATTGAGCACGATCAGGGGCGAAGTATTTTTTTTTAGTGTTGGCATACTGGGTGGACTTTGATGTTGCTGATTGTTGAAGTTTGGAATTGCTTTGCTGTTGCTAATTGTTGCGGTTGTTGTTGCTGATTGACAGAAGCAATCAACTTTGATTCGCTTCTTGCAATCAACTCAGAAAATTGACAAAAGCAAAATTGGGGGAAACAGGAAACTTTGATTAGATTCTTGCAAAAATCCACAGGCGCCAAAATCAGGTAAAATCACTTCATCAAAATTCCTTCTTCTCTGATGTGTTTCTGTTGTACTAGTTGGTGTTACTGGCTCTGTTTTATTCTTGTCGTTACTGGCTCTGTTCTGTTCTTGGTCTTGACTGCAGCCAATTGGGGTAAGGAGTAATTAAAGTTCTTGGATTTTGGATTTTGGTCTTGACAAACCTGTGTAGGAGTTAGGAACTAGGAGAGATGGGTTTGAATCTGCAGTGGATTTAAACTTCTAACTCGATTTTCCATTCCAGTGTACGTAGGAGATGGTGCCTTTATTATTTTCCCATTATGGTCCCTTATAATACATCCCATTACCGTGTGCATTTTGTATGGTAGAGTTGTTCCATCTGTGTTTAAGGTCACAAAACCTTGTGATGGTTTTCTTTTTTTTTCCATTTATATGGTACTTATTCACTGTGTTTGTAGACTTGAGTACGTAGTTGAGTTGTGCTGTAAAGTTGAAGTATGATATCTTTTTATTAGTAAAAATCTTTGCATTTCTATTGTTCCACATGATCTGCGTGCTGCCCCGGATTGTTTACATAAAAGAACCATTATACCCTTTTCTGTTAGTGATTGAATGAAGCACAATCATGTAAAGATAGATTTAAGTGATCTGGATTCTGGTGGGTGTTTGCAAATGAGGTTAAAAACCAGTTCAAACGTAGTAATAACGTGGAATAATCAACAAGGGAGGTGATTCGTTTAAAGATGATTATAGCCAATGTTCGTAGTTATAATCTGTTCTTGCCAACAAAACTTCGGTCATTGTGCTTCATAAAGTTATACTAGTAATGAGTTTTCCAACGCTGGCTAAGTTTCTTGGCGAGCGTGCTGATACAGAATCATGGTTCCATGAATTAATAGTGAAGAGTCCGGTCTGGTTCATCATATGCCACAATGCAATAATGCCACTTCTTTGTTAGACTTACTTTTCTGTTGCACATGTATCATTTTATTGGTTGAGGTGTTTTTATGGCCCATTATCGATTGATTGATTGAATGACCAGTTTTCTCTAAGTTTCCCTGAAATTGTGAACTGTTAATTTCACACATACTTGAACTCATCATGGAGTTACGAATACTATGATGTTACTCCTAATCCTTCTTCTCTGCTTGAAGGTCAGTGATCCAGGATGGCCCTTGTAACCACAGCTGTAGTTTGTGATGCAAATCCGCAGCTTATTGTGACCGGTGAGCTTCGTGTACTCCAGCCAGTCTCAAGTGCCATGCACATAGTCTATGTCGAACACCAGGAAATTGTTGTACAATTGCTTCGCATATCGAACCATCCTGGTCTGTCAAAACACTAATAGGGAGTTTAAAATCCATTGCCTCTAGAAAGGTTCGTAACAGCCATTGGTAGGATGGTGTTGATTCGCTGCACAATATTCCAGCCCCGAATATAGTGTTACTCCCATGATTGTTCGCACCAGAGAAAATGACCAGAGGCCATCGGTATTGATTAGTATTGTATGTGATGTCCATCACTAATACATCCCCGTAAGCTTCATATTCTGCTTTTGATTGGGAATCACACCAAAACAATGATGATAATGCACCTTCCAAATTCTTAGTGTACCTGATTACAAATCCCAGGTCTTGCGACTTCATCTCGCTAAGAATATGGAAGGCCATGTTCACATCCCCATTGTTGATCAGTTTCATCTTCTCCTTATGAAGAAAGTTGTAAGCATCTTGCCTCTTAAATGGCAATTTCCCATTTTCCCCAACAAATTTTTGGATGACATCCATGGTTTTACAAAGTCTTATCCCAAGTTTAGTGAAAGTGGTAAGTACATTTTTGTCCAGGTTAGTCAAGAACCTGCAATTTAAGGTTTGAGATTAGAAAAAAAAACTATGCTCCTTATTTATTGATTAAAAACTTATAAAAAATAACATTATAAAAGAATGATACATGTTACATCGTAAAAGAGTAGCTTCTTCCCCGATTGCTGGAGGATGGTTGTGTTCTGGCTCAAATTTTCTTACTACATAATTGTCAGAAATACGATTGTAACCCACTCGAAGTTGAGCTTTGCACCCACACCTGGTTTCTGGCCTTGCTTCTCGCTGTCGAGATAGCTCATCACGTTGATTTTTGAAACCTGCCCGGTGGCAAACCCACAATATGCTAATACGTTTCTGACTATCTCTTCTTATGTCAAACCCAAATTCTCTTCCATAAGCGATATAAAATTGTTCAGCCTCGTAAAAGCTGTTAAATGACAATTCCCATACTTTCATGACAATGTCACTATCATCATTGTCATGGTCAAGGTTGGTAACCTTTTCATAATCCCTATGGGTGCTCATAAAGTTTCTGCCTTTACGCTTGCGACTCGAATTTAACCTATCCTCAGATGAATTGTTGTGTGACTCTTCCAAACCTGCGATACAGAACATTTTTATTAACAATATTACTACGATATATATACGACAGCTTGGAATGGCTAAATGGAAAAGAATTGAAATGTCACACCAACTTACATACGTATCTAATCTGAGGCCTACCATAAGTTATTCATCTTAACAGTATCATAAACTAAGACACAAGTCACACAACATGCCAGACTACAACACAAATTTGTAACAAATATAAAGTCGGTTCAACTAAAACAGGGGTAAAAACAACAGTGGGTCAATAATCATTCATTCTAAATTGATTAGATCTTTTTATATGAATTGACCATGCAATTTCATTCGAAAGAGAAATGCTGCAAATGATAATAAGAAGAACCCAAGTTTTCATTACCAATGGTTCAGGATATCATCGACTACAAAGCTTCATTTGCTGCTAATGATAATTTATATGCTGCCATTCACCAACTATTCCAGTCTTTTACTCACTAGTCACTACCAGGTTATTCACATGCGCATAAACTGCGCCACTCCTTCGCTTCAGATTCTTTGGGTCTTATTTTTACTACTTCGCCATTTTGGCAATTACAGAAAACATATATAACATGGGGCTAGTTACATTAGACATTTTTATCAGGTAGTGAGCTATGAGGCAAACATTAATCCCACTAGTCTGATATCAATACGAGGCAAAAGGTCATGTACAGTATATAATGAAGTTGAAGTAGAACCATGGTCTATGAACTAGTGTACTTTTAGGCCAATCACCATATAAGTTCTACTCCAGTAACATGAATCAGTAATATCAACAACAGTTACAAAATATGAGGAAAATATGAGGCCTGCCATTGTGCAACCGGCGTAGGCTAAAATCTTGCAATCAACAAATATCTAATTAGTGCCTATCAGAGATACGATGTTAAAGTCGTTGCTACCATGAAATCTTTGAGACACATCATAATAAGATGATGTGAGCAACTGTAAAAGGGGAAAAAATACAGGGGAAAATGAATACTCATGTACTTACAAGTTCAGGAGACCACTCAATTGATTCAATACTTTTTCTCTCGATGGTTACCCTAAAACAGGCCAAGCAAAACAGAAACCTGAGCACTTGAAGATTCAAAAAAAACATAAAACATAAAATCAGTAAAAAGAAAAACTATAAGTGGATTTCTTACATTCCTAACAAACTGATTAGCATATCAAACAGGCTAAGCATTGCCAGTACTTCAACAAAGTTCAAAACAAATCACATTCATAACATTACGTAATCAACTAATCCTATTTGCAGAAAACAGGCATGAAAAACTTCATGACGAGAACAAATTGATCATAATCGAAGCTGAAAAGGCATGGAGTAAAGTCAACATACAACTAATCTGAGAAGAAGACAAGACTTGCCGACAGAAGAAACGCGAATATTGCTGGGCAAGAAAACGCCAGACAGCAGCACCAAGGTACCGGAAAATTCAATAGGAGCTTCTTCTTCTTCCTCAGGAAAACGCCACACAGCAGCAGCAGAGTATGGCGTCGTCGATTAGGCGCCTTGCGCGTGCTATTCACCACCAACACTCCCAACTGCAACGTCGAGTACGAAGGGATCAAACTGCAACGTCCTTCCACCACCGATACTCCCAACTGCAATGTATGATTAATCAGACATTGATTATAATTATGAAACCGATAATGTATCAGAACATGGCGGATGAAATTTGAGAATTTAGGGTTCTTGATGTTTTGGAATTTGGGAACGATAGAGGAGCTAGAGCAGTACCTATTTTACAGAAATATTCAGGTTACCGCCGGCGAGAAAAAGAGGAACTGTGGCGAAGGAAGAGTTGGTGATTGCGAGGGGTGGTAGTGGAGGAATTGGCTAGTGGAAACTAAAATAACGTTTCCCTCTTCAATGTAGAATTTCAATAGTAAAATTTGGGGAATTTGGGGATTCTTAGCCTGGGTTTGATCGATCGATGGTTTATCAAACCCATTGCATATTTGATGTTAAGAAAAAACTACCGGGTTCTTGATGTTCTGGAATTTGGGAATTTAGGGTTCTTGGGAATTTGGGAATTTAGGTTTTGGTTTTAATCGATGAGATCTGGTTTTGAACGTGTTGTGTTGTTGTTTAAGTGTCTGATTGATTTAATTTTTTTTCTTTTCTAATTTTAATTGTCCATTATAATTTTAATTTTGTAACTTTTGGACAAATATGAGATTATATTTATTGTCGTGCCATTGTTAAACTCTTATATAATTCTACGAATATAATTAACGGTTATGATATTCGGTGTGTAGAACGTCAATTCTGCACTCAGAAATATTGGACGGATGTTAAGAAAAAACTACCGGGTCCTAACCATAGAAATAGCCTAAAATTTAAGCACTTTTTTTACGGCAAAATTTATTAATTATTATAGAACATACATGAGAAAAGGTGCAAAAGATTTACATGAGAAAATTTAAACACTTGCCCAAACCATTGGACATTGAAGACTTCAATTTTGGAAGAGGCTTTTGGAACATTTATGTTATAGTCTCATTTAAACTATTTAAACTACAAACATGAGTGATATTATCGATGTTGAGATTTATTTATAAATTATAAACAACAATCATAGTAATACCCTCTTATTTTCAAACTGAACAAGCATAAACATACGTATATAGCAGAACAGATTGAGACTTAGTCATATATGGCTTCTAAGAAACTTAAGGATGAGGTTGTTGATCTCCTCAGGAAACTGCTCTTGAACGAAATGACTGCCCTCCGGTATATATACGACCTCCAAATTGGGTACATATGCCTTCACTGTTCCTTTCCGAATGTAATCCTCCATTCCCGGAAATTTGAAGACATAATCCTTCTCTCCCATGATCAGAAGAGCTGGAACATCAACTTTTGGGTCTGGTATATCTGATTCTATACGCATTGACCTACAGCAGAATGAGTATAACGCTTAAAGCCAGTAGAGACCATGCATGCCAATAAATCAATACCGAACCATGTAAGTTCTACCCCTGAGTTTGATCTTGATACACACCTGGTGCCTTCATTTCATTATGTAGAAAGAAATGGGATCTGGTGAAGGATTTTCAAGTGCACACGGGGAATTAATTCAATATTAATAACATAAGGAGATTGGTCCGATTAAGTTATGTGATCAGTAGGGTCAGGGACTACTGAAGGGGCGTGTTCAATGTTCATGCATCTCTCTGATAAAATGCTGTAAAATTCATTATACCTGTAAGGGACTTGTAACGCGGTATTGAATCCTGATTTCTCATACAAGGCTCCGTAAGTTTCAAGATCTTCCTCAGTAAACCAAGGAGGCAATGGTTCAGATGGATCAACCAAGTCCATGACCTCCTGATCTTCGCGTGCTATTGGTAATTCACTCTTGGAGAACATGATATACACCTTTCGGACTACTGTTTTTGCATCAAAGCGGCCAAAATCAGCTTCAGCACGTCCAGGCACCTGACAGTTAATTAACTCAACATTTACTTCAAATATAATAAATCGACGAGAAGAGACTCCATATATATGCATAACAGAAAACATATAAGATTTGAAGTGTTAATGCATAATGAAGGACCGAAAAGGATAAGTTGCAGCAGCAAACCTCCCATCTCAAAATATAAAATCCTTCAGGAAGGACGTCATGGTAAGTCCGAGGACCAGGAGGCAAAAATGGTACGCCCAAATTCACAAACCCCAAGACCCTGTCCTGGTGGAGAAGAGTAAATGTGGATGCTACCATAGCTCCAAAATCTTTACCAACCAGAAAAACCTGCATAAATATCATCCACCAAGCATTTCATTCCAGACTTGTTACAAGACTCCCCAACATGTTAGACCATCCAATAATATGTTAAACAGGTACCATTTAGACATTTTTCGACACTTTTAGAACGCCTCATTAACATGTCTGTCAATTTAGTCCCTACTCGAGACAAATAACTAAAGGCATATATATTCTGTTCTCCTTTTGCCTACTACATTCATCGAACAAATGTCACCAAAGGCTGGACTCATCGAGAGGCACAGAGACTACTAATCAAGCAAGCTTACTACTCTCCGTCGGTTTTAATCGACGCATTCCATTTTTGTCAGTCTCAATTTGAATTATATATACCATTTACATGAGTATTTGACAAACTTTATATCACAATACTACCACTATACACCAATCAAAATACAGATTATGCAAACATCCTAAAATTCTAAACCAAATCAAATAGAAGTATAATGAATTGATTTTAACAAAGGAGTACTAATTAAGTCCATCAACAATGTCAAGTAATCAAGCAAAAATATTGACCAGCAGTACACTTAAATCAATTAGAACACCATTCCAATAACTAAGCTGTTTTAATATTTAAGCAATGGATAATTAATAAGAATAAGTAATTGAACCTTGGAGAGACCGAGAGCATCAAGTAGAGCAAGAAGATCATTCACCAGATCCACAAACACGGTCTTCTCGGGTCCGGGCGGCGGGTCGGAAAGTCCATATCCTCTGTAATCGGGTGCAATAGCTCTGAAGCCGGCTTTAGCAACGGCGATCATCTGGTGGCGCCAAGTGTACCAAATCTCCGGGAAGCCGTGCAGGAAAATCACCGGCGTAGATGAATGACTTCCGATTTCTGCTACATGGAGCTTCACTGGTCCACTAACTTTGATGTAGCTGTGATTTATTTCATCCATTAGTTTGATTGAAATGAAAACCTCACTCTGAACTCAAATAGTTGGAATGGGACTATCTTATATATTTGGACTTTGGTGGCGAGTAGTAGCCAGTGGGTAGGTGAATTAGAGTGAAGAAGATTTTAATTTCGGCTCCCTTTGTCGTAGTTAGCCATGATTGTAGTGTACTACTAGGTTCTATGGAATATGGAGTATGGACGGTATCTTATTGCCTCCCTCCAGTTGCACCAATAGTATGATTTTTATGATTTTGAGTTCTAATTATAAATTAATCTTAAATTTTTATGATAGTGAAAATTATATCTTAGTTATTTACTTACTAAAATCAAAAATTTCAAATGAAGCTCAATATCAATATTGATGGCAAATATGAAAAGCCTATTTTTTATCACAAGAGCAAAACTTCAGGAATGAGATAAACAAGTTGAACCACAACATTGCACATCGTTAAAAGGACCATATATTTTTTCACGGACATCCTTTCTTTAGTACAATTCTACACTATAAATTCAATCGTATAATTTACAAACAACAACTTGAGAGTTCATATCTCCACATATCTATATAAAAAAAAAAAAAGGTTATGGGTCCAAAAATTGTAACACTTCTCTTTGCGTTGCAATTGTTGGCATACATTGCCAACGCTAGACCCATAACCTTTGACATCACCAAGTACGGTGCAAAACCTAATGGAGATATAACTCAGGTACATTTGTAGCTTGATATTAAAGTAATCTTTATATGTCATTGTGGATGTGATCATTTATATCACGAGAACATGTTAATTAACATTTTTGTCTTTGAGTGAAGGTTCTCTTGAAAGTATGGAGTGAGGCATGTGCTTCGAATGTAGGAGGCAGAATAGTGATTCCACGAGGGACATGGAAACTAGGCCAAGTGGAATTAGTGGGACCAAACAAGGCTCCAATTGAGCTTATGGTAAAGGGGACAGTGGTAGCCCCGCAAGGTTCTTTGCCTAAGAAGGATGACGACTGGATTACTATAAGGGACCTTAACAATTTTGAGATCTCTGGTGGTGGTGTATTCGACGGTCAAGGCCAACATGCCTGGAAGAAAAATGATTGTACCAAAAATACTAAATGTCAAGGACTTCCTATCGTAAGTGCTCACATATTGTTTAGTTTGGGTAATTTCATACATAGAAGTGATCAACATTCCACATTTTAATCAAAATACATGGCATATTTCCATCTATATAGTTTTTTGAAAGAATATTTGAAGTTAATAACTAACAACAAGCATGTATGCAGAACTTGAGCTTTTGTAGCATAAAAAACGCAATCATCCACGGCGTGACTAGTAAAGACAGCAAGTTTTTCCACGTAAATCTCATCAACAGCCAAAATGTAACTTTCTCGAAATTTACCGTCTCTGCACCTGCTGATTCCCCAAACACCGATGGACTACACTTGGCGCGTTAATCTAACATTCATGTCACGGATTCCATAATAGAAACCGGAGATGATTGCATCTCCATTGGAGACGAATCAAAAGATTACCACATCAGCAAAGTGACATGTGGTCCCGGTCACGGTATCAGCATTGGAAGCCTCGGAAAGTATCCAAACGAGAAAGATGTGACTGGCATACATGTAAAGGATTGTACCTTCAAGGGAACAACAAACGGTGTCCGCATTAAAAGCTGGCCCTCCACTCCAATTAAACTTCAAGTCTCGGATATTCATTTTGAAAATCTTATCATGGAGAACGTTAGTCAACCAATCATCATTGATCAAGAATACTGCCCATGGAACCAGTGCAATAAAAAGGTAAGTCGTCAAATAACTATCTTTACCGAACATGTATTCATCAAATTGACACATTTCACCGTTACTATATGAATTGTAATGTGCTGATAAAATATGAACAATAAAATATATTTGTTTCTGGTGCAGGCTCCTTCACTTGTAAAGATCAGCGATGTCTTCATTGAGAATGTGAAAGGCACATCCTTCACACAAGACGCAGTGATATTAGCTTGCAGTAAGGCGCATACATGCCAAAACGTACATGTGGGAAATATTAATCTCAAATACACTGGTAAACTTGGCCCAACGACCACCAAATGTTCCAACGTTAAGCCTATTGCTACAGGCAAGGTGAATCCACCACTTTGTGCTGCTTCGCCTGCAAAGTCCAATTAACTAGATATTCACTATTCTTGCCTCACTCGGAAAATGAACATGTATTTGTTTTCCTTGTATACATTCACTCACATGCCTCATTTCTATAATATATTATATATTCAAATTTGGTATTTAATTTCTTTCGTTTTCTATGCACAATATATTTATGGAATCTGGTAAACTATATTCAATTTTCAACTATATGTCTAATGATCAATCTTGTAATTACTCAACCACTAATGGACCAAAAGCTAACCCATTGGGTCAACGAGCTTACAAATATATTATTTTTTTAGTTTATTTTACGAAATAAAAACACGAAACAACAAAATAAACAAATAAATATTTAATAAACTCCGTAAATGAATACTAAACTTGTAGTGCCCCAAATTTTATTTGACTAATTATGTAAAATGCAGCTCACGAGAAACTACGAAACTTTAAATTTTATTTGACGAATTATGTGACTAGTTAATATATATATATACAAGATGTAAAATTGTAAATCATGTTTTCTTCTTTTTTCTTCCGATGAAAATCACTCACTCGGTTCCATTTCAAACTTCTATGCAAATTTGTATTCTTTAAACTTAAGGCGGATATTATTATAAGTTTATAACGGTGAGAAGTGCGTTGCCATGTTTGATTCTCCCTTTTAAAGATTTTTCTTAGCCTTGAAACAAAGTAGGACTTTTCTATTCTCAGGTCGGGTTTGTACCGACCTGAACTTAGGTTTTCATTGGATGACTGACATGTGGCACATAATTCAATCCGGTCCATCCTTTTAGGTTCAAAGTCATTTTTAATTATATTTTTTGGTACGATCGATTATGATTATATTTTGTAATATTGAAAAATTCTTAGTTGACTGTAATGCCCTTTCTAATAGAATTATTTTTTATTAAATAAATAATTTCAATTCATATAAAATTACATATATATAACTCTTTATTAATTACCTCTTAATCACAAAACAACGAAAGGAAAAAATTGATCAAACCCCCCAAACTATTACTCATTTGAAACTTTGCCCCCCAAACAAATAAGTCTGGTGATTAACCCCCTCAACTATTATACTTTTGATACAATGCCCCCTGAAGTGAATTTTTAAGTTAAATAAATAGATAAAATAACATTTGTAGGTATTTAAATTTTATTTATTCAACACATAAAAATATTTATACATATTTCATGGTTACGAAGTTATATTTCAAATGACATATAAAAAATTACAAAATATATTTCCTTCGTAATTACTTTATATTGGCCTTTTCAAGTTATTTTTGCCACAAATTACTTCAAATTACATTGAAAAAATATATAAATAATATTATATTTATCATCAAAGTACTTTACATATAGTTTCACAACATTTTTATATATTTTTTTACATTATAAATTAAAAGCAATTTGTTGTCAAAATGTTTTCAAAACATTTAATAAAATAAAATAAAAGTGATGGAGGATGAACTAATTATAAATTATTTCAAAACTATAAAATAAATTGTTGAACGACACTTAAACATTATGATAATCGACAAAAATGAATTTTGTATCACAACATCTAAAAATTAACATATTTGGTTGATTTATTAATAGTTTATTATTAAATTTATTAACTTGGGGGGCATTGTCTCAAAAACATGAAAGTTGAGGAGGTTAATCACCAAATTTATTAGTTTGGGGGGCATAGCATCAAAGAGTAATAGTTGAGGGGGTTTTATCCATTTTTTCCACAACGAAATACCAAATTCATTACTTACAAGTGATTTTCTTTTTTATCTTCTGTATGCATGAGTTTTTCATTACAAATTCATTTGATATAATTAACTACAAATGCTTTTGTTTCCATTTTATTTTTGACAACGGAGCCAGCAGCCTATAAACTTCAGAGTTTAATTAGATCAATTCCTGCGTGGGAAACCAATTCTCATGAAGAACCCTAACCATAATTCAATGGACTCCAGCAAAATTTGCTGCTTCAGTTCGGATAAACGGAAGCAGAAAGGTTAATTACTTAATTCTTTTTTTTAATCGATTTGAACTGGACTTGTTAAACATCAGAGAATGGTTATTTAAGAGATGATGACAACAAACTAGATAAAATTTGATGATCAAGAAGACAAATTAAGCAAGAGAGATGAGAAGAAATTGGAGACGGATGATGATGTTTAATTACTAGTTTGTTTGATTTCATTTGGGAAGAAAAGCTCGTTTGGTTTCAGTAAATAATATAATAGTGATATCCTTAATTTAGTAATCGGGTTAGAATTGTAAATTGTTATTTATAATTAATAATATAAATAATTACAATATTTTTTTTTCAAAATTAAAGATCGTACCAGTGACACATGTCAACCATCTAGTGGAGACCTATATTTAGGTCGGTTCCAAGCCGACCTGAATATAGAAAAGCCCAACAAAGTAATCAAATTCCAAGTATGCAAATTAAGGGCTAATTACACATATTACCTTAATCTTGTAAGGATTAAAATTTAAAAGTAAATCTCCTAAAAATAGCAAATTTTCTAAATAATCACACTTTATTAGGAGAGTCTCATAAAATTAGGTATTAAATTTTCTTAATCTTTAAGAAATTAAAATCTTTTAAATTCTACAAAAATATTCAAAGATATTAACATGATATCGATTAAATTTTCTTAATTTTTCTTAATTTCTGAATATCGATTAAAGTTTACTTTAATTTTACGTTAGTACAGACTAGGTAGTAGTATAAATTAGAGAGTAGTTATCACAAAATGTTTCATGGCTTGTTATCGATTTCACCATGTCATTTTTCTCTTCATGATAATGACTTCACTCTTTTATCCTCATCAATGTAAGTGCCCTTTTTTTTCCCCGATTTGCTTTGTTTACTTGATTAAATTTTGATATACAGTAGTAATTCCTCAAATTCATCCCATATTATATATGTTCAACACTTCATATTTTTTTATTGAGTTTTAACTTTAAATTAATATCAAAATGTACCAAAATGATAAAAGATTATATTATGAAATTATAACATTTAAAATTTTATAATATGATATTTTTTAAAACAATTTTAGATATAATTTGGGATTAATTTAAGATCAAATACACTAAAAAGATTAATAAAATGAAATGTTAATTTAAGTTGGGAGGAAGTACTATTTGATTTCTATTAATTTGTTGGGACAGGTAGGGAAATGGTCACCACAGATAAAAAACTTGTGAGGATGACAAACATTCGGAGCAACCTGCAGCAGGAAAAAATAACTCTCGATATATGCAGGCGAGAATATAGCGAAGAGTTTGGACGCTACGTCTACTGCTGTACATTTGATCCAAACTACACTTGCTATTGGCGTGATGAAGAATGTGGCCAAAAATGTCACTAAAACCAGTTCCGATCACCTTAATTTATCTCAGTTGCTCATTATGTTGGCTCATATATATGTTAATGGATAACCCTTATTTATAAACAGCAGTTATCATTTTGTGCACAAAATATGCAATAAATTAGTAATTAATGTTGGTAGTACTTTCTATTAGTCTCGTCATTAATTTAGACATGTTTCGACAATATGTATGATATAATCCGTTATTTTTTATGGAATTTACTCACCCACTCAAACGTTGTTCATAAAATTGACCTCTAATTTCAGATTCAGGTCCTTCATTAAAGGGTTATTTATCAAAACATAATCACATTTTTAAGTATTTAATGTCGATAAGAAGAGTATAAAATCCACTAGATAAAATGGGACTCCAACCATGATTATTATAACCGGTAAATTCCATATGGCAATGATCTCACGGGTCAAATATTAATCGTAGTACTCCACACGTTCATCAATTCTTAATTCTTAAGAGTGTTGATCGTGACTCCATCAAACATGAGAGCATAAGTTGATTTAGGTGTGGAGGTATAAGGCGGTGTAGGATGTTTGTATAAAAGTAGTATAGGAGTAGTTGTAATATCTACTGTTTAAAAAAAATCAAACATGAGAGCATATAGCTTTTTATGTTACTAAAATATGTTTATTCTCGTCTTAGTTCGTCAACATGTAAATTAGGGCGACCCGAACTCTACAAAGCTTAGTATCCTCGTGAGTGCCATCTCACGTCGTAAGTGACAATATACCGAGTAGGTCGCTCCCTCCCTCGTGTATATTGGTACATCCGGACCTATGACCTACGGGTTCCTAAACTCCGGAACCAAGGGCTAAGGGAAATAGCCTTTAAAATCTCTATGAGCCAGGGCCTCAACGGTACATATCGGAGTTTGCGGAGTCACATGCTTCCGGAGCACAATATCCGAGGTTCAACTGAAGTATAAAGGACAAAGATATATATGTCTGGGTATGTCAACCACAACTAAATGCATTAGACAAGTGGATAAAAACAAATGCAGATATTTACTTTACATGAATATGGGTCGAGCCCATATTTGTTAAGGTTAAGCTAGCCTACCAACCACATATGTGTGTGGACATTTGTCAAACATTTGTGGTGGCAACGACATGTGCTCCTCCAACGTCTATAAAATGAGTGGTTCTAAAGAGAAAGCTAAGGTGGAAGACACATTAGGACAACACTCTCAAGAAACTACTTTACACGTACAACTTTGAGTCTTCTTGGTAGGAAGAACTCTTGAGCAACAACAAAAAAATACTCTTGTAAATATATCCACATTCTATATGATATTACCTTATACACACACCTTCAGTATGTTAGCAAGGTAGGCATTCAACCACCTTCAAAGAGCCTCATATCACCGGTTTGGCCACATGATAGAACGGATATTCACAACACCCCTCCCCCTCCACAGGTAGATATGGTACCTGCTTGAAGAAGGAGCCCAGAGAGCACCAAGAAGTCACAGTCAGTCCACGGTGGTTCAGCCCTCTGTCCAACCTTAACTGAAGTCCGGCAGGTTCCCAGACTTCAGTCCTGGAGTCCCATACAGGCGGTCTAAGGGTCACGTTTTGCATTTTATCTCCAGGGAAAATCACATCCCATCAGTGTTTTACTACAAAATGAATTAAAAGTTTCTTCTGAGCTCCCAATACTGCAATACATATCGCAACCAAATTATTCGAGCCATCATATAATTCTTCTATAACAAATTCATGTGACCCACACATTGACACAATTCTACAAGACGCGCATACAAGGATAGGATAAAAGATGTGAAGATTCCGTTCGTGTACCGAAACTGAACAGAGTTGCAGGCGTTTTGGTTAATGAAGACATGAAGAAAACTTTTGAAACAAATTTGTGTATATTTGGGATGTGCTCTAGTTGGTTAAGTAGTATTTGCATGAAGGATGATTAAGGATCGATTAGACTTGTGAACAATGTAACTTATCGCTAATATTTTAAACTCAACTGCAAGATTACGTGTCTTACGGCCTTACCATGGCCTGATCATTCAAAGATTAATTTATGTCAACTGCATGACAAACATAAAACCATACGAGATAATAATTTAATATTCTTACACCATTCCTTATGGTTTGGGCTTCAATAGAGGTTTTGAAATATTATAAGCTTAAAAAAAAAGCCCCTTACAAATGAAGTCTCCAATGGTTTGAAGCATATTATTTGGAGTTTTCCAAATGGGTCTCATATTTGGAGCTTCTTTGGGGGCTACTAATTAGTAGCTATTTGCAATTTGTAATAGCTACTATGTAGTAGCCCCTAAGAAGACCACATTGAAGACTTTTTGGGTCTTCTTTTGAAATTAAAGTCTCAAATAAGTACTAAAGAAGCCTTCATAAAGACTGCTCTTATATAACTGAACACTTGCTGAAACTAAAAGTTACGTTGCGGCGTCTTGTGCTACTCAACCCGCATGAGTTTTCTTGAGATCTATATCTATCTAATACTACTAATACCTATGTTACTTTTTTTTTCTTGGAGAAAGTATGTTTTAATTATTTCCTTATTAAAATTAAATTTATAATATTGCAAATTATATCTTAGTTATTTACTTATTAAAATTAAATTTCTAATGAAGGTACATAATGATGGCAAACATGAAAAGCCTATTTTTTTATCACAAGAACAAAACTTCAGGAATGAGATAATCAAGTTGAACCATAACATTGCACACCGTCACAAGGACCACATATTTTTCATGGACATCCTTTCCTTAGCTAAATTCTACACTATAAATTCAATCGTATAATTTACAAACAACAACTTGAGAGCTCATATCTCCATATATCTATACAAAAAAAAAAAAAAAAAAAAAAAAAAGGTTATGGGTCCAAAAATTGTAACACTTCTCTTTGCGTTGCAATTGTTGGCATACATTGCCAACGCTAGACCCATAACCTTTGACATCACCAAGTACGGTGCAAAACCTAATGGAGATATAACTCAGGTACATTTGTAGCTTGATATTAAAGTAATCTTTATATGTCATTGTGGATGTGATCATTTATATCACGAGAACATGTTAATTAACATTTTTGTCTTTAAGTGAAGGTTCTCTTGAAAGTATGGAGTGAGGCATGTGCTTCGAATGTAGGAGGCAGAATAGTGATTCCACGAGGGACATGGAAACTAGGTCAAGTGGAATTAGTGGGACCAAACAAGGCTCCAATTGAGCTTATGGTAAAGGGGACAGTGGTAGCCCCGCAAGGTTCTTTGCCAAAGAAGGATGACGACTGGATTACTATAAGGGACCTTAACAATTTTGAGATCTCTGGTGGTGGAGTATTCGACGGTCAAGGCCAACATGCCTGGAAGAAAAATGATTGTACCAAAAATACTAAATGTCAAGGACTTCCTATCGTAAGTGCTCACATATTGTTTAGTTTGAGTAATTTCATACGTAGAAGTGATCAACATTCCACATTTTAATCAAAATACATGGCATATTTCCATCCATATAGTTTTTTGAAAGAATATTTGAAGTTAATAACTAACAACAAGCATGTATGCAGAACTTGAGCTTTTGTAGCATAAAAAACGCAATCATCCACGGCGTGACTAGTAAAGACAGCAAGTTTTTCCACGTAAATCTCATCAACAGCCAAAATGTAACTTTCTCGAAATTTACTGTCTCTGCACCTGCTGATTCCCCAAACACCGATGGACTACACTTGGCGCGTTCATCTAATATTCATGTCACGGATTCCATAATAGAAACCGGAGATGATTGCATCTCCATTGGAGACGAATCAAAAGATTACCACATCAGCAAAGTGACATGTGGTCCCGGTCACGGTATCAGCATTGGAAGCCTCGGAAAGTATCCAAACGAGAAAGATGTGACTGGCATACATGTAAAAGATTGTACCTTCAAGGGAACAACAAACGGTGTCCGCATTAAAAGCTGGCCCTCCACTCCAATTAAACTTCAAGTCTCGGATATTCATTTTGAAAATCTTATCATGGAGAACGTTAGTCAACCAATCATCATTGATCAAGAATACTGCCCATGGAACCAGTGCAATAAAAAGGTAAGTCGTCAAATAACTATCTTTACAGAACATGTAATCAAATTGACACATTTCACCGTTGCTATATGAATTGTAAGTGTACGCATGCTGATAAAATATGAATAATAAAATATATTTGTTTCTGGTGTAGGCTCCTTCACTTGTAAAGATCAGCGATGTCTTCATTGAGAATGTGAAAGGCACATCCTTCACACAAGACGCAGTGATATTAGCTTGCAGTAAGGCGCATACATGCCAAAACGTACATGTGGGAAATATTAATCTCAAATACACTGGTAAACTTGGCCCTACAACCACCAAATGTTCCAATGTTAAGCCTATTGTTACGGGCAAGGTGAATCCACCACTTTGTGCTGCTTCGCGTGCAAAGTCCAATTAACTAGATATTCACTATTCTTGCCTCACTAGGAAAATAAACATGTATTTGTTTTCCTTGTATACATTCACTCACATGCCTCATTTCTATAATATATTATATATTCAAATTTGGTATTTAATTTCTTTTGTTTTCTATGCACAATATATTTATGGAATCTGGTAAACTATATATGTCTAATGATCAATCTTGTAATTACTCAACCACTAATGGACCAAAAGCTAACCCATTGGGTCAACGAGCTTACAAATATATTGTTTTTTAGTTTATTTTACGAAATAAAAACATGGAGCAACAAAATAAACAAACAAATAGTTAATAAATTATGTAATTGGATACTTAAACTTGCAATGCGCGCCCCAAATTTTATATGACCAATTATGTAAAATGCAACTCACGAAAAACTACAAAGCTTAAATTTTATTCGACTAGTTTTTAATATATAGGCCCACCCCTGACTCCCAGTCCCCGTGAAGATTGTAAATCATGTTTGTAATTTCATTTTAAACTCTTGTTTTTCTCTAATTTTAGATTTGCTACCCCTACCTATATTCCTTTTTCTTTCTTATACTCCTTCCCCCCCCCCCTCCTTTTTTTTTTTTCCCTTTACTTTTTCTTATGTTTACCTTTCTCTTGAAAAGCCATATATAAAAAAACCAAGCATAGAAAATTTATTGAGATGGAGGAATTATTGTAACGCCCCGGCCACTAATGGGACGAAGGCCTCACCCTTTAAGCCGGCGCGAAACTCCTAGACCGCTCTCTGGGGTGATATGCTGGCCACATAGACCAACATGTGTTCTTTCCCACGCACTTCGTCTTTTCTCGTGCATGCACCAGAAACTTCCCAATAGGTCACTCATCCTAAAAAATTTCCAAAGCAAGCATGCGTAACTCTGGAGTTCTTCTATATGGATTTCCAAAAAGGAAAGTGTACTTTGTTGAACTCTCGAAAATCTATGCATGGCCGTTTAGAGCCATCTTTATTCTTCATGAACATAATCAATGCTCCCCAAGGAGAAAAATTTGGTCGAATAAAACCATTGAGAAGATCTTGAATATGCTCCTTTGATTCTTTCAATTCAGCAGGAGCCATACCATACGGTGCTTCCGATATTGTGTTTGTCCCCGACATTAGATTTATCTCGAACCCCACCTCTGTCTCAGGCGACACCCCACTGATGTCGCTAGGAAAGACCTCGGAAAATTCTTGCACCATCTGAATCTGCTCTAAAGTCCATCGCTGATCTCCTTCTTCTTTAGTGACAGATGCTATATAAGCATCACACCCACCATTGATACACTTACGAGCTTTCACTGCTAACATAACTGGAATCCTCGGTTTTGAAGAACTTCCCTGAAAATTGAAAGTTAGAGCACCATCGGTATAGAAGATTATCTTTGTGCCATGACAATCAATTGATGAGATTGGCATGAAGCTCCCAACCGCTTAAAAGCACAGGACAGTCTACAAACACCTTGATCGAACTCAAAACTTTCCCCTGATGGCAATAATACCCCATAATTTTCACCCTTTTGAAGCGGATGACTAGAGAGATGTTTTGCACATGAGGAACTTACAAAAAAATACGACTCTTCAAAATTTCAGAGAGTTTAAAGGGATTGAAAACGCTACTCATACCAACAAGTTGCACCTTTTTTTCCGATTATCCATCCAGAATAATTTCAATGTTAAGTTTTCTTGCATTGGAGGTTTGGAGCAATTCTAATATATGTTACATACTGGGAATATTTTTATGCACACACGAGTGAGGACAAACATATCACCCGAAATAGCCACCCAGTGTAACCCCGTAAGCCCAAGGGTCTTGACTTCAACTCATTAGTGGCCCGAGCGTTATAATTATATACTCTTATTATTTCGATTCAACCTTAACCTTTCTAAATTACAAAAGATATTAAGAAAAATTGTTTCAACCAGAATAAAAGTCAAAATACAGTCATAAAGGTCAAAATCAGGAAGCCCAAACTGGAGCCCGAGAATGGATGAAATTGAGCAAAAACTTGTCGAAGCCAACGGTCTGAAGCTCCATGTAGCAGAAATCGGAAACAAGTCATCACCGGCGGTGATTTTCCTTCACGGCTTCCCGGAGATATGGTACTCTTGGCGCCACCAGATGATCGCCGTTTCCAAGGTCGGGTTCCGAGCTATTGCACTGGATTACAGGGGATACGGACTGTCCGACCCGCCGCCCGAACCCGATAAAACCAAATTCTCCGATCTCTTGTTGGACGTCCTCGCTCTTCTCGACGCATTGTCCATCCCAAAAGTATGTACTTGAAGTCCAGTACTGTAGTGGAATTTTGAGTTTGTCAAGTTTCGTTTTCGAAACATATTTTGTTTCGATTGCTAAATTTTAGGAAGCTTTGATGAATTGTGTGTGCAGGCAATTCTGATTGCTAAAGATTTTGGAGCTCGAGTGGCTTACATATTTGCACTTCTCAATTCTGGTAGAGTATTAGGAATTGTTACACTAGGGGTGCCTTTTTCGCCTCCTAGTCGAAGCAATGTTGCTAAGCCTTTTCCACCAGGATCATACATTTCAAGATGGCAGGTGCTGCTTATTCATTAAGAGTTTAGACACTGATAAATTTTTATTTTTTTTTCTTCCTCATTTAGCAAGCTTATTTATGTGCATTGGTTATTGATTACTTCAGGAACCTGGAAGGGCCGAGGCTGATTTCGGCCGTTTTGATTGTAAGACGGTGGTGAGGAAAATCTATATTCTTTTTTCGCGGAGTGAAGTGCCTACAGCTGAAGAGAATCAAGAGGTGATGGATATGGTGGATTCTTCAACTCCTTTGCCACATTGGTTCAGTGAGGAAGATCTTCAAGTGTATGGCTCTTTATACGAGAAATCTGGATTTCAAACTGCTTTGCAAGTCCCTTATAGGTAAGGGTTGATCTTGATCATAGATGATTATGTGTTTCAAGTGTTATTCACTAAATGTAGGTAGAAGACAGAAAGTTTTTCTTGGTTCCAAACTGCATTTTCCATTGGCGTTTTAAGTTTAGACGATAGAACTGAAGAGGTTCAGAAGTCAGAACACTATGCTTCTCGTGATAATTGGTTCCTGATTTCCTACGATGTTTTGTTCAGACACTTCCAAGGTGAAACGTAGATGGTTCACTTGATGAGCTGAAAGATATTGCAACTCCAAGTGTCTTGTAGTTGGGAAAAAACTGCATTTTGAGTTGTTTGGCAGATGGTGCATATGGCTAAATGGATACTCTATTCGAGCTCCTGATTTCATTTTGGTTGGACACTTGGACGTATCTTTTGGATTAACCTTCCAGTTTGAAATTGAATCTGAGTTTATAAAATGCTGTGACAGGTCTCTGCATGAAGGGTTCGACATAGAAAATCTGAAGGTTGAGGTTCCAGCATTGGTGATTATGGGAGGAAAGGATTACTCGTTACAGTTTCCAGGAATTGATGACTACATAAAGAGCGGGTGTGCAAAGATGTATGTGCCCAATTATGAGACAGCATACATAGCAGAAGGTTCCCATTTCATGCAGGAGCAATTCCCCGAACAAGTTAACAAGCTAATTCTTAATTTTCTGAGCAAATACAGTTGATTTTACCCTCATGCCAGAGTTGTGATTTATTTGAGAATTCTGTAGGAACTTGACTGTGTGGGCAGGGGATCACCACCACCACATTACGTTGTCCCCTTTTTTAGTAGTATCTGTGCAAATTGAACCATGGGAAGTTTGAAGTAAAACTGAAGTACTATTACTTTATGTTCAGTAATTGCTAAGCTTCAGTTCGTAAAGGGTCTTATTTCTGTTTGGAGCTAACAATATTCTTATACCACTACCTAAACTATACTATTATAACTCCTTTCAATAATTGTAGCTACCAGGGTTAAACGTTGCACCTCCTACATACCGCTGCTATTAGAGTATATTAGTACTTCGGATGTCCTAAATTATGTTGCATTGTTGAATTATGTATGTCCTAATTGATTAAAAAATACAGAGTTGAGTTCAAATTAGTTTAGTTGAGTTGAATTCAAATTTGTTTCGTTGAAATTTATATTTCAAATAAGTTAAGTTCCATTTAAAAAAATTATGTTGAATCAAACAACGGCTCACTTCAGTTTCTTGTTCCAATGTTGCTGCTGTCGATGGAGGATGAATTTGGTGCTCCATTGAGGACGAGAAAGCTCGTCCATGGAAGACACCATGGATGAGCTTCATAATTTTTTTTTTCTTGTTTTCCTTTTCTTATTATTTAGTAAAAATTATTAATTAAACGAGTTGGTGGTATAGTGGATTTTTAATTGAGTTGGAGATTTTTTTTTTTTTTAGGAATGAAACATGATTTTATTCAATTCAAGTGGTTACACGGGTCATATATAATAATTATACTTATTATACTTAAGAATATATTCTTTTCTTTTTCCGATATGTGGAGTGTGAAGTATTTATGATTTTTAACAAAATACTCATGAAATACTTTAATACACTAATGGGCTTTACACTTGGGAAGGTAAATAAGCGATACCCAATACTAATCCCGGATCCAATAACCCAGCGGCCCATTTTTAGTACTTGCCAAACAAGAAATATTTTGTTATTACCAAAAAACTACTAGGACTCGGATTACTTACTTAACCAATGGAAAAATCCTCTCGCCCTATTTAATATTGTACCAATTATATCAGCACCTTTTAATTTAAGTTTTAACTATCTTCTTCATCTCGTACAAAAGACTCTGCAAAACCTAGGAACGGAAGCCTGGTTTATCGCAGGTATGTATGTTTTTCTTGGAAATCTATTTATGATCTTTTTTCTTCTCAACTTATCCCTTATCTCCGTCGCCAAAATAAGGTAGATTGAAGGAATGTGCAGTTTTTACGGTCTGATTGTGGTTAGGGTTTTGTTAATTTGGGAATTTCGAAGTAATACTAAAGATCTATTCGGGGAGAGAATATGACTGATTTTGATACACAAGCAGACTATAGAGCCTTTGTTTGCATTCTAGGGACTATATGACATAGAAAGTTGCAGACTTTTGAATTCAAGAAAATCGTTTAGCTTTAAGTCTAGAGTTGATTGGAGCTAGATTGTGGGTATTTGGGATGTAAGATGGTTTAAGCTAATTTTGAGCCATCATATATTAAAGTTGTGTTCTAGCTTCACTTGTCGATTTCAGGATCTTATCATCGCCTCTATTAGTAAATTATGATATGATGTATGTGCTTTGTTGATTCCAGAATCTTTTAGCTATGGGCAGGTATCTCATCAGTTTGTCAAAGTTTTGTTGTATGCCCTTTTTAATTATCGTAGCAATCTAATTCTTGTGAGTGGATGGGCGTTCCGTTATTTGGTTCGTCGTTAGCTGTACGATTCGAAAATCTTGAAATTATTTTTTTGGGGGGCTTGCCTAGTTTTGTTAGTGTCTCTTATGTAGTGCTGTGGTTGTATTGTTCCAAATTAGGTAAACATACTCAAAATGGGCTGAATCTTTGCGTGGGAAATAGCATTACTTGGTAGATATCTTGAATGAATTCAGTTTTGTAGTTTTATTGTTTTGATTACAGCTCACCATTTGTACTTTCAGCATTTTAGGTGTTATCTTCTTTGTGTGTGATTGGTGATCAGTTTATTAATCACTAGTACTTTCTATGCAGATTTGTGCCTTAATAGGTGGTAAAGGACAATGTCAGACTTGGAGAAATTGCTCCTTGAGGCAGCTGGAAGGAAGACTACTGGGAGGAACCGTCATTCATCTCCAACGAATAGAAGAAAGCGAAAAGGTTCGTATTCTGATGATGGGAGTGACTCGAAGAATGATGATTCAGATGGTGACCGCCCTTACTCCAATAGAAAACCCTCTGGTTCACAAGTGCCTCTCAAGAAGAGGTTGGATCCAACTGATATAGATGATGATCATAGTAGTCAAGGAGAGGATGAAGATGATTCTGACCATGAGCATGACAGTGATAATGACTCTGTCGGTAGTGATCTGTACAAGGATGAGAATGATAGAGCAAAACTCTCAAAGCTCAGTGAACTCGAACGAGAAATGATACTGGAAGCCCGTGCAACCAAGAGGAGTGATCGGGACTTAACTGAGAAACTTAAGAAAAGGAAAGGGCCAGAAAGAAAAAGTAGCCCTCCTAAAGCGCACACTCGAAGCATGCGCCCAAAAGCTCAAAGAGCAGGTGCACTGGATGAATTGGTTAAGAGAAGAAGGGAATCGGCTAAAGGTGTGTCTGGGGGACGGTACTCACCAGTCAAGCGCAGAACAACTTTCACTTCAGCAGCTTTGAGCAGCCCCAGCCGTAGTGAGAGTGGGTCTCAGAGTGATGGAGAATCGACTGGAATGGCTGATAGTGATGATGATAAATCGTCTGAGTCAAAAGTTCCTACATATGAAGATATCAAAGAGATTACGATCCGAAGGTCAAAACTAGCAAAATGGTTCATGGAGCCGTTCTTCGATGAATTAATTGTGGGTTGTTTTGTCCGAGTCGGTATTGGGAGGTCTAAGAATGGACCGATCTACAGGCTATGTATGGTTCGCAATGTTGATGCTACTGATCCAGATCGCCAGTATAAACTTGACAACAAAACCACCTACAAGTATCTGAACGTGACCTGGGGCAATGAAAGTTCTGCTGCCAGATGGCAGATGGCTATGATTTCAGATTCTCCTCCTGTTAAGGAAGAGTTTGACCAGTGGGCCAGGGAGGTGGAACGAAGTGGCGGTCATATGCCTTCGAAAGAGGAGGTCCAAGAAAAACGGGATGCTATGAAGAAAGCGAACACGTTTGTTTACAATGCTGCCACAGTGAAGCAAATGCTTCAGGAGAAAAAATCTGCCACATGGAGGCCACTTAATATTGCAGCAGAGAAAGATCGCCTGAGGAGATCTCTTGAAGTCGCAAAAGAAAATGAGGATGTAGCAGAGATTGTAAGGATCGAGAAAAGATTGCAAGAATTGGATGCATCTCGTAAAACCCAAGAAAAAGATTCTAAGGCAGTTAAACTCGCGGAAATGAACAGGAAAAATCGTGTTGAGAATTTCAAAAATGCGTCTGAGTTGAAACCAGTCAATACAGGTTTGAAAGCTGGTGAGGCGGGATACGATCCATTTTCTAGGAGATGGACTAGGTCAAAGAATTATTATGTGCCGAATACTACTGGAGACGAGGCTACTGAGGCAAATGGTGATGCGAGTGCTGCGGTAACAGGTGCTGATGCTACTGTTGCGGCTCTTGAGGCTGCTGCTGGTGCGGGAAAGCTGACTGATACCAGGGCCCCGGTGGGTCAAGGCACTGAATCGAATTCATTGCATAACTTTGAACTGCCAATCTCATTGGCTGTGCTTCAGAAGTTTGGTGGAGCCCAAGGAGCTCAAGCTGGATATATGGCTAGGAAACAGAGGATCGAAGCTACTGTAGGGTGCAAGGTTCCAGACCAGGATGGAAGGAGGCATGCACTGACACTGACTGTTAGTGATTATAAGAGACGAAGAGGACTGCTCTAAGCGAGCCATTGGCCGAGGTTATTCATATCTATAAACGGAATGTTGTTCTGTTTCTGCGAACTCTATGTTAAGTTGTTGATTTTGTTAGCTTTGTATCTTGGTACTGAATATTTGAATTCATAATTGTTTTTCTTCTTATCAAATGTTCTGATTTCGCTGGCTTCTTTGTGAACCTAGCTCCCTGTAGTGAAATCATGTATCTCAGCTTGGTTGATATCTGAATTGTAGTGAAAATTATTGTTTGACATCAATAAGCCATTCATAGATGTGTTGTACTTTGGAATAAGGAAGCATATCACGATGAGAATAGCTAGTACACCCAAATGGAACATGTGCATGTCACTTTCTGCCAGGTCTATATGAACTTGTGGATTGTGGTCCTCTCTCCCACTGCGGCAATCAGAATACCATATGATCATCTCCTTTTTGGAAATAAACATCATGAAAATCACTATAGTAAATTTACATCACCATCCAACCAATAAGTTCAAGTTGGGTAGGTGAACAGAGAGGTCCACGCCATGCTCTGCATTTCATCATCCCGAGTATGCTTTTATTTGCCAACCAATGCAAACAATTCCCAAATCTCAATCACTTTTGCCCCTCACCATCATCACATAGCTCCAAATCCAGCACAGGTTTCAACAATTCCTTTTCTGAAACAGCTCTCATTCCTAAAAATCTTTAAACACAAACTTCCAATTTTCGTGCAGTTTCTGCTTCATTTGCCGCCAATATAGAAACCCAAAAGAAATAAAATAATGCACTTCATTCTTCACTGGATGATGAAAGTTGCAGAAAGAAGCAAGATTTCTGTATATGCTCTGGTTTCTATTCTTTTCCTATTCCTTTTAGCTTCCAATAGCTCATCCATATTCTTCACACAAGTCCCTTTTCCGGCGAGGATTCAGCCAGAGAAAACTAGCTTTCTGTCTGAAAATGTCGCCGGAAAGTCCAAAGAGTTCATTTCTTTACAATCTTCGGTAATGTACTCGGTAACAGAGGAAAACCCAGATGGGAAACTGGAATCCCACTTACCCATTTTGCATAAAAATCGTAACTTGGCGACTTTCACGAAAAGGGTTTCGCTTTATCACAGGAGAAGAAGGAAAAGGCATCGGCGCAGTGGAAAAGCTGCAAGCGTTGAAGTTAAACCCAATCAGTTTGAAGCTCAAGTGTTGGATTTTTTAAATTCTTCTTGTGAGTTTCGATTCTTTATGACTTGGATTTCTTCAGTAGACTCCTTTGGAGCTAGAGAGATTGTTTCTGTAGAGAGTCTGTTTAGAACGCATCCGAACGGGTGCTTAGTTATAGCTTCTACTTCATTAGATTCCAAGAAGGGGTTCAAAGTCTTGAGACCCTTTGTGGAAAAGGGATTTAAAGTGAAAGCATTTGCTCCTGATTTTAACTTCTTGTTCAAGTATACTGCTGCCCAAGTGTGGTACAAGAGGTTGAAGCAGGGGAATGTGGATCCTGGTGAGGTTCCATTAGGCCAGAATTTGTCAAATTTGCTTAGGCTTGGTCTGTTGTATAGATTCGGTGGGATTTATATAGATACTGATGTTTTGGTCCTGAAAAGCTTTGGTGGCTTGAGAAATGTGATTGGGGCTCAAACCATTGATCTTGATACGAAAAACTGGACTAGGTTGAACAATGCTGTGATGGTGTTCGATGAGGCTCATCCTCTAGTTTACAAGTTCATCGAAGAGTTTGCACTTACATTTGATGGGAACAAATGGGGTCATAATGGACCGTACCTGGTCTCGAGAGTTGTTTTGAGATTACTTGGGAGGCAAGGGTATGAGTTCACGGTCTTGGAGCCTTCTGCATTCTATCCTGTGGACTGGAGTAGAATCGGGAGCCTCTTTGAGGGGCCAAAGAGCTTGTTACATTCCAAGTGGTTAGTTGCGAAATTGAGGAAGATAAGAAGTGAGAGCTATGCAGTTCATCTTTGGAATAAGCATAGTAGAGGGCTTGAGGTTAAGAAAGGAAGCATTGTTGAACACATAATGCTGAGTTCTTGTGTGTTTTGCAGTAATTATTCAAATGAGTACATTTGAGCATGGATGGGTCAACTCAGTCCATAGTAGATTTGATACATAATCACTTGACATCTGAAGCAAATTCCCATTTATAAGTTATTTTCACAACAGTTTATAGTCTGAATGAATATTTTTTGAATGTATTCTATAAATTTCTTCTGATCAAATTGTTATGGTTTACATGAAAGATGATTCATGTTCATTGGTCTCTTGGTAGATTAGTCATAAGAGAGACACCACATCTTACTTCTAATTTAGCTAAGTCATGCCTATGATCAAGAAACAAAAACATATGTACAGACTGTTTGACTCTCGTTTTTACTGTGATATTGTGACAAAAATTATTAAAACTGTGAATAGTGATCGATTTTGGGTTTTGCAAGATGCGTTTTCAGTATTGGCTTTGGTTTGATTTTGGGGACAAAAATAGGAGGCAGGGCTGTATATATATAGGTATAAAGTATAATGGATAAAATTGATCAAACCTCCTGAACTTTGACATTACCCCTAACCTATTAAGTTTGAGACTTAACCCTCTCATCTGTTTAAAGTGTTACGATATACCCCCTATATAATATTTTCCCTTTAATTTAATATTTTTCATTCAATTTAATATTTTCCCTACAATTTAATATGTCACTTTGACTCCAATTAATCCTAATTCATACCGAAAAATAATTTTAAAAATTATATTATAAAAATATAAGATTTTACTTATATAATATAAGTTCAAATCTTATTTTTTCAATACAATTTATATTATAAAAGTGAAAAAATAATATTTTCATTAATTATACCGGAAACATAATATTTGAACTTATATTATATTATATTATAAAAGTGAAAATCGTGTAGTTTCATATTATAATTTTTCAAAATTAGTTTTTCGGTGGGTATTATGATTAATTTGGAATCAAACGGAAATATTTAATTAAAGGGAAAATATTAAATTGAATGGAACATATTAAATTGATAGTAAAATATTATATAGGGGGTATGTTGCAACACTTTATATAGGTAAGGGGGTTAAGTATCAAATTTAATAGGTTATATGGTAATGTCTCACTTGTAGTATAGGTTGGGGTTTGATCAATTATTTCCAAGTATAATTAATGAGTAGTGTGTAAGGAACATTAAAAAGTTTGGGAGACAAAATTGAAGGTGGAGTAGAAAATATATATCTGTGTGTTTTGCAATTGGGTGGACAAAATTAGAGATGATGTAGAATACATATAGGTGTGTTTTACAATGGGTCAGCTACCTACTAATATCATATGTGTCATTCATTTACTAATTAAACACTAGCACAAATTTTTTATCATATGTGTCATTCATTTACTAATTAAACACTTGCACAAATTTTTTTACAAGTTGATACAATATGAAATGATGTTGATGCCCTTGCCTTATCTTCATTCCAAGTCACGTGTAGCTCTTTTCTCATTCTCATCCACACAGTTTTTCACCATTAATCCACAATCTGGTAACTTTTGCTTTTTAAGTATTTTACTTTTTTGGATTTAGTGGTACTAAGGTACTTCCATTACTTCCTCTTCGCTCCCACACACATCTCAGACGAAATTGAGCAAGAAGGATCAGGGCACCAGGCTCAACTTGATTCCGGACTGGGCTCAATAAGGAATCCAAACCAGCAAATAGTTTGTAAAAAGTGACCGTAACTTTTTAATACCATGCAAGCGTCTCTAATAACATTTTCAGTCCTATTAGATAAACAATTAGGTCATCTCCAGCAGTTAGAACCCCAGATACACTATCTCTCCTGCCACATCATCTTTCCACAGAACACAAACACCACCAACCCTCTCCAGCAGTTAGAACCCACAAAACCCACAATTTAATTTCTTTTGTAAACTAATTTTTTATTTCATTCTTTTTTCATTTCTTTTTTAAACTCATTCTTTTATTTCATTTTAACACTACTAAATAATAATAATAACATTGCATTAATTTTAAAACTTAATACTTGATAAATAAAAATTACCAAAAAAAATAAAAAATTAAAAACATACTAGTAGAAACGTAAAATTACCACGATAACATAAAAATACTAAATATTACATAAAAATACTATTCCTTTTCGTTAAGGCCTGAAAATTCACGTGCTTCATTGTACTCGATCGTCTCAACTTCACTAACCGGTGCTCCTTCCTCCACCTTGCTTTGGTACTTCTTCACAACTTTGCTATTGAAGGCAAGAATATTCCACTTTGTTATTGCAAAAGGATTTGATCGAACTAACGTGGCAAAAGCATGGAGTTGAATGATGTTGAATTAGTTTTAAAGTAAGTGTATGGAGTTTTTTTTATTAAGGATTTGTAATTTTAGTTTTTAGCAAAGTGAGTTTTAAATTCTCATGTATTATTATTTATAAAGTTATCATCTATTTCGATTTTAAATTTCGTTGTGAATATTTCGTTCAAGTATCAAAGTATAAATTTGAAATAACATTGGTATATAATTTTAAAACATAAAATTGAAGATCAACTTTTAAATAGGAATAATAAAATGCAAATATAAAAGAAAAAAGAAAATAAAACAAAAGAATAAATGAAATTGAATGATATAAATAAAAATGAAAAAATAAAAAGTTATAAAAAAGTAAAGAAAATGGAAAAAGAAAATAAAAAAGCAACAGAACCCAGCAGAACCGGTTCTGTAGAATAGAACGGGTTCTGTCATTGAACCCAACAGAACACTGCTGGAGTTTTGTTCGGGTTCTGTTGAGGCCAACAGAACACTGCTGGAGATGGCCTTACATTTTAGTACAAGGATTTGACTTTTAGGCGCTCTAAGCATTGTTCCATTATTGGATTTTGGCTGATCCAAACAGCCCTTACTGCTTTAAAAAAAAAAAAAAAATTAAAAAAAAAAAAGAAAAAACTTTAAACAAAATTAAAAAAAAATCTTCTTCTTCTCTGGAGCTCCGGTGGAATTTATGTAATTTTTGTATAGTCAACTCAATTTGGACTGCTTTTGTACCAAAATATAATTGTTGATCTAGTATGTATGCTTTTGAGAAGCCACCCTCTAGCATCGTACTAAAGTAAGAGTATAAAGTGTTGTAAAAATAAGCATTTGAGATTATGATCATACTCCTGCTTATCAGCCCAGTTAAAATACGGAAGGGGTTCAAAAAGATCTTGCTCCAGTTTCTCGAGAATGTAAGCACAAACTTTGGGGTTTGATGAGATATTTTTTAGCAGAAAGTGGTTAATTCTTGTTTTGAGGTACTAGGTATAGATGTGGTTATTCAGATTTGAAACAATAAAATGTCTTTGAATATTATTATGACATAAATAAATAAATAAATAAATAAATAAATAAATAAATAAATAAATAAATAAAGGAGAAAATAGTAGACATGTACCGTGAGAAGAGAAAGCCAACACATATGAACATCACATGGTTTGGTTTTGACTGAGGGAAGAAAGATGGAATCCAAATACTTTTTAAAATAGTTTAAAAGTGATATTAACATGAAAGAAATGTTATGGAGTGGTTGAAGAATTTATGTTGGTTACTATTATGTACGTAAAATGGGTTCCAATTTAGTACAAGTAAAAAACCGATTTTGCAATTAGGGGACAAAATTGAAGTGCGTTGTTGATTTGTCATTTTGCCAAAATCAAAATGAGAGTCAAAATCGGGAAAAACAAAATTGCCAAAATACCACAATCAAAACGAGCCAAACAGTTTGAGTTTGTAGTGTTTCTTTCTTGTACTCATTGCACTTTACTACATCTTTTGACAATGTGGGATTTAACCTCACTAATGCACAACATTATATTAGGTGAGTGATTTGTAGAAGTATGATAAGATATAATATACTCCTTACATGATTTTATTAAATGGAAAAATTGCAAAAAGAGGACCAAGGTTTGATATAAGTTACAAAAACAGAATTATAGTTTCCTTATTGAAAAAAAAAAGTACTACACCCTCTGTTCCACCAGAAGTGTCCTAGTTTGATTTTTTTCGGTCAACAACTTTTAAATTTGACTTCCAATTACTCTTAAACTATAATGATAAAGTATTTAATGAATTTATATTGGGAAAATATAGAACCTAAATTTCATAATATAACTTCGTTAAATACTTTCATTATAATTTATGAGTAATCGAGAATCAAAGTTGAAAGTTGTTGACCGAAAAAAGTTAAACTAGGACACTTCTAGTGGAATGGAGGGAGTATAGTTTATATAAAATAGATGTTAATATTAAACTTCTTATATCACATTTTCTCTTTAAATAATCTTTTTCCTCTGTGTTTAGGTCATATTTTCGGTGCATTTGACTATTTCTCTAATTCTAACTATTTTTGAAAACTAATCCACCTTGACACTCATGTCTTGCCAAGTTAAATTATTTTTTCTTTTAAAATTTTACAATTTTAAATTCCTAATTTAATTTGTTTATCGATTATTCTTTGACGACTTGTGAGAGAAATCAATTTGTTTTTCTTTTAATATAACTTTCAATTATTAAAGGAAGACCGATAGTAAATGAAATTAAATTTGACTTAAAAAGTGTAATAAAAATGGTAGAATGAAGAGGTCACTCCAACGGAATTTTCTATGGGGAGCGTCTCGTGTAGATGAGAAGAAGGTGGCTTGGGTAAAGTGGGAGACGGTTTGCTTGGCAAAGGAGCACGGTGGGTTGGGGGTGAAGGATTTGCGTTGTTTTAATCTAGCTCTGTTGGGTAAGTGGGTGTGGAGTTTGATAACCGGTCATACGGGGTTGTGGGTGCGAGTCTTGAACTCTAGATATGGTTCCTTGTGGGATTGTGTACGCTCAACCACGGTAAATCCTTCTTGTTCAAAGGGGTGGTCTACTTGGTGGCGGAATTTGGTGTCGAAAGTGGCTTCTTGCAGTTGGTTTTCTGATAACTTGGGGGTAGATGTGGGGTCTGGTACGGAGACAAGTTTCTGGAACGTTGCTTGGCTTGGGGGAGGATTGGCACTTAAAGATTCGTTTCCACGGTTATATAGTGTGGAGAGGAATAAGAGTTGTGTTATTGATGATAGATTGGGCGGAGATTCGCATTGGGAGTGGCGGCGGAGGCTCTTTAGTTGGGAGGAAGAGTTGCTAACGGGTTTAAAGGCGTTGTGTGATAGTGTTGTGCTTTGGGAGGATGTGGCAGATTCATGGCGTTGGAGGGATGGTTCGGGGGGCCGTATACGGTTAAGTTGGGGTATCGAGCTCAATGTGGTGAGGCGTCAAGTGGTTCTTTGCCAAGTGGGTTGGCTGATTTTGCATGGAAGAAATATGTTTGGATAGCTTCGGTGCCTCTCAAGGTTTCTGGTTTTATTTGGAAAGTGGTGTGGAATCGCGCTCCGACCTTAGATAATTTACTGAGATGACGTATACTTCATGATTCTGTGATTAACGTGTGCTGTTTATGTAATGATGGCGAGGAGTCTGTGTTACATCTCTTTGTAACATGCCTTTTGTTCGAGCAGTTTGGGAGGGCATGGCAGATTGGGTGGGGTGTGAATTTGTGGCTGTTACTTCAATCTTGGAGGTGCTTGAAGGGAAATCTTTCGAATCTCGCGGTTTGGATGCTAAACTCAGAATTTCTTTGATTCACGGGGTGTGCTGGTCTGTATGGTTGGCTCGCAATGAGAGGATTTTCAAGGATGTAAGAGTGTCGGCGCAGGAGTTATTAGATAAGGTGAAGTTTCTCGTCTGGCATTGGGCACGAGCCAAGAGTTTGATGGCAGATTCTTATAACTTCACTTCTTGGTTGTTGGAGCCAAGGTTGTGTTGGCGCTAAGCCGAGGGAGGTCCAGGTTTGCGAGGTTGGTTTAGTTTCATTTTTTCATGCCCAGGTTTATTTGCTGTAAGCGCAGGTAGGGTCCGTGTCCGTGCTGGTCCGGATGATGGTGCAATAGCTTTCGGTGGGTGTGTCGTTGTGTTGCATGCCTGATTTCTGGGCGGCGATGCTGCACGTTTTCTGGCAGCTGTTGTGTTGCGTGATTGCGATGCTTGCTGCTGTGTTTTTTGCACTTGGGAGGGATGTAGCGGGTCACAGCTCAGGTGATGTTCTCTTGTTGCTGTGACTTTTTGTTTCTTGTGCAGGTTAGCAAGCTGATGTGTTGCGTTGTTGCGATGCGTGCTGCTGTGTTTCTTGCGCTTTGGAGGGTTGCAGCGAGTCACAGGTTCAGGTGATGGTTTTTTGTTGCTGTGACTTTCTTTTCTTGCGCAGGTTAGCAAGTTGTTCCTGGTGGTTGGATGCGGCAAGTCGACTGGGTTTTTGGTTGTTAATCAGGTATTGGTTGTCTTGTTTGTGTCTTGAATTTTTTGACTACTTGGGTGGTTTGTTGGTTTGTTTAGGGACGGACATGTACTGCGCTCGGATTCTCTTGGCTTTGGCATTGGTTATCATCCTGATGTTTAGTTATTTTCTTGTTTTCATTTAAGCCTGAGGGTTTAATCAAACGGAAGTTGTTTGTTCTCGGCTGTCGTTTCTATGAGTTGGAAGTGGAGTTGTGGTGCTGCATCATCGCCCTGGGAACTATAGGAGCGTGGACTCGTTTTCTTTGGGTGTCGAATCACAGACGTCGTCTGGAGTTCGTAGGGTCAGTTTTTCACAGTCTGAGCTTCAACTTTAGGACCTCCGGGGATCATAGCATAGTTAGAGTCTTCTGGGTTTCGTGCTGTTTGATTTTGTCCAGTAGTTTCTTTGACTATTTGGACTCTCGTTTGTACTTGAGCGTAGAGATACACCTTGTATCTTGATTGGGGTATGCCCCTCTTACTCTTGTACACATTTTTGTGCTTAATGAAAATTTTTGTTGTTTAAAAAAAAAAGAAGGTAGAATGAAGGTGTGTAGTTTAATTGTTCAACAACATGAATTATAAGAAGAAAAACTAAGAATAAAATGGGATCCAAGATTGCAGAAATATAGGGAAGTACGCGAGTGGCGGAAAACAAGTTTAAGATGCATAAAGAAAAGTCGAACATATATAAAGTGAAATGTGTTGACAATATAAAGAATACTTCGAGGTGGAAAAATGTGATATATACCACTCGGGTATGTATAATATATAGATATTCACTGTGGGTGTCTTAACATCTATATATGTTTTTATTATTTACCTATTAATAAATTTTTAGTGAGTGTTTGTAAATGTTTAAAAAATCACTTTTGTGCTTTTGAAGTAGTAAAATTAGTTTTTCAGTATTTTATTTTACAACTTCTTCTGTAACTTCTCCTGACAAAAACACGTAACCGCTAGAAGCTGAGAAGCATGTAAACTGATGCTTCTACCTGCTTTTGGCAGATCGTAATTCTTTTTAAACTAAAATAAGTGCTTTAATCGAATTCACCAAATACTATAACTTCTACTTCTGTGACTTTAAACTGTTTTTATACTAAAATATCAAACACCCACCACTTTTGATTAAAATCAACTTTTTTTAAATTTTATCAAAAGTAGGCCAAAAGTACCTCCTAAAAGCATTTGCAAACACTCACTTAGTGAAGATCAATATTGATGGAAAACATGAATGGATAGCCTATTTTTCATCATAGGAGCAACAATTCAGGAGTGAGAAAAACAAGTCGAACCACATCATTGCATACCGTCTAACAAGGACCACATATATTTTATTGGCCAAACTTTCATTAGCACAATTGTCACACTATAAATTCAATCGTATAATTTACAAACAACAACTCCAGAGTTCATATCTCCACACTATATATATATATATATATATATATATATATATATATATGTGTGTGTGTGTGTATGTATATATATATCTTAAAAAAAGGTTATGGGTTCAAAAATTGCTACAGTCCTCTTTGTGTTACCATTGTTGGCATACATTGCCAACGCTCATGAACCCATAACCTTTGACATCACAAAGTGTGGAGCAAAACCTAATGAAGATATTACCCACGTACAAATCTGTAACTTGAAGTTAATCTTTATATATATGTCATAACGGATAGGACCATATATTTCACGAGAATATTTTCATTAACATTTTTGTCTTTGAGTGAAGGTTCTCTTGAAAGTATGGAGTGAGGCATGTGCTTCGAATGTAGGAGGCAGAATAGTGATTCCACGAGGGACATGGAAACTAGGTCAAGTGGAATTAGTGGGACCAAACAAGGCTCCAATTGAGCTTATGGTAAAGGGGACAGTGGTAGCCCCGCAAGGTTCTTTGCCAAAAAAGGATGACGACTGGATTACTATAAGGGACCTTAACAATTTTGAGATCTCTGGTGGTGGAGTATTCGACGGTCAAGGCCAACATGCCTGGAAGAAAAATGATTGTACCAAAAATACTAAATGTCAAGGACTTCCTATCGTAAGTGCTCACATATTGTTTAGTTTGAGTAATTTCATACGTAGAAGTGATCAACATTCCACATTTTAATCAAAATACATGGCATATTTCCATCCATATAGTTTTTTGAAAGAATATTTGAAGTTAATAACTAACAACAAGCATGTATGCAGAACTTGAGCTTTTGTACCATAAAAAACGCAATCATCCACTGCGTGACAAGTAAAGACAGCAAGTTTTTCCACGTAAATCTCATCAACAGCCAAAATGTAACTTTCTCGAAATTTACCGTCTCTGCACCTGCTGATTCCCCAAACACCGATGGACTACACTTGGCACGTTCATCTAATATTCATGTCACAAATTCCATAATAGAAACCGGAGATGATTGCATCTCCATTGGAGACGAATCAAAAGATTACCACATCAGCAAAGTGACATGTGGTCCCGGTCACGGTATCAGCATTGGAAGCCTTGGCAAGTATCCCAACGAGAAAGATGTGACTGGCATACATGTCAAGGATTGTACCTTCAAGGGAACAACAAACGGTGTCCGCATAAAAAGTTGGCCCTCCACTCCAATTAAACTGCAAGTCTCGGATATTCATTTTGAAAATCTTATCATGGAGAACGTTAGTCAACCAATCATTATTGACCAAGAATACTGCCCATGGAACCAGTGCAATAAAAAGGTAAGTGCTCAAATAACTATCTTAACATAACATATAATCAAATTGGCACACTTCACCATTGCTATATGAATTGTAAGTGTATGCATGCTAATAAAACATGAACAATAAAACATATTTGTTTCTGGTGCAGGCTCCTTCACTTGTAAAGATCAGCGACGTCTTCATTGAGAACATGAAAGGCACATCCTTCACACAAGACGCAGTGATATTTGCTTGCAGTGAGGCACATACATGCCAAAACGTACATGTGGGAAATATTAATCTCAAATACACCGGTAACCTTGGCCCTACGACCACCAAATGTTCCAACGTTAAGCCTCTTGTTACAGGCACGATGAATCCACCACTGTGTGTTGCTTCGCCTACCAAGCGCAACTAGATATTCACTATTCTTGCCCAACTAGGAAAATGAACATGTATTTGTTTTCCTTGTATACATTCATTCACATTCCTCATTTCCATTATATATTATTCTAATGTGGTATTTTTTTTCTTGCTCGCTTTCAATGCACAATATCCTTATGACATTGGGTAAACTATATTTCATTTGCAATTATACGTCTAGTGATTAATTGTGTAATTACCCGATCACTAATGGACCAAAATCCAATCCATCAGGTCGGCGAGTTACAAATCTAGACTTTTTTTGGGTGTATCTTGTCAAATAAAAATGTCAAACAATAAATTATTAATAAATTTTATAAGTGGATACTAAACTTGCATAAATTTAATTTCACTAATTATGTAAAAAGAAACTAATGTGAAATCGCATAAACGTAGTGAGTTAAAAATTTTAAATCTCATTTCACGTGTGACAGCTGATACGTACACAAAAAGTCGTTTAAATTGATTTTGTATAATGATCTAAATCTTATTGAGTTTGTGCAAAAATCTACTGCCACAAAAAAGGCTTCGATCCACCACTTTGTCTTGCTCCAAATGTCTACTTTGATATTCGCTATTCTTGATCGAGTAGTAAATGAACACGGATTTATTTTTCTTCTTTACGTTATTCATTCACATTCCTCATTTCTATTATATATATTATTCGAATGTGAAATTTATTCTCTTTTGCTTTCGATGCATAATATCTTTATGGTATCTGATAAAGTATACTCCATTTACAACAATACATCTAGTGATAGTAGTATTGTCCATAATCATTCTGATATGAAAAAGTAGGTATGAAAATCCAACAACTCGATCCGAACCACTCTGATCCTATGTCTTCGTATTGAGTTATAGATTGAGGTCTTAACAGTCCGAAAACTTTTGTTGCCCGGTCCGAAAATAGACCCTGTGTAACTTGATACCCAATAACTTAAAGAACTCATTCCGAAATAGACTTTGAAACATCACAATCACCTCAACCCCATGTAGCATGTGAGTCTGATATGTAGGTGTCAGCTAGTCGATCGACTATGTAGGGGTGGGAAAGGGCTATGAATGTGCATAAATCAGTCTACAATCACCCAAATTACCCCTTTACCCATAGATAGTGACAATCCTTCAATTAAGTCCATGGAGATGTGAGTCCATGGCCCAAAAGGTATGGGTAGTGAGGTTGCAAAAGGCCTGAATATGACATAGCTCCCAACATACTAATCAATGTCCCCACCTTCAAGACATTTTCAATAAAAAATAGATCTAGCCTTTAGGTAAGTGGTATAAATACCTTAGTGGCCCGAGGTAGTTGATTCATGAAGTGCTTGTGGAGGTGCGGAACTCATGGTCGTGACATAGAACTGGGAGATGCAATATGTGGTCCCATAACTTGTTAAGTAGAATCATTCCCCTTAGTCTGGACGGAGAGATGGATGTGATAGACTGTCTAGACATTTGGTGTCTTTTATAATGTTGCTCTTGTCGATGCTCATTGATTTTTTTTTTTTTGAAACAAATCTAACTACCCTACTCCTACTCCTACACTACTCCTTTACCATCTTATAACTCCAAATACACTTATACCAACCTTGTCGAGACTCATTGTGATCCTTCCCCTGGACCTAAAGGTGGCATGCAACGGAGCAGATTATGATCGAAATATTTGGATCGGATTGTTTCGAGTGAGTGATTTGTTTCGGATAACTTTGGATTAGATCAAATTTGGATGTGTTCAGATTTCAGGTCCTGTTCGGATTCGGGTGTTGTTCGAATTATAAATTTTAAAACATTTTGAATCAAGCCTATTTGGATCAGGTGAATTTTGATCGCGTCAATTTGAATTCAGTGTTAATTGAATATTTGATGCAAAATTATTCTTATAATGAACATTTATAAATTATTATAACTTCAAATTCTGAATTATAAGTTAGTTATAGATGAGTTCGGGTCACATTTTAATTCAGATCGGATGAACTTCTAAATCAAAATTATTCGGGTGATTTTCGGATCGGATGAGTTTTAATCAAATTGATTCGGATAATTTCTGATCGAATGAATTCAGATTGAATCTTGGGTAAAAATTCAGATAGTTGACCAAACTATTTTGGATGTGACTTCAAATTTCAGATTCGGATAATTTTTTCCAATTCTACCTTGACCTACACTTGCGCCATATGCCCCATACCCTCGTATAGTCTAACCATTTTTTTGATGTTGGGAGGTCTGGAAGTGAGACCGACTTAACTAAGACCAAGGTCTTTCCGACTCCCATGAACCTAAGCTAGATCACTCTAGTTCATCTTGGGGCTCATTATTACAACGGATTAAATATATTTTAATATCATCAATAATAGTTATTATAATTCCTTAATATATATATATACACACACACTCAACAACATAAATGTATTTTTTCATAAATAAAAGTCCACCATATTTAATAATATAGACGTTTTAAGTTAGCATTTTAATAACATCTATTTTTTATTAAAAAAGTAACATTGTTTATTTTAAGTTAAGTATATAGTCTATATTTAATAGTCTCACACGTAATACCGATGAGTATTTTGTAAAACATCACATAGGCCGTAGCCCGTAAGCGTACACTACCGCCTTTTAGGAAAAGCCCATATTAGAGACCAATCTTACAAAAAGGCCCAAATTGTTTCTCCTTCATTTCCTTCCTCTTTCTCGTCTCGAATCGATCGATTCCTCCTAAACCTGAAAAATATCTTTCTCCCTTTCGTCAGTAATCTGAATTTGCGGTCGAATTCAGTCGCAACAATGCCAGCTGAAGTTGCAGTGAACGTTGTTGATGCCCTCGCGAATGGAGATTCCAAATCTCAGAACCCTAGCAAAAAATCACGGGAGACCGAGCGCCGAAGGAGGCGGCGGAAACAGAAGAAGAACAAAAACCAGAACGGAGGTGGTGAGGAAAGCGATGCCGGGGCGGCGGAAGATGCTAATGGCACCGCCAACGACATCTCTAAGGAGAACTCCGATCCGCAGATGGTAGTTCCCTTCATTTATTTTTTAATTTAATTTTCGAATTTACTCTTAGGGCTTTTTATTATCTGTGAGAAACGAGACTGTTGAGCTTTTATTTACAGTTAATTTAGTTGGTTGGAGGCCTTTAGCTGGCCGTAATGTCACTCAGTTGATGTAGTAGTAATTAGCATTGCTGTTCATGCTGTCTTGCGAGATCAAGTGCAGTTGTCGAGAATAAGATAGATACTTAAGGTTGATTGAGAAACTCAATAATATGCCTGAACTTGGTGCCTAATTCGTTGTTAATGAGTGATGAGGCCTTGTATATCCGGCTCTGTACGTTAGATGCTTACTGATCATACACCAGACATGAGACATGGTTTTTCCTTTGTCATTATCTAATTACAGGTTATATATTATTGTGCAAACCAGTATATGTAGAGGTGTAGTGAAGTACTTTACAGTGTCATCTATCTTTTTAGAAATTTGGAACTCGGTACACATATACAAGATGCCCTCTGATCTGAACTTGCCTTTTGCATTTTTTTAGGAGACTTTTGTCTAATTATGTGAAATATTATTATAGGGATGTGACTGGAACTGGTGGTTCTTGCTAGTTATAGGGATTGAGTCTATGTGCCAATTGTTAACAATAAACTTGTATCTCACAATTTTCTCTTGTTTTTTGGTTTTGGTCTGTGAGGATTTACAGGTGCTCGAATCTGTAGAGATTGAGTATGTTCCAGAGAAGGCAGACTTGGACGGTGTGTTTGATGAAGATTTCAGAAAAGTGTTTGAGAAATTCAATTTTAATGAAGGTGCTGCTACTGAGGTAATGATATTGAACACATTGTTTCATTTGAGTATGCTCTGTATCTATTTGCATGTATGTTTGTGTACTCTTTAGTGGCTGGCTATTAACTCAAATCCTTTGTTTTTTAAGGATAATGATAAAAAAGATGATACTGCTCCTGATGTGGTTTCTAAGAAGAAGAATGACTCAGATTCTGAAGAGGAAGAACAGGATACCGAGCAAAAGGAGAAGGGTGTATCTAACAAGAAGAAAAAGGTATTTATATACTTGAAATTCATCTGGCTACAACTGCTCTAATCATGTGCTCACTTTTGGACGTCATAAAGTAATTTCAGTGTGTTGCATATGTATTTTGAAACCTTTTGCATTAGCTCCAACATATACAAATTCATTCTTATAAGATTTTTCCTTTCTTGTAGCTTCAACGGAGAATGAAGATTGCGGAACTCAAACAAATTAGCTCAAGACCTGATGTCGTTGAGGTATGGATCAACTTTAAACATTACATGATCTATGATTTCTAATTCATGCATGTGTGTGGTTAGAGATTAACCTGAAGCTGTCATGATTCCTTTTTGTATGTATCGATTGATGCATGGCTGATGCTTATAAAGTGCTCCCTTTGGTTGTGGTGGTTTAATGGATTTTAACTTGTTACGGTGTTGTCTTTGGCATTTCACATCGTACTCAGTAATCTTATTTAGGGGATAAATCTAAGTGAAGTACACGAGTGATCTTATGTCATTTGACCATGCACGTGCTGTAAACGCTGTCCATGATTATCACATCTGTGGAATTGGAGATGTGATATCATATCTAGAGCAGTGATATTTTAACCCTTTTGAAGTATAAGTTGGTAAACTTAAATTCTGTTGGTCAAAATTTAATCCTCGTTTCAAAATTGTGCAGTGCTGTCGTAGATATTCTTTATAGTCAGGCTTGATGTTGAATATTGATGTTTGTGCTTAAACACTTTGAGGAAAAATTAATATGATTTGGTCTGATTCTAGGTCGTAGTGCTGTGGCTGCTCTCTTCTACGTTTTTATTTTGCTATTTGGTCATATGGTGCATTATATACTGTTGCATAATTTATTGTTATGAGATTTTGTATAATATATTAGATGCTTTATGACTTTATAGGTATGGGATGCAACTGCGTCAGACCCCAAACTGTTGGTATTCCTGAAGTCATATCGGAATACAGTTGCAGTACCACGGCACTGGTGTCAGAAGAGAAAATTTTTGCAGGTGATATATTGTTTGAGACTGATGCACTGTGGGTTATACGTGTATTTGCACTAATAAGAATATATGTACTGTTATCTGCTAACAAATGTACTGTTAGATGAAAATAATGGGTCAATTAAATGGTGGGTTATGGGAAGAGTGTGATAGACGATACAGTTAATAAGGTTTGTCTTATATGTATACATGATTCTTGCAGGGGAGCTGCGGTGGAACATGTGGAGCCTGAACATGTAGGTGTTGCAAGGGGAACCTTGCATGATTGTGTTATAATGTGTTGATAGTACGGGTTGGGTTAAGGGCCAATGTAATACTTGGTTTTATTAATAATAAAATAAAATGTGTTCCTAAAGTACTATACTTGGAACTGAAACTGAGATTTCTTATATCAGGCTGCTGGGAACTTGGATTTCGATTGCGATATAATCAGTTTCTATGAACTAGCATGTACTATTTAAATCTCTACACAACCATGCTCTGGCTTGTTCTTTATTCACATTTTTTTCATCAAGTTCTTTGTGTTGGTTAATTTTTATCTCATGGGCTTCCTTCTCTCTGTTGCAGGGGAAGCGAGGTATAGAGAAACAGCCTTTTCAACTTCCGGATTTCATTGCCGCTACAGGAATTGAAAAAATTAGACAAGTGAGATCATGCTAGCTTTTTCCTCTTCTCAGTCCTATTTGTACGTGGTATTGTCATGAAATACTATATATGATAGTCATAAGTCCACAATATGATTGGTGGTTACATGGTGCAGTGCCTTATGGGTTATAATAGTATGCTTATTCTGCCTTGGCCCCACCACCCCCACCCCCAAACACGCACACACAACCCCAAAATGAAACAATCCGAATCTCCTAAAGTAGCTACTGTCAACTTCAACCGCTCACTCATCTGCAGAATCTAGTCGAGCTACCTCAGCACCACACACACATCTCCACCCTCACAGTTGTTCTGATCAAGGTTCTCTGTGGTTAAGTTTTGAAATGCACTCAAGAATATGTGCATGCACTCATGAAGGTGGAATCCACAAGGGCTGTTTGGTATTACCTCGAATGAAAATATAGGTTTTGATAGAATAGAATATAATAAAAGTTTCGGAATATGTTTCTAGAATTTCAATTCTGCCTTGTGAGGGGAAGAGGACAACTGCTTTTGCCAGGAGCTGTGCATAAAATAGCCTTTGTGTGTGTGTGTTGTAACATGATCCTTGGTTCTTTATGTAACATTTTCTAATGAATGCTGCCTAGATGTTTATTTACAACTATTTTTGTTTTGTTTGAATTGTGTCCAAGTAACATTGTCTTAATTTGGTAGAATTTTCTTTATCTAAGCGTGCTTCTTTTCTTGTGCATGTACCAGGCATACATTGAAAAGGAAGACAGTAAAAAATTAAAACAAAAGCAACGTGAGAGGATGCAACCAAAAATGGGGAAAATGGACATTGATTATCAGGTATTCTTTATGCTTTGATATATGTATTGCCGCTTGAAATACCCTGTGGTGTGATTTCATATGCCTATGCCTTTTGTTTGCCATATCATCTCTCAGAAGTTCGCTTTGTTTTTCAACACTACAGGTCCTCCATGATGCCTTCTTCAAGCATCAGACCAAGCCCAAATTGACATCACATGGTGATTTGTATTACGAGGGAAAGGAGTTTGAGGTATAAAGATCCCTGTGATGTGTCAAACACAAATCTTTTGCATTTTTCCTGCTTTATTTTAATCTTTCAAACTTGATTTCCACTTGCCTAGTGTGATAGGCTCCATTATATGTGGCAATTTTGAATTTTACTAAAATTGTACCCGTTTCTCCTTATTTGGGTGAATAATATTGCATATTAACATGTTTTGGGAACAGGTAAAACTGAGAGAAATGAAACCAGGGACTTTGTCTCAGGAGTTGAAGGAGGCTCTTGGCATGCCTGAAGGTGCCCCTCCTCCTTGGCTGATCAATATGCAGGTATAAACAATTGGGCTTCTTATTAGTATTATTAATGCATGCAATATGGATGAACATAATTTCTGATTTGAAAAGGAAGTGAGTTCAATCGTAGATGTTTAATTAATTTTCTTTGCAGAGATATGGGCCTCCACCCTCGTATCCTCATCTGAAAATTCCAGGGCTTAATGCTCCTATTCCGCCTGGAGCTAAATTTGGGTATGGGCATGGAGATTGGGGTAAACCTCCTGTTGATGAGGTAGGTTATCTTCTGTCCTTTTTGATATCTGGGTGGCTTTGTTCCAGTCTTGGTTATTATATGTTTTGGTTTCCGGCCTCTGACCAATTTTGTGATATTTGAATTAGTATGGTCGCCCACTCTATGGAGATGTATTTGGTGTCTCGCTACAGGACCAACCAAATTATGATGTAAGAACAACTTTCTTAAACAGTTGGTGGTTTTCTATGTTTGCTTTTTGTTTGTTTCATTTATTTGCCTTATAACTGCTGATATTTTATTTCAGGAAGAACCTGTTGATAAGACGAAGCACTGGGGTGACTTGGAGGAAGAGGAAGAAGAGGAAGAGGAAGAAGAAGAGGAGGAGGAAGAACAGATGGAGGATGAGGAACTGGAGGATGGGATACAATCTGTCGACAGCCTATCAAGGTACTTTATTCTGATATGTTTTTTACTTTTTCGCATGTGTCCCTCAGTAATTTGGTAATATGGGCTGTTTTTGACTTGCGCTCATTTTGTTGCATACCAGCACTCCTACTGGTGTTGAAACTCCTGATGTTATTGACCTCCGAAAGCAACAAAGAAAGGAACCTGATAGGGCTCTTTACCAAGTAAGTTCATGTTTTCTTGAGCCTTTGTCCTGTTGCTTCATACTTTGAAAGAGTGACCAAATTTTATGCCATGTTGTGTGTAGGTGCTTGAAGAAAAAGAAGAGAAGATAACTGCAGGAACTTTACTTGCACCAGGCCATACGTATGTGTTTCTCATCCTTTCTTGATATGTATAATTGGTTTGGGTTTCTATTATTCCCAGCGTAAATCCATTATTAATCATATTACGTTTGCAGGTATTTGATCAATACTGGCGCACAGGATAAGACTGGTGCTAAAAGGGTAAGGACTCTTGATGTTTCACTACGTTCTCATAACTATGGGAATATTTTAGCATTGAAATTTTGTGAGGAGTTCATCTGATTATCTGGTTGCTTTTTCATTGTTTTTGTTTCCCTTGTCAGGTTGACTTACTGAGAGGACAGAAATCAGATAAAGTAGATGTCACTTTGGCACCTGAGGAGTTGGACGCCATGGATAATGTTCTGCCAGCCAAGTGCGTCTCCAAGATAATATATTCACTTTTTTTCGTTGTTGCTTATTTAGTGAAAACTGCTTAATCTGATGACATGTTTTGCAGATATGAGGAAGCCAGAGAAGAAGAGAAATTGCGTACTCAGAGGGAGGATTTCAGTGACATGGTTGCTGAGGTATGATCAGTAGTTCCTTGTGTCTTGGTTAAAATATTCTTGTTTTCTGTGCCTGAAAACCTAACTTGTGGAAAATATTGCTCTACAGAATGAGAAGAAAAGGAAACGCAAGATGCACGATAAGGACAGCAAATCAAAGAAGAAGGATTTCAAGTTTTAGAGTTTCTTTTGATATAGTAGCTGGTCTAGTAGTTATGGGTTTGTAGCTGCCTTGCTGATTCGGGCTTGCTTCTGAAAGAGCTTTCACTGTATTAACTAATAGTCTAATACTATGATGAGTATGACACATGGCTCAACTGTTGTGTATAATAACTTCTGCATTCTATTCTCCCCGATGATGATTCTTCGTTCATGTTCATTATTTTGGAAGATAAACCTGTCGCAAGTTTCCCCTAGTCTGAGATACTGTTTTTGAAAATCCCTTTTGGGGGATCTCTAGTTTAGTCGATAAGCTCCAAAAACATGTGAAAAGGTTTTTGATAGGCTACTTCCAACATTCTCTCTTTTAACTAGCTCATTCACTCTCTTTTAATTAACACTTCATAGTTTCTACTTAAAAAGAAAGAAAAGAAACTTATAATTCCACTCACTGTATTTCCAACATGATCATCACACCTATAATTAATCCAAATCCAAACACTAATATCATTATGTTTCGAAACTCTTTTCTAGTTTAGTTTCATTCAAACTGTCCATTTATTCCCAAAACAATTTACCCCATATTTACTCTTTTCGTTTGTTCTTTTCGTTAAGTTGAACCAACAATTTCATTTTCCTTAGTTTTCACAATTTTGTAAGCTTTTCAAATTATAATTTTTTTAAACTCTTGATTGAGTTTGGGAGTATTTTGCCCATAACATCGATCCTCCGACCTAGGTATAATTTTTAAGGGATGGACAGAGTACCGATGGTGCTTCATTCACCCGGAAGAGAAACCTCTTTAAGAACACCATTCAATCAATATTATCACACAGTAAGCAGAAGAGTTGAACCACTTCATGCTACATGCATGCGAGTATACCATTGATCCATGAAACACATGACTGAGGGCACAAATCTAGCAAAAGTAACCAGTGTGTCAAAAACTACAACACGAACCACACGACGACATACATCTAGTCATTGATACATGGACTTCTCTAAAACATCAGCTATCCCTTACAACTAATCTTCTCCGCACCAAAAACAAATGTATATCAATGTGCAAACTATCAAAACCTTCATTTCTACCGTTGAACAATTCAGCCTATATGGCTCCCATTCTTATACCAGCATCCCGACTCTGAGGCAGGAAACGTTCGTCCGCTTTGGAGTAGCTGACATAAAATAGTTCAGACAGTATCCCAGTAAAGACAACGAATGCTGCACCAGCTCCAAAGACTCCTCTCCTCAAGGTCTCACAGGAAGGAGGATCTTCTGATAAATAGGTCCGGTACTTGGTGTGATATGCATTCCTTACCGACCCAGCAAGTAAGCACACCTCAGCAATGAAAAATGCCAACCTGTGAATTAACAACTTGTAAAACTGAATAGAAATGACCTTTATAATTAAAGCGAGATTCCGTGCATCTTTCAGAAATTAATTATGGGGTTTTCATGATATGTAATGGGATTAAAAGAGCATAGAAAATACATGCATGAAACCACATTCAACTTAGATTGTGAATATACCAGCAAGTGATGAACAACACAATTGCCCATGCCCTTGAACGACCAGGTGACAGAGCTCTCCCACAGCACAAGCAGCGACTAGCCACCATTACTAGTAGTTGACTAGCCAAAAGGAAGAAGAATGCCCCGATGCCTAAGCCAGTGGCTATGTCAGAATCATACTGACAATACCTAGAACCAGCCTGTGTAACAGGCCGGGCCTACAAGGAGCGAAGAATTAAATGAGTTAGCCACCTCTAGAGAGAATCAGGTATTAGAGAAAAGGCTAATTTCCTAATAAGCTCCACATATTAACAATGTTAAGAGACTCTCATTCAGATTCTGACACTAGAAACGAATAAACATATAAATCATGCTGGTTTTAGACAGTCCTCCAAAGTGGTTTCACAGTAATTATGAAAGGACCACGTATTATGACTCTATACACAGGTGGTCTCGCTAGAGCTTCGATGACATTGTATCAATAAACATCGAAAGGTGAAGGTGAAAGCTTCACTGGGGTATACAGGAGGGGTCCTAGATAACTCTGAAAATTACGTGGCTCTCCAAATTTGTATTGGAATTCGGAAAAAGGGTATCTTCTTCACATTAAACGTATCCACGTTTGTTGAGCTACACCCTACACATTACAGTCCCGCCTAGCTAGCTTGATAGTTCAACACAGAAACTAGTCCAATTTTTTAATTTTTTTTAATTACCAAATTGGCAAATCCAACTCAAATATGGTTTTGTTTATTGATTTCACATCACATGTAGTATGTTTTTGAAGACTCTCTCCCAGAATGTGAAAGGACTAAAATGATGAGATCGAAAGTAGGGATACGATTGAAGAGAACAAATAATGCCAAGCTCAATTATAATACAACCACAAGAGCAAGAGCAAAAAGATAGATCTCCATTTCTAAAATCTGTTGAAGCGATAACATAGTGATTATTACATGGGAGAAATTGGATTAATGGGATATTAAGTAACATGCATTGTCTTTACCTAGTGAACAGCACAGACACTTGTTTGCAAACTGCAAAGACACGTATGATATATACACACCTAATCCAAACAGCACAACAACCAAACTGGCTTTATTCAATCCTTTTATTTATGATAATTAATAATTAACGATAATAAGTATAGTAGAGTGAATTACCATCATTTTTGGTTATACAAATTGATACTAATTGTGAGCTTCAATATAGGTAAAAAGTAGTTGAATTTTGCAAGGAAATGAAACAAAAAGGAATAGGGAAAACATTGAATTGAGGTAAGATAAGAAGAAGAAGAAGAAGAAGAAATGAAACTCACAGAAGACCTCCTCTGTTCAGCAGCAACAGCGAGACCAAAAGCAATCAAATCGAACACGAAAACAGCACCCAATATCAATGCAGAAGCCATCACCAACACCACCAACTCTCGCTTCTACTACTCAAATCCCTGCTTCAAGTTGTTGAAAAAACAGCTTAATAGAAGAAGAGAATCAATCGTGAAATGACAAAAGAGGGGAGGAATATAGTTGCTTGCTTAAATGGAACGCAAATTTAATGAAATTAAATGCTGGCTGAAGTGGAAAAATAGTTACTACCAAAAGTTGGCTGGCAGTTTTGTTCTGTTTCTTTCTTGATTAATTAATCTAATTGTCTTTTTCGCGTGATAAGCGACAAGAGTAAGAAACCAACTCGGTGAAGCAATCGTTTTGCCAAAACTTTATCTCCAACAAAGTACACTACCGTATTATGCTTCTCTTTTGATTTTTATATACGGGTTGTATAGTACGAGTATCATTTTTATTTTTTCATTCCTTTGAAAGAATCTAATATTCAACTATGTTCTTATTTTATTTTTTTCGTTCAAAATCAAATTGTACTGGAATAGATAGGATATACATTTACTCTAATTATTAAAAAAAGGTTTCAAACTTTTAATTGCTGACGTATTTTAATGTATTCATCCATTTTTTTAGATTGTTTATGTTTGTTTTTGGAACGGTTTTTAAGGAGGTTGGTATGATGACTGTAGTGTTTGGTTTAGTGGCAGGACCCACAATAAAGTTGTGATAAAAAGTGCTGCCAAAAAAGAAAACGTAAACAATCTAAAAAAAGCGGTCGAAAAAGGAATAAGTAAACAATCTAAAAAAACAGACCAGTAATAAATTATAATCAAGAACATACGTGTTTTTCTCTCCCTCTGCTCATGTTTTAATACATACTTCGTCTTTTTATAATTATTTTAATTGACTTTTTTAATAAAATTTGATTATAAATTATTTTTAAATAAAATAAAATATACCTTTATAATATAATTTTACTTTATATTTTTAATTTATAATTAAAAAAATTCATGGTTAAAGTATGGAAAAGTCGTTAAAAAACATTAGGAAAAGCATTATTCATCATCGCAGGCTAAACATTTGTAAAAGTAGTGATGGATTCTTTTAACACTTTCCATTCACGTGTAACGCACCACTCGTAGTTGTGGGTAATAGGTATGGCGTGTAGAGAGAGGATTTTTCAATTCTCTTTGATTTAATTCCCAAAATGTCCAAATGAGATAAAATTTGTCTCTCTCTCATAAATGTATTTTTCTTCATAAAAATGAACGAGGACAAGAAAAAGAGAAAAGAGAAAAAACATAAAATAAGGTAATAAGGTAAAGAAGCAATTAAAGAGTTCACGTTTTCACGTGAGGGAGCAGAAAGTAACCTCAGCAATCTAACGTGAAAGCTCCAATTCTATCTATATGAACACTTTAAAAAGCTTTTTGCTAACTTTTACAAATGTTCAGTTTGTATGCAGAAACGACTCATAATCCGTCAGAACAAATTCGTCTCATACTCCAAAGGAACATCTGAATTCGGCTAAGATCCTGGAGGGAGCTTTGAAATTTGTCAACCGGTGGCAGAATTTAAACTGGAATGTTTGTTAAGCTTCTGTATAGGATACTTCTTTCTTCCAACGATCTTAGAAGTTTCCCTCTGTCTCATGTGTGATGTACATAGATGGATTTATGCTGCAACGAGAGATGTTTATAGGGACGGTGTTACCTAGCTGACTTCTTAAGGAACCTGACTCTCCAGTGCTGCTCCATTTTAAATCCCTTAGCTTGGATCTCTTTGAAGTATAGGTGAAGGGGCACACAATAGTAATTGTACCCCTTTCACTTCTTAGTACTCTTTTTGAGTCAAAATGCTGCAAGTTCTAAGCCTCAACTGCAAAGTACTTATCCCATAATTACAGGTAAAAGCAACTTAAGATGGAAGTTAAGCTAAGCTAGACCACCAAAATCTTGTTCACTTCATCTTAAATTTTAGTATGTAGTTCTCACTAATGTAACTCTCAAGATTTTAGATCCAACAACTGGATTGATGTCAAATTCTCATTCTTTTTGCTGGACCTTCATCGAGGATGGGATCAACAGATGGAAGGGTGTCCGTTTGCTGTGCATCCGAGCCTTTCTCACCTTCCGCAGTTGGAGGATTATAACCTTCTGGGAAGGGTGGCGGAGGTGGGGCAGGTCCAAGCTGTGAAGTAATTCAAACATCTCTTAGTAATCAAAGCTCATTAATCATATAATCAAATGCATGTTACGAGATGCATTTTAAAAGATACACAAAGGAACAATAAACGATTGGTCCTTTTTATGCTAAAACAAGTTAACTTTTGACATAACACAAATAGTCGTGCGTTATTTAGGTAGATATCAGAACCACATATTGTGAACTACACAAACGCCAGCTAAACGACTGTCTGTTTAGATGCACAATATCTCAGGGAGTTCATGTTTAATTTAACCAAAAATGTATTTCCACCCAACATAGTTTTTTGAGCAGTTCATCTTATGCTATGGCCCTCCATAATGACAACAGGCCACAAGTTTCACAATGATTAGTGTCTGTCAATTTACTAGATTTCTGAAAATATTTTCATTAATAAACCATGATTTTGACGATGGACAAACAACTCTTTGCCCAAGTCCACATCAAGGTTTCTTCATATTTTTCGAAAAACATAACCTTTTCAGTACAAGAAAGTATATTTGGTATATTTCATTCTTCACTGCCATTTTCTTATCAAAATATTTTGGAAATACTAAATCAGTGCCCTTGAAGGATGTGTAAAGGAAGGAATGTGGCAGATAAACAAACTAAATCACATGCATTCTTCTAATATTGGAGTTACCTTATTCTGCAGTCTACCGAGAATATGATCTACACGCTTAAGTTCCTTAAAATTGATGGGCTCTTTAGCAGCTTTAGATTCGACAGGCACACTGTCACTTTCAGCATCTGCATCGAAAGTTAGAAAAGAGCAAATCCATTATTATCTTTGATGTGTTGAGAAAACTCCAGCAGTACCATTTATATACATTGCTCAGTACAAAAGGAGCAAGAAATTAACATAAAAGAGGTGAAAATTTGGATCTTTCGATCTTTCAAACTTTTGCGCTTATCATAATCCAGCATAAGTCATCTTGGTGCCAACCTACCAAGTTGGCACCACCATTGAAAACGTATTTTACTGGGAAACAGATGCCAAAACTGTATCTCAATTTGATTTCAACTGCGGATAAGACAACTAGTTCATATCAAGTTGCACGAGAAAAAGTTGATTAATATCGAAGAAGATTAATAGAATAACAAATTCCGGGGTTTATACTGATAAAGTTGCAAAAGATAACAGTATGAGAGAAAAAGGTTAAAGTACTGAATGAAAGAGAGGAATAAAGAATTAGTAAGGGGAGACAACAGGTTTCATTAAATGGAAATGTAATTTTATAAATAAAAAATCACCCAAATGGCAAAATGCAGTGTTTAAAAAACGTAGAAAATATTACAGGGCCTAATTATTGTCACTATCTCATGTTTGAAATATTTTCTACCCAAAAAGGTAGAGATTGTAATGTGAACATACCGTATCCCACTTTCTCCAACTTTGATTGAGCAGTAGTGAATGCCTTTGATATATGGTGCAATGCACGTCCCTGCAAAAACATATGAGGTTAGAAAAAATTCAAGAACCTAACATACATAAAGAGCCATGTCAACCATTACATATATTCTGAAGTGCAAAACAAATAGTGTGTCTTTGTAGTAAAAAGTAAAGGATGTGCTTACAAACATTCACAAGATATAGGACAAGTGCATCAATTACATCCAGGATTTTGTACGAATAATGCTACTAGATTAGGCTCCAGAAAAAAGACATGTCATTGCAGTAACAATCATAGAAACAATTGTAAATAAATCAGATAATCAATTATTAGCACCCATAAGGCATAAGGGGAAATATTGAAGCCAATATGAGCCCAGACAAGAGCAGGTAAACATATCCATATAACATTGTAGGCTCCTATTATCCCCAATGACCGAGGTGCAGGTGCTAGAAGAAATAGGTTTCTTGTGTACGCGAGTTCTAACAAATGACAACCTAAATAGTCCAAGGTGTAGCAACTAGCAAGTCCTCCTACTCATTCTACTCCCATGTTCTACAAACCATAAAGATCAAATGAGCTTCACAAAAAGCACAAGGTATGTTTAGTTTAAGGCATTCAACACAGAATAGACCTTCATTACTTCACTTATTTCTTCCCAAATTTTCATATTTCACTTTATTCCACGAAGGATAATTGCTACTACATACTAATGTGAGTCCAAAACAATACTCACACCCCAAGTTATACACATCAGGTCCTTATAAATGAAATATCAATCTCGAGCAAATGATTTACATGTAAATATGTCAGCCTCAGTTTGAAATTGGTAAGAAAACTGAATAATAATATTAAGGATAACAATTTAAAAGAAATAGAAAACATTGATATCATATCATGGCTCCAACGGTAAAAAGAAACCAAAATAGAAGTACTAACAACTCGAGATGCAAACACATTGCAGAGCTGCGGTGCTTGGTAAATCGACCCATCCAAGATGTAATAAGTTAGCAAAGGCGTCAATTTCTCAGGACCATCCCTCTTTTGCTTTCTGAAGACAAATAAATGAGGCTCCGAAACTTCACTCAGGGTGTACTCTATCCCTGTGAGCTTCCTTCAAGCCAAAATACATGGTAAGTAACTCCAATTCAGCAAATACTATAAAGACAAGTAAAATGTTCAAAACTTCAACTTTAATCTTTTCTTAATCTTAAGGCAACCGGAAACCTCTAATAGACACAAACTTCATCGATTGAATTCTCTATATTCAACAAAATATACTTGAATATAATGACTTTCCATTCAACTATCTATTTTTCTTCAGAAGTGCCTCCTGTAGAACTTTTACCCCTTTGTTTAATAATTAATGCATTGAAAATCAAATTGACAATTACAGCACTTCAAACATCAAAGTTTTGGGGAACATGCAGACGCACTATGTGGGCATTAAAGCTCACTTCTTTAGGAGACTTAACAATCTTTTATGAATAAGCTTATTTAGAAGCGTTCTAAACTTTAACACAAGGGTAAAGAAACCCTTTTGAGAACAGACGAGGCATTAATAATCACCATTATTGTCATTCAACACTCCCGTGAAATTACTCCCTCTCCATGTTTATCAATATTCAATTTCAGCTTAGTTGGTATAAAATCTGTTTTGCGAAATTCATCAGTGGCAATTGCGAAGAAAAAAAATTCACTAGAGTGGGAACAAAACTTGCTTGATGTGGATAAAATGGTTAATCTGTAAAGCAATTTCAACTCCAGATTGTTGAAATAAGGTAGGACCTGAAAAATTTATATCTCATCTGATGTACTCCAATCCTACACATTCACTGCAGCTAAGATTCTGAAATGCTATCAAAATTGGTAAACAGAATAAAATGGCTAATGTATCCTTTTCAACCAAGCTGTAATAAAATTCAAACTTCCACCTATAGACACCAAACTTAAGTGTCGATGCAATCATTTCACCAACTCATATGACCACCAATTTTATCTATTTATTCGTCACTTATCCTCTCTGCTTGACCATATGTTAGACTTATATAACAACATTTTGAACTCCATTTACTACATACTAAACTCAACAAAAAGAATAAAAAAGGACTAGTAGAATTTACTGTTTCTTACGAGAGCTCAGAGATGTCAAGCGGATGAATAGCACGGTCACGAAGCTTCTGGTTAGTACAAGTGAAGTCATAGAAAGGGGAAAGAGCAAAGTAATCGAAGACCAGGTTGCGATCAAGCGGGTAGGTGTTTAGCCAGAGCTGGTCCCTAAAACAGATTCCAGTCATATCTGTCACAGGGGCAGGCGGAGCAGGAGGCGGCCCACCATTGAGCTGAGGGTTCATTGGTGTCATCGCCATGCTTTAAGCTGGACACAAAAAGGAAAACAAGAAAGAATGTGAAAAAGGGGAAACAGGTTAGTAGAGTAGACAAGGGAAATGCAAATGAAGAATGAATAGAAATTTAATTAACCAACACAAAGTGGAATAGAGATGAAGCAATCAATTTACCTTCAACCCTAAACAATCAAGCAAGAAGCTTCCACAGTGCAGCCTCGAACAGAAACTGAAGATGAGGGGAGAAAATTAGACTGTTAACAATTAATAACTAAATACGAGTTCAAAACTATAATCATATCATATGCAATCAACAAATAAAGCAATTTCGTTGGATTTCAAAAAAAAAAAAAAAAAAAAAAAACCCAAATTTAGGGTTTGACATACCTTGATTAAGATTGAGAAGAATGAAGATAAGGGGCTGCGTAGAGGGCGTCAGTGGTGGACGGCGGTTGGTGGTGGTGGGATGGAAGAAGGGTGGAGATGTGGCGTTCTTGCTTTGAAGATGGAGAAAGAATTAGAATGAGCCTTCATCATCAATCAAATCAAGCTTATAATATACCGACTGTGTGTGCGTCTGTTTTTTCATATTGCCGCTCAATTCTAATGAGTGTGTTTTTTTACTTATATATTTCATCCATAATATTTTAGTTTTTTTTTTTTTTTTTTTTTTTTTCCCTTTTTTATAAATATTTTGTCTTGGCAAAGTGAATAACAACTGTTTTTTTTTAATAAACTGCAACAGAACTGAATTGAATTTATTTGTAGTAAAATACAACTGAACGAATTTGAACAATATTCAACTGAACTGAAGGAATGTGAACAGAATTGAAGCGAAATTAATGAGTTTTCAGAACATAGAGTAAATCGTATATACTCACTCCCTAGATCACTGGAGCACGAGGACGTAAGGGCAAGTACAAAATCGTTATAATTTAAAAAATATATATGAAAATAGAAGCGACTAAAAGCGCGTGGCGTGGTATTATTGAGATAAAGTATAGTATAAAATATAGATTTCCAAATTAATACTATACACTCTCGTTCAGCGTTATAACTTCCACAATCCAGTATATATAAACATTTTATTATGAAATATGTACAAATTGATTTTGAAATATATTACCAAACATAACAATTAAGTTATCGATCTAATAGCGCAATTTTAGTGAAACTTAAAGTACAAGACTGGAGTTCCTCGTGCATCTAAAAGCATGAGAGCGGACTCAGAGCACCCAAAAAAATTAGGAGGAGAAGCTTTAAGGTGATCTAGCCTGCTCACTCCCTCTCCCGGTCGGTATAAATTATCCATTTTATCCTTTTTTTTAATTTTTATGATTAATAATATTTTACTTCTTTTTTAATTATAATTTTTAATTTTTCAATTTTATGATTAATCATTTTTTATGAAAGCTGCTTAATTCCATCTCTTGCCGAATGGGGAAAAGGTAGTCCGGAAAGAGCTTGTGTGTCGGAATCAAGCAACACCGGGTGCACGTTTTATTTGTGGTTGGCATTATGGGGAAGATTAGCTACTCGTGACCGGTTGCTAAAGTTAATTTGGTGTACAAGTTCCGCTGAATTGTGTTTTTTTTTTGATATGGATGAGTCCGTTATACATACTATTTTTGCCTGCCCGGTTGTTAAGAAGTTATGGTCGACTCTATTTCTGTGGTTTGGAAGGCAGCTTGTTGATGGAGATTGGCCTGGTTTTGTACAACAACTCTGTGATATCAGCAAAGGTAATAGTATGAAACGTCGATTCTTTAAAGTGGTGATCACTGAATTGGTCTATGGTATATGGCAGGAGCGTAATAGATGCATTTTTTAGGAACAGAGAGTTGCTTTGGAGCAGGTGCTGGCGCTGCATAGCGCTCTCCGTTGTGCCATGGGGAAATGTGATTATAACAATTATGATACTATGCTTGCCACATTTGCTCAGTTCCCTGTTTTGGTGAATGATGTGATGGTGTGTAGTTTTGATACTTTTGCATTTTTGGTAGTTTAGATTTGTTACTGCTGTGCTCAGCTGAGCAGTTTTTGTATTGGGATTGGTGGTGCCTCATTGACTAGTGGAATGAAAAAGCTATCTTCGTTAATATATATATATATAATGAAGTTATATCGTAATGTAATATCGAAGATAATTTACCTACTCATATCAATAATATCAATAATACTAGAAACATGTCAAAAAGAATTTTCTATAACATGTCATTTAATTTGATAGAAACATCTGTCTAAAATTCTAAATCTTAAAGCTGCCTGCTCGGTCTAATATTAGAAACGATGATCACTTCATGGCAGCCTGGCAGGATAGGATTCAATTTCAACCTAGAAAGCTATGAACTAAAGCTGTAGCTTCAAGACATAATCAAACTCACATATGTATAGCAGCAGGTCAAAATAGAGGACTGGCTGGAAAGTAAACTATTGACTGGGTGGAAGCAGGTCAAAATAGAGGACTGGCTGGAAAGTAAACTATCTTAAGGTTCTGGCTTGGGATATTCTCTTTTAAGGTTCTGGCTTGGGACCTGTTTAAAATTCACTTTCAAACCTCTATAGCGTGCTCACTAGTATCATATGCGAAAGAAATATTATACTTCTATGAATCAACACAATTCTATGCTCCAATTAAGTACCAAATGTGCTTCTCAAATCATACTACAGTTGCAATGAATGTTATGAAATTGACATAAAAGGCCAGTACAGAGTTTTATCATGAAATGTACAACACCAGTACTTTCGGAAAACAATTTACCCGCAGTGTGGTTAAATGCGACTCATTGACGGAAATCACTAATACACATCAAGCATCCAGAGATGGATAATGATCTCCCTTCACAAACCTTACTCTTGCGCGGAAATCTCAACAACATCATGAAACAAAAGCGGATATCCTCACCCGTAAAAGAAAATTGATCAGTATCATCAGAGCCTAGAGGTATGAGAAGCTTCATCCATACCAGAAGAGGGAATCTAAGCAGCAGCAGCATCAGAAGGAAGGAAAACTCTCAGCAGCAGCTGCAGCCAGAAGAAGACTCACGGGTCTCAGAAGAGGGAATCTGAGCAGCAGCAGCATCAGAGGTGCCAGAAGTGGGAAGCTGAACAGCAGCATCAGAGGTCCCAGAAGCCTGACCGGTCTCAGATGTGGAAATGCAAGCAGCAGCATCGGGGGTGCTAGAAGCGGGAAGCCGAACAGCAGCATCAGACGTACCAGAAGCCTCACCGGTCTCAGAAGTGGAAATGCGAGCAACAACCTCAGAGGTGCCAGAAACGGGAAGCCGAACAGCGGCATCAGAAGTACCAGAAGGAAGAGTCTGCGCAGCAGCATCAGAAGTACCGGAAGGAAGAGTCTGAGCAGCAGTATCAGAAGTACCAGAAGGATAACTCTGAGCAGCAGCATCAGATGTACCAGATGCCTCACCGGTCCCAGAAGTGTTAATGCGAGCAGCAGCATCAGAGGTGCCAGAAGAGGGAAGCCGAACATCAGCATCAGAAGTACCAGAAGGAAGAGTCTGGGTAGCAGCATCAGAATTACCAGAAGCAAAACACAGAGCAGCAGCTACAGCAGCATCAGACGTACCAGAAGCCCCAGTCCCAGAAGTGGAAATGTGAACAGCAGCATCAGAGGTGCTAGAAGCGGGAAGCTGAACAGTAGCCTCAGAACTACCAGAAGGAAGAGTCTGAGCAGCAGCAGCAGCAGCAGACGTATGAGAAGCCTTACTGGTCCCAGAAGTGGAAGCAGCAGCAGACGTACCAGAAGCCCCGGTCCCAGAAGTGGAAATGTGAACAGCAGCATCAGAGGTGCTATAAGCGGGAAGCTGAACAGTAGCATCAGAACTACCAGAAGGAAGAGTCTGAGCAGCAGCAGCAGCAGACGTATGAGAAGCCTTACTGGTCCCAGAAGTGGAAGCAGCAGCAGCATCGGAGGTACTGGTCCTACTGGAAGCCTCATCCTTCGGTTTACAAGGAAACAGCAGCTTGAGGCGGAAAGCATCTTTTCCATTCAAGTAATAGCGAAAAAGCCTCTTGGCTCTGATAAACCCAAGACGCCCATACAGCGCTAGTGCTTCTTTGTTATCGACCTCTGCCTCCAGGGCAACCTCCTCGCATCCTAATTCCTTCATTTTGTTAATCGCCATGGTAACGAGATTAGTAGCAATGCGTTTGCCTCTGTAGGCATCCAGAACGACGAGCATGGCAATGTAACCTCTCTGAGTTTCCCGGTGCTTCCCCATCTTGCACACCACTGTCCCCACACATTCAGTATCGTCGAATGCCAGGAAAGTGAGTTGAGGCCATTGATAGACGAAGTAGCGGTAGGTGAAGATGGAGTAAGGTTCGCTGAGCTCCTGATCAACCAGTTTCATGATGAAAGGCAGGTGACGCTCCCCTTCATAGCTCATATATTGAATATCTAGCGCGTCCAAGGTTCCCATCGGTTGTTTAAAGCTAACAGTACAAATGATACAGACAAGAGATTAGCATACTGCATGCAACAAGTCTTTTGGCTCCATATGATATCAATGAACATTAAATAGTTTCAGACTGTAATTTCAATCTGCTGCATCCATAAAGATTGCAGGATGTTAAGATTGACACATATGAAACAAAACTAGATGGCATTTCAAGATCAGATCCTCATAATCTTAAAATAAACAAGCAGGACTTGAGTGAAAAGGAAACATACACAGAACAGAGACCAAACTATCCAATTAAGAAGACATCATTTAGAAAAAAACACAGATTAGTGCTTATTTTATTGCACTGGTCATATCCGAATAAAGTAGTCGGGTTTTATGTGACACCTACAGTGAGAAAGTCCTCCTTCGGCTCACTACGTAGCCCTACTACCATACATCCTAGTTACCAAACCTACTCTTCTTGCACAGAGATACTCTTAGAACATTAAATTAGCTACAGACCATAACTCACAATGTGACAACTAATCAATCACAAACCCAATTTTGAATTCAGAGCAGATAAGAATAATGATAAACCCTAACCCCCTTCATCTTTTCATAGCCGGTAAGCTAACACCAATCTTTTGTAAAATACGATCACAACTCAATGCAAGAACTACTATACGGACCCGATTATGAAAGAAACAACCAATCGGCTAGCAAACGGGACTCTACGGAGCCGAATCAAACTACATTTCAGAACATTAAAGGCGATAAGAAAAATACGAAAATTTTCAACTACACTGCAAGAAGATTACAATCCATGGATCAAATACAAACGAACAAACTCAAAATTCACATCAATTTTCCGTTGCAGGAAGTGCGAATTACAATCTAACGTAAAGCCATCAGAGTGAAATCACAAGAAAGAGCCGAAGGAGGATGAATTGCGAACCTGAGTGAGAAATACAGACGATGATCGGAACGAATCGTATGATTGCAGCGAAAATGAAAGCGAAACTGGAATGTGGACTTTGAATTGCGTGATTCTGCAAGCTTTCTGATAATGGCGGTTTTTCTTTCTCGCGTGTATGGTGTTCGACGAAATACCCGAGAGAGAAACTGATTCACTCTGGAAGTCAAGTTGCAGAACTTTCTCCAGAAAGGGAATTTATTTATTATTTATTATATATATGTGGAGTCCGTCACTTAAACTGTCAAACGCTTTAAACAAGAAGGAACTTTGAACACGCTTTGAAAAATTTTCACACTCGCAGTTAATAACAATAATAATGGTCAATGGGAGTTAATATATCTAAAAAAGAAAAAGAGGCCGGGGACTATTGATCAAGTTATTAATATGTTTAGACGTTAAAAGGCAACACTAAACTAAGTAGGGAGTAGGGACGGAATCAAGGGCCATTAGAAAATTAAAGGCACTTTTTAAATGGAAGTACTTGAAAAGTAAAAGAATTACTTACTATATGAGTAAAAAAAAGAAGTCTTGCACTTCTTAGAGGGTAGCAGGTTTGATCTTATATTTCAAGGTTATGGATATGAGTTGGTTTGAGCTTCTGGTTACCTTCTTGATCATATATAGAACATGGAATTAAAATGTTATGTGGGTTTTTGTGATGTAATTAAATGAAATATAAACATTTATTAAATTGATAAGTGAGGAGAATAATCACGTTGATGATATTAAAATATGTTGCTAGAACGTGAAGTGTTCTAGGACAAATTAAGAACAATGATCCTAGTACGAAACTAGGGGTGGCTCTGACCGCACGAGCCCAACTTGGTAAGTCAGACGAAGGCAAGACAACCTAACATCACCAACAAAGAACGAAACACTGTATTGAAGTCCGATTGAGAGTGTCTTTCGATCTAGATAGGCCCTAGCATGAGACTGACTTGTTAAAGGTCAACATGATCAAATGTCAAAGTATCAAATCTCGTATCGGCCTGAAAGTCTCTTGGACCAGCCGATTAGGCCCACCAGGCCCAACCAGAAAATCAGGCCTGTGTGCCTTCGGGGCCCATCCCATCATGATATTGGTCAAACCCATGAACTATGACACGATCTATAGCGAACACTTGTCGTCAATTTTGAGACCAAAGGAATATTACAAGTACTTTTACTTTCCATTTCCATAAAGAAAGGTACTAGGTGATATTATTCATACCCACACAAACACATATACTACCAGTTTGGTTGTCTTAGATCACTAACCACCAAGCCCCTCCCCCCTCAATTCTTTAGCATACACATGTCCAACTGAAAAGGGCCCTACAGAGTAAGATACCGTAACATGTAATCGTACGAAAGATGGAGAAATAGCAGTTTAGGGATTTGAAATAGTTATTGAGACTACTCCGGTTAAAGCTCACTTATAATTTCATCTCAAGAAAGAACACATTCAAAACCAAATCTGGGAAAATGTCTAAAACTTCAATTAATTATTTAATCAATTTTACATGTTTATTGGTAGAGTAAGTCTCCTGAAAGACCATGATAACATAGAGACCAACAAATAAATGTTCATACTGACTATTTTAGATAAGTAATAGTGGTGGTAAAAATATTGTTTCAAGTTTAAGAAAAATCATTTATATAGCCAACTGAACCAAGTAAGATAAGTGATTTATTTATTTATTTTGTAACAATTTCAAATTTTGGATTTGGGTATGAAACCCCAGTCCCCAAGTTTGAAGAAGCTACGATGTAGTAGAGAAAGGTAACCATTTTTGGCAGAAGTAACAACACTCGGAACAACCAAAAAAAAAAAAGAAGGTAATTTGGCAAAGCACCAAATAGTCAGACCGATCGATCACTACAATATACAACTCTAAACGCACACTGATCTACAGTCCAATAATAAGCACATGCTTTTCGAATTCAAGACCATAACCTCTTTGCACGAGAATTACAAAATGAATTTTACACCAACACTATCAAACTCATGATAACGTGCGCCATTAAATAGAATCACCTCATGGCAAGTCTTGGCATTTACATGGATGAAGTATACACAGATACTTCATTCCGAAAGAATTACACCTGCTGCTAGCGCCCATCCTACAGATTATCGAATGACCCACTTTTTAACCGCTCCATTCGAGCTTGAAGGCCAGATAATGCCTTCTCATCCATAGGCAGGATGCCGCCCTGCATAGGATTACCTGTACCGTGCACTTCCGGGACAGAAGGATGACTAAAATTGCCGTTAGTTTGCATCAAAGGCCTAGCTCTAGTCTCGGGATTTACTCCAGCTGTTGCCAATTGCATGCTCTTCATCCTTTCCCTTATAGCATCCAGTGCTCCATTTGTAACTGCAGTTAGTGCAAACTATTTAATTGAAATCCTCCAAAGATAAATAGGCATAATGCCACTCCCAGAATATGCATGAGAACCACACATGTTATGCGTAACTAGATTCACCTATATTACTAAGTAGCAAAACATCCACTGTACTTTAGAAAGCCATGAAACTAGAATCTACCCATTTCTTTGCAATTAAGAGAGTTTTTGTACAAAAGAAATGAATATGTTATGAATACAGAAAGTCTCTGAATGAAAAAGGGAATTTCGCATGAACATAATAACTTAATAGAGAGACTTGGTGCAAGTTATACATAACTCAAGGATCACAACAAATTTCAGATATTAGGTAAATTATCAAGCAGGTTTGTTAACTATGTTGAATTTTAACTGGTGAAATAAACGGAGAGCAAGTAAGATAGTTATTGGTACGAAGAAACATACCACCAGAAGGCATCATGTCATTTCTAGAACCCCCAAGATCCGGATATAGCCCTGATTGATCATAAGTTGGACCGCTTGGGGAAACGGCATTAATGGGCCGTTGATCTTCTGCATATGATGGTGGTAAACTAAAGTTGGGGGGTTCGGCTCTTGGATTTGAATTTCTAGAATCGTTCAATTGGTTAGTGTTTACAGGGGACAGAGGGCCATATCTTGGAGAAAGGTTCAGAGCCACTGGTGGGGGTGTTGGAAGGGGTACACTGGTAGGTGTCCTTCCTGCAGCTGCATTTCTCTCCATCTGCAGGAAAAATCAAAGTAGATCAAATTTAAGTAGTATGTCAAAACATTCATTTAATATGTATAAATGATCCTTCTTTCAGAAGCTTGTCAATGAAAATATGGATGCAGACCTGGGCTAAACCATCTCTTATGTACGTTCGAAATGCTTCACTAGCATTTTGCAGCTGAGAGAAAATATCAACCTGAGACACAAAAAAAAGAAAAAAAAAAAAAACAGTTGGATAAATTAATGTAAAAATTTGATCTACATTCATGACTTTTGGCACATTCCAATCAATGCCTGAACAGAAAAAAAACTGAAACGGAGTTTTTACACCCCCCCCCCCCCCCAATCTCTCCCAAATTGATCTTAGACACCAATTTTACCTGGGGGTATAACTGTGTTATGCGGTAGAGTTCATACAGACCAATTGAGCAAGTTTGCTTTTCACCGATTTTCTTGAATATTGCAGCCAACTCTTGCTGTTAGAGGCAGATAAAGGAGTTGGTTAAAATTAAAAGTTGCAACAGATGGAGGTGGTTTGACACTACCAAAACAGCCCAATGAATATACCTTCAGCTGAGAATCTGCAGAATGCGTTGCCGGTGCAGTGTTATTGGCACTTGAATCGCTCCAATGAGTTTGGCCACCAGTCCCTGAAGGCGTCAGCATTCTTGCAGCTGCCAAGGTCTGCCCAGTTTCATTCAAACAATATTAAAATAAACTAAACAGTTATAGAAGCAGAAATAAACAGTGTCCAGTATGGTCAACAAGCACCTGAAGGTTAAGATCAATGTACGCAAGAATAATGGGTGGAGGCTGCATGTCTATTGGAACCATGGATAAATGACCCTTTATGGCAGTCCCACGAAGCTTAACAAGTTCATGAAGAACAGTTTTAACCATGCGAAGTGGTTTGTCATCAGCTCCAGCTCTTCAAAAGTATCATAAGATAAATCAATGTAGAATTGAAAAGCAGGCTATTATTATTTATACCAGCATACTGAACTTAGTTAAATACCTTCTCCGTATTTCATCCATTCCCAACTCTTGAAGATATATATGGATACTCTGAAGGATACGATCAAGGTCTACCTCATTAATTGTATTTTGCAGTACCTATCCATGACATGCAAACAATGACAGATTGATGAATATATAAGATATCACACATTTCTTCAAAGCCAACTGCAAAAAGCGTGAAAGACTGTTTGCAGAGAAAAGGAAACAAAAATTCACCTTGGTAAGCTTGATCAAACATTTGACAACCAAATCAGAAAATTTCTGGTTACGTATAACAAGAGACTCATTGATTGCCGGAGATGGCCATCTAGATGGATCTAGAGGTCGCAATAGGTTTATGAGCACAACAAATGACGATGTACGCTCTGCATTGTCCTGATTATAGTCCAATCACAAAACAGAAGCAAACTTTAGTCTTCTCTAATAGACATGCAACCTCCACCCATGAGGTCTATGCCTGGAAACAAACAGAAACAGCTTACCAGAATTTTCAACATGAGAACATTCAGAGCCCTTAAAAGCTGACTCCCCTCGTCCATCCTGGGTACCCTATCATCCAAAAGCCACAGCAACAGCTCTGTAATGAGACTATCAAGGGTACGTTCCCTGACAGCATGAGCAAGTCTCATGTTCTGAAAGTCTGCACAGAAACAAAGTTTCTTCCAAAATTAATTGAAATATAAAAGAAATTTTCATGTCAGATACCTAGGAAATAAAGTACGTGAAGGTGAGTGGAATCACGTTTTTCATGGAGGGGGGCAAAGAAAGAAAAAGGAAAAGAATAGATGCAGTCATACTCCATACATAAGCGGATGGGAAGGGGTGGGTGGGTGTTGGGGGAGAGGGAGTTGGACGATATATGTTTGCCTCAGAACATACGAGCGACTAATCAAAATAATTAAAATGACAGTGCCCACCTGCATGAGAGTATTCAAGACGTATTTACAAGACCTTGATGACGCTCCTCCTAGACTAAAGTCAAAAGTCTTAGCGACCTGCAACAACAAACAGCTATCAGAGTTTTGGAAAATGTGATCAAGAAATGTTTTGAATGCAGATAACAGATACTATTAGTTACCTTATTTGATAAGCAAGAAACAAGTCTATCAGCATCTTTCACAACATCGTCCATCAATCTGCCTTCAGGATCAGCTGTTGCTTGTGTTAACTCATGGCAGACAACTTTCATTCCTTCCACAGACTAAACCCAACAAGGATCACATCAGTAACGAGTTAAGTCCTCAGTTATTTTGAGTAACTAGATGAGGATAAAGCATAAGTTATTATATCACGAGTAGGAGATACTATGAAAAGATCTATGACGTCCAAGTTCAAAACATTCAGGCTCAGAGAACAAACACCAAAGCAGATTCATCTCTAGAAAATTGTTGATATATGTAGTAGTAAAATGCAATATGTTACTATCTAAATCAGACTCGTAATGTATCAGTATCAAATCTTTATTACCAGATAACAGTATAATTTTGCAATTCTAACTACAGTAACAATAATGTCCAAAGGATTTGTAATTCATGGTCTCCCAGAGCATATTTCTTTTGTCCAGGAGACCAGTAGGTCATAATACTTGAAGCATGCACAAATGCTTTCAAAAAACCTAAGACAATACAGGTACAACAATTAATTTTCTCGGCTTCTTTTGTTGAACAAACAGATTAAACTCTTATTGACTATTGGTAACAGTGTAATTTTTGTCCATCACAGACCAACATAAATTCCTTGGACTTTGTGAATCATCTATCTTCAAAATTTTGAAAGCTATTCATGACAAACCTGCTCAGGAGAACCAGAAACAATGATATCCAGAGCTTCATTCCAGTCTGTTGGGCCCGCACCAGAATATGTTACAGGCATTGGTATTCTATCTATTCTATCCATAATAACTTCAGGATGAGCATAATTTTCCCTGTTAAAGAAATAACAGAAACATTAAAGTACATGGGTGATCAAATGTATACACATGGTAACTTAGTAAGTTGTGCTCAATGTACTAGTATTAAGGATATAATTATCCATTAAAACATATTTAGCTACCTATTAAAAGTTGGAATGGACATTGAACGTGACACTTCCCCACTTGGCTCAGCTGGATCAGACCTGAGGAGATTTAGAGGTCAAGTGATCAGTATCTATAAATGAACAGCAGTATTCTCGGAAACCTAAGAACTGAAACGCTAAGGTATCCTATTGAGTAGAACAAATCATACCCGTTATCTCTAACTGATCGCCTCAGGGCAGCTCTGGCTTCCCCAGGCCTGCCTTCCTTGCGCTTCTCCATCTCCCGGGCCTGAAAATGACAAACCAATTGTGTATTAGAAATAGACGAGAGAAACTAATAGAATGAAAAAGGCTTTTGCATACTGACCTTCCACTTGAATCTATCATCTAACATACTTCGTTGTGCATCAGTAAGTTTTCCAACATATCTCCAAATGTCATCACCTGATGCACAGGTTAAATCAATAACAATATGAGAAAAATACGATAGAATGATACCATTATTTCCTTCACTATATGAAATACACAATTCTGGACAAGGTCAATTTGAACTTGAGTTTTACTGGTACTTCATATAATTTTCTAGAAATTAATACACCGTGCCCCGAAATACTCAATCATGTTGATGGGAAAATTATAGGTAATAGGAAAATAATGATATTAACCCACCAAGAATCTTATATCCAGTGGCCAAAGCGTTTAAAGCAGCCTTCCTTGTTTCACCATCTCGTTCTCCAGTTAAGCTTGCGACGATTTGCAGGGATTTTAATTGCCCACTAATCTGATTATGTAGAAGTAAATAGTGGGGCATGTCAAGAAAGTAAAAAATAAATAAATAAAATAATAATAATAATAATAATAATAATAATAATAATAACAAATAAATAAAAACTCAGACATAAACAACATAATGTCACCTCAGTTCCATAATTATCCAGTAAGAATCCAACAAGATCTGCACATTCTATTCTTGTTCTGTTGTTCCGTGAACGCAAGCCCTCTAAAATATAAGGAAATGTCTTTGAGGCCGAATATGCATGGATAATTTGCTTCATTAATTCCCTCATTTTCTCTCGAACTTTCTCAATGTTATGTCCTGACTGCAGCACAGATGTAACAATTAGGAAGATGGCAATCAGTATACAATGAATACCACACAGGAGAATCACCATCCAAACTAGCAAACAGAAAGAAACTAATTCATATACACAAATGAAAAAGAAAAAAAAAAAACCATCTTGTCACATACATTGATGACAGAAGATGCTAGAGACAGGTTTTCATAAACTGATTATTTCAATACCTTCTCTATCAAGCAGGGTAGAAAAATGGCCGCTTCTGCTTCAGTCATCATATAACCCTCGTTTTTCAACATTTCCAGAAGTTCAGGAAGAAATTCGAGAACCTTGACAATGGTTTTCAAATATCAAGAACAATGATGAGTCAGTTCCATAAGAGAGTGAAATATGGGCAACTAAAAAGAGAGAAAAATTGAATGACCCCAACCACGGAGTGCAGAAAGCTAACCCAGAAAGAGAATACTTCCAGATAATTGATATTGTTACTGACACAGTTAGTGTCAGGGGTTTTATGGTCATTCTGTATCCATTAAGGTTTTCATGTGATCATTTCTTTTTATTTTGTCTTGTTAGAAAGAGCTTCAAGTTCCCCAACATCAGTCTTACATGCTGCGGTGCCTAAAAAAGGTTTATTTCCGATCAACCATAGGCAAACCAATCCACCCCACCCACTCCAAAAACCCAGCAGGCTGCCATTCTATTTTCTGCCCAAGAAAGATCCCTTTCGTAACTCTTAACAAGAATTAACCAGGACTAGATATGGATTTAACATCATCATGAACACTTTGGCATATTCTCATCTTTTTGAACAAATAAAACTGGGAATAAAAAGGTCTTCAAAGTAACGTAAAAATGTTTAAATTTATCTGAGACAAGCATAAGAATATATAGCACTCAATAGCGATTGAAAACATTTCCAGATTGAAGTATAGTGTATGATTTCAGAAAAAGATATTCATCAACTATTGGTTAACGAATAATGGAACTGAAAAATGTCATATATATACCTTTAATAAGCACGAGGTGTTGTTGTCACAGAACCTCAATACAAACCACCTTAAGAGTATATCTAAGACTTCAATTGCCTCCTTGGCTAGGGATGGAAGGGTCTGCAACACCAACAAGAGCAATGTGAATGGCTCATTCTGTTTCCATGTTAGATGAGTCATAAGAAGCACAAAACAAACCTTTTGGAGCATCTCAATTCCATCAACTTGTTTCTTGAAATCAGTGCTTAATAGACGCCGATGTAAATCCTCCCTAAAGTACTTCATAATATCATTCTGTGGGACCATAACCAGAAATATATTATATTTCAAAAATCCAAGAAAAGATAATTTTACAACTAACGGAAGTTTCATCAAGCAAATCAATCCCATTCAATAAAAAGAAAAAACAAAAGAACAAGAAACATAGGAAACTAATAGAAATATAAATTGTAGAAATCGTAATTTTAGCAGTATTTTAATGTTTTTCATAAAAGGACCAAGATAAGGCCCTAGATTTTAAAACATGATTTGTAGCTTCTTTATATTTAATACAAGAATGTAGAACAGATAGATTCTAGCTTAAACAGCAGAAACAAAGGAGACATCAGCCATAGCACAAAAGAGAGTGGAACCTTTTTCCTTTATATGAAAAGAATAGGAAAGAAAGGGGGAAAAATCAAACCTCAAGGTCTTGTATTTGCTCTATACGTATTTCTTCAAACTTAAATCTACGAACAACCATTCTTTCCCTATCATCCTGCACAGACATCACTCAGTTAATATATGTAGTTTACAGAGTGGTTCCTTGAGCATTACCTACAAATACAAAGCTGACAGTACCTTGTTTGAATCCTTAACGTTGAGTAATGCCTGTGACTGCATATTGATGTCTTGTACGGACATAATTGCATCTTGTCTTGATCCCTTCGACGACACAGTTCTCTGTACAAAAAGAAATATCAACCAGGGATTTTGTATGATGTTATATAAGCAAAGTAACCACAGGAAGACATACTGAAGGTGCAGTTCTGCTTCCATGCCGTGATACATTCCCTTTTCCAACCTTCGCATTGGTTTTGGATGCTACACCAGCTGGTATAGTTCTAGTGGAATCAAAACTTTCTGCAAGCAAAAAAAGAATGTTAGTATCCAACCAAGCATTTTGGAAACTGAGAATCCATTCTCTTTCAGAATATAAATTCAGGTGGTAAAAATAAACCTTGAAATGATCCATGGGGCCTTAGTCGTTCAACAACAATAGCTAAAGCAGTTCCTTGTATATCCTTCAAATTTTTGGTAACCTATAATAGCACATAGGTCAGGGCAGGGTATATAAAGGGAACTTAGATGATAATACTTCCAGCTAAAGGGTCCCAATTCTCAACTTGGATGGGCTTACCATTTCATGTCCACAAACTCTGAGAATTTCTGTAAAGCAAGTTTCAGCAGCCTTACGAACATCTGCAGACTTGTCCTGGGATGTCAACCAAGATTATAACAAGGAAATACATGAAACAAGCGTAACAGTGTTACACAAAAACTTAACAGTGGTGGGATGAATACCGTCATAGCAGTAGCGCATGGTTTTAGAAGGTGAACAACATCTGGAAAATCAGTCAATCCTGTAAGTTGTCTTGATAACCAGTCAAAAAGATCCTTGCGCCCTTCCGCACCAACCTTAGCGTCTGTGAGAGCAGTTGTGACATACGGTATCTATAGGAAGTAGAATGTCAAACATACAATAACATAGAACAAATGAAACAACAGTTCTTCAGTGGATACAGTATCTCAAGAGAGGAATTTTTTAGTGGACGAGTGGTTACCATTTTATCAAGATGAACTGCAGCAAGCCAAGAGTCCAGAGCACTCAATGTACACTCTCTCATTTGCTTCTTATTGTCACCAAGGCATTTCAATATATCTGCTAGAATCCCCTGTATGAACCCAATATAAGGTAGGATGTAACAATCTATGAAATTTCAACATCACAATAAAACTACATAGGACAAAATTTATTTATTTAAAAAAAAAAAAAACCTTGCTGGACTTTTCAACGGGCATTCCCATTGCAGATGCAAGAGCAGCTATAGTAGTCAAAGTTGCCATTATCAGATTTTTGTTACTGTCATGTAAACGATTTCTCAACGCACCAAATAAATCCCCTGAAATAAGATCTCATTAGTGAAACAAAATAGAATTAAGATTTCACTGTTACAAACTTACAACGGATACCATACCAGTTCCAGCAGGTTGAATACGCTTGTTGGCATCTTCCAAAATCTTATTTACACTTTCAATAGACTCCAGACGAATCTACAAAAACAAGATGATAAAAATTAGGAACAACTTACATCTTTGAATTGCTATCAACTGTAGATAAAACATACCTTCCAGTCTGAACTCTCAAGACCTTTCAACAAGGTAGGCGTGATCTTTTCACTAATATCTTCACGTGGGAGACCATCTAGTCCACCAGCAGTGGCGGATGTAGAATCAGTTGCTTTCACTGTCTTCTTTGGAGCTGCAGCTGTGCCCTGAATACATAATGGTTGAATGGTGAAGACCACATAGATCAAGCTAAAGAAGGAAACAGTGAGTTACAAATTGGTTACCTCAAATGGGTTCTTCTCACACTCAGCATCAAGTGCACTAAGAAGAGCAGGTTTGACATCAGAGAGGAAAGCTTTAATATCTGCAAACAGCATGCTGTCAGTCAGTCCAGTTGAACACTATTGAGCACCATAAATAATGTAAGAAGCATCACTATGGCTTACCTGGCCCAACAAATTTGTGTAGAACACCAATAAGTTTAATGGTGGCATTTCTAGTGGCAGCAGCACTAGACTGTAAGCCAGTATCCTTGCAGAAATCAATCAGATCCTATTGAAGAAAACAAAGCCACATCTTAAACTCATCCAATATAATGACCAGCAGGAAATATATTCCAAGAGAATTAAATCAGAGAATGTGCAAAAGAGCTTCAAGCACCTTCAGTTTTAGATGCGAGATGCCAAAATCATCAACTGCGGAAACCATCCATAATAATCCTTCACTAAGAACCTTAGGATTCTTGTGCTCTTTCATGATTTTATAAAGCTGAAAAAGGAAAAAGGCATTAATTGTGGGAAGAGTAGTGCCTAAAATACACCCGTTTCACATTTTTTTTAAATTAGGAAAAAAATAAAAATAAATGCCAACTATCTTCAACTCCATAAACCACCTGTTCTTTAAGTAACCGCTAGGTTATTATAAAAATTAAAAAATTAAAAAAAAAAAAAAACTGCTAGGGCTCTCCAACAAATCTCAAAAAATACATAGAACACCAGGGAAACATGCAAAAATTTAAACCACTAGACATGACGTCATGAGAGAGTACAATTGCTTTATATTATATTCCATGAGTTCAAAATTTTACCATTCAAAATACAACAATAGTATAATGGGACTAGAAGACTTTGGTGGAAGTAGGTTTAAACTTTAAACGAGTAAAACCTCTGTCAACATTCAGTTTGAGCTCGAGCTTGCTCCGACCTTTCGAATGAGTTTTGAGCAACACTAAGAGAGGCTTGAGGGTTCCCAAACAGATCACTAACACTCACAGTACGTACTCACTACACCTTCACGAGCTCGAGCTTGCTCCGACCTTTCGAATGAGTTTTGAGCAACACTAAGAGAGGCTTGAGGGTTCCCAAACAGATCACGAACACTCACAGTACGTACTCACTACCCAAACAGATCACGAACACTCACAGTACGTACTCACTACACCTTCACTATTTTTCCATACAAGGATGTCCCAATAAATCCTTCCCCCAAATTAGCATCAATCTATTCATTGTGCGCTCACAAACACACAAACACGTCCTTAAAAATGAGCACTTTTGATTTGTTTTATTTTAATATGTATACTATTGATTGGCACACAAAGATAAAAGGAAATCTAAACAATTGACTGGGACAGAGGGATTAATAATTAAATCAAACTAGTTGTTCGCAAACAACTCGCGAGCGTAGCATGGGCTCGACATCAAAACAAGCCACTCAATCTTGGTTTGGTACTACAATTCAGCTGGCTAACACTAGGGATAAAGTCATGCAATTTTATAATTCAAGATTAAATACTGAACTTCATTATAAACAAAAGATAATATTAGCTCTGTTTATCAATCAAGCCACACTTCCACGTTTTTGGCACCCTTCTCCATTCCCAAAAATTAATTAGATTATAAAAGAGTGATATTGCTCTTGAAAGTTTTGCAATCCCCAATCCAAATACTAATGCAGCATTGTAGGCCCACCACTCAACATACTGTATCAAATAAAAATATAAAAGAGCAGCAGATTATGAGTTCTTCAATTTCTTGTTTGACAGGGGTGAAAACTGAAAAGCCACACCTTTCAACTTTAACTATTAGTTTATGGCTTGTATTTCAAGGGCTTCCTGAACTTTATGTGATGAATTGCTATAGTTAACTTTTTCCTTGAATTTTAAAAGGAAGCAGTAATTGGATTTCATAATACAAGACTGTAGAAACAAGGATCAGGACAGCATAACTATTCTGCTAATCTTTCTATTGTAAGAGAATTATAATGTGCAGGACTTACCCTATCAAAAACAAAACCAGGACTGGCAGATTCACAAAAACTAGTGAGGCACTTCATGGCCTGAGCACGTGTCTTGATATCAGCAACTCTTTCACTGATACCTGTAAACAAATTAAATTCACATAAGATATAACAGAGATAGAGGTTAAAAAAGGTTTGCAACTCCAAATAGACAATGAAACAATATCATGCTGAGTTTGGAAACCAACCCATTTTAGGCTTCTAGCTATTGCAAGAGAGAGAAACGGAAGGAAAAAACATCTTGCATAAAGACGGCAAGAAACAAAACTAACAATTGATAGAAAATGACATCAAACAATATTTCACTTGAGATGCCTATAATAGAAATGGCCGAGGAAGCTAACCTGAAAGGCAAAGGACAACACATTTTTTGGGAAACTTCGTCGCGGTTGAAGCTATGTGTGCAATAATTTCAAGGACCTGCTGCTGGACCTGCATGTCAACATCCCAAGGAAGATCAATTAACTCAATCATGAGATAACAACAATGTTTCGGTTAATAGTGTTGAATGTAATACCTGAACATTTTTCTCATTCCAGCCCGGAACAGCACAAAGCAAACGGATTAAAATCTCAACAGAAGGGTCAAGTTCCGTTAAGGCTTCCACTTGCTCTTTGAAAGAAACAATAGCTACAGGGAGAGTTTATAGATTACAGATCAGTACACCTTTTAACAAAGAAAAATATCCACAGCTTAGACACCCAATTCATATACAATTGAAAAGGAAACAGCCACAACATAAAAGGTCACCTAATACCATAACCAATTGTTTTTCATGCTATGATTATGACAAACAAAAGACGTGTAGATTCACGAGTAGCATGATGCATCATGGTCAATTCCAAAAGAAGCAACAAGCCAACATACAATACAAATGTAGAATATGTTAAAAGTTGAATATTATATATATTCTTCAATAAAAAAACCAAACCAAACAGCAAAAACAATAGGATCTTCATACATCTTTATATTTTGAATTTTGAAGGTTGTTTTTTAAGGTTTCTGCAAAGACCAGAAATGCATTGGTAAAATAACAGATGAGAGAGGAAAGCACGGACATCATCAGGAACGCCATTGCACTTGCAAATTGCCCTAACCTAATAACTTGTTGTATTTTGCATAAAATAAAGAGGAAACAGATCCATACAACTGCTGACTTTATGAGATAAGAGTACAAGACCATTGAAGTCAGCACTAAAGGAAAGATGTAAACCTTCAAGACGCTCTTTCCACACAGCACTCTTTAGCTGTGTAATGGTATCTGCTTGTATGAGTAATCCCAATCTACTTTCAATTTCCTCAAGGCTCATTTCTGCCGGCTGTAAAAATAAAGACATCAGATAGCAGAAGGAATAACATCTATGAATGCAAAAGGTATAACTGCCATTAGAGACATTATAAACCCTGATCCTTTAAACCAACTGTACCTTAGTAATATATTGTGTATGTGGATCTATAACTATAACATAACAACTAGATTGAACACAGTTACATTGATTAGCATACACATAATTATGTCTGCTGGCATATGAAAGATAAGTGATATGTGTTCAACTGTCACAACATGCAAATAAGTGAATAACCAATCAGGTATCTCCTCCCACATTAGAAGCCAAGTAAGCAAGTACTTTTCCTCCGTCCCTGGAAACGTTGAACACTTTGATTTTGTCGACTTTGTTTAAGTCTGTGCGACCTCAAACTAATCGAATCATGATAGCAAATAATTTCGTAATATAATCATTACAATTATTCTGTGTTATGATTTACAATTAAAGTGCTCAAACAAAATCTGTGTGCTCGGCTTTTCCAGGGACGAAGGATGTCCCATATTAACATCCTCTGATCATTCCAGACAATATGAGCACTACAGTTGGTCAACAACAGATGTTTGAACTAAATACCTCAACATCTTCTGGTTCAGCAACCTTGGAGACTTTTGCTTGTCCGCCATCACCCTTTTTGCTAGCCCCGGATTTCCCAGACGCAACTTTCTTGGTAGCAGCAGGCTGGAAAAACAAGAAGCAGAGAAAATTAGCTAATGATGATGTAGTTTATTACTAATAACCAAGCACAGGAAGAAGAAAAAAAAAATCACGAATTCAGGCCCGCTATGCATTCATAATGACGCTCTCACATGCTACAGTAAACAAGAGATGGATTAAGAAATAACTTACAGCAGCCTGAATAGGCTTCTTGCCACTAAGCATGCTAGCAGCTGATCGCCTGACATGTGTTCCATCAGAGACCTGAAGTAATAAAATTTTAAGTGAGGATGAGGATAGTTATGGAGTATATCATCATTTTTTGAAGTACATATAATATAAAATACACTTGAAATAAAACGAACAGTGAAGCACTTCGAAAATACACTGACCTCGGTGCGAGACGAAGTTCCCCCAGAAGATTGGGCCGCAACTGGCATCACCATACGATGTATTAGCATATTAACTATTAAGAATACCTTAAGTGAAGATAATCATATAACAAAACCAAAATTGTGGGAGAAATGCACATGAAATCCCCAACCTGCATTAGGAACAGAAGATGCATCACCCGTCGAACCCGCAATCATTTCTGACAACTTCTTCTGCCTGACATCATCTAGCTTTTCCAGAGACTTCTCCAAAGGTCTCATGCCAACCATCTAAGGAAGACAAAGAAATAACATTCAATAAACACCAAGCAGAGTGCACAATGTGTGCCCGAATTTGATGGCCTGAGATAGAAACATTAAAAAGTACCTTAGCTATAGCTGCCAATGCTGAGAAAGCAGCATCCCTCACATCGGGTGTTCCATCATTCAGACACTAAACAATCCATGGAAAAGATAGTATATCAACAAAACAGGGGAAAGCGAAAACAAACAAAACAAAAAAAAGGGAGGAAAAGAAAAGGCAAAAAAAGACTAGTTTGTTACATGGTCTATCAGTCTTTCACAGATAGACAAAACATGCCATCTAGAGACTAACCTCCATGCAGATTGGAACATACTCCTTGTGCACTTTAAGAATGACAGCCTTGTTACTAGTCTCAATACAAAAGGTTACCCAATTCAGCGTCAATGATCTTACGAGGGGAACTTTATTTTTCACGGCTGTCTTTATGTCTGCAAGAAACAAGTTCTATTAAGAAATTTCCTGCTCTGATAAATGTTTCACAAATTATACACCAGATTTAAGCCATCTTCAAATGGACCCAAACTCAATCAGCATGCTAGTGAGCATGCTAGATGATGACGTGGCCAAATTTTAAACCACCTAAAAACTAGTTGTAAGCATGCTCACCATAAAGTGTTCTTCCATCCATGAATCATGATCAAAATGAAAGTGAAAAAACCCTAAGGCCTCAAATTCACTTTTCATAATATCCCAAAAACATAAAAGAAGCAATTACAAGTATGACTTAATGATTCTTATATTAAAACCAAGTTACACACCGATGTAAGAAAATCTACAGAGAAAAACTAAGGGAAACATCGAGGAAAAGCAAGAAAGCAGTGATGAAGCTTTTAACTGGATACACACACATAACACAGGCAACAAAAGAGCATCCATGGTAAACTATAATCAGAAAGTAAACAAGCCGGACAGTAATTATTAATTAGTATAATAATAATGATAGTAAAATTTATAATAATAATAATAATAATAATAATAATAATAATAATAATAATAATAATAATAATAATTACTAATAAATAAATAAAATCAGCCAACTTTCATGATAAGTAGAATGAGTATAAATATGAATCCTACCTTCGACGATGTCAGCTAGGTTTAAGCATCCTGACTTAGACATTGCTTGAAGGGTCTGTGAGAGTGCCTCTGTCATAGTAGGCTTCTTCTCCTTTAGCTTTTCCTATAGTATTATATCAGCATTGAAGAAAACAAAAAGATAAATAAATCAAAAGATCATCCAGCGCTGAAAGAGAGATCGACAATTTATGGAATTAAAAAAAAAATACAGAGACAAGGATTTATGCCTAACATCTAAAAATTTCACAGCTAAAATTGCAGTACCGTGTCCTTGCACAATATATATAAGTTTAAGGCAAGGCTCATAAGATGTGCATATTTCTACATTTATCATTTTACCAATATAGACATATGCAATGACCAAGGCCTTCCAATTCAAAAGAAATTCACCCTAGATGCATTAATTTAACAAAATTCGTTAGTTCTTTCTCAACTACATAAATTGTGCCGGCCAATGATAACACAACAATACCTCACCCCAAATTACATGCATATATGCAGGCTACCATCACAGAGGCATTCATCAATTCTTTATGGTATAGGTCAATCCACTCTTCTTATGTACTATCTATAGGATAGATGCAGCAAGGAACAGAAGCAAGTTGCAAAAATCACTTTAATAATAAAACGATAATGATAATGATAACGATTTTATGAAAAATAATATTAATATTTTTATCTAAAAGAACATTGTATCCAAAATAACAATGATTATACAAGATGATACTAACCAGCAAAACAGGCAATAGGAAACGAGAATTGTTAGAGAAATTGGTTCTCAGACCCCTGGCAAGATTTCCGAGTGCTTGAATTGCTTCAACTCCAACTGCAATGTTTACATCTGTAATAAGCTGCAAAGTTCAAGAACAAAATGTAATCACAGGGTATATCACGTCTATTCTCATCGTTCCAATATACAGATGAGCGTGAATAATGTGGATGTGAGAACAAGAATATCAAACACAGTAATAATACAACTATGTATATAATTTATAATAATAATAATAATAATAATAATAATAATAATAATAATAATAATTACTCCATGTTCTATGTAAAAAGTGTCTTCGCATTTGTAAATTTCCTGGAGAAAGGTAATATTCATATATGATACTCCCTCTGTTTTTTAGCTCGTATATGCATTCCATATCCGTAAGTTTTTAGTTCTATATGCTCCCTAAATTAACAAACTATATCACACACCTTTCCTTGTGGGTCCTACCACTAAACCAAACAACACATCCTACAAACCTCCTAAAAAACCGTTCCAGAAGCTTGTACACAACCTAAAAAAGGGGAGGTTGGCCACATCCATTGCGCAAGATCAATTTGTAAATGGGAACTGAACAGGGATGCATAAATTGGTCTGTCTCCATCTTGTATCATTTTGTTTCTCCCAACTCAACTTAATAATAATCATCTCATCTTCTCCAGAGCACATCAAAATTATAAAAGCCTCAACATCAGAAGTATCCCAGCACAGAATATATAAATATTTGCATTGCATTGGTAAATAATATCAGTTCTACACATCACAGCACTTAACCAGACTTGCCATCGTCATAATTTCCCAATTAATTAGTTGGCGCAGAAGAGTAATCTGTCTTGTTAATCATCATGATCATCTTACCCTCCCTTAACAAGCACCACCATCACAATTACATGTACAAGAAGAATCTGCACCCACAAGCCATTACACACTACAGGCAATACACATCCAACGATTTAAAGAACAATTATACGGCAGCAATTATAAAATTGAGAGCGAAAAAAACAAGAATAGCTGCATGAGAAGTTCCTACTAATTTTCCAGTGGGTTCTTTGGGTACTAGTTACTTATCGGGTTGTAAGCAGAAGAAAAAATTATACAGAAAATTTTACAAGCGTACACAATTTTCAACAAGCATTGACAAAATACGAGATTTTCATGTTTGAGCACCATTGGAGTGTTTGCTAAACCCTACTAGAAAAGTGAGGATAGAAAGAGTTCACAATTTGTTCTCAAGGTTAGACTCAAGACAGCTAAGATCCTAATTCGACCTGATATTCACACTCTAGTGTGTTGAATCATGTGAATTTATACTTCCGTACGTCCATGCTTGAATAAATTCAAGGAAAAAAGCGTGAACTCAACATAATCATGCAAGTTTAAGACAACTAAACCATATCTAACCTTCTTAAGTGTTCGACAGACTTCAGAGAAATCTCCAGGGGCAATCCTTTTTGTAGATGCAAGCTTGGTTAATTCTGCGACAGCATCTTTTCTCTCAGACCACTTGGTAGCTTTCTGTAAGAAGAATAAGTGTCAGAAACAACAATGTATTCCATCTAGCAAAATCATAATTTCCTAATCTAGCAAAATTGCTACTCAAGAGGCTACTTACAACTCCTTCCCAAAATCCAGACTTCTCCAAAGGTGTCAGTATATCAACCGGATCAACAAGTTCGTACTCATCAATCTCCTGAGGAACTAAAAGAGAAGCCGTGCATCAGGCTAGAAAATACGTGTGATGGAGACCCAGATATATTACAATAGTTTAAATCCTAAATAGTAATTGCTTGCTAAGCACAAATTCTCATCTAGCCCGCATAGGACTCCTGCATACTAACAGAAAATGGAAAGATGCACAGTTCAAGTAAGCACATACCATCAACTGCAGCTTCTTCAGCAGGACCAGATGCCACAGCCTCAGCAACAGCTTCGGGTTCAGGCTCCTTGTCTTGCTCAGATCTAAGATACAATAAAGCAAAAAAAACATTCAAAAAAAAAAAAAAGGAGAAGGAGGAGACAAACAGACAGAACAACGAAAAAGATTATAAACAAAGCTGTACTTCACATTGCAAAAATATGAGCACCAGAAATTATCAAATACATGTAGTACTTGGTTTACACAATAAGCTTCAGCCCTCCGACATGATTAAATAGAACCCAAAGTCACCAGAAACTGATGCTCACAGTACATTTTTGTTATTAAAACGAATTGTTCATTGTAAACAAGCAGCGAGGAAGAGCACATGCATCAAGTGTAATCATATAATTGAGAATCACATGCCTAACATGAAACCTTGAGAATCATAAACCCGATAGCTTAGTTATTTAACACTAGAAAATGTTATTTTTCCCACTGAAACCACATGTCATTTCTGAAACATATTGGGATGGGGGCAAATAGTAATAATTCCAAGAAACAAAAAATTCAAAGGGCCAAGAGGCAGAGGGAGAAGGGATAACAGAAGAGCGAGGAAGATCATCACCTGATTTTCCGGGTAGGTTTCGCATTTCCAGTAACATTCACAAGCTCAGCCTCCAACTCTTTTTTCTTGAATATAAGAATGCATAAAAAATAATAATAATAAATAACTCTTCACTCGAAGAATATAATTAAACATAAAAGTAGTGAATACTCAAGTTTAACTAGACAAGCATACCATTGTATCTCTCATCTTTTCTAGCAATATTGATTTTACAGGATCTTTCCCAATCCATCGGCATAGTTCAACAGTCAGCCCTTTAGCCGAGGCACGAACATTCTGATCTTGATGGTCAAAAAGTTCAGGAAGCATCTTCAATATTCTTTTAGGAGGCACTATCTTTGACCCAAATTCACTGATTCAGTGTCAACCAAAATGTCATTGTCATATCAAATAAGGGAATGCTAGGAGTACTTTTAACGGAAATGGTGTGCACACCTTAACGCCTGAAACATGACATCTATTGCAGGAACAACAGCTTTGGCGACTTTATTCTTTATTGCTTTCTCCATAGCATCCTATACAAATAAAAAAAAATGTAATCAGGCTACACCCAAGATTGCAACAGGGACCAGAGAACTGCAACGTCCCAGGTAGAAAATAGTAAATAAATCATGTGTGAACAACGACTACAACTAGTCAGATGTAACAAACAAAAACCTGGGGCAGCACCTTTTCTAAATACTATTCACCATTTCTTACAAAACTTGGACCGTGATTCAGATAATCCCTATCTGATTATTGTAATAGGAAGTACTAAACATAGATAATTTTTCATTCACCTCTGGATCAAATTTTGTCTGCTATTTTAGCTTATTTTAAGCTGGTTAAAAGCACACTCATTTTTATGGTTCCGCTACAAATAACCACTAATCAATATTAAGAAAACTGTTGCAAAGAGGCACTAAAGAAGCTCCAGTTCTCAAAAGCAACATGTGCAACTTTTACGGGACCTCATAAAACTCAACAAACACCGATGCAAACTAACAATACATTCCCCAGATAGAATTGATGTTTGTCTAGCAGAATAGCAGGTTACTTTTTGTTCATTCTTCATTACTTTGGCAACACACCATCTAGAATGGTTGAGGGGTGCCCTATAACTTGAGCTGATCCATCAAATATAGTGCATACACTTGAAGAGAGCACCTGCTATCTCAGAACTAAGTGATCAAAAGCCATATCAAATGCCACTAGCTAAAATTATCCAAGAAAAGATCACCACTAGATAATTAAACTAGCTCTTTCACAAACACCAAACATTATTTTAACACATACCAGGAAAGCTTCAACAGCCTCCAACTCCACCCAAAGCATAAACACCGCCTGTGCCTTCTCCACCGTTTTCGGCCTTCCCGTCAAACATTTTGCCACTATTGCATCACATACTTCCTTAGCATACCTACAACATCAAAAAACCCACAGCAAATAACTAAGCATTCACTTCCTTAACCTCGAACTCACCACACACACACACAAATTCAGCAAACAACTCATAAACATCCACAATTCACCTTCCAGCATCAGCATCTGCAGCTTTTAAATATGCAATGAGGGCGTCCAGCGCCTTCTCCTGCACTGGCGCATTCGAATCAGCTACCGACTTCCTGAAAAACGGACCTACACAAACAAACCTCACATAAGTTTACCACATTCGCCTCAGATCATTCTACCACCTACAACTAGAATCACGAAAATCAGATCTATCCTAATCAAATCCCTCACCAAATTCTCTGAGCCGTGGATCCTTCGGATCCGTAATATCCCCACAGAGAGACGCCAAATCGATGTTGGCGTCATTCCTGACCTTCCAATTCTTATGCACCAACCGATCCTCCCATTGCCATTTCTTAGCTTCCTTCAATAACTTCTCATCCTCCGACGACATTTTCTATTCTGCTCTCGTAAAAGTAATAGATACAGAAATGAATCGGTCTCTGTAATAACCGACGTCGGAAGTGAGCTAAACAGCTCGGCTTCTCTCTCTCTCTCTGCCGAATGTAGCCGGCTAGTTTCGAATATTGAGGGTTGAGTGTTAATAGGGTACAGACGATAAATCTACAAAAATTATGATCTCCCTCTTTTTCTCTCTCTAGAATTCAAAAATAAAAATTCAAAAATGAAAATGGAAAAAAAATGAAACTGAAGAGTGAGGAGGCAAATTTTGAGTTTTACTACGTTTTAGGATTTGTGCTGATGATGATATACTCACTTCAGGAAACGGGGCAGTGCGTCTCTGCACGAACGAACAACAGATAAGCACGTGTCGTTTTATTTTCGGTTGAGCAGCGCGTGAGATGGAAGATATAGGGAGAGGGTGAGTGAAGAGATTTTCTCTGGTTGAGCGGTGTAATTTTTTTAGAGGGGCTCAGGTGGGGACCACAGGTGGGGTGGAGCGAATAGTAAACCCAAAACTCAAAAGTGGTCTCGTAGAAATGGTTTTTTTGGGGTGAAAAATCAAATTTACTTATCACTTAGTGGGACTGGGGCTTAATTAATTGTGATTATCAAAATAGTAGAATTGGTGCACCTTCAGTGTGGTTAGCTAGCTGGGTGCCCATAACTCTTCCTACCTCGTAGTAGTAATTAATAACATTCTCACCGTCCCAGATGAATCGTACCATTTTTGTCACTTTAGACATTCGATTAGAGTTACATCGTTTTATTTATCAGTCATATTTGAATGAGATTATTAATTTTTTACTATATTTGAATGAGATTATTAATCTCCCAGTAAAATAATATTAAACCCCACAAATAATATAACTCAATGTTCAACTTTTCTCCGTATTTTTTTGCCTATCATCAAATTGTGCAAATTACTCTAGGACGGATGAGTATTTTATTATTAAAGTATTACTTGATTCATCTGCTAGTAAGATTTCATTTAATTTTGTTGACTTTTAATCATTTATTCAGCTTTCCCTCTTCACAGAGTATTTAAGTCAAGTTTGACACCGATAACTAAGATCAGAAAACCGATTTGGTTGCAACAAAAATAGGCTTCTAAGAGCTTAAATACTTGAAGGATTTTTTTTTTTCTTGATTGCAGGTGGTGTTGATGTTGTGTTTTTCAATTTCTAAGTTTTTGTGTTTATAGTGACAAATAGTGTCGTTTGAATTTTGAATCCTTTGGATTGAAAATTTAGATCTTTGGAATGTCACTCCCACCATTGTAAAAGTTTATGCTTTATTGTTTTCTTCTTTAAAAGAAGATCACAGCACTCATATGTATTAAATGCATCGTACTATTTGGTAAATTCTCCTTGTTCTTTAGAGAATCAAACGGTAATAAAGCATTTCAGTAAGCATCACTTATTCAATGAGCCACTTAATAGAGAAGACTTCTCAGCGTGCTGAGTGTGTTTGCCTAGCTATTTCTATTTGTGAGCAAAAGTGGTTTTTTCTAACGTGTTACTTTGTGTGATAACTTAGTCTTCTCTTTTTAGAAAGACTTACGCTTAAGTCTTTTTGGTCATTTGAAAGATTGCTTTATGGAGAAAAATAATTTAGATGACTTGCTACATGTTGGATTGCTGCAACTTGATCTTGTATTCTTTGTTGATCACCTTGATGATGGGGGCTTCTTGTTGAAAGATCTTCAAAAACAAAAGTTACAGTGAAAACCTAACATCTTATACAAGTCACTAAGTATATCAATTAGCAAGCTTACTCTTTTACAATTTGTCCAAATTAGAAGTCAAGAGTTAAGAGTACCTAGCTAGCAAGCATTACTGTACTAAATAACCTTATGTTTATGTTGCTAATCAAAATACTAGATTCAAATAATAAGCGATCATTAGAAACATAATTATAATAAATAACATTGCCATAGTAATTAAAGAGAAAATATTATCAATATGTAGAATTCGTAATTGTATTGCAAAAATATCGAATACAATATCTCATCAAATTACAAGAAAGAAAAGGAAAGGTAAATTTAAACTGTAACGCCCCGGCCCAACGGACTGGAAGTTACGCTTGGGTGACCACGCACATCTCGATAGTATGATATTGTCCGCTTTGGGCCTAAGCCCTCACGATTTTGCATTTGTTTTTACCCAAATTGCCTCATACCAAGGAGATTGTGGTCTGCACATATATACCCTTAGTCCTTTTCACATTTAAGTGATGTGGGATATAAGGGTACTACAATCTACCCCCCTTAAATTCTCGACGTCCTCGTCGAGACTCAAGAGGGTACAAGCTGTCCCGGGACCAACCATTTGTGCAGGACTCTAGAGGTGGCCCCTACGGGCTCAAGAGCACTTACTTCCTGTAATTTCAGATGATCCCGCTCTGATACCACTTATAACGCCACGGTCCGGTCCAACGGACCGATAAGTTACGCAGGAGGGTACAAGCTGTCCCGGGACAAAACATCCGTGCAACACTATAGAGGTGGCCCCTCCAGGCTCAAGAGGTGGCTCCCACCATCGATACGGTGTAGCACCTTTCCCCGGATGGCACTAGTTTCTGCAATTCCGGATGATCCCACTCGGATACCACTTGTAACGTCCCGGCCCAACAAACCGAGAAGTTACGCATGGGTGACCACGCACATCTCGATGGTATGATATTATTCACTTTGGGCCTAAACCCTCACGGTTTTGCATTTGATTTTACCCAAAAGGCCTCATACCAAGGAGATTGTGGTCTACACATATATACCCTTAGTCCCTTCCACATTTAAGTGATGTGGGATATAAGGGTACTACATAAACTAAGGGCTTAAATGTAATTGGTGCTACTAGTACTCTTCTTGAGAGCTCACGAAGTCACCAAGGTTTTCTTTTGGGGTTTAAAGGTGTTTGAGTTGATCAGTTGATCTTGTTCTCCGGTCTTGAGTTGATGCCTTGAACTCGTACTACAAATGCCACCTTATATAGTGTGAAAATTCACCTACAATTCGATTCTTTCACATATTTGGAATCAAAAGTGGGAGGCGGTCGTTGTACCATGTGTGACGATCGCCTCAGCTTGTTTCAAAGGCAGTTTGGTCCAGGCGATCGTGTGCATGTTATCTTGCTATTATTTGATGGGCTTAGTTGACTTTTGTAAGAAAATATGGTTAGAATTACCCCTAGGGTAGTGCATAGTAATTTCAAAATTTTCTTAATTAGCATGCATACTAATTGATTATCTATGCTTCGTATATTGAAACTGCGAGATCCTCGGATAAATCGCTAGGATAACATGGTACGGAGTATATTATTTATTATTATTTCATATGGTTGAACATAGTCCTAGTTTTCTTAACATTATGTTTATTAACTATGCCTCTAACAGTAGGCGGAATCGTTGTTTTATGTTATCGCTTGAGCAATTTCGAAAATAATAATAATAATAATAATAATAATAATAATAATAATAATAATAATAATAATAATAATAATAATAATAAATATAAATTCGAACAACGAACTATTGAAAACTTAAATTTCTTCTCGGGAACGGAAGTTGGAAGAGAAGAAGTCAATGTCATAACAATATTATCCTATGCATGTGTAGACCTTGTTATTCTTGACCTCATATGCTTAAAATCAGTATCACTCTTGAATCACTTTTACTTAAGATTACTACAAAAATTTAGGTTTGATTCATGCATGTGTAGATCTTGAAATTATTGACTATTATTAGGCTCAGAGTTTTTCTTTAGAAGGTTATAAACTGGTCTAGAGGTTATAAGGTTGTCTAAAATTGTTTTGCATGTGTAAAATTTAGGTTGAAATGGTAAAAAGTGTTAAATTTTTCGTAGCCAAATGGTACTGGTTAGTGCCAATTTTACCAAAACTAGTAAAGTTAGGTATTTCTTAACACCGATTTTTCTGTGCCAAATAGAAACGTATAGGAAGACCTGGAACATGGAGTTTCTGTAAAATAGCATGTCATGAATTAACTAAAAATAGTACAAGTTCACGTTTCTGGAAAGGGTCTAAAACAGAGGAGTTCCACCATTTGTACAGTTTCAGGGTGTAAATGTATTTAAGCTGAACTTAAATTTTGGATTATACAAAGCTATGAGTTAGATAACTTTTGAAACCGGAACTAGAATTGTTCATTATTTCATGAATATTGTATAATTTTTTTGGTTTCATTACTGCCTGCTGGAGTGTTGAGTTTGTAAAAATGATTATGCTTAGCTCGCTAGGTATTATTAGGCCTAAAAGTAGGCATTGAGAAACTAATAAGTCACTCTATATCAATAAAATAACAACCTTATTTTTACAGTACTTTAATAACTCTGCAATTAATTATTTGTTAAAGGACAAACTGATGTCCAAAAGAGTTTGTAACTTTTCCACCATAAAAGGAGAGTTGTGAAAATTTGAGAATAGAAAATCAACTCAAACACATTGTTTGAAGTTATTAAAGAAAATTACACTCTAATTGGCAAGAAGTTAAAGCGTGAGGGTGAAAAACAACCCTTATGAACTTCTAAGCACGACCATGTTATGAGTTCATTCTATGAATCAAACCGTTCGGAAACCTAAAGAAACAAGTGAAATGAAATTATAAGCTTAATTTATGAAAGCCTTGAACATACGAAACCATACAAGAGGGTGGCAACCTCGATAAAAAGAGATCCCCACTAATTGGAGGGTGGCAACCTCGATAAAAAGAGATCCCCACTAAATCGAGGGCGGCAACCTCGTTAAAAAGAGATCCCCACTAAACCCGAGGGCGGTAACTTCGCTAAAAAGAGATCCCACTAAATCGAGGGCGGAAACCTCGTTAAAAAAAGATCCCGACTAAATCGAGCGCGGCAACCTCGTTAAAAAGAGATCCCCACTAACTACTAAGTCGAGGGCGGCAACCTCGTTAAAAAGAGATCCTCAATAACTGAGGGTAACAACCTCGTTTTCAAAAGAGATCTTTCCACTAACATTATAATATAATTTCAAAGAGTTTAAAAGAATAATGAAAACTCACGTATCACTAGTTGTGGCAAATCTATTACAAGAAAAATAAGTTTTTATTTTGGTCACACTCTTGGAAGAGATGCTTAGTATTACCTTTTTATTCCTTGTTATTTTCCTCAAGATAAATACCACCCCTTGAACCCATTGAGCTCTTTTGGCTCATCCCTCTTTTCTTAAAAACTTTTACAGATGCAAAAGTTTTCGAAAGGATCAGTGATGTTTCACCAGAAGATGACCAAAAATGAGAAGATCCTTGAAGAAGAAAGGATATGTTATGTCAATAAATAAATATTTTTAATAGTCTAGAACTTTTGGTGTGATCAAATTAGTACTTTTATGTAATATGAAGATTTAAGTGTCTGTATTAACTATAGACGAAAATGTTTTATTCGGTTTGTAATCCTTAACGGAGTTATAACAATATGATGAATGTTTTTAATTAAAGTATTACATGCTTGTATAACACCACAATCAGTTGGGGTGTTACAGAAACACATAAGAGTTAGAATACTTATAGTTGTTCGATGTTAGAACAACAAGCGATTTTACTGTAGGATTATGATCAACAAGATCTTCGTAGTAATCATCAAATCTTCTCCTTCGGTGAAGTTGAAGATCTCTAATTCTTCTTCTTGATTTCCTGCAAAACAAAGGTTAGATTTCAACTTTGTTTATCCTCAATCTTGGTATCCACGGATGGGTTAGGGCTCGTGGAGAATGCTAAGATATTTTCAGAATTGAATTCCTCCCGGTAAGATGGAGGTGGCGACGGCGGCTAAATGGATAGAGAGAGCTTCTTTTATTTTTTGTCTTACAGAGAATAGAATGATTAGTAAATCAGTATGCCTTCTCTAGCTCTCTAATGCCTCTATTTATACTATCTATTAGAAGGCTCTAGATAGTAAATAGAATCCTGAAAGTAATAAGAACTTCAATTCTTATTGCACTAGATAATCTCTTTATAGATTATTTTATGTTCACACTTAGGAAAAACTTGTTCATCAAGTTTAATTAATTAGGAAATTAGGAGTTCTCCTCCTCCCAATACCCAATCGGCCGACGCCATAGAAGAGGGAGTATCTGGGCTCAACTTTTGGGCCACATGCAAGTTGGGATATTTCAAATCCAATTTAAATATTGTCCATGTGCATATATTAATTCAATTAATTAATATATCATTTCAATTAAATCATAATTGTATTTCTAAAATACAATTAATACAATTAATATTTCGAAAATATTAATTTCGCCACAATCAATTATAATTAATCCAATTAATTATAATTCTTTCATAATACCTTTGACGAGCCGGCCCACCGCAAAGTGTGACACATATGGCCTCAATGTATTAAGCTAGATAAGACAGTTAGGCATCGTGGTATTCCCAGGCGATTCCATTTGCAATATTAGTGAATGAGAACGTTTGAGATATATAAACCTCAAAACTGCCTTTTCGTTGGGAAGCCTGTTGCACTCAATGCGACAATGGCACAATCATTTCATATGACTTACTCGAATGCACCTAGGATGCGATGATGTGTCTATCCCATTAATGCACTCATGGCGTCTTCAGTGAGTTGATTGGTTACCGAGATATATTTAGGACCATCCTAAATATATCTGTACGCTGACCAACAACTTCACCATATCAACTACGAACGACTTGAGTAGTGCTCTCATATTCTACCTCCAACGACCAACTACACCAACCCTATACATATTGTCAAGCACCCAACTGGACCGTATCTACCTCGCATTCGGGTGTAAGCATTGGTTCCATCCAAAGTACAGGACTCAATATATGTGATGGTAAGGACCTGAGAATCTAAGGACGAATAACATCACTTCCCTCAACTCCGGTTCCGATAGACACGTAGGTGTAGATCATATATTGAATGGGAGTTCCGGTGGATTCTTCCATTGTTCGAATTTCTCCTCGAACAACCACGCGCCATTATGGGAAATTCAGTAGAAAGCAAAGTTTTATGAGCTTTAATATGTCGAATTCAAAGAGGAGATTGTTGAGCGAGAGGAGTCTTAAGGGAAGAAAAAGAGTAGTACGATTGTGTTAGTGAGTGTAGAAGGAAACAGAGAGACAAATCAGCAAAAAAATCAGGGGTAGCGCGTATTTCACACGCGACTTTCTTCATTATATAGAGGTAATAAATAATTAATTTAAGAGTAATTTATTGTTGAATTTCGTAAAAACACTAATCATATGAAACTTTTGTTGGAGCGGAGAAAGCAAAGGAGTATACATTCTAGGAAGGAGTATCTAATCTAATATCTATAACAAAATGGACCTCTTAAATCAGGTCCGATTGTATAATTGTACCAAAAGTATAAGAATTGATCTAATCTAAACAAAAAACCCAATACGTGATATTGCGATTCCACATCATTACACCTTGCTGAATTCATTAAACTAATGTTGAATCACATGTTAATGGAAAATTATCAATGGACATGTCCTCCACCTCGGTCTTCTTTTACAAATGATCTTAATTAGTTTTTGAATTAGCAACTAGTAGTACGTCGGTAGCAGACATAGCAATTTTACCTTTTGGAGTATGATGATTAACTTGCCAACCTTTCCCTTAAACGATAAGGTTTGAATTTCATTAAACTTCAAAATAATGCACAACTAGCTTCGACTAGGCCTAATTTTCAATTGAACCTGCTTGCTTTCGTTGACCACGTACCAGCGATGCATGTTTATCTTTTTTCTTTTTTACGTTTTCACAATCAGTCAAACTCAATTCTAAAAGGCATTTGAATTATTCTTCAAAACTCCAGGAAATTAAGCCCTTTGTTTTAAACGTTTTTTTTTCACAATTACGTTTTCACTTGGTCTACTTTCACTTTAGTAGCAGTTAAAGGTTAACATGACGCAAAATCGGAGTTTTAAGGTGGTCTAGTGGAAGGGAGTTGAGACTTGAGATAGTGAAATGAGAGATGCAGAGCTTAATCCTTAGAGGAGACATAAAGCGGTTTAGGTGTGGAGATATAAGGTGGTTTATGATGTTGTGTAATATATATTAGTGTAGGAATAGTTGTAATATTTGCCGTTAAAAAAAAAAGGACGCAAATTCATATCAGAGACCAACCACCAGATTAGTGTCGACGTGTGGTAGGTAGCTGAAAGAAATAGAAAATTGTTACACCTATACTAATAGAGATAACAATTTATTAATGCATAAAAGAAATTTCTCTGAGCTATTAATTTTTACATAAGATCAAATTATACAACGGCCTTTTTATTTTTATTTTTTGAAATGGCAAATTACAACTACTACACTACTATTATAGAATATCTCAAACCACCTTATATCTCCACACCTAAACCGCCTTATGTCTCCGTTGAGGATCGAACCTTGCACCTCTTCCTCCACCTACCTAACTCTATTCCGTTGGACCACCTTATAACTTCCATAACGACCCTTTTATTTGATCGATTCATAATTTGTACTTAAAGAGTTAAGACGGTGTGATGGCTTACAATCGCATGTAATTAATAATACCCGAAAATAGTGTATTGACAATGGCGTGATAGCATGCACATGCACATATGATGTCAAAATAATTTGGAAAATAGACTGCTCTAGCGGCTATCATTTTGATGCAAAATCTTGGAATTTATCTTTGTTGAAACTTGTATATATACGTGCAACTTTTTTTTTGTCACATCATGTATTATATGTATCTCTTCTAATAATAACATGGTTAGCATCATCTAAAGCAATGGATCCCGAAATGCTGCTGTGCCAGTACAAGTCGGTGGTTCAAACTTGAAACAATTTGCTTATAATTAGTAAGCTCCTTACGTCAAGAACGTACATTGATCGAGGAGAGAACATTTGGAACAATTCAATTTAGGACAATCTATCTTTTTACTATGACTTTCTCTGCCAAGATTCGTTGATAATTCCATCTAATTAATCAAACCCCACAACATGCTAGCTAATAAACTACTAGTCTTACCGTAGAAATAAAATACTAGTCTTACAGCCCTATCCAGTTCAGACATTGTACTATAAAATACCAATCCATGAACGTTCACAAACCTTAAAACAATAACCAATCACATGGCCTCTTCCTTTATCCCTCTCTCCGGCACCTCCACCGCGGCCCCACCTTTCACCACCTCCACCGCCACCTCGCCTTCCAGCTACTTCCTACTCAAACCAAAACACAATATCCCTACGATCAAAAAGCCTAGCAACTTACGCAAAATATCTTGCAACTCTAAGCAAAATAATAGTCCCGAACCATCATCGCGTGAGAAATTCGACAGGCGAAATGTTCTCATAGGCGCTGGCCTATATGGAGCCGCTGCTCTTACCTCCTCCCCTTTTGCGTTTTCAGCCCCTATATCCGCCCCTGATGTCACCAAATGTGGCCCTGCCGACTTACCCCAGGGTGTCACACCCACAAACTGCTGTCCTCCTCTCACCGAAAACATCGTGGATTACGTATTCCCTACCCCTCCAACGACGTTACGTGTTCGCCCTGCAGCCCACTTAGCCGACGAGGCCTACATTGCCAAATTCAACCGTGCTCTCCAGCTAATGCGTGACCTTCCAGACACAGATCCACGTAGCTTCACGCAACAAGCAAACGTCCACTGTGCTTACTGCGACGGGGCATACGATCAGGCAGGGTTGCCGAACCTTGAGCTCCAAGTCCACAACTCATGGCTATTCTTCCCATTCCACAGGTAGCATTGAAAGAATTTAACCTGATCTAAAATCTTGAACTTATAGAAAGGTGTGAAATTGATCCGTTTATATACTAATTCTATTCTATTACAGGTACTACCTCTATTTCTTCGAGAGAATCTTAGGGAGCCTTATAGATGACCCTACATTCGCAATGCCATTCTGGAACTGGGATGCGCCTGGAGGGATGCAACTGCCAGCAATGTACGCTAACCCGAACTCAGCCTTATACGACCCCCTTCGCGACGGAAACCACCAACCCCCGTTCGTGGTAGACTTAAACTTCAACGGATCCGATCCAACAACCACACCCGAACAACAAATCCAGAGAAACCTGACGATCATGTACAGGCAAATGGTGTCAAACTCCAGAACTCCGAGACTTTTCTTCGGCAGTCCCTACAGACGTGGTGACGACCCAAATCCAGGAAGCGGGTCGATCGAGAATCTCCCACACGGGCCAGTTCATGTCTGGACAGGCGACCGGAACCAACCGAACTTTGAGAATATGGGTAACTTTTACTCGGCGGGTCGAGACCCGATATTCTACGCGCACCATTCGAACATAGACAGAATGTGGAGCGTGTGGAAGACGCTAGGAGGGAGGAGGCAGGACATAACGGATCCTGACTTTCTTGGAGCTTCGTTCCTGTTTTACGATGAGAAGGGGCAAATGGTTCGGGTGAGTGTTAGGGACTGTTTGGATGAGGCGAAGCTGGGGTATAGTTATCAGAATGTGGAGATACCGTGGCAGAGGGATAGTGCGAGGCCAACTCCGAGAGTTTCGTCTCTTGTGAGGAAGCTGAAGAAGCTTGGGAGAGCTAATGCCGCTGATACTCACGTTCTTCCTGCAAAACTCGACAAGTATGATTTACTTCACTTAATTACTAATTACTGATTTTATTTTCTTTTAAATACTACACCATTGAGAATTGAGAATTGATTGTCTAACTTAATTAAGTGGTTCTGCCGCTGATAGATAAAGAAGAGCAAGTTTTAATAAAAAAAAGTGTTTTACATGAATGTAAAACTGATTAAGCTGTTTAAATGACCTAATTAGCCGCTTAGGTAATGCAAGCAAAATTAATTTTACAATAAATCATCAACGTAAAACAGTTTTTATTAAAAAGTTGTAGATAATGAAAATGTAGAAAACATACTACATTAAAAAATGAGAAAAGAACAAAGAAGAAAAAAGTTGCTAACATTTTGACTAACTTCAATTTTACAAATGAATTTTAAATTGTAAAATATTTTAATGTGTTAAAAGATGAACATTATTTGTTGCATCCGTTTGGATTATTGTGTGTTTAGCAACGCAATAGTATGATTGATTACTTTTGAACGTGTTTAAAAATTATGATTTTTGTTTAAGCGGCTAAAAATTATATTAATACAAAGTATAAAGTATTAGAAAAAAAATCGGTTCCAAATACAAATTACAAATACACAGAGCCTAAACCAAAGTAAAATACAAGTATCTCAACCAAAAAAAAATAAAATCTCCCAACCTCAAAATAATACACCAATCAAAGTGGACTAAAAGCTTTCAAGAAGAACCCGAGGATGCAACGCCACCAAACATATTGTTTTGTCTCATATGATTTATTATTACCTACCGCTTGACTATTTTACTTAGCGTCATGATTTTTTACTTAATTAACGTGAATCCGACTATGTTGATCCACTAACTACAGTAATATACTTTATCAGTATAGAACTTTAGATAATTAATCACATTTGTGTTGACTTTGTAAAAATTTGTTTGTAACTAATTAATTAATTAATTAAGATTTGGTTCAATCTCTCCGTAAACAAATTCGATCCGTATTAAATTTTCATTTGATTGACCTAAAGAAGCTGAAACCAGTCACGAGTCAGGAGTGCAAGAGAATATAAAAAATTAATATAAATGATTAATGATGAGATTTTGTGTTATTTTGGGCAGATCGATCAAAGTAATAGTAAAGCGGCCAAAGAAAAAGAGAAGTAGAAAGGAGAAGGATGAGCTAGAAGAGATACTGGTGATTGAAGGAATTGAGTTAGATAGAGACGTGTACGCTAAATTCGATGTTTACATCAACGATGAAGATGATGTTGTGACGACTGAAGAGAACACTGAGTTTGCTGGCAGTTTTGTGAATGTGCCCCATAAACATAAACATGGGAAGAAGATCAAGACTCAGTTGAGGTTGTCTATTACAGACATTATGGATGATTTAGATGCTGATGATGATGATCATGTCTTGGTCACTTTGGTTCCCACCAATGAAGGTGATGCTATCAAGGTCCATCGTATCAAGATTGTGCTTGATGATTGATTCATTGTATTCAATCCTCCTTTTTTTTCGTTTTCCAATAAGTCTCAACAATGTGTTGTTCATTCTCTTTGTTTGCGAGAGGAGTCGATGTTTCTTCTTTACTCAGTTATTCCACGCTTTGTAGTCTGCTAATTCTCATTGTATTGTTGAAAAATAAGAATAATCACCCCTTGAATTATTCAAATAATGACGGAATTGCTTTTTGTTACCATACGTTTGAAACTTTGAATAAATAATGTAGGCGTTCTTTGGGGTAAAAAAATGTGTTCTACTCGGATCAAATGGATAGTTACTATTGAGTATTCATTTAAGGTTTTCTACCAAGATCGAGACCTTTATCCAACTTAGCGGCTGGATCTCGTGTGACCGGATTCACATAAACCATGTAACACCTCATGCGATTGTTTTGTAGGGTTGCTGATAATAGCTAAATTCGATGTTAGGGTCAAGTGCAGTACACTTCTAAACACATTTCAGGTGGATTCCATATGAGAGATGTCATATTTGTATTCAACTTTTCGAGGTTTCAGGTGGATTCCATACGAGAGATGTCATATTTGTATTCAACTTTTCGAGGTTGACTTGGCCTAACATCCAGCAGCCATTATAATCCATACTCTCTGTATGTATATATAGTCCGTATGAAGGAAGACAGATGACCGAGTTTCCACGAAAATATACTTGCAGTCTTGCAGATATTCCTGCAAGACTGTCCAGCAAGCAATTTGTAAAAAGCCACATAGAATTGTCAATTAGGCCGAGGATTAGCTTGATCAAAACAGGCGCACAACCTCATCTACCACAGTATATGAAATAAGAAATTAGCAGATCAATTGGAACCCCAGTTGCACCGTATTTAAATCTTCCTAATATTGGTTCGGTTTTGGTGTCTCTGATGATGTGTAGTTGATACATGGGCTACACTTTACAGACATAACAGTCGAAGTTAAACGCACCAGCAATTGGCAATCTATACTTTACTGACAGAATGGTCCAGAACATGACATATTTTCTTTTGATTTGGGGACTGAGAAAGATGGCTTGATGGAGGCTTGGAGCTACTTAATTATGTACTAGTACTACCCTGAAACCTTGGGAGTTCTTGGAGGAAACCTTTACCTGGTTTTGGACTACCCTGAAACTACACTACTCTGCTCAAGATGTCAACATGGGGCGGAGATAGGGGTGCGGGAGATACAGCGGGGGCTGGCGAATAATCTAAAACAACTTACATTTGAATTGTGAGTATCTGCAGAGCTTGTTTCATACTTATCTAACATAATAGCTAGATTAGTGGCTATAATCATGTCTACAACACAAGTGCAGAACCTGAAAGAAAAACTAAACTGAACAACGCATGTACATCCCACTGTGACATGTAAAACTTTAAACTTTTCACAATACTTCATCATCATGTAGTATACGTTTTTACATACAACCATAATTGCACAATAAACCTAGTATCTAACTGTATATAAGTACTTATTATTACACATCATGTATCAAACCTGTTGTTCGTTTGTTCAAGATACACAACCATGACACCGATTGGGGATATGAATAAATGAATATACTCTTCCACGGAAATAAAGTAATCAACCAAAAATTTACAAGTACGGTGGAGCTCAGCGGGGGTGATGATACGATGATATACAAAAGTATCTTGGGCTTACGGTTTTGAAGCTGAGTTTAGACTGTGAGCCTTCTTGAGTTGCTCTTGTCAAGCTTCGAAGGAGCTGCTTTGCTTCCAACTGGAACTTTCTTGGATGCTGCGCCAGTCGAACCACTAGCAGCAGTTCTCTCAGCGATTCTCTTCTGGCGTTCAAGCCGTATTTCTTCCATTCTCCTACGTTCCTCTTCTTCCTGTAGGATAAATAAATCAGAAAAAGTGTCAAACAAAGGTGACTTTCTTGTTCGAGATAATTGTGCAAGCTGTGTAACAACACAGGTTTTTGTGCTATCAGCCATTACTTGACGCAAAAGTTCAGGGAGTCTAATATGCAAGCACTGAAAATGAATTATCATTTCAAGTATACGAGTACTATACCTTCTGAAACTTGCTCTTCTGCATCATGGACTTGTTTGCTGGAGGCAGCTTCTTGCTCTTGGACAGATAATCCAACCTACTCTTTGAAACTATGGTTTTCGATTTCGCATCCTTGGCTGCATTTTTGCCGACTGCACCTGCACTTTTCTTGCCACCAGCATTTTTACCATTTGTGGGAGAATCTTCAGCATGACCATTCGCTTTAGCTGCAGATGCTTTCTCAGCCTCATTGAAAGAAATTTCGACTTCATAATCCATTTCAGGTGTCCACGATGCCCCAACAGATTCCTGTGACTCTCGCACAAGCATCATACAGAACTCATCAGTCTCAACAGATTTGGATTTTTCAGGGGCAGAATGAGTTCCATTAACACTTCCATTCCTATCAATGTCAGCCTCCATGCCAAGGTCAGTTCTCCAGTTAGAAACATAGGACTCATTAACTGCCGGTCTAGATTCGATAATGAAGGAGTCATCTATCACAGCAGCTCTTGCTGCTTCTTTCTGAGTAATATCCCTCTCGTAGGATAATGTGTCTAGTTTAGTCTCTTGTGCAACTGAACCTCCGGAGGAATTTGCAACAAACCAGTCTTCTCCACTCCGGTTTCTTATATTGGATGATTCCATGGAGTAATCTGGAAGACTTCCCCTTGACACTTCTGAATTCTTTTGAAATAATGCATCTTCACCTTGTGAAATTATTCTTTTTTCACTTGGGTTAATGTATTCACCATTCCCAAAGTCCACCATGTGACCTTTGCTTACACTCTCTCCGTTTCTCTGAATCACGAGAACAGAATCATCAGCAGTCAAATGTTTCATTTTACCTTTCTCGGATTCCAAATACAAATTGCCGGTCTGGTTTGAGAGCCCATCCATGGAATTTCTCATCACGAAATGTTCATCCATTGATTTGTTACTTTCATTATGAGTCGACTCATCACGACTCATGAGTAGATCCTGAAAAGCACCCCATGCACCGTTTGTCTTTTCTCCCTCCGAATTATTAACACCAATCTCATCAACATAACCATTCGATCCATTTTGAGGAACAGAGCCCCACTTCGCTCTACTTTTGCGTGTTTTCGGGACCCCATGTTTATCCAGAGATGCCACTGCATTTTCTACCCCTTCTCTGATGGAAGATTCATCAAGTGACAAATCATCATCTGAGGCATCACTCTCATCCCCGTTGCGCCTAGTGATGTAGTTTATGTTGCGAATGACAACGGTCTTCGAAGTCTTTTTCTTGTTTCTTTTATGCCCTTTCGATGAATGCTTCTTATCATGCTCTCTCTCTTCCTCTGAATCAGTTTCTGTATAAGAGTCACTAGATTCAGTTTCTTCATCTTCTTCATGCGCATCTGATCCATTTGCATCAACTGATCTCTCTTTTCTCCTCGACGTTTTATGATTTTTCTGACTTTTAGATGGAACGCCACCTTGTGCTGGCCAACCCATCTGCCCGGCATAATATTGCTGAGCTGGATGCATGCCAGGGAAAGGATAACCTTGGTATGGAGGCATAGGTCCTTGATAATTGTACATATACTGGGGAATTTGATTCATCCAAGGCACTTGTTGCTGCGCGTTTGGTGTCTGCTCTGTTGCAGGATTATTTTCTGCAACATGATAAATAACAGTTATGGTCAAAACGTTATCCTCAAAATACCATCATTTAATTACTGAAAGAGGGATGTTTCATAATACACTGCTACCCATGAAAGTCCGGAAATTACTTATCCCCCAGATGGTTTTATATATAATATATGTATATAATGCATCCATGCAGATACAAGGAAGTGATTTGTACCAGACTCCTTAGTATTATGCATCTATGCTTTCTCCACTGGTTCGCTTCATTCATTTCCATTCTTAGTAATAACGAAAGCATAGACAAAAAGAACAAAAAAAAGTGGAGGGAGTTGGCTATGTCCTACAGAAAACTAAAGAGTGAGATGTAAACAAAATACGACAATGGATACTACTCGAACATAATGCTTTCTATAGGGCACTTCAAAGATACCATGCACTTAACTTCACAGAATTTTTTTGTAAGAGCACCTCAAGGCTTAATCTTTCCATGTATAACGAATTATTATTTATTACTGGTCAATATTTCTACGGACAGGAACAAACCTACTTTGCATTGCTTTATGCTCTTCGATTTGACTCAGTGACAGAAAACTGGCCGTCCCTCAAAATAAGAACACACGTCCAAGACATGATTAGACACTTTAACACTACTTCCCCCCTACTTGTCAAATCTCCAACAAATTTACAATATCATGTTTGACCAATCAACAATTGATTAAAATCTCAATAATACATAACTATAATAGAACTTGCAGCTTTTAATATCATGCAAGACACTAAAGAAAAGAAGTGCAACATGCCTCGTTTAAGCTATACTATGCAGTAATGTAATGTTAAGACTTTTTTAGCATCACTAACTTGTAGTCATTATGCCTTAACAGAGAAATGATATGCTAGCAGGCAATGCAAATATGTACCTTTGCTGCTATCAGAATTTCCTGACACGGCAGTTGCATCAAGTTCGGAAGAGGCAGTTCTCATGAGTGGGAGATCACCCGCTAGCATAATTCCAGATGTTCCCAAATATGAAAGGTCAGGCATAGGGTAAGCTTGTACTGCTGCTAATTCGCCCATCCACTGATCATCCTTATGCTTTTTCTTGTATAGCTCTATGAAATCGGTGCACGCCACTCTAAATGACCAAAAGAGAAAAAAGAAAAAAGAACTTAGAATTTACAAGTCCGACTTGAGCCTTCTAATTTTGCACTAAAGATAAAAAGGTCTGTCTGAATTTGAGACAGGGAGCTCCGGCTTCCTAGACTTGGCGTCAACAGAAATAGAAGGCATGGATATCAATTAAACAATAAAATAAAAAAATCTTGTGTGTTCCAACAAAATTCTTCTAACATACAATTTTGTTGCTTTTATCAATTTGGAGGCTTCTGACCTAAACATTGAGTTACAAAGCATTCCCTCTGTCCCACTCCCACGCCCATTGTCCCATATTCTTTATATTGTCCTAATACAATTGTCCTGTTTCCCTATGTTTGGCAAATTGTAATTCCATGTGCACTCAGAGTCTCAGACATTTGGGGGCCACATACTCCATATCAACTTATTATTCCAACTAGTTTTAAGTTTTACCTTATACCTTAATCTCCGTGCCCAAAACCAAATGGGGCATTGGGATGGAGAGAGCTAGGGGCATTTGGTGTGGGGCGGAGGGAGGGGCATTAGATGTGGAATGGAGGGATTATTGGTTATTGGCTTATTGCTTTGGATTTATTGTGTTTAGCTTCAGAGGTTCAAAACCTTCACAAGTGGTATACGAGGATATACTTGCACATATAACGGTTGCAGAATAGTTTAAAGGCAGCAATGCTAATGAAACAGTATAGGGCGACCCTTGGTGCATCAGTAAGTAGCTTGGCTAGTCGCCTGTCAGTCATAGGTTCAAACAGCCTCATTGTAGAAATGCAAGAGTAAGGCTACACACATATTACCCCACCCCACAAATCCAGGGAGCGCTTAGTGCATACGATAAGCCCTCGTAATGCTGATGAATCAGTTCAAAGCATGATACTGAACTTAATATAAAATTTGGGAGAACTAGAACTAGGACCTTAGACGTGAAGCACCAAATGTGTCAGCGAAGCATATAAGATCATCAATTGTATCCATCTCATATCCTGCCACAACTGCACGTGCGTAAGCCATGGCTTGCTCTTTCACTAGTAATGCTTTCCGTGTGTCCATAAGACGTTGAAGACGGATCCTTTGCAGAATAAAGAATAAACAAGTCAGCTTTTAGACTTTAGAGTATAAAGATACAATGCTTCATATTATTTAAAATGAGGGATCAAGTACTTGGAATTTTCTTCGACTGCAACCCCATCAACTTCTTCAGAGTTTATCTAGAAAAGCCATGAAAACTCAATTTAGAAACAAAACTAACAGAACGTTTTCTTGTTGTTGCGTTTAACTAGAATACCTTTGAGGAATGGCTTGATTTCTTCGTGGTGCCATCAGCAGCTGTCAACACCATCAGATGCAACGAAATTGTAGATTTAGACAACATACAAATAAATTGTAAGGTGACATCATGATTGTGTACAGGGACAAAAAAATGAAACGAGACATGCAAGTTTCAATGCTAGTATGTCATCGGATGAGCCAATCGTTACTTGTTTAATAATTCTGCCCATCCAAGCCAACCGTTACTTGTTTACTAGTTCTGCCCATGCACACAGCATACTGCAAAAGTTTTTTAATAATATATGATGCAATTACTGTACCTTCCCCCTCCTTGTCATTGATTTCATTAGATTGAACTGAACTCTCAATCTGCAAAATTTCTTTCTCTAACCGTATGATCCTTTCAAGAATTTCAGGGGTGCTCACAAATCGCACAAATCTGCCACACGAGAGAAACAAACAATAATCATTTGTTTGATCAAATCTCACATCAAACTGCAACATTTCCAAGATTTGATCATTACAATATAAGCTTTCAATATCATATTAACTTGCAACAAACAAATAGAAATGCAATCATCCCCCATTAATTATCCACCTACATATTAGTTTTTCACAGATTAAACAAATCAATTCAGCCTGTTTAGAATTGCAAATATACACTGAACCTACTCTCTGGCCTGATCGCTTTACCCTCAGAGCAAACACATTTTGATTAGCTGAAATCCAAAACTAATAGTGTCCTCCATCATAATAAATCTCATCACAAAACAACTACCCAACATTTCCACTGTAAACTCACCATATCAACTATTTACCACATGACCATATACAATCTGGATCAGTATCACAAGCACACCAAAACAATCATGAAGTACAAGAACAAGAACAAATGACAGCTGAGATTGCATTGCACACAACATTTTCGATAAAATTCCAACAGAAGAAACTTCATTACCTCTGAAAGGTGGCCTTAGTGAACCACTCCGCATCCTCATCAGCTTCAGGTAAACGAAGCTTAATCGAGTACCCACCTTTAGAAATCTGATCTTTGGCATACTTCAAGTGAGAAACAAAAGGATCCACTAGCCCAGATGCTAATTTCTCACTTCTCTTCCCAGAAAACACAACAAGATCACACCTTCACCCCAATCCAACACAGACCCACATCAAGAAACACAAAACCCAAATCAGCATCTCATCCAAACCAATCAAATTCCACAAAAAAAAAAAAAAAATCAACTAAAAAAAATGTACTACCTTGTTCTTGTGGGAGTGAGCTGAAAAAGAGCATAATCAAGAATAGTCTCTGGATCCATGTTCAGAAACTGTAACGGAAGGATTGTGAAAAAGGGATATGGTGGTGATGGAAGGGTTGCTAGTTCATGGTGTAAGAACGTGACATTTACAAGTCTTTTTTGAGGTTCTTCTTCTTCTTATGAACTGGAACAGAAAGAGAGCCAGCTAGAAGTGATGGAGCTACACATGTGAAGTGTGTGTGTTTTTGTTTGTGTTGGTGTGTGAAAGAGTAGAAGCAATGCTTCTTTATTCGTCCATTTACATTATTGTGGCCCACTATTCTCCCACTATTATTATTCTCTACACCACTCTATTTACTTATTTAACCAATTTAGTCTTAACTCTTAATCATTGTTCTTCCTTGTTTAATTATGCTTTTCTTTTCTCTAGTTATGATGTTTACAAATTACAATTTACAAGTATCATCATTTATTATTATTCTTTATATAATTAAAATGCAAGTGGAGTGTAGTGTACCATAATAAGCCCCATAATAAATTGTTAGTAGTAATATAATTTATATTTTAAGTTGAAGTTGCAATAGCTTTTTTCAAATATGTAAAACAAATGATAAAAGTGGATAATATTATGGTAATTCTAATTTTGTGACAAAAATCTTCTACTAAAAAGTAATGGTGGGGAGAAAAAAGGTAATATTATCCGTTTCTTTAATAATTTGCATCAAAGAAAAATTCGAGAAATATCTCAAATAGAATCTTCAAGTTCAAATTCTCAGCTTATGCTAGTTTTAAGTTGATCTATCTTAACAACCTGGAGTAGTAATTAGTTTAAACATTGATGGAGTATACCATATACATATAGATATATACTCTTTAGATGAATATAAAAGTTTATTATACATTATTAGGAAGAATATAAGTATGAGAAGTAACTATCACAAAAGGAAATAGAAATGGCTCGGAGCAATTATTAAGACTAGCCATCTAATAAAGATAATCGTATTAATTTCACTAGTGGCCAAAACAAATGAACCACCAAACTTCACTACTATAATATTTTTATTTAAAAAAAATCCTCAACAAATCCACCGACGAGGCCTACTTCAAATTGCAAAAGATCATCTCTAAACTCTCTTAATAGTTTTTCCAATAATTAAAAAAAATAAAAATTAGTGAATGTCATTACTCGTATAAATAACTAAATTTTATAATGTTTTACGAGTTAAATTTTATATGTGGAAAGCATGCATATTTGAACTTTTTTGCAACAAATTATAAAACTCCAAAGTTGAGAGTTCATAGTCCTGTACAGACTAAAAAGAATTTATTTTACATTCGACAAATATCAATTAGCTTAAGACTCAAGTTTATTGATGAGATGCATGGGAAGTAATCCTTGTTAATTCATGGTTGATTATATAATTGCATGGAACAACCTTATACTATATTAGTAATTGCGACAACAAAACGTAGCTCAGTTGGTAAGCTGTTGCTTCGCCTGTCGGGGGGTTCGAGTCACTACAGAGGTAAATGGAGAACCATTATTTATGTCCGGTTAAAAAAATAAAAGAATAATTGCATAATAAGCTCATTATGTCCTGTTTGAATGGCCGTTAGAGGTTGGTTAATTTTTATTAATGGTAGTATAATGTTGTTACGATGATGCATCGGGTTTAAAAAATGTATTGAAGATATTTCATTAGGTATTTTAAATGAGATGGTGTAGTTGGGTTGTCGTTGTCGATGATAATATACCGAATTAGCCCAATTTGATGAAAAGTCTAATCTCAAATGAATCAATTGATTAGATCATTGACTTCCTAACATCCATTTCAACATCTTCCGATAATAAATGATGGCTATATGTTGTTTCCTATATTCTCTTTTTGGGTATTCTCTTTTTTTTTGGGGGGTGGGGACGAAAACATGTCACGCAGATGCAAAAGGATATTTGCAAAGAGCAGGAACTAAAATGTACTTCGTATTAATATAAGTATTTTAAAATACATTATACACTGCATGAATGAATTTCTGTAATTTATCACTTATGAATAAAAATTGTTGCGATTAACTTGGCTAGCTTACATCAGTTACATGATTAAAATATCACGGCGGTTTGTGGATTTAATTTATCCAATACACACACAAAAAACATGTCACGCAGATGCAAAAGGATATTTGCAAAGAGCAGGAACTAAAATGTACTTCGTATTAATATAAGTATTTTAAAACACATTATACACTGCATGAATGAATTTCTGTAATTTATCACTTATGAATAAAAATTGTTGCGATTAACTTGGCTAGCTTACATCAGTTACATGATTAAAATATCACGTCGGTTTGTGGATTTAATTTATCCAATACACACACAAAAAATAATGGACGTAAATTCCAACTCATTTAAAAAAAAAAAAAATCAAATAGCAGAATTAAGAAAGCGATAACTGATAACACATGAATTACATTACTCTACTGATGATGTTTGTTTCTCCGCTCCATTTAGGCAGCTTAGCCTATCGTTAATAAATAAATTCGTGGACCTTTTAAGTTGTGATTTGGTCCATGTGGTTAAAAAGTCAAACAAAGGAGGAAAAGAAAATACAAGAAGAAGAAAGATATGCAGAAGTGTATTATACTGCATATAGTAAGTAGTAGTAATAAGATATGATTGATTTTGCTGCATTTTGCTTGTGATGGAAGAGAAGAACCACGAAAAGTTTGGATCATATTCATTACAACAACTTTGCAGAAAATCATATTATTCAAGTGTGGCTCCCAAGTATTCTTGAGATCCATTTGATTTGCACCCGTTTCTTTTGCAAGGTCAAATGATCACATTAATCGCGAGCTTACCGTACGATTACAAATTACGATATAATAAAATAAATAAATAAATAAATATATATATATATATATATATATATATATATATATATATATATATATATATATATATATATATATATATATATATATATATATATATATATTCATAATTTTACGCTTCCATTTTCTGAACTAAAACAACCTCCAATCACTCAAACCCTCAAACCATAGAGATTCATCCACAGCACGACCACCTTTTGTAGTGTTTGTGTAATATATTATATTTATGATCCACAAATTTACATAGTAAAAGAGCTCATTTTTTTTAGCTTTAACGAGCCGAGCGCTCGCGATTAATGTGATCATTTGACTAGCCGATCACGACCAACTCAATATTTCTGACGAGTCAACGATCATATCGAATCGACTCGTAAACAGCCCTAGCCGTGCCAATATAATTTTACTTTACTCGAATTAAATTATACCATACCATACCATTGGAGAATACAACATTCGATCCATTTAGTATTGTCCGAATGGTATAGTGTTAATTATGAGGCCATCATGCCATATGGACAAAACTTTTCTGGAAGAACTACTTCAGTGTGGTCTCTCAAAAATACTAGCTATTTCCCCGCCTCACCCCCAAACTGTCCATTTACTTTGTTGACTTTTTTGAGTTTCTATTTGACTTCCAATTAATCTTAAATATTACTGAAAAAATAATTGTCTAACTTATAGTATAGTATGAAAGTGAAATCTTATAGTTTTATAATAAATTGTCAAACTCATAATAAATTGTCAAATAGAGTCTAGTCTGATAAACTGGTCGAGGGAAGGCCCTTTTTAGGGCCCGATTCTACGTGAAAAGTTGAGAAAACAAATAAATAGTTAGATGTGGGTGGGAGGAAGTACGAAACAACAATATCATACTACTGGAAAACACAATCTGGTATTCTAGTGCATGATAGAAGAAGATGCTCAGGTAGGTGGTAACCATGCACTACTACGTACTAGTACTATTTTCTCTCTGATTTTGGATCTTCCTATCTTTACTTCCCATACATGATATATTTCTCAGACTCCCAAGTCCTAACCAAGACTATCTTGCTCTTTAGTAGATCTGTCTGTAAAGCATGGCATAGTATCAATGTATCATCACCCACTGATTTTTCCGAAACCTATAAGATATATTCTAACATTACACTTCCCCTCTTGTACTTTCCTTCCACCGCAAGCCAAGATGAGTGTTTCGTTGTATTTTCTGATAACCTGGGGTACTGTTTACAAATGTTACCCAATCAACAGAAATTTTTTTATTCAATAGAATTTTTTTTAAGTTGAACCAATAACACATTTAAAAGACTTTGTTAAGGTAATAAGGTTATATAACTTATATATGTCTCTCACGATATTCTAACACTTCAAATACACCAGCCCGTTCCTTCTTCTTACTTGTAGGATCATCTCTGCAATGGTCTCCATTGCTCTAGACTAAGTAAACCCGTCTCTCGTGGTTATGATCAGTCTCGCCTTGATACTATTTAAGATGCTAATCCCATTCTGGGACGGTAGACACTGTAGATCGACAAATAGTGAGTCATGGGTTTAATTGGTAATACAGTCATACAGATAATTACATTAACGTGTTAAGAATTGTATTTAGCTCTGCTCGTTATCAATCGCAGTATGATACATGGAAGAATGTGAAATTTCCACTATTGGAATTGATGATAAATAACTGAAGAAGTTTGCCTGTTAGCTTCATGCAGTATGTATTTTTGATCTTGCTGAAGAAAAGCTAGCCGGGGCCTCATATATTGGCTCCCCTGGGACTCTGGGAGTAGATTTGGAACAGAAGGAATATGGTGTTGGGATTGTTTAACGAGCAGCTCATTTTGTCCGTCGAAGATCATTATGTGGACCACGGAAGATTCCTGGACAAAAGTTTTATAATATTGAAAAGCTGTACGGTAATGATTTGGAGCTTGTTGGCAAACTACAAAATGGAGATATACTTTTCTCCGTTGTTCCTAGGGAATATCTGGACTCCTTTTACATCAAGCAGCACAAGTCTTCCGAAATTGAGTTTCCGGATCTTAGATTGTACATGAGGAACGTATGCTCCTAACTTTTCCTGCTGTGCAGATTAATTGGAGTCTCGCTGTACTTTAGTAACCATGCCTGGTGCTCCAGATACAGGGAGGCTGATTGGGATTTTCGCTTATTATTTCAATCCCTTGCTGGTTTGCAGGTTCGTTCCTGATTTATATAATCTAATGCTATTCATTTGGATATTGTTATCTAGATAGTTCAGTACCAGAAAGTTTCAGAAAAATGTTAGCATCTCATCATTTGTTATGAACTTGTTCATTATTTTGAATGCTCAAGTTTGACAGATCAATTGCACATATATAGTACCTGTTATCATCTTCGTATGGAACGGGAATCAGGTTTCTAGCCATTTTGTTTCATTTTCACATGATATGATCAAGCAAAATCTGATCCTAGGTAACTGCCCCTTAATTACTAGCTGTTTGATTCGACCATGTTATGATGCAGAGTAAAATTTGTTTTACTGCAGCAGTTTAAATAGAGACAACATTCTATGCAAAATGGCACCAGAGTTGTGAATTGTTGGAGGGCTCAAGTGTGGTTTTGGCTTTTGAGTTTTGAGCATTGATGATACGAGTCCTCTGTGAGAGACGGCAAACAAAATGTTTGCATGATACATCATCAATATTTGTTTTCTTCTTTTAAATGCAAATGTAGTTGGAATTTCCAATATGAACCGTGACCTACTGATTGTCAGAATACGCAAAGAACCATGATAGGAGAAGGCTCCGTTCTGTATTAATAAAGCTCTGCGGCTGAAAATTCTGTACCTTGAAAACCTAACTACACACTAGTATTTATAGGGCTAAACTACTTATCTAGAAAGACAATCATGCCCTTATACAAATTACAATCCTAAACTAATACGTTGCTTCTTCTCAAAGATCTCTGGAATCTGCCGGTATTGATTAACAACAGATCCGTTCCCGTCCTGTACGCACGGTCTCTTAACACGTTCTGTGATTTTGTTCAGGTCTTCTACTTCTCTGCTGCACAACTCTGCCGTTGTTTCCCTTCTTTCGTTCACCTCTTGAGATTCCCCCTCAAGATGTGAGTAAATATTAATTACTCCCATCTTGTTCATGAAAAACTTTATCTTCTCGGATGGTAATGCTTTGGTAAACATGTCTGCTAGCTGTAGAGAAGTATGCACATATATTACTTCAATAATTTTTCCTTGAACCTTTTCTCTAATGAAATGTTGATCGATTTCAACATGTTTAGTTTTCTCATGGAAAACTGGATTCTTGGTGAGACTTATTGCTGATTGATTATCACAGTAAAGTTTGGTTGGCGTCTTTTGCTCAAAACCAAAATCTTTCATAATGTAGTGAATCCACATGATTTCACAAGTGGCGTGAGCTATAGCCCTGTATTCTGATTCTGTGGATGATTTGTTCACCACATTTTGTTTCTTGGTTCTCCAATTGATCATAGATTTCCCAAGAAATATGCAGTAACCTGAGAGCGACCTTCTTGTGTCTAGACAACCATCAAAGTCTGCATCTACAAATGCTACTAAATCCATATTCTTTTCTGAAGACAACAAGATCCCTTGACCTGGACTTCCTTTCAAGTATCTGACCACCCTTAATGCTACTTCCATGTGTTCTCTTGTCGGTTTTTCCATGTACTGACTTAAGATGTTGACAGAGTAGCAAATGTCTGGTCTTGTCAAGGTGAGATATATTAGTTTTCCAACTATCTTTCTATATTCAGTTGAATTGTTAAGCAATTCTCCTTTTTCTTGAATGTGATGACCTTGTTCCATAGGTATTATAAGAGGTCTACATCCCAACAGACCATATTCTTCAATGATCTCAAGAGTGTATTTTCTTTGGCACATGTATATGCCTTCTTTTGATCTTGAGATTTGAATTCCTAAGAAGTATTTAGGTTCTCCTAAATCTCTTATCTTGAATTGATTTTTGAGATATTCTTTTGTTTTGTTCATCTCTTCCAAATTGTTGCCTCCTAGTAAAATGTCATCAACATATACTAGCAAGACAATGTAACTTATATCAGTTCTTTTAGTGAACAATGAATAATCATGTTTTGATTGAACAAAACCAAATTGAACAAGAGAATTGGTGAATTTGACATTCCATTGTCTTGATGCCTGTTTTAGGCCATAGATAGATTTGTGGAGTTTACACACTTTGTTCTCTAATGATTCCCCCTTAATGGTGTATCCAGGAGGTAATTTCATGTAAATTTCCTCATCAAGATCACCATTAAGAAAAGCATTATGAACATCTAATTGTGACAATCTCCAACTGAATTGGGCAGCTAGTGCCAAGAAAATTTTGACTGTAGTGAGTTTAGCAACTGGACTAAAGGTTTCACTATAGTCCAGGCCATGTTGCTGTGTGAATCCTTGAGCCACTAGTCTAGCTTTATATTTATCAATGCTGCCATCGGACTTGAGCTTAGTTTTAAAAACATATCTGCAGCCGACGGCTTTATGCCCTGCTGGCAACGTAGAAATGCTCCATGTCTTGTTGTTATGCATGGCATCAAGTTCTTCCTGAATAGCCTGTCGCCATTGTGGGTATTGAATAGCCTCTTGAAAAGATTTGGGTTCATCAAGAGTCGATAGAGAAACAGAGAAGACTCGTTGATTGTCTGAGAGTCGATCATATGATAAAAAATTGGAGATAGGATGATGTGTGCCTGATTGTGCAGGTGCTCTTGTGCCTTTCTTTAGTTCAGCACAATGAAAATCCTTTAATAAGGTGTTTCTCTGTCTCTCTCTGGTTGATTTTCGTACAGTAGGAATGTGTTCTTGTTGATGTTGTAATGCTGGATGATGTGCAGAAAATTCTTCTGCAGGTAGAGGTTCTGCCAATGGAATAGATTGAATTGAAATAGGAGTTTTGGAAACTGACATGTTCTGGGATGAGATAGATTTTTGGTCAGAGGAAGATGAAGATGGATGCCGTTCGGGGGCGGCTGAAGATTGATGAGGTGAGGAAACATGTGTATCCAGAACCTCTATTGAATGTGGAAAATCAGATGGGTGTTCATGTGGTGGTGAATCCTTTTGGTCATCTGCTCGAGAATCATGTGTGATTGGAGAAAATAAAATGTCTTGGAAGTGATCATGACCCATGTGTTCTTGTGAATCAAGAACATTAACCGATTGACTAAAAGGAAAAATGTGTTCATGGAATACCACATCACGAGAGATAAAGGTAATGCGTTGTTCCAGATCAAACAACTTGTATCCTTTCACTTGAGCAGGATAACCAATAAAGATAGCCTTCCTAGCTCGAGAACTAAATTTATGGCGTAATTCTTTTATGGATGCACCATAAGCAAGACATCCAAACGTTTTGATATGTGAATAGTCTGGTTTCTTACCAAACAACCTTTCATAAGGTGTATCATTATTGATGACAACAGAAAGAACTCTGTTGATGAGATAGGTGGCAGTTAAAATTGCGTCACCCCAGAATTTGAGAGGTAGTTCTGCTTGAAAAATCAAGGCTCGTGCCATATTAAGAAGTGTTTGGTGTTTTCTTTCAACAACACCATTCTGTTCAGGAGTGTAAACACATGTCTTTTGGTGTAATATGCCATGTTTGGTGTAAAAGGATTCCATGTGAAATTCAACTCCATTATCGGTTCTTATGATTTTAACTTTTCCATTGAATTGTGTAGCAAGCTGCGTGATGAAATTTGGCAGAATGGTTGCTACATCTGACTTATATTTCATCAAGAAAGTCCATGTCATTCTAGAGTAATCATCAACAATAGTTAAGAAAAAACGATGACCATTCAAGCTTGTTTGAGAAAATGGCCCCCAAATATCAATATGTAAAAGCTCAAAAACTGAAATACTAGAACAATTGTTATTAACTGGAAAAGGAGATTTCTTATGTTTAGCCTTGCTACAGACATCACAAAATTGCATTTCAGTGCTTGTTACAATAGGGGAAAATTGCTCAATTAATTTGAGTCTTGTAACTGGAATGTGTTCTAATCTAGAATGCCACAATTCCTTATTTGGCCGATTACACTGATGCGATTGTGAAAATGTCAAGGGATGCAAGCTAACATAATAGAGTCCATGCTCAATTTTGATTCTTCCAATCTCCACTGCGGAAGAGTTCATCTGCAGTTTACAATGATTTTTGTTAAATACAACTGATATATCATTGTCTTCTGTTAATCTGGAAACTGCAATTAAATTTACCTTAAAAGAAGGTACACATAAAACATTTTTAAGAATGACATTCTGTTCAATAGTGATATCACCAATATGGGTGACTTGTGTAAATTCTTGAGTTGGTAATTGAACTTTTGAAACAACATTTCTTATGTTGTGAGTATATAATGATGGTGAATAAATGATATGATCTGAGGCTCCTGAATCAAGAAGCCATATAACATTATTTAAAGAATTAGAGACATGATTAATATAAGTACCTGCCCATTCTTCATCAGTAAGGAGTGGAGCATTGCTGAAATTTCCAGAGGAGATGGCATTGATTTGTGAAGAAGGCATGTTCTGAGCAGCTGAGGAGGCTTCAATAGCTGGTGCAGTCTTGATCATCTTGAGAAAGGCCTGTAGTTGAGCATTGGAGATGGTAATGTCTCCATTTCTTTGCTGGTTGACTGTCTGTCTAGGTTCTCCTTGCACGACATTGGCATATCCCCCTCCATTGTTGGTTTTAGTGAACTTAAAATCAGGAGGAAAGCCATGTTTCCTGTAGCAGTGCTTTTCAAGATGTCCTGGTCTGTGACAGTAATCACAGATCATGCAGTTCTCAGTACTGTGTCCCGACCTCTTGCACTTGATGCAGTATAGCTGGCTCTTGCCTTTTCTTTTGTAGCCAGTCGTCATGTTGTGAGCCCCCACCATCATCGCAGAAGCCTCTCCACTGTTGTTGCCCATGTTGATCAATCCTTTATGTTTCTCATCTTGGAGTACTATCTTCAAGGCTCGATCAAGGGAAGGTGTTTTCTCCATTGTTAGAATCTGTGTTCTTACTTGAGCATGAGCATTAGTCAGCCCCATACAAAACTGGATTACTTCATCATCTTCTTCCATCTCTGCAAGATCATGAAGTGATTTGCAAGGGAACTTTCCACAGTGACATCCTTGCTTTGGCCTGAAAGTTCTTAGTTCTTGCAGCAAGCCAACCATAGCATCAAAATAACTTTCAACAGATAGCTGTGATTGAATGAGATTCATTAGCTCTCTTCTTAACTCAAAAATTCTCAATTTATCTGGAGAAGCATATCTCACTGCCAGCTTATCCCAAGCTTCCTCGGCAGTGTTTGCAAATCTGAGATTAGAAGCAATTTCTTTGCTGACAGAGTAAAGAATCCAAGTGAATATGAGACTATTGCACTTAAGCCACGGCATATAGAGTGAATCGTCAATCTCAGGTTGTGCAATAGTTCCATCCACGAAGCCCATCTTATTCTTAGCTTCGAGATGCATAGAGATCATTCTCTTCCAGTCATAGTAGTTTGAGTTGTTGAGCTTTGGCTCAATCACAACAGAGTTGGGTGTATCAGCCGGACCAAGATAGAAGGGTCCATATGGATCATTGAGATCATAAGTAGGTGATTCAGTCTCAGATTCCTTGAATTTAGCAGATTCGTCTGCTGTTTCCAGGTCTTTGATCTTACTGAGATCATCATCAGTAGTCATGGTGAATAACATATTCAAGATATATTGATTGAATTTGAATTAACAACAACTGATGATTTGGCTAATGATAATAGCTCAATAATTTGATAAATAGGGCTAATAACAATAGCCTGCGTATGAAAACAGAAAAAAAAAAGGATGATAAATATGCGGAAGCTAAAGAATAGTACAGAAAAACCTTGCTAACCTCTGCTCCGGTACCATGTCAGAATACGCAAAGAACCATGATAGGAGAAGGCTTCGTTCTGTATTAATAAAGCTCTGCGGCTGAAAATTCTGTACCTTGAAAACCTAACTACACACTAGTATTTATAGGGCTAAACTACTTATCTGGAAAGACAATCATGCCCTTATACAAATTACAATCCTAAACTAATACGTTGCTTCTTCTCAAAGATCTCTGGAATCTGCCGGTATTGATTAACAACAGATCCGTTCCCATCCTGTACGCACGGTCTCTTAACACGTTCTGTGATTTTGTTCAGGTCTTCTACTTCTCTGCTGCACAACTCTGCCGTTGTTTCCCTTCTTTCGTTCACCTCTTGAGACTGATTTGAGGGAAAGCGCCAATTGACCCAATTCCAATGCCGGATCCCTAAAGATAAAATCGCAAACATTTCATAATTTCCCAGAAGAGGGGTAGTTTGAAGTTTGAATTATGTTAGAATTTCAGGTGGGATCTCATATGTTTAATTAATTAGAGATATGATGATTGATGTCTATATATTCATCCTTTGCTTACAAGTTCAATGTATATGAGTCAGGTTGTAAATATCAAATTCAGATGTAGTAATGGACAAGTATAGGTAGAATTGAATTGACAGGGGACTCGATCGATCGATCGATCACTACTACTCCACCACTAACAACAATGTTATGGTATGGTGTCTTGACTTGTCCTGTACATAACAACATTGATTTTGAAAATTCACCACAAACACGGTTAGATGATCCTAATTTCCTTTTGGCAAATATTAAACGTCGGAACATAAATTTACTAAATGTTGGAAATTTATTGTAAATTAAATAAAGTATCTATAAATTTATAATTTTACAAATTAACCCAATACTTTTAAAATCATCACAATTCCACCTTAAATAAATCAAGCCCCTAAATCAATAACCTAATCAACATATCCAATTCAATTTGAAGAACACACCAAGAGATATCATCAAACTCATTTCACACCTTGATTTGTAAATTTGTAATAAATTATCTATAAATTTATAAATCTCTTGTAAATTTATATATATATATATATATATATATATATATATATATATATATATATATATATATATATATATATATATATATATATATATATATATATATATATATATATATATATATATATATATATATATATATATATATATATATATACATATACATACATACATACATACATACATATAGATATTGTGAATAATTAAATAAAATTTATATAAAAAGTTTTAAAAAAAATAAAAAAAAAATAAATAATAAAAGGTTGAATCACTAGCAGCAGCCCAGCGGGCTGCTGCTCTCTACTGATTTATTTACTTATTTATTTATTTATTTTTATTTTCTTTAGTTTGAATTTAAATGTTAATTTTTGGAACACTTGAATTTAGTATCAAATTTATCAATTTTTGAAAGTTCGGAAGTATCATTTGATCATTTTTGTTCAAGTGATCATTTCATGTTAATAATTTATATTTATGAGTGTATTTGTTTTAGGGAGTGTTTGTGGTAAAGTAGAATTGATGAATTTATTATACTTGCAATTGTTTATGATAATTTGTATGAATTTTGTAAGTTTGGGATTTATTTGTAATACTTGTAAAATAAGAGTCATTCTGTAAATTACAAATAAATTTCCAACATTTAGTAAAATTGCTACTACGTTTAATAACCCCTTTCCTTTTTGATCTCCACACATATTGTAAATTTTCAAATAAATTTTAGCGTACGTATCAACTATCAAACAACAAATATTCTTCATTAAAAACACAATCATCATAATATACAAGTATTTTTGTCCCTCCAAATGAGACCAATCCATCTGATATTTCCATTCTACACCACGCGGAAAATTTAAAACTAAATTGAGATCATGGAATTATAATTCTTTGACCATAGAATGATAGAAGACATTCATAAAATGGAAAATTACATCATCCATGAGCTAAGACCTACCATATTAGGATGAATTTACTTAGGGTAAAAATGCCAATTCGTCAATAAAATTTCGCACCAGTTTGGATCCTGCACAATATGATTTATATGGATTCTGATTCGTTGGATCAAGTTAACAATTTAGTGGATCGGATCAGATTCAGTCAAAATCGGAATAAAGTAATGTATCGGATCCAATTATCCAAATTGTCCAGCCCATTGAATATGCAGAAATGCAGTTGGGTCACATTCAGCACAATGTTTGGGCTGGGCCAATACCAATTAGTTACTACAAAATTATGCTCAAAATGTCCTATAATTGGTACCTACTACCTGGTAGGGAAAGTATACTAAGACCACTACTTAGGCCTTCTCCAACAGTTGATCTAAAAAGTGGAGCTCAACTGCGTCACGTCAGCATTCCACTAACTTAATCATCAACTCTTCCAACATGCTCCAACAGTTGATCACCATTGATCCCCTAGTTTTCATTTTTTATTTCATTCTCTTTTTTTTAATTAATTATTCATTTCATCTTAAAAAATTATATGATACTTCGAAATGCAATAAATATTAGAAAAAATTATTAAATAAAAATTGTAACGACCCGACCAATCCGGCCGGCGTGGTTACTCCTGGACGGACCCACACACGTCCCCACAGTATGATATTGTCCGCTTTGGGCCGGAGCCCGCACGGATTTGCTTTTGGAATCACCCAAAAGGTCTCATACCATGTGAGAGTCGTGGTCTAACATATATACCATTTATTCCACTCACTCTTAAGCGATGTGGGATGCGGGGCATTACAAACTACCCCCCTTAAAGCCTCGACGTCCTCGTCGAGCGCCTTAAGTGGTGGGGGTGACAAACTGACAATAACCTTTACCAACCGTCCACCCGGTGCGGGCTTTGGGTTGATCTAGGCTCTGATACCATTTGTAACGACCCGACCAATCCGGCCGGCATGGTTACTCCTGGACGGTCCCACACACGTACGTCTCCACAGTATGATATTGTCCGCTTTGGGCCTGAGCCCGCACGGATTTGCTTTTGGAATCACCCAAAAGGCCTCATACCATGTGAGAGTGGTGGTCTAACATATATACCCTTTATTTCACTCACTCTTAAGCGATGTGGGATGCGGGGCATTACAAAAATAGTACAATAGATTATCAAATTAAAAAAATACACTCGTGAATTATAAATAATATTTGAACTTTATTATTATAAATATTATTATTAATATTAATTGTTTTCAAAGCTTATTATTATTGATCACACAGGAGTCGATACGAAGTTGATATATACTACAGGACTATACATAAAATAATAATATAATAAAGTTGAGCTCAAGCTCAACTGTTGCGTTAGTTACGTCTCTGATGGAGACGCAACTTCGGATAAGGCGTCTTCTTTGGGGCTTATTTGAGATTTTAATTGCAAAAGAAGTCTAAAAAAGCCTCCAATGGGGGCTTCTTAATTAGAGCTACTAAATAGTAACTCATGGCAAAGGGCTACTAATTAGTAGCCCAAAATAAGCACAAATATGGGACCCACAAGAAAAACTCCAAATAATATGTACTACTCTTTCTCTTTTTTACTCTACATGTAGCATATGAGACCCACAATAAAACCTCAAATAAGCTCCAAACCATTAGAGACTTCATTTGTGAGGAATTTTTTGAGGCTTCTAATGTTTAAAAGTTTATATTTAAACTTCAACCATAAGGACCGCATAAGATAGCAATTAAAGTCTATGATGCTTTTGCATTGACCATCTTCGAGTACGATCAAACGTTTCATAAATAAATCATGACCTTCAGATGATTTAGCATGTTTGATGGGGTAAGACCATCAAATTAAACCGTATGATCCCACCAAATGCATACGATGGCTTTCTTTTATTATTTATTTATTCACTTTTGTTTCTTCCTTCAATAATATAGAATATATTAAAAATAAAAAGAGATCGAAGATGAAGGGTAATAAAGTTTATTGAAAGTGAAATGTTGATGTGACAATATTTAGTGGTAAAATAGAGTTTGAGGGTTTAAGTTCTCTTCGTTTCACTTGAAAAACTCTGAACTTATCTATCTAAACTCAACTTATCTGAACTGAACTGAATTTAATTAATTTGAATTGAACTTTAGTTGAACTTATTTAAAGTATAAATTTTAACTAAGCAAATATGAATTGAACTTAATTTATCTGAACTGAACTGGACTTAATAAATCTAAACTGAACTGAACTTAATAAATCTGAACTGAACTGAACTTAATAAATCTGAAATGAACTGAACTGAACTTAATAAACTTAATAAAACTGAAATTAAGTTGAAATGAACATCGCCTAAGATTATATTTTGGAAATGAATTAATGAATTAGTTTTTTTAAAAAAAAAAGACCAAGTCATTACTAGAAAGTTTAAGCAAGAAAAGTTGTAATAAGGTAATATATAATACCCGGTCATCATATATATACACATTTCTTGTTTCAAAAATTCCAGTCAGGATTGATTTCACATATATATATATATGCCTAAAAAATCTCTGTTTTTGTCTGGAGACATATATGATATATGTGACGAAAATTCAAAAAGTGCAGTAACATAACAATATATGCCTAAAAATCTCTGTTTTTGTCTGGAGACATATATGATATGTGACGAAAATTCAAAAAGTGCAGTAACATAACAACGACAAAAGAATGTATCAGTGTCGATCGATAATAATTCAGTATGGACACATGACTTAGGTCGGAGAATAGAAAATTTTAAATACTCCAAGAAAGAAACATTCCACATAACATGAACAAGAGTACAAAAAAAATGTACTGCAGAAGCCAAAAAAATCTGAATCATACAAAACATTTCATTAATTATTTAAATACTTAATGTTAATAATTAATACAAAGTATACGGTTGGTTTATGTGTGGAGAGATAAGGTAGTTTATGATATTTGTATAATACTTCCTCAATTTCTTTTAAAATTTACTAAGTGGTAAAAATAACAAAAATTAAAAATATTAATAAAAAATTGGTTTATGTGGGGTATTAAAGTTGTAAGTGGATTTAAAGTATGCGATAGAATGATAAAAGAAAGAGAGAGAAATAATAAAAATTGTGTAGTAGAAATAAAACTTTCCTTGTTTGGAGTTAGGAAGTTTGTAATGGTACGCCAAAAAGAAAACCTAGGAAGTTATTAATGAAATGGAGGAAGTAGTAGAGTAAGAGTAGTTGTAATATTTGTCGTTTTAAAAAAAAAAATTGAAATCAAATAAAACATTAACCGGCTGTTTGGAGCTCGATTTGCCAAACTCAATTAAGGAAAAGTGCTTGAAGGAGAAATAGTAAAGTCAATTAAGGAGATGGAGAGAAATTGTGTTTGGAGTTAAATTTATGAAAAAATAGATGTATAGAGTAGGGTAATAATTATGTTTAATAATGATTTTTTTTTGTTTTGTACCAGGTACGAAATTTGAGGAGAATGTGTGGTGGAGGTTTATTTGTGGATGTAAAATAATAGTAAAAGTAAATTAAAAAAAGAGTCAAAAGCTGGAAAAAAAATCCCAAATTGAGTTTTTGGATGAATAGTGTGCGGTCTATTCTGGAGTTGAACTCCAAACATAAAACTCGATTAAGAGAGCCCAATTGAGTTTCTTAAAAGAGCTCCAAACGTACCGTAAAAGAATTAACAAAGCAAATGACAACTTAACCTTACTCAGAGTAAAACTCATTTTTCAATGGATAAAAATTGAAAACTACTAGTAGTTTAGGATGTTTGTATAATAATAGTGTATGAGTAGTTGTAATATTTTTCAAAAAAAATAAATCAAAGTCAAATAAAACATTAAAAGAATTAACAAAACAGAACAAATGATAACTTATCCTTAAACTCTGTTCTCTTCGTCTTAAAATTGACTATTTTAAGTCCAGTTCAGTTCATATGCATTAAGTTCAGTTCAGATCAGTTCAGATGCATTAAGTTCAGTTCAGTTCAGATGCAATAAGTTCAGTTCAGTTCAGATTCACCTAATAGTTTTTTATACTACAAATAAGTTCAGTTTAGTTCAGTTCAAATAAGTTCAGATACATTAAGTTCAGTTCAGTTCAGTTCAGATGCATTATGTTCAGTTCAGTTCAGACGAAGAGAACAAAACTTTACTCGGAGTAAAACTCATTTTTCAATGGATAAAAAATGAAAACTACTATAATAGAAAAGGAAAAATTGATCAAACCCTCCAACCTATACTACAAGTGAGACATTACCCCCTAACCTATTAAATTTGAGACTTAACCCCCTCAACTATATAAAGTGTTGCAACATACCCCCTATATAATATTTTACTATCAATTTAATATTTTCATTCAATTTAATATTATCCCTTCAATTAAATATTTCCGTTTGATTCCAAATTAATTATAATACATACCAAAAAACTAATTTTGAAAATTATAATATGAAACTATACGATTTTCACTTTTATAATATAATATAATATAAGTTCAAATATTATTTTTCTGGTACAATTAATGAAAATATTATTTTTTCACTTTTATAATATAAATTGTATTGGAAAAATAAAATTAAACTTATATTATAGAAGTAAATCTTATATTTTTATAATATAATTTTAAAAATTATTTTTCGGTATGAATTAGGATTAATTGGAGTCAAACTGGCATATTAAATTGTAGGGAAAATATTAAATTGAATGAAAAATATTAAATTAAAGGGAAAATATTATATAGGGGGTATGTCGTAACACTTTAAATAGATTGGGGGTTAAGTATCAAACTTAATAGGTTAGGGGGCAATATCTCAATTGTATTAAAGTTAAGGGGGTTTGATCAATTTTTTTCAATAAAGCACAAAAAGTTAAAACACCAATAGGATCCAAACACGTACAACCCCATCTAGAATGGGAAAGTCTCATGCTCAGACAACTCAACGAACAAGATTTAGTTAAGGTTGAAGTAATAAATTTTTTATATCATGAGTCCTGGCCTAGCAGCTGTTCAAAAAAATACAGTATATTGTACTAATATGAAAAGAACGCACGGACAGAGAAATTGAAAATAGTCAAGTCATGTGAAGAAATAGGGACGGGACTCGGGAGGGACAACACGAGTATGAGAGCTGTTTAATTAGGAAAATGATTGCTAGGGCACATTAATCATAGTGTTTTATGAGGACTGTTACTATGGTAAAAGCTGCATATATACACTAATTAAAAAAATATACAGGATTTATTTTATTGTGAGGACGACATTATTTCAACTTCACGATCAACCAAGAGAATTTCTAGCTCGAGCTTATTACTTTGACGTGTTCTCAATTTTAAGGAAACATACTACTCTCCATGCTTAAGAGATTATGATAGTATAAGCTCATTATCTTTTTTCACACTTTAAACACATGTTATTTAAATTTAATGTTTTGAAATATTATCTATATGTAATTGTTCTAATTACTTTCATGTTGAAAGATGTATCGTGTATAATAATTAAGGACAAATAAGCATTTTTAAGCTATGCAAAATTGTTATTAGGACAAATAAGCATTTTTAAGCCATGCAAAATTGTTAATTAGTTACCCATTTTCAATTGGAGAGAAACTGAAATTTGAGAATATAGTATCAATCTTTGGTTATATATATTATAGTTTGAATAAATCTTTCATTAAATTCTTTTTTAAATATATTGTATTGCAATTTTATTAATTTTCCAAAATCCCTACAAAAAGTGATACTATGTTCTCTTCGTAAAGAAAGTACATTAATTTCAGTTCAATTCGATTATGCATTTCTATCTAGGACCTATTCTCTTCGTCTGAACTGAAAAAAGTTAAACTGAACTGAACTGAACTGAACTTATTTGTATTACAAAATACTATTAGACAAATCTGGACTGAACTGAACTTAATACATTTGAACTGAACTGAACTTAATGCATCTGAACTGAATTTAAAATAATCATTTTTCAGACGAACATAATAGAACCTAAGTAACTATATTTTGAAACATGTCTCGAGTTGACCTTATGGGACGAGTTAATCCGATTAATCTCGGACTATGAAGTAATAAAACCATAAATTTAAAATAAATATAACGTATGTTTATTTTTGACAAAAACTACCACAAACCTTTATCATTAAAGTAATATTCAAACTTTAACTACAAATAATGTCATAATTAAATAAACTCATAGTGGAAGGTAGATAGAGGTGAAAGGGAAAGTGGAAGTGCAAGTGGATATGCTTACTTTTAAAGTAGCACCACCCGTTCAGCCGTTCTGGTTTTTTCTTCTTTAGAACTGGATAGAGGCTGAGGGCATTTATGTATTTCACTACTGAAAAAATTATGTTATAATGTAAAAGTTGAATTTTTTCCTTTTATTTTTCTTTAAACAAAATCCGTGTCAACCTCTTAGGTTAATCCGGAAAAATCGGTGAAAAACTCAGAAAAACTAAGGTTTTTAGATTTTTGAGAGATGGCCTCCAAGTACCGAAATATCTGAGTAGATCCGTAATACGTTGAAATTTAAAACATAACTATATAATCATTCGTTTCTAAAAGGGTCAATTACATCCATATCCCATGTTAGATTCATCAATTACGAATTTTACCTCCTTAGATTAACAATTACATAACTTTCCCTAGTATATACAAACAATTACATTTAGGCCCACGGTTTTAACTTTTTCCGAATTAAGACCTGGAAAGAAAGATTTTGCCCCTGAATAATTATCAGATTTCAATTAAATCCAAACAACCTAAATTTTATGTTTATTACACATTTGCCTCAACCTGTTGGGGTCGTGCCTGTTGCTGTTTAGGGGCAGGTTGTGGCGATCTAGTTGCAGGTATAGGAGCAGGTGCGTGTTGTGTACGGGGCTGCTGAACTCTTGGAGGATCTTCTCTACAAATATGGCAAATAACTTGACATCTTTGGCAATAAATTGGATTCCATTCATACTCCACATTCTGGTCCAACATAACCACAACATACATAACAAGAGAATATTTCCATTTAGCGAATCTTAAGCTATTTCATCCTCAGAAATACTAGCAAACTTTCCAATATCATCAGACTCTGGTACGATGTACTCTATCTCAAGTTCATAGGAAGCAAATCGATTACCTGTTAAAGTAGATTCTTGAGGTTCTTCAGCATTAATCTCTTCATCCATAATCTCCTCCCCTTCTGCTTCTTCCTGAATAGTTGGCCAATCCAGCCTCCTTGTTGTATATTGTTGTCGGCTTGATGATGCAACCTCAACTCTTGCAATAGCCGGAGATACCGTAGGCTGAGCAGGAGAAGCAGTGGACATCCCTCAATTCGTCGGAACAGAGATCACAGTTGCAGGCGATGTGATTAGCAAATCACCCGTTTCCCCAGTTTCAAGTATTTCTCCCAATCGATTTCCCCCCAAATACGGAGAGGGAATCGGCTGCAAGCTAATCGGTGGAGTAGACCTCATGACTTGGACGACTTTCGGCGGTCGACCTCGACGTTTGGGCTGCGTTCCACCAGATTTCTTCTTCTTACCTTTCGCCATTCAGAGTTGCGAGGATCTAACGCGGGACGGGAGAAGTTTTTACTAGAGTGTTTTGAGTAAAAGACATTAATTTTCCTTTTATTTAAAAAATTATAATTTTCACAAGAATTTTTTTTTGAGCAAAAACAGAGATTTTATAAATTCTCAGAAAATCAAATTACATCTGAGTTTTCGAACGGTAAAACATCCTGCCCATCTAAATCACAAGTCGCATTTTTAGCCAACAAGTGTGCTACTTTATTACAATTTCTCGGAATATAAACAAAAGAAATGGAAATGAAATGCAACGCCAAGTCTTGAATATCAGCAATGATATTGCCTATATCAGACCAAGATGGCCCAACCTTACTAATCTCCTGGATGACAGAAATGCAATCAGATTCAATTACCACAAATTGTAAACCATGCGCCAAAGCCATATTTAAAGCTTCTTTGACTGCTAATGCTTCCGCGTACTTGGCCGATTAAACATTATGCACCACTCTACATCTCCATAGAATAGTCGATCCATCCCATATCCTTGCAACACAACCCGTTCGAGCCACACAGCCTGCAAATGATGCATCAACATTAATCTTAATACTCCCGTTTTCAGGTGGTTCCCAGATCTGTTGTGTCTGCTGCCGCTGTTCCGCCGTATCGCCGCATACCTGTGCCTGCCTATACCGCTGTAAATATTGCACAGCAAGTGACCACGTCCATCGGCTCTGGCCCCTTCCCATCATGCACCTGGCTGTTCCGTCGATACCATAAACTCCAACATAGCACAACGAACAGCTCCATAGTATCTTTATCCACCTTGCTGCGCACCGAATCCACCCACTGCTCCACACTATCCACATCTGTATTTATAACATAATTAGCAACAGTTCCATTCAATGCCCAAACACACCGCGCAAAATGGCAATCTTTCAGGGAATGCAATATACTTTCTGAAGCAGACTGACACAGAGGACACAAAATAGAGACAGACAAGCCTTTATGACTCAGAATTTCGAAGACAGGTAAGGTAGACTTTAGAGCTCGCCACAAAAAATTTTTGACCTTATTTGGAATCCTCAAACGCCAAATCCAGTCCCAATTAGGCACATTACGAGAACTAGAAGACCCCACCCTATTATTACGACCTACAGACTCAATCTCCCTCGCTAATCTATACCCAGACTTCACCGTATACACCCCATGCGAATTATAATGCCAAACTCTCACATCCATCCTAGTAGAAGTTGGAATATGCAGAATACACTCAGCATCATCCTCCCAAAATAACCCCTTAATTAAATCCTCATCCCAACACCCCCCTTCTCCCATTAACTCAGAAACTTTTATCCCCTTCAAAACAAGAAAATCAGGAGTAAAAGGCCTCCCTCCAGCATCCCGAGGAATCCAATTATCCCGCCATACATCTATACTTTGACCATTTCCCACACGCCACCTTACACCCCTTCTAACAAAATCCAACACACCAAATAAACTTTTCCAAGTATAAGAGGCATTAGCTTTATAAGTAGCATCCAAAACATCACACATTGGAAAATATTTAGCTTTCATAACTCTACTTAAAAGCGAATTTGGAAATTGAATCATCCGCCAAATCTGTTTACCAAGGAGGGCCACATTAAAATTCCTAAGATCCCTAAAACCCATACCTCCATCCCTCTTGCTCTCACATAGCTTTTGCCAAGCCACCCAATGAATTTTCCTACTACCTCCGCTACCCCACCAAAAGGTACTAATAATGGACTCAATCTCATGAAGCAAGTAATCGGGTAAGTTAAAACAACTCATGACATAAGTTCGAATAGATTGTAAAACAGATTTTATCAAAATCTCTTTTCCAGCTTTAGACAAAAGTTTATTTTCATACCCTTGCACTTTGCTCCACACTCGCTCCCTCAACCAACTAAACACCTCCCTCTTTGAACGACCCATCTCAGTAGGAAGACCTAAATACTTTTCATGTTTCTCCACAACCCGGACTGGTAAAACACCCCTCACCTCCTCCACCCTCTCTCTCCCCATATTTCGACTAAACACAACAGTAGACTTTTCCAGATTAATCTCTTGTCCCGAAGTCCGAGTATACCTATCCAAAATAGACACAATCTCCATAGCAGACTCAGAATTTGCTTCACAAAACAATAACGTATCATCAGCAAACAAGAGATGAGAGATCCTTGGTGCACTAGAAGATATTCCTATCCCCCGTAACACCTCCCTCTCTTCAGCATCCCGGATTAAAGCACTAAAAGCCTCTGTGACAAAAAGGAACAAATAAGGTGAAAGAGGATCTCCCTGACGGATCCCCCTCTCTGGCTGGAAAGGAGCAAGTGGTTCACCATTTAAAAGAACCGAGTATGACACTATTCTCACACAAAGCATTATTAAGTCAATAAAACTCTCAGCAAAACCTAGCTTATGCAAAACACTCTCTAGGAAAGCCCATTCCACCCTATCATAAGCTTTACTCATATCCAATTTTAGAGCCATAAACGCCTCCCTACCTTTGGTTTTCTGTTTCAAATAATGATTGAGTTCATAAGACACAAGCACATTATCAGTAATAAGGCGATTTGGAACAAAAGCAGACTGGGTTTCAGCAACAATATCATTCATATATGGTTTTAGCCGATTTGTAATGGCTTTAGAAGCAATCTTAAAGACAACATTACTTAAGCTAATTGGTCGAAATTGTGAAACAAGCTCAGGATTTTTACACTTAGGGATCAGCACTATATGGGTAAAATTCAAAGAAGGATCAATAACACGATTATTAAGCACATCCAGTACACAATCAATCACATTTTTACTAACAAGAGGCCAAAACTTTTGATAAAAGAAAGCAGGCATACCATCAGGACCAGGATATTTAGAAGGAAACATATCAAATAAAGCACTTTTAACCTCAGTTGCAGAGAAGTCTTGGCAAAGATCCTGGTTCATTCTCTGATCCACTTTGGCCTCCATAACCCCTACCACATCTTCGATATCAGCTACTGATGGTCCGCGGGATTGGAAAATCTCACCAAAATACTGATTAATCAACTGCCCCATCTCTGCTCTGGAAGTACCCAACTCACCCGCTGAATTCTTCAAACGTGAAATCGCATTAATCTTGGCCCTCTTAGTAGCATGAGAATGAAAAAACTTAGTATTTCGATCCCCATCTCTTAACCACTGATTTCTTGATCGTTGTCGCCACATAACCTCTTCTCTATCAAGCTCCTCCTCCAGCAATCGTTTCAACTCTGCTTCCCGGCGTCTATCTGAAGGCGTTCTGGCTCGCTTACCCAACTGTTCAAGCTCCTCCCTAAACTGCCGGATTTTTCTTCTGACATGGCCAAATGTGTGAAACTCCCAACTACGTAATCCGACCCGACAACTCTCTAAATTCTTCATTAAATCGTCACCAGGATCCCAAAACCCATCTAAAACTTGCCCAAAATTCTCAGATCTCACCCACATCTCTTCAAACCTAAACTGGCGTGGTCTTCTACGATTCTGATTATGCCCTGCGCCCCCAGTCTCTATGCGAGTCTTCAACAGAATTGGGACGTGATCGGAATTTCGAGTCGTAAGATGCATCACTTTAGCAGATGGGAAAATCGACATCCAACCAGCAGAAGCTACGGCACGATCTAGTCTTTCTTCTGTAAAAGACGAATCTCTATGTCCATTTGACCACGTGTAAGGATACCCTTCGTAGTCAACTTCTATCAAATTACAATTTGCCATTGCTTGCCTGAAATTACGTAATCGCCATTCTGGCACCCTTGCTCCTCCAGATTTATCCAAGGCTGACCCAATTTCATTGAAATCCCCAATCACAACCCACTCTCTTGCAGACTGCTGGGCTAATCTTTGCAACAAAGCCCAAGTGTATTTACGCTTGCTTGCATCTGGCTCCCCATAAAAACCTGTAAATCGCCAAATCTGATTACTACCATTCAATTGTACAGACGAATCAATATGATACTTAGAATAACTCTGAATCTGAACATTCGTCTCTTTATCCCATAAAAGAGCTAATCCACCCGATCTACCCTCCGCTGCTACCGCAATACCATTCATACCAAATCTCTGTTTTATCTTATCCATTGAATGAACACTTAATCTAGTTTCCATTAAAAAGACAAGATTGGGGGAATGAGTACAGAGTAACTCTTTTAAGCCCCGAATTGTCCAAGGGCCCCCCAAGCCCTGACAATTCCACGCCATACAACTCATCTTTCTAGGCGGGGTTGCACCTTTGCAACCTCCGCCTCTGGTCCATTTAAATTCTCCTCATCTGAAAAATTACGTTTCTTAGACACACTGCTAGACACCTGAGTTGATGACTTTTGTTCACTTTTCTTACTACCTCGAACGTTTGCCCGTTTAACCGCGTTACGTGAGCCAAGAGGTCGTCCACGTCTCTTTGGAACCGTTGGTACTGACGAACTACCAGACATATTTCCCAGCAATAGTTTCTGAGTCTGCTGCTCAGCGTAAGTATTAATCGTAATCTGACGTGGTGGATCACTTGTGGAATTAAAACCAATGCCTGTGAACTGTTGGGCCTGAAATAGAAAGGAATTCTGGCCCATTGAATTAGGTCCAAACACGAACTGAGATGTCATAACATTAGTTGGGCCTGTTTAAAAATATTTTTGGGCCATAGGAGTAACCTGGGTTGAACTGCTTGCCTGACTATCCATGGGCGTAATTATTTGACCATCAAACAACGACACTTCCTTATTATTTTCAACCACTTCCGCCCTTGTAACAATCTGTGTGTCATAATTATTCCCATGCACAGTCGCTGCTAACTGATCCTTACCAAAAATAGGCATATCTTGACCATGTCCCCTAGAATCTTGCTCCACTCTCCCATGTTGAGACTCATTCATGGCACCAGGATTTGACCCCAAAATTCCCTTTCCCACCGCTGTTGTAACTGGTCGTGGTAGAGGAACATGGTGACGCACCGGAGTAACCACCGGATTGGTACTGGAAAAATACTTCGAATTAAACTCACTACCTGTGTAGCGCAACCATTCTCCATATCCTAATAAATCATCTGGAATATCGCCCGTTTCTCCAGCAACCTCCAATCCCTGCTGACAGTCTTTAACAAGATGCCCCATGACACCACAAAAGTAACATAAATTGGGTAACCGAGCATAAGCTAATCGGACACGAATGATTTCATTCTGAGGACCCTGCAGACTAACACAACGTAACAACGGCTTACGAATATCTAAGCAAACACGAACTTTCACAGTTGACGCAAAAAGAGTTTTCTGTGTCGTTTCGTCCCAATCCACGTACCTACCCACAGCATTACCCACAGAACGTGCAAACTTTTCATTCACCCGTGTCGCCGGAAAATCCCAAGCATGTACCCAGAAATCGCAGAAATCCAAACTAACATCATGTGGTCTCACCCCAGCTTCCATTGCACGCAACACTACCAGTGATCTGTCGAAGGACCAAGGACCCCGCCCAAGAATCTTCCTCTTCTCCGCAGCGTGATGAAACTGAACCAAGAACCTGTCCGATTCCACCGAGTGAAATACCGCCCCCGTGCTAGTCCCCATAGACCAAGCATTGTTTTCTTAAAGGATTCCATATGCACCTGTCTACGCGTTACCACTCTTCCAACCAAACACAAAGACATATCCAATGTATCCCAAGCTCCAGTTTCTGGCCTAATCACCCTACCCTCATCTTCATTCAGTTGAAGTCTCTTACCCAAGCTAGCAATGTCGAGATGTTCCATCTTGGTATGAATGCGATATTGGGTTATGGATTGAAAGTGGTAGAGAAGTTTCCAAGACTGCCAAGAGGTCCTGCAAAGAAGATAAAAAATACTCCACGAAAACAGAATAGAAGGTCGATTGTACGAGTAAAGATGAAAACAGAAAGTACTAATAATATGCTTGCATCTCACAAAATCGAATTCAAAATTCAAAACTTGTAACAAACTGTAAGATAAGGTTGAATTAGATATAATCACACATAGACAGGAGAAGTAGGCTTTCCAACTACCTAGTCTATTTTGGGCTAATCTCACCATATCTGGAGTTGTTGAAGAATTCAGGGAGGGAAAGAAACTCTCACACATATAGACCACATTCCAGCCAGAGATGACGGGCCAAACTCTCACAACGAGAGACAGAAATTGTAGCAAAGAAGAGAAGAAGAAAAAGATAGAAAGAGAGAAGAGGAAGGGAAGAAAAAAAGAGAGCATTTTTTTTTCCAAAAATAATCTAATTACTCGCTGTGCTTTTGAGGATCTTTGCTTGCAAGTTTAAGGTGAGTGTTCGCCCCAAAGTTTGCTTGATTTTAAAACCTGGAAGGCTATGTGCTATGCATGTTTATACCCATATGTTGATTATATTCTGTATGCTACTGCTCTAAAAGTAAATATGTTCTATGTATGACTATTTACTTAGTGCGTTTTCCGAGGAGGCTCGTGTAAAAAAAATCATAAGAAAAAACTAAGGCATAAATGTAAATGTTACCATGTACAAGGGCAGACAAGACCAAGACACATATTTAAATGAGGTGATTGAAAGTTGACCAGTCACTTTATTTTTAATAAGCTACATAGAGTAATTTTCGAATTACTCACCTTAGAGCACTCGCTAGATCTTAACTTATACTCCCCTATATGCAAATTGTATTTTTATTGGCAACTTCAGGGTTCCTATTTACAATGTAAATCATAAAATGAGCTCAATTATTGTGGGCCCAGTTATTTAGGGGTTTTGAAATTCCCCAAAAATTCAAATCCCAACACCTAGTAAGTGATTTTCAACGGCTATGTCCTAATTACATTTAACTCCACTTAAAATATTATCAATTACATCTTGGTGCAAAAGTGTCTTACGCGTGTCCAGTTATGTTGTTTGGCGTAGAGAGAAAAACTGGTTTTGTACCATGGGCAAAAATGTAATTGTCACGTTTTAATTCGTCAAAAGTTAAATTCATGTACCTAGATGTAATTAAAACAATCTAACGGGTTCTTATGTTTTATTGAAAAAGAGATGGTCCCGTATGTGTATTTAGGACATCTAACCGTAGATCCAAATGTAATGAGCCCTCACTTTATTGACATTTACCAAGCATATCAACGATTGTCGGCTGGTAAGGGCCTTAAGTTCACTTAATCAAGGTCTCGGGTTCAGGTCTTTGGTGAATATAAAAAAGCACCATTGAGAGAGTTGTTCCTAAAAAAAGGTCCGACAGTGCTCGGCTGAATTAATCGACAAAGTAGATACAAGTAGAAATAAAAAGGAAGACATTTACCAAGTATATTTAGTTTAGTCAAACAATTAAATAAATTATCTTATAGGATAGTAACTTATAGGATAACTGATAAAATCGCTCCAAACACACATAAGCAAAATAAAGGGCTTCTTACATATACTACCCTTGTTAGTTCGTTTTATTACAAATAGATCATCGTTAGCCAAACAATTACATCCAACACCCTTATTAGATAGATTTAATTACACCTAAACCCACGAATTTGACTTTTGGCGAATTAAATCAATGTAAAGATATTTTTACCCTTGGTCAAATATTGAATTCTGACTTTGACCAAACAACTCCAATTTTCATTAATTACACATTATCCTCAAATTGTTTTAAATTTACCAATTTGGCACTTAATAATTCAACATAAAGCATATAACTTCTTTAAATTCCAAATTTGTCCCAAATAAATTTTTTATTTTTAAATTTTAAATATCACTCAAAAAATTAAAAAAATATATAAAAAAAAAAGAAAAAAACAGCAAACCGAAGTTGCACAACTCCGATTTGCTCTACCGCCACAGCTCCGATGTGATCGGAGCAGGTAACAACACCAATCAGATCTGAGTTGTGCAACTCCGATCTGATAGGAAGTAGTCACAGCTCCGATCGATCAGAGCTAGTCACAGCTCCGATTTGATAGGAGCTTTACAGCTCCGATCGATCGGAGCTGTAAAGCTACTATCAAATCAGAGCAACACTGCTCTGATTGATCGGAGCAAGTCACAGCTCCGATCAATCGGAGCTGTACAACTCCGACTGACCGGAGCTCTGGCCACTGTTCTGAAGAAGGGAAGAAGAAAGAAAAAAAAAGGAAGGAAGAAGAAAGAACAAGGAAGGAAGAGGAATGGAATTAAAAAGGAGAAACAAAGGGCCTAGTTGCAATAAAAATGCTAAGGCTATGTTTGGTCTAAATTTCCATTTAGTTTGGTCAACGGAAGAAGCTGATTTTGAACTCATATGTAATAGATTGACTAAGAGGGGGTTAGACGTAATTAGAGTGTCTAGTAGAGGTAGTGGATGTAAAATTCCCCAAAATAAAAGGTAATATATATATATATATATATATATATATATATATATATATATATATATATATATATATATATATATATATATATATTTAAATTGCAGCTAATAAAAACAGATTAATTCACGTGAAATGGAATTGTTGACGGAATAACGGGTCCCGTTGTCAGGTTTTAGTCAAAATAACCCAATAATCGATCCGGTTGAACCAGGTCTCACGACGCACCTTGACGTATTAATTCTAGACACAGGACTACAGGAGGACCATTTTCTCTAATTCTTTGTGAACGAGTAAAGTAATTTCATTTCATTTCAAATTTTATATATTGAGTGTTGACAACTTCAAATGTGGACATGAAGCGACAGTGCCAATGCTGATGCTTAGTTTTCATTTTTTTTTTCTAATTTATTCGGATCCTTTTTCTAAAATAATAAACTAAATTTTAGTTAAAAGGTTCAAAATATAATTATTTTGGGCGTTTTTATACGTTATTATCTTTGATTTTTTTTGAAACGACAAACATTACAACTACTCCTACACTACTACTATACAATATCCTAAACCACCTTATATCTCCACACCTTAACCGCCTTATGTCTCCGTTGGGGATCGAACTCTGCACCTCTCCTTTCACCATCTCAACTCTCTTCAACCGGTATCTCCACACCTTAACCGCCTTATGTCTCCGCTGGGGATCGGACCATGCACATCTCCTTTCACCATCTCAACTCTCTTCCACCGGTATCTCCACACCTTAACCGCCTTATGTCTCCGTTGGGGATCGGACCTTGCACCTCTCCTTTCACCATCTCAACTCTCTTCCACCGGACCACCTTATAACTCCTCGTTATTATCTTTGACACTTTTGTTGGTAAGGGTTGTGATGTATTTTTAGGATCATTTCTTATACTCCTCGAAAGTTGATTGCTATTTCAACAAAAAAAAATTCCATTTAACTTGTTTTAACCCATACTTCCTCTATTCTACCAGAAGTGTTCTAGTTTGACTTTTTTCGGTCAACAGTTTTCAACTTTAACACTCGATTACTCTTAAATTATAATGATAAAGTATTTAACGAAATTATATTATGAAAATTTAGGTTCTATATTTTCATAATATAATGCTATTGAATGTTTTATTATTATAGTTTAAGAATAATCGGAAGTCAAAGTAGAAAACTGTTGATCTAAAAAAATTCAACCTTGGACACTTTTGGTGGAATGAAAGGAGTATAACATATGATGTGGTCCACCAACCCCACGCTCGAGACTATTGTTTAACAAAAAACGTGCCGGGAAATCATAATGGAGCTAGTAGTTATACCTTATAAGTTGAGTCGTAAATGAGAATTTATGTTCCGTTATTTTCGTAAAAAAAATCTTGAATTGTAATAATCTAAACTGAAATGGATAGATCTAAACTAAACTCAACTTAATTTAAAACATAATTAATCAAATTTCAACTGAATTGAATGTAATGATCCTATATAATTTGTATAGGATCAATAGGTTCAGGTCCAGATCAAGAGGTTCAAGTTTCAATAGGTTCAGGAGACTCTTAAGGTTCAGGTTACATAGGTTTAAGTTGAGAAGGTACCCTGCTTGTTGTTGGTTTAGGTGTTGGATGTAACAACCGGTGTCAAATCACGGTTAAACTGGGTGTTAGTGTTGTTCTCTTGATTTTTGTAATCGTTCTGAGCATTACTTATGCTCGAATTAATAATAAAAAAATTACCGTTTCAAAAAATATCCTATATAAATTTGAAAATGATGTTTTTTTTTTTCCATATGCAGTGACCAGAACCTTAGCTGATAATATAGTTGAAATTAAGATGTAGAGCATAAATAAATTAGCTATATACTACAATATATATGTAAGGAAAGCTACAATTTTTTTTTTTAAACGGCCAAATAATTTGTAGGAATTTTAGCTAAATCCAAGTAGGTTTTCTATGACTTTGTGGCTTAATCAAAGAGCGCTCACACATTCAATTACTTGTGTTTTATTGAATGTGCATAATCTACTATGATAGTAGAAAACACTTGAGAAAGAATTACTAAAAAATTCTCTTGGTGATGAAAGAGTACTTAAAGCTCAAAAGTGTGTTGGTTGAGAACTTAGCTAGGAAGCTCAAGAGTTGGAATTGGGGTACCAATGCTTTAGACGAGAGAGAACCTAAATTGCTTCACGGTCACTCACACGCACCCGCCTGGCTCCGCCGGGCCCAGGTCGTGGGTCTGGGCTTGGCTTGGTTGGGTTGGGCTAGCTAGTTGGTGGTGGTGTATATATTCTTTTTGGACAAAATATTAACTCTATTTTGGTCCAAATAAGACGGTTCGAATTTTCCTATCTGGAAAACGTTTGAATGAACTGACATGAAGCATCGTTTCGCTGAAAAACTATGTCACTTCGTGAAAAGCTACTGCTGGACGAGCAGACATAAAGCTTTTCTGAAAAGCCATGTCTGTTCGGAACTTGAAGTTCTTTTTCAACAGTTATGTCCGTTTAAAAACACCACTTCGCGACTATAAATTAATAAGATTTTCATGCAATAGCCAAAATCGCTCATTCATTCTGCTCTCTTCTCCTCAACTACTAAATAAAGTCTCTTTTTCCTTATTGAGGAAAACCAGTTCGAATTTAGTTTGGTGTGCTACTTACTAAATTCTCCTGCAGTCTTATCTTGGGGATATATTTGTTGTACTGTGAGTACTAGTGCAGGGCAAATATTATCTCAGAGAACTCGGGCTATCCCGTTATTCTGCAGCATTACTTATACCTACTTATACTCTCTCTTCCAGTTTCCATTCTATACAGATACTTTCCTGATAGTGTAAATATCCAACAAAATTATATGTATTAATCATCACCACGAGTTTACAAACCAAGGTGTATAAGAGATGCACACTGAATACAAAGCTCAATAACCAATACAACCAAACTAGTGAAGAATAAAACACAAGGGCAACCCATAACCGTTATGACTGAAATACTACTTGATTCCCCCTCGTCTTGTATGTCCATTTTACTAGTAAGAAGCCAAGATCTGAGGAGTTTTTAAATTGTAACACTAACTTTTAATCAAATTCAAAGGAGTGTGATACCTTTCGTACCGTCACGAGAGTTACAAATAGGTGGGGTGATAACGAATCAGACCGTTTATGCGCAGATCGGGAGAAAATTCGGTAAAATTAAACTCAGTTTAACACTAGCTCAGTTGCAAGCATACTCGATGATATTGAGCAACTCACAAGTAGTACTCTAGTGAAAAGCTCGAGTCGTGTGAACATATGTAAGTAAATACATATATATATATATATATTTGTACATTTTTATAAGATAATTATATTTACAGAATATAAATTTTTTGTGAGTATATGTTTATTACTTAACATATATAAAATTAAGCAATACGCTAGCTAGTAAATTTGTTATTTTTTTTTTTTCCATTTATGCATGTACTAGATATCATTTTTAATTTAAATATTTGATTTTAAATAGCTATTACTTTAATTTAGCCGCTCATGAATTAATAAATCGTGAGTTTTAATATGATCATAAAATTTTAAAACTTGACAAAATTAGTGATTGAACTTGACTCAACTTTTACGAGATGATTGACGCTCAGTTTGACCTTAAATTCAACTAAACTTGACTCGTTAACACCTTTATGTGAAACAATCTAATGAGACTTGTTTGTTTGTAAATGTTTTTAGAAATTATTTTTTGGCCGATTTCAGTATTTTTGTTGAGAAACAGCTTAAGGTTGAAGGATGAAGTATAAAGTTTTTTAAACAATTATGTAAAAAGTACATTATTGTCAATTATTATTTTTTTTGTAATTTTTAATATTATAATTAGAATTTATAATTGATCGTACTTAAATTGCATGTAAAAGGACTTCGAACCGAAGAGGATGGACAAGATTGAATTTAACGCCACATGTCAATCATCTAACGAAGACCTACATTCAGGTCGGTACAAAGCCGACCTAAGAATAGAAAGCCCCATTTTACTTGCTTCTCTCACTTTGGACAAAGTCTCTAAATTATTTTTTTCAGAGAAGTTACAACAATATTTGAAAATTATAAAATAAAAAACTAAATTTACCACCTTAGAAGCACAAAACAATTTTTTGTTTAATCATTTCCAAACACTCCGAAAATCAGTTAACTTATAAAACTCACTAAATACTTGATTTGTTGTTTCCCCTAGAGTTCAATGTTGCAATGGTACCATGCAAATGGATAATGGAGATGGGTAATCAAGTAATTTTCGAAAATGTACCAAGATCGACTTGCATTTCAAGTAATTAAATATTGATATACTCTAGCGTTGGTGGAATTTTAATTAACCGCCAGGCCAAACAAAGAGCGTATTTGATGGATTCGACGTACACTTAGAAAGCCAAGTAGTCAATTTATTCAAAGTCCAAAGCTTTTACTCTATAAGTCTCTTCAAGAAATTTAAACTCCAACTCTGATTAGTATGTAGTAGAAATCTCATTCTTTTCTATTCAAAATCAAACCTCACCCCCCTTTGAAATTTACACTATCTTTTTCATGCCTATAAATATTGCCATTTATAACCAATTCTAATACTAAAGCGTTCACTACACATACATTATACGCCCAACAGCAACAAAAACCCTCCAACAATAACAACAACAAAAAAAAGAATCCTCTAATTTTGAGACAATGCAGCGTTCATCTGCCTCCAGAGTTGCCAACATTTGCCGCCATATCCTCGGGTCTAAACCGGTAGTCCAATCTCCGCCATGCGATGTGTTTATCAACCACCGTGGGATTGACACAAAGAAGAACGTGGCGGGGTTATTGTACCACCACCTCCGGTTCATGGGTCTTCGTCCGTTCTTGGACAGCAAGAGCATGAAGCCTGGGGACCGCTTGTTCGACAAGATTAATGTCGCGATTCGTGAGTGTAAAGTTGGTATAGCTGTGTTTTCTCCCCAGTATTGCGACTCATACTTTTGTTTGCATGAGTTAAGTCTTATGATGGAGTGCAAGAAGAAGGTGGTGCCTATATTTTGCGACATTAAACCTTCTGAGCTTCGTGTCAAGGACTACAGCTCATGTTCCTCTACCGAGATGAACAAGTTTCGTTTGGCTCTCGAAGAGGCGAAAAATACTGTCGGGTTAACATTCGATACATCAACAGGGTAAGTGCAACAATTTTTTAAAATTGAAGTGATAACTATATATATATGTATAACAAGTACCATGATAGAACTTATCGTATAGACAATGATCTTATATATAGTGTTATAATTTATTTTGTTGCAGGGATTGGCCGGAGTTTTTGGCGAACGCTGCAGATGTGGTGGTAAAAAACCTGATTGAAGTTGAAGAAGATGGCCTAACTGGAAAGCATGGCCAACGATCCTTATTTATTCCATCATGCAAGAATTTCAAGAAACAAAAGCAAATTCCATCAACGTCTTACTGATCATAAAAATGGTTCATAATTTTTTCCACCTTTTCACTAATCTAGTCCCAAGCCGGACCGGAAGATTAGGTGTTGATTACTTCGATCTAACATATTCATCTTCATTCTTTCAATATTGAATAATATATTGATTCTTTTGTCAATTGTAGAATATTGTTAGTTTAATATAAATCTTAAATAACGCAGTGTACATTGACACATGCATGTTGTAATGAAAATGTAATAATTGATCGGTAAGATTTCTGATATTAATATGTATCGTAAAACTAGTTGAGAAGTTGCTACATATATACAAATGTAGAAACAAACTAGCTCACTTAGTGGAACAACCCGGTTCTTGTGAGTCCAGACCTGAACCATTGGATCATCGATTACTCTTACTCGTGAACCAGTCCATACACATCTCATTAGTATAATATTGTTCGCTTTGGGTGAATCCACGCGAATTTACTTTTAAAATCACAAAAAATGTCTCATTCATATAAGAGTAATGGTATACAATACTTATATAGTACTACTACCTTCTCTTCTTTTAATAATGATGTGGGATGGCGAATCCAGGAGATTCGTTTTCTTAGTGAATTATAGTACTGGCATGGACACATATAATTTGTAGCCTAGTGGTCAATGGCCCAACTGGGTCCCTAAAGTCCTAGTGTTCGATCCCTTAGTTGCCCAGCTTTGGTTTCAATTTCTATATATGCTTATTTTTTCTTTTTCATCTAAAAAAAATCCTTATTTCTATTTTTTTCACAATTTAACATTAGAAATTAGAGAAAATTGTTTCTTTGTCCACTTTCCTATTTTTTAAAATGCAATTATTATATGTAACATATTAGTAGTTTATACATTTTATAATTATATTTTTCATGATTAAATTTTCGACCCCCCTCATATTGAGTCCTGGATTCGCCACTGGTGGGAAGCGGGGTAGTATTACACTTGGGCTCTAATCTCTCTGTCTGAAAAAATTTGAACTGAACTAGACTTTATTTGAACTAAATTGAACTGATCTTATTTGTAGTATAAAAAATAATTAAACGAAATTGAATCGAACTGCACTAAATTAACTAAAGTTAATTGAATTGATTTGAATTAAAGTGATTTTATATAAAAATAACATTTCCATATTTCTTTACTGATATGATATTTGAAGTAACATGTGAAATCAATTAACTAAACAATTTCTTCAAATAATGAAGTTAACCTCGTTACGAGGAATTCGGTAGAGGACGACCTTGACTGGCTACTACCGGAGGAAGATGGATATCAATCCCATCCGAGAGCAGAGTATGTTGTTAAAAAATGAGACTTGTTGGGAGGGGGGTCTTCTGTTCCTTTTGGTTTGGCAACGGCGGTTGAGGATTTTGACAACAATCAGAAGAAAAAGCCTTTATTTGGAGAGAAACTGGGAGTAAGGGATCCAAAGTGCCACTGGGTGTAAAAAGAAGGAATTTTAAATGAAGGGAGCAAGGTGTATGGGTTGTTTCTTTGGTGAGGAGCTTGTAGTAGAAGTGTCATGTGTGGTTTCAAAGCCCTGACACGTTTTCCTATTCTCGGTGGTTTGGAAAGTCTCCATGCGTTTGGTTTAGGCGCTTTAGACTTTTGGTTGTATTAATTATAACCGAACACTTCTTATGCTTTTTTTAATTAATAAAAAAAAGTCGTTTCAAAAAAAATAAATTTGGTCACGGGTTCAAATTGGACATTAGTAAAATTTGTGATTGTACGATTCTGGATCAAAATATATCACACCTATGCGATGTAAAAGAAAATTATTGCAACAATTATTGAGACGTTGTCACTTTGATGAATGATAATATTATAAAATTTGGCATAAGTTAAAATCGTTGATAATATGATAAATTTGACATAAGTTAAAATCGTTCAAATGATAACTGGTAATTAAACATTCATTTGATACATATAAAGAAGAAGGGAAAATTGATAAGTTCAAGTACAGAACAACTAATCACGAATATTTAGTGTACTGCAGTAAGCCTTGGAGATTTCTGAAATCGAATCATCAAAATCTTGGCTGCAATTTTTCTTGTAACCCTTGGTGCGGAAAATGGAGCTGAAAAACTTCTTGATCCTCTTTTTAAGGCCCGTAGACCTCTTATCGGCTTGCCTTACGGGCTTTGCAACCAGTATCTGCGACGACTCATGGCACTGGGTCGCCGCTGCATCGGAAAACCAGTAGCCAATAACTGCCCTGTTCAGCTCCAGCTCGAACGACATTCGTTCGTAGTTGTCTATCAACGTGCTGCGCTCCTTACCGAACTTGATAATTGTCGCCATTTTTTTCCATGTACCAAAACAAATTCTTTATACCAATTCACACTAGCATATGATGGAGCTTAAATATTGGCAATGACCAATTCAGTTTTCATAAAAATGGAGACCTAATATGTCAGAAATGGTACTGAAATCAAGTTAGGTAATGTAGTTGCTATACTTCTGGAAAAGGCTTTGAATAATACTGGTTATTTCGAGTAATTGTATACTAAATTCCAAAATTTTGAATTTCATGAAATAATTTCCTTCAGAAAGGTGCATCATTATTCATTATTCAAAGGAAATGAATTAATTTTGTTGATTGATTGTAAATTCTTCTATGGGAAACAATTATATGCATTAAAATTCCAATATAGGACTTTAAAATAATCTGAAGTGTTTTGTAACGACCCAAACATTTTTTTTTTGATTTTTTTTTAGTGATCCAAACTTTAATACATGAATTAATGATTTGAATATTAGGACGAATAAGTGCACATTATTTTTCCACAAACGATTTATAACAATTTTAAAGTTAATGGTGTGTGTTATCGCAATGTTAGGATAATTATGGAATAGTATATGAGTTTTTTTTTTTTTTTTTTGGTACTCCCTCTGTTCCAAAGATTGCACCATTTTGGGTGTTCAATTAGAGTTGCATCATTTCATTTATTTGCCATATTTGAACATGTTAATATTAATTTTATAATCCATCAATACATTTATGTGGTTACAAATCCACAATAAAGTAAAAACAAACTCCACTATCAATATAACACAATATATATTTAACTTTTTTTTTTTATTTTCTATGCTAAAAAGTAAATGGTGCAACTACACGGAGGGAGTATATGAGTTATGACTCGAAAATTAGTTATTTCTAAACGCTAACTACTTTGGCGGAGAGGGACTTCAGCATGCAAGAGGCTCAGGCAGGGTCGGGGTATTTTAGACAAAACATAAAATTTAAAAGAGTTTAGATCGTTTTCCTAGTTTCAAACTTTCACATTCTCAGTTGAAAATCCACACATTTTGAAAGGTTTTTGATTTTTTATATTTATTTATTTATTTTGTTTGAAACGACAAATTTTACATCTTATTACTCTACGCCTAAACCGGCCTTATAACTTCGCTAACGTCAGGGGTCGAAATCTTTACTTCTTATTCACTATCCCAACTCCTTACGCTGCACCACCTTATGACTCCGTTAATTTTTCGTTTGTTTACGAAATTGGAATCCATGGTCCATTCTACCTGATTAATTTATGATTGTTTTATTATTTTCTTTCATTAATATATTTTTCATTTTCCCATTCTCAAGTCCGATCGAGTGATGTTGGCTAAATTGAGACTCAGCGTTGGGCATCTTGCTTGCTTCAGCCTTCACTAGTCCAAACTCTAAATAAGCTTGTTGGGCCTAACGATCAAATGTCAAAGCCCATTCAAACTTCAGACTGTGTCGGTCTGTCCAAGTGTCTATCTGAAATTACCATGCCAATTACTCTAGCGGGATACAACTGAATTGCTCAATCTCAACGGAGTTACGGAGATTTCCATGCATGTTCACAGTTCATATAGATCAAATAATTCGTCACTCCAGGTTTCAAACTACCGCTTGATTCCAGCCAGACGAGATTTGAATGACGATTCTATTTCTATCCCAATCCGCAAAATTAACAGTTCAACGATTCTTTTATATAGATGTTTGGTTGCAGTGTCCATATAGTGACCCCGCAACTCCGCAATATAAATGTTAATGATGAATTAGATCACTTTAATTTCTTCAAAAATTTCTTTATCTTTTTCATTACCATAAATTAGTGGAGAATGATGTTTTGTATTGTATGTCACTTGACTCGTAGTCCCATTAATACGAAGTATGTGTGAAATGAATTGAATCACATTCAACAAGACTGGAATTTATTTTCTTGGAGTAGAAACAAAGAATTTGAAATATAATCGGTTTGCTATTATGGGCAGAACAGGCAATTTGCCAAACCGAAGAAAACATGGCAACTTTGTCTGTTACATACAAAACGTGTGACATCGAAAGCGTGGGGAGTTAGTTTGTTTCGTTCTTGTTTTCCTCTTTTTGCCCCTACGTGTGGTCTCCACAACACGCGTCTCTGTCTAAATAGTCCATATTCGGTAATTTTCACACATTTCTTTAATTCGTAGGTCGATTTTATTTTTATAATTTTAATTATAAATTAATTTTAAATTAAATTATGAAAAAAAATACAGTAAGATCATCTCATGAAATAGAGTCAAGTAAATCGATTTTTGTAATACAACTTTTATTTAAAAATATTTTTTAGTGTAATTTATAAGTGGTTTGTATTTAGAGTTTATAAGAAACCATTTATAAGAAACCAAACCCTTTGTTAATTTGTTATTGGGGTGAGTATATTTGCAATACTTTTTCTTTTAAACAGAAAAGACCTTTATCAAACAACATGAAAAGTCGGACTTTTATAAGAGTATGAAAAATACTATTAGGTATATAAGATAATTCATATCAAGTGATCGCTATAGACGGAGTTATTGAGAGATTAAAGCAATCACATCGAACATTTCTTTATCTTTTTTTCATGTTAAACGTATTTGTAATAAGGTGGCACATACCGTGGCCCATGATTCCATTGGTGATTGCGTAGGAACTTTGACTTTTCCGTTTGTGAATCCGGATGTTCTGGATATTTGATTATTAATGAATTAAAATCATCATCTTTACCTAAAAAAAAAGTGTCCGCGATTCACTTTTTATTACTCTACTTCATTAAATGTTTTTTTTTTCACATGCAACACGTGACATTTAAACATTTTACTCATTGATTCACGCACAATTTTACTTAGTATTTTAAAATAAGCAAGATCGTGACTTGTAATTATGTGAAATATAGTTTACACGTTTCTTACCTAAATTAATTTGCTAATATTAGTATAGGGAAATTTAATTCTTCCAAAATTAGGCGAATTTCAAATTAATTTCTATTTATGATCACCAACAACTATACTAAAAAACGACACATTTCACGCAAATAGTGTACATGAAAAGACCTATAGAGCCCTAGTGTGTTAGTAGTCCTATTCTATCATGTTACAATGTAGGTTTGTGTCACATTAATTGCTCGCACATTATCAGCTCCAGATTTTGGCATCACCTATTAAACTTCACTCTACGTTTCCTCATAAATAACCAAACACTAATTAATTAGTACTAGGATTAATATATCCATCTCTCTGTGTTGATGGAGAGCACCAGCTCAAGCTGCGGCAGCCACCACCACCTGCCGCCCGGGTTCCGTTTTCACCCCACCGACGAGGAGCTGGTGGTTCAGTATCTCAAGAAGAAGGTTTCCTCTGTTCCCCTGCCCGTTTCAATCATTGCTGAGATTGATCTTTACAAATATGATCCATGGGAGCTTCCAAGTAACTATTAATCACTTTTTCTTTCTCCTTTCATGATTTTTTTCTTCTTGAATTATAAGATCATGTTTGATGTGTTATTATTAATAGGTAAGGCGATTTTTGGAGAGCAAGAGTGGTACTTCTTCACGCCTAGGGACCGGAAGTACCCTAATGGGGCACGGCCTAACCGCGCAGCCACTTCTGGATACTGGAAAGCAACTGGAACCGATAAGCCGATACACGCGGGAAACAGTACTCAAAAGGTTGGGGTGAAGAAGGCCTTGGTGTTTTATGGAGGGAAGCCACCTAAGGGTATCAAAACAAATTGGATCATGCACGAGTATCGACTCTTTGACAATAAACCCCCTGGGTCAACCACTTTCAGCAACAAGGGCTCATTAAGGGTAACACTTCTAAATGTACTTATAGATAGTTAAGTGTGGTTTTTTCTAATATTTAATAGAACCTGTCCTGATATTTACTTAGATTTGCTCATTGAATTTTATTCACGTTCTTAATGTTTAGCTCGATGATTGGGTATTATGCCGGATATTCAAGAAAAGCACTTCAAGTAGCCGACTGTTGGATCTTGGGGAACGAGACCCTTCAGTTGATCACAACATGCTAGTTTCCACGCCATCATCAAAGAATGGGTATCAAAATCCAGGGGCGGTTAAACCCGCAGGCCATGAAGCGGGGTTGTCTTTCGACAACAACTATAATGAGAATTTCTTTTCCGAGATGCTATCTGGAAATGGATCAGCAATTCATGATCATCATGGTAATCCAATGTCTATTGCTCAGATGACACCTTCAAGCTCAAAGCCCGATTTTCAGAAGCATAGCATGATGTCCGGATATTGGAATACGACTTATAGTGAGAACACGTCCTCGTTCATTTCGATGATCAATGAGAATACGGAAAATAATGGTGACTTTAGGCAAAATACGAATCTATAATTTTGTATTAAAGGACTAAAGTAGTTACCATTCGATCTCAATAAATAGTACTACGTAGCTTACATTGGTAAAATTCTCTCAAGTTAATTACTATTTTTAGTTATTACGTTAACCTTGAAATCTACAAATTCTGCTTACTTGTGTTTAACTTTATCGTCTTTCTAATTTCTTTGGAAATACAATTAAAAAAAAACAAACACACTAATATTCATTTCAGACTGACAATTTCGAGTCAACTTCAACCGTACTAAAAATCAGTTTCCAACTCCCTTCATCAGGTGATATTAAGTTATTAACATTCAATTTAGGTATTTTATTATACTAGCATAATATTTCAAGAACACAAGAACAGAACGCAACTCAACTAGTACATAAATGGCAGTACATTTCTGATAAGATTGATGAGAACCTTTTGCTTAGACTTTTCTTCAGAAGTATAGATCTCCCACAACCGGAAACAGAACAGTACTATCCTCGTTCACTTCTCTGTACCTCGGTCGAGCTGCTGATCTCATACCTATCATGCAAGAGAAGTTTCCAGAGTTGGATTTGGTGGAACAGGACTGTGTTGAAATGAGTTGGATCGAGTCTGAACTTTTCTTTTCAAGCTCAAGAAACCAACCACTCGAAGTTCTACAGAACTGAACATTTCCGAGGAGAGTACATTTTAAATCAAAATCCAACTACTTGAGACAACTGATTCCAGAACATGGTCTTGAAGGGATATGGAAATTCTTGAATGAAGAAGCCATATATATATCAGGCTGAATTGCAGTTTAGTCCGTATGGAAGGGTGCTGGAGAACGTCCCTGAATCGGAGACACGTTTCCCTCATAGGGCAGGTAATATATATATGATTGTATACTTTGTTGCCCGGATTCCAGAAGACAGATCAAGGTCTGGAAGGTACATAAACTGGATTCGAAGGCTTTATAGTTACATGGCTCCTTACGCATCAAATTCATGTGTTATACTGGGCTTTTCTTTTGCCTATTGTAGATGTAATAAACAAAGTTTGAAGAGTTCATTTTCAATAAAAGTATCTTCATACAGGTTACCGAACAGATTGAGCAGAGAATCTAAATAAAATAACACAATTGTAACTAAACAGACCTTTGGTAGTTGGTACTAGACAGGAATGCTCTGTACATTTCTAAAGAAGTTGTCAGGATCAACCTTAGTATTACTTTTAACCAACCTGTTGAAATTTTCCTTGAAGTACTTCACTCCATAAACTACACCTTCTGAGTTCTGAGTAACTGTTTCTTTCGATGTTGTTAATCCCAGTATCAAGATCTCTGAAGTTGAGGAACGCTTCTCTGGGATTCATGGATACAAACGGTGTCATGTAACCATATAATGTTCTTGTTGAATTCATGTAACGCTCAGCTGCTTCAGTTCCATTTTCCTTCCAGTTCATTGCATAATGAATCTTAAAAAGGCTACTGGTTCTATGTGGGAATGGCTTCTAGGACGCAGGTATCTCAGCCATATTCTACCACTATAGCGATTGAATCTAATTAAGTCCAGGACCTTCTAGTTCCACCATTTTGCCAAATATATATGAAATCTAATCCATCTTTAGGAATTGGTTTCTTCGCATAATTAGATTTTCTCCTCTCGTATTTGAGGTAGAAAGAACACGATTCAATTTTCTGTCAATCCTAATTCAGGGAAGCTCAAAGGGAAGGTATCTCACAGAATCTCTGCTCGTGTAACAATATATGTTGAGTTGTAGTTCATGCTCAAATTACCATTGAAATATATACCATGGATTAATGAATGTGTTTCAGGTTATCATCATCCATTGACAACAACAAACTACTTCAACTAGCCATATCAAAGAGGTGGGCAGTGGCTAATTAAGTTGTAAACATTGTTAGTTTAATGCAATTCTGCCATACCTCATAAGAGTACGTATCCTTCAGTATTGATCCTAATCGACACATTTTTTCCTAGCGGTACGAAACATTAAAGGGATGGTTACTCGAATAAACATGGAGCCTAAGCCCTCCGGGGAAGAATACCCTGAGAACGTGATGACATCTGTGGCCGTCCGGACTGGTTTTCTTCCATTCACAAGATTCATGAGCCAAGCGCCCCAATTTGCAGCACTTGAGCCAAAAACATATCCGCCAGATTGGTGATGCTCATCTCTCGGTTGCTGAATGACATTCAAACCTACCAGGTAGCCAACACTAAGGCTCGCTCTGTTCAACGCTAACTTATCTATTTGACCTTTTCGCCAAATTAAGTTTCTTGCATAAATTCGTGCTTACGAAGTAGAAATAGCAATATCACAGTAATAACACCATTTTATTGTTGAAAACAGAGAGAACAAGAAAAAGGGAAAATGAACCTGGTGATGTTTCACAAGAATGAGAATCCTAACAGCTCTATTGAAGATTCAGTAGTTTACTTGAAGACGATACTAGACGATGCTGGACGTGAAGGAAAAAGAATTTATGAAACTGGTCTTCAAGGATGATAGTGATAGTATGTGACAAGTCTAGCAAACAAGTTCTAGTATCTTGAGCAAAGCTTTTCAGTATGTTCTACAACTCTGGCAATAAACTATATAATGACACTGCTTTGCTCGATGAAATCAACAAAGCTATTTACCTTCCTATTGCTAGAGACCCGAGATCAGATCCATTTTCCAGCAATCTCCACTGGTACTTCCTTTGAAGAGACAAAAGAGCAAAGTTTACATGAAGGTTGTTTCTACGCGGCCTTGCGAAATCATAATATGTCCAGGTTTGGCAATGTTACCGTCTGGTAAGAACGACTTAATGGAAAGACTGCTGCAGAGACATACTATACTCCAGTCACATATAAAATGTGCTTCTCTGATTATCCCGACACATGAATAGAATGATAGCTGATAAGTTGTATTTTTGCAATTATTAAACCAAATAATGTATAAAGACACCTGTTGGAACTCGGATCAATTGTTGTTGTAGATACCAACTTGTATCTGAAAAATCTCCTGTGAATGAACAAATAATGTATGGAACTTATTTTTATAGAATTGCTGCAGGACAGAATCAGTACAAAGTACAAACAGGGGGTGGATTGCCTCTTTGCAGCACTAATGTTCTAAAAAATCCATGGTTCATCGGTGAGAAGGTAACGATGACCCTGAGAGAAAAGATGCAAAGAAGACAAGGGATTCACTTGGTTTGAATGTGGGTACAGCATGACCAGCTCCTCTAAATGTCGCAAATGTCAGCCCATTGTACTCTTGAACCCATCCTGCAACCTGATTAGTACATGAAGTAACTCTTTACAACTTGAATAAAAATATGCTGTCTATACACTATATACATATTAAATTATTAATCAATTCCTATCAGTTACTTTACTCCAGCTCTGTTCTTGCTTCTATAACCCTCATTCAATCAAGTAGAAGAATGATCACCTGTTTCGCGTGATACCAGGGTCGCCATGCTTCCTTGATTGGAAGTCCCAATGAATCTAAACAGTATCTTGTGGATAAAACTGGGACTCTTCCATCAGTATCGCCACTGCCAACAAAAGTACACAACACAAAAATATTAGACCCCCAAGACATTTCTGTTTCTATTAGAAAGCAAGATGGGTTTTAAAATGGAGTATAAAAGTCTGAAATGAATTAAACAAGCAAACCTGTAAACCCATATCCTGAGTTTTGCAGCTATAAGCTTCTTGTATATAGGTAGGACTGAGCGCATGGAATCATTCCAGCTGTCAAAGATTGTATGACTGCATCACATAAGAATAGATGAGTTCGTTCAATCTATTCTTGATTATTGAAAATATACTTTGTAAAGCTAAGCATATGAAAGAGTGGTCTGCTAAAAATATAGGAGTGCATATCTTTGTGTACGGAAGTCTGGTTTTGGATTGATCATAGTCAACTTGATTAATTGAACTTGCCAAAATAGTCCATTTTCAACTTCTACATTTTAACACTATACACAAATACTTGCCAAGTTCATTTTGAAGATAGTCAGCTCAAATTTTGTCACTATGCGACGATAAGTTGGTCAATGTCACGGATACCATATATTATACACATGCATGGATGCTATACAACAAACACAAGTCAAGAGAGACGTTCTTACTTGCAGATGGTCCAGTTTCTAAGTTGGATTCCAGCACTGACATGGAGGGCTTTTTGAACATCAGCTCGACTGTAGTAGGAGTTTGCATAGTTGTCCAGGCATGGATCATAACCAGCCAAGACCCATGGCATCTAGCAGAAGTAACACAGAGGCACCAGATGGTCACTCGTATAATAGTCACATGTACAACACAGGAGTGAAAAACTAAATTCAAAGTCCATTCATGAGTGTGGCGCTTAGAAGTGCCACTCAATTCATATACTACACGGGGGGTCTGGAAATTTTATTACCATCTTTGATGAGCTCCTTCTTGTGACTACTATCGGTCTGTCTGCTAAACTGGACGAATTACTAGTGCAGGTTTCAGTATAAAGACTATACATATCTATCTCCTTATACTGCCTCAGTATTTCATCCACGGCATCTTTACAATCCTTATTACTCCATGTGTCATTGCTGAAAAAATCACACGACTTCACAATAATATTGTGGTTTTCATCTGAAACAACTGCATGACTCCAAGCGTAATCCACAAAACCTCTCCAGTCCTCAGCATCATCTGTTTCGGGATTCCCCAGCTGCAATAACAAAATTATTTAACAAATAAATAAACTCGTAAATGTGGTCCCCTTGAATTTACAGCTAATGAATTTTATACCATGATCCCCCTAAGGTCAATGAACAAAGAAGTATTTTTGTTATTGTCATGAATAAGTTCAGCAAGCTCCGGTATATACTTTCCTGGTTAGACACAACAAGGATAAGTGAGTGAAAATGATACGGATTCAAGAATTGGTAAACGGTAAACATAACGTACCTGCATAGCTCTCCCCTGCGATATAAAATTCCCTTGTTCGGTATGATGGAAACTTGAGGTACCAATTGTGTAAGAAAGCATAAGAATCATTTGCTGGTAAGAATAAAAACTTGGGTTACCAATCATAAACTAATGTATCAAGTTCCAAATTGAAAAAAGGTTTTGAGTGTAAATCAGAGCGAATGTGGTCTTGAGCTTCATTAGGTTTAAATATAATTTATATTTGACCCAACCATCTAGTTATTAAGATGGAATGTCATTCCATGTATTATGTAATGCAAGATACTACTAATTCTTCAAATATGAAGAGGGGAAAGATACGCCAACTTAAGGTCAGAACTGCAGTAAAGTATACAATTATATGACTATTATTGACTAACCTGTGAAGCCATCTCCTATATGATTATAATCACCACTAGTGTTTGAGTATGAAAAGCCAACACCAACCGGAGATTCCACAAACAATAAGTTAGCTTCTGTTACAATCAAACAGAACATTTTAAAGGTTGGTGTGTTATGTATCCCCCTAGGAGATTTTCCCCTTGCAGATCATTACAGCATAACTGGTAGTGCATTACTATCCCCATAAAGTTAGAATTAAACCTTTGTTCCATGAGAAAGGATTTAGTTTCAACGCATGTCCACTATCCTCATCAACAAGGAATGGTCCGATCTCTTGTGTTGCTCCATATCCCACCGAAGAACAACCAGGACCTGAAAAGCAAACAAAATTCACTCATCTTTCTTAAATGGATGTCAGAACGATAAAACCAGACAATATAAGTGAAAATAAATTGCACTTTCTAAAAAAAAAAAAAATTACCTCCATTTAGCCACAGCACGAGAGGTTTTTCATTTGCATGGTCCATCGCCTCATAAAACCAGTAGAAGAGTGCTCTTCCATTCTTTTCATTAACTGTCACGTATCCAGCATGATGTTGAAAAGTTACATTTGGTTGGCCAGGAAGATTAGTAACTAGATCCTCACCAGCCTCAAGACTAGATTCTATAGAAACCAGAAGCAGAGATATGATAAACAGAACTCTTGGTAAGAGATCCATCACAACCCACATAACATCACAACAGTTCAGACTTTTACTTCTAGCTCAGGTAAAATAAGCAAAGGACAGCCCCACTTTATACTACTTCCTCTGTTTCATTAAGAGCTTCCTATCCTTGACCTTTTTTATAAACTTTGATAGCAAATTACCATAAATTACACGGGATAAATATATAATAAAGTTATATATTATGAAAATGTACTTCATTTACTTCTTTTTTTCTTTCTTTGGTGTGATTTAGGGGTAATTTGAGGTCAAAGTCCATACTAAAAAGCTAGTAAAGGTTATTAGTGATGTATTATGCAAATTAAGACAAACATTGTTTCCAGATTACAGTGCTAGGATTTTTGTTTTAAGTGTGTACATTTTATTCTAAAATAGTCCTGCTCCATCATCCTTTAACTTTTCTCAAAATTGGTAAAGGATAATTCTTTGGTCATTTTACTATTTCATGGTCTGAAATGGTAAAAGCATGTCATACTGTCAAAGATAAATGATGATACAGCCATGCTAGTCAAGGACAAGACTAATTTTCTGTATATTACCAAGATGCCATTTTTGTCCTATTTATTCACCTCAAATAGAATAGTAATACAACCTACCAAATGACAGACTGCACAATCTGCTTGTGTTTTAGTTCTATAAACTGATATACATGAAGTAAATCAGGCTCTAAAAATTCTTATGTGTGTGTGTGTATGAAGATTATTAGGTTAAGAAAAATCCACCTATTTTTCTCAACCAACCGTCAAGATCGGTCTCAGTGTAATTAATTCATAGACCTCATAGACCTTGTAACCGAAATTGATCCAGTATCATTTGAATAGTGAAGATTGATCTTATTAAGATGATTCTGGGAAAACAGAAGCAGTACAGACTACTGGATGGAAAAGGTACATTTCTCTTAAGTCTATCGCACTCTCTGCGGTGATACATGGAACTAATTATAATTTATAGCCTAAATTAGATAGGTTGTTTCCAAAATTCTTACAAAAGCAGTTCAGCACGTCATCATTCATCGCCTGGAAGGAGGAGGTTTCCCAGAAAGAAACGAGGCAAAGAAGGCAAGGGATGCACTTGGTTTGAATATGGGCACAGCATGACCAGCTCCCCTGAATGTCGCAAAAGTAAGCCCATTGTACTCTTGAATCCACCCTCCAACCTAATTTCAAAGGGAAAAAGGACGTGTTTGATTTAGTTAGTGTAACATATAATTGTAAGTAGCTGATTCTATCAATAATTGCTTGTTATTGTTTATTGATTTTAAAACCACATACACTCTTTAACCCCAAGGTTTTTGCTGTAGTTCTCTGTAAGTGTAAACACTTGAGGCCACGTTCGGTGGAATTTCAAATTTTCATGCCTGTAATAATACTTCTTAACGGATACTTGGTCATTAAGACTTTTCTTTTACACTAATTTATTATTTATTTATTTTCTTGCATTCAATCAGATAAATCACAGGGGACTGGAGTTTTGCATATGGCTCTAAATTATGAGTGGAATTTTGAGTTTTCAAAAAATAAGTATATGAATAGAAGAACCGTGAATACAATAAATTACCTCTCGCTGATGGTACCAAGGTTTCCAGGCTCTCTTTATAGGAAGCCCTAGTGAACTTAAACTGTAGCTTGTGGCTAAAAATGGTAGTCTACCGTCAGTATCTCCACTGCAACAAAAATAAAGTAAATAATTCATATAGCAGCATGGACATATGTCTATGAGTGTGTCGAATATGCCAAATAGAGTTCAAACAGTATGCAAACCCTATACTCCCTAGGTCCTCTTGAAAGCTTCCTGTTGTTATGGGCAATTGGGCACATAAATTAAGATAAGATTAATAAATAAATAAAGAATGAGTTGAATGGATAAATAATACTCCTGAGAGACAATGAATGAAAATATGATAAAATTTGAAAGGGAATGAATAATGTATGATTGAAGGTTGTTATAGGAAATAAAATGAATTGGGAAGTTTCAAATGTGATGGCCATAAATGGCAAAATGGAAATTAATCAGTGGGGCGGAGCGGATATATCATAGATTAAGCAGCCACCTGTAAATCCATATCCTGAGTTTTGCATCTATGAGCTTCTTGTATATCGGAAGGACAGATGCCTTTGAATCGGACCAGCGTAGAAAAACTGTATCACTGCATAATAAATGTTGAAAATAGGTTGAGCAAAAACTGCAGTTTCACCTTTGTATATGCATGATTGCTGAGAGAACCATGTATGTGGAAGGACTAGCATGTGATGCTTTGATCACCGGAAAAACAATTTCTTCTTTCTTTCGTCTTTTTTGTTGACAATAATTGAACATATTACATTCCCAAATGTCAACTTGATCCTTTAGATGTCTATTAGAGAGCATAATGTGTCTTATGAAGCCTATATGTCGGGACTCATTTCTTTTCTGTCAACTTTCCAACATAGACAGCGAATATGTACTAATTGATTTACATGCGACTTAAATTAGACCTGAGAAAATATGCAATCACGTTGAGCATGAACAAAAAATGGTAGCTTTAGTGCATAAAGGAAAAGAAAATCAATAAAGAGCAGTTCAGTTTACTTGCAGATCCACCAGTCTCTGAGATGAGCTCCATCACTGATTACATGGAGGGCCTTCTGAACATCACGTTGATTGTAATAGGATACAGCATAGTCGTCCAGGCATGGGTCATAACCACCTCGCATCTAGCAACAGAAGATACTTAGTGGGTGTTCGCAAATGATTGATGAAAACTGATTTCAGCTTTTCTTTAGCAGAAGCAGAAAATGAGTGTTTGCACAACACAGCTATGCTACTATGTACTACTAACCAGCTTTACATAAGCTAAGAAACCTGTTTTAGATAAGCACCTCCAGGGGTAATTCTCGGGATCACTCTTTTTAATCACTTTTAAACAATCAAAATCATTTGCAAACAAGCAATTAGTTTCTTTAAACACAACATTATTTTGAAAAAAAATACTGTAAGGATGGGTACAGGCAACCACTAATGTTATAAGAGTAGGAAGGGACAGAAAAAACACACAGATATGTGTAGGCCTAATCATTAAAGCTTAGCAATTGCATTAAGGTATGTACTGATCATTGGATGTACTAGTATATTGATCCAAACAGTGTTTCATAGATGGCTTTCTGTAAGCTTTTAACTAATTAAAAGAATCCACATAACTAAATAACTAAAGATTAGATTGATTAGATTAATTACCATATTAAGTGAGGTCCGCGATGTGCCTATATGGGTTGACTCTTCTTTGGAACCAGATAATTCAGGGACACAGGTTGGTGTATAGAGACTGAAAATATCTATCTCATGGTAGTGTCTATAGAATTCATCGGTAAAATTACTATCAGTCCATGTATAATTGCTGGATATCTCCCAAGACATTAGATTTTTTCTTGTCTCATCCGAGATAACAGCATGGCTCCATGCATAATCCACCATACCTTTCCAGTCCTCAGCATCATATGTTGCAGGATTGCCCACCTGCAACAGATTTACCATAGTCAAATTTATAACCACTCTAACATAGCAATAAGAACAATAAACTGCGAGTGCATTAATAGATGATGAAACAGTAGACTGGCAAGCAGTAATAAAAGAGCAGTGGCAACATGAATCAGTTAGGATATTTTTACATTTATGTTTTAGATCCAAATACCCAACAGAGCAAACGTTATCTCAAAATGTCTTTAATACAATTAATGCCCGAAGTCATACCTGGCTACCTGCCCTATATATAACACCCCTAAAACCTAAAGGTGAATATGTTGCAGATTTAGAATGCAAACATAGCAGGAAATACACAGAACTGTAACTCGGTAATGTTAATATGGGAAGTAATGTCATACATCATACCAGTATGCCTCTGAGGTCTATGAACAAGGAGGTATTCTTGTTATTGTCATGGATAAGTTCAGCCAGCTCGGGTATGTATTTTCCTGATAGAGACATCAAGAAAATTAAGAAAATTCACAGAATATCTAGGCAAGTAGGCAAGGGTGAGAGTACTTTACCAGCATAGCTTTCTCCAGCAATATAAAATTTTCTTGTTCGGTACAATGGGAACTTGACAAACCACTTGTGCAAGAAAGTATAAGCATCCTTTGCTGGCAATTACGATCCAAATGCAATAGCCCAAAAAAAACAGAAATGGTTAATCTTTATGAATGTGACTGTCACTAAGCAGCATGTACAATACGAATCACAATGTCAACCTCAATTACCTGTGACATCATCTCCAAGACCATTATAATCAGCACTTGTGTTTGAGTATGAAAAACCAACACCAATTGGAGACTCAATGAACAACATATTGGCTTCTGTACCATCAAGCAAGACAATAATAACTATCAAAGATACTGTCTGCTTGAAGAGTTGGATAGTAACATAACATTATACTTTGTAACACAGAACCTCAGTCAAAATCAGCTCTATTAATTCACTTTGTGATAGTCCCAATAATGGGCGGTTTAATATACCTGTGTTCCATGAGAAAGGATTCAACTGTAGAGCACGTCCATCCTTGTCGACAAGGAAAGGTCCAATCTCTTGTGTTGCTCCGTATCCCACAGAAGAACAACCAGGACCTACAACATAGAGTAGCATGTTTTCAAAGGAGAACAAATAAAGAAATCACATACAGCAGCCCATAATTGCTCGTACAAGAACTTTAGTCTCTTGTGGAGATCGAAATTACGAAAGCTGGGAACAGTCAACTGCATGCAAATGAACCTAAACGTAAATAATGAAACCTTTTGTACTCAATTTTATACCTCCATTTAGCCACAGCACTAAAGGCTTTTCATTTGCCAGGTTTGTGGCTTCATAAAACCAGTAGAAGAGTGCTTTTCCATTCTTTTTGTTTACAGTAACGTACCCAGCGTAATGTTTAAAATCTACTTTGGGTTGGCCAGGAAGATCAATAACTAGATCCTCACTGGGTCCAGAACTAGACTCTTTATCATTAGAAAAAATTTTATGTTTACCATTTGCTGGTAGTTCCATAGAAGCTAACAGCAACAAGACAATCAGAGCTTTTTGTAAAGTATCCATTGAAATCCAAGATAACTTAAAAGACTTAACCTTAAAGATGGGATAAAGCATGCAAGACATGGCATGTATTTATAATTGCTGAGAACTAGTACAACTACAAAATATATGGTCAACAGGGTAAACTTTAGAATTGTCTTTAGTGAAGATATCCTATGTGGTAAACTGTACTGTACTTTCCTCAGCAATCTATGGCATGCACAAATTCTATGCCGGACCTACAGTTGAACCAGAGTGGGACCTTTTTTTACCTTATTTTCTTGTATGGGTTGTTGGATCACATGCAGGTCAATAGAATTCAATAACAATTCTCAAAATCATTATCTATTTGATCGCATTCTTCAATAGTCTTGTCCTAACATCCATTGACCCTCTAAACTGAGAAGTGTGTAACATTTCGATTGTTTTATTACTGCATGCTCTAGAAAGCCTAGTATTTTGCAGACATGATGACATAGGCACATCTTCTTTCTTTTTTTTTTTTTCTTTTTTTTTTTTTCTTTTCTCCTGTTCATAAACAGGAGTAGCCAAATTTTATAGAGTGAAGTAAACGGGCAAATGCAAACAAATTTTGAAGGGTAGCTTTCCTGGGGCAAGCAAATGTATAGAGAATAAGAACCACTCCAGCAACCTGACCTTGATAGTCTAATCAAAACTTAGACCACATGTACCCACAAAAAACAAGCTAAAAGTCAAGGAATATTACCATCCTCTTGTTGGAATATGACATCACCATTCAAATCAAGGTATCAACTCTACTCCCTCTATTGTGAAATTCTAGAATCCAATAACAGGATAAGGTTTAGATGGGGAACCACTTTTGTAGCACGTACTGTTTTTCACATATTGACTATATGTATGTGCAGCCAGGTCTTTCTTGCTGTAGGGGTGGAAAAAGGAAGGAAATTAGGGAATATATTCCAAATTAGTGGTGCTATTTGCTAGTGGTATGCAGATTAAAGTAAACTCAATGTTCTGAAAATCCCGTCATCAAAAGTAAGAACGAAGTAGAATTTGAAATGGACAACTTGGTTTTGAATTATGACTTGGATTTCAACTTTGGTAGAGCTATTATAGGAAAATAATACATGAGAACCGAAAAAGGTATCTCAGATCGTGTTCAGAACTTAACCACAACATCAATCTCACATACGTGTACGATCATCTTTTATCAATTGCTATTAGCTGGTATGCACTTCAGTGTCAATCCATTATCGTAGTGATGACACGTCTGCACTGCTTTACACTGGACTGGATTTCATAACAAAAGATGCCGATCAGGCAAAGTGTTTGTTTGTAACACTATGTCGCATAGTATTACAGATAAACAGCACAGAAATACAAAAGTGAAACTAAAACAATTTATCAGATTAACAAGGCAAGACAATTAAATGTCAAATCGACCTACCCAGTTAGTGTGATTTTTCAATGGTGCTTAACAAGAGGACTCTGATGCAATTCCGCGAGATGGGGTGATTTTCGATCCCTTGTAATAGAATTGATCAAATGTTGGTTATGATCTCATTGTAATGTGACTCTTTTTATCTATACAAACGAGAAGAAAAATCAGGGCAAAAATCATACCATTTCAATTCTTCTTTTCTTTTCTTTCTTTTGCTACCCAAAGATTGCCAATTAAAGTTCAGACTCTCATGAGCAAAAAGCCTGATGCATGAATAATGCATCGCAATGATTAGCACAAGATTAGCATCACTGACCAATCTACACTGAGTTCTGGCCCACTGGAATTAGAGATCTGAAATTTCAAGAATGTAATAAATCAATTCCACATGTGTTAATTGACAACCATACTGCACATCTAGACAGCAAGAATTTACTATCTCCGAACTTATTATATTTATGAGTAATAGCAAAGCATTTGATCATAACCAAGTAGTGGATTATGCTCTCACTATAGTCATGATTTTAATTTTCTAAAACAGAAGATGTTTTTGGTCACAAACCAACATGAATCAAGCTATATTAATGCCAAGCTCAATAAGCACAGTGCTTAAGATGATCCCATATCGTATGATAGATATTTAAATTTCTCTAGGTACAAATAGTATTAGCAAGTTCTGTTTCAAGTAAAGGTGGAAGTATCATCAGATGCCAAAGTTGCGAGTTGCCTGCTAGACAATCTCACAGGGCACAGGATTACCAGAAAGAAAGCTAATGTAAAGCTCAACTAGCCAACTACAAAAAGATCAATGGCTTACTCTTCATCTTTACAATACTACCAACAAAATGTCTTAATTTACTATGAACCAGAAAGAAAGAGAATACAAAACGTAAAATCTCGTCATAACAACTGTCTAAAATACTCAAATACTATCGGTTGAATCCCTGTTCTCCAATTAACTAAGGATTTTGTATTGGATATGTTCTTCAGACTGTGCCAAAGTAAAACAAGGGCACAGAGCTGCAGATATACAACACAACCATGAATATGTAGGAAACTGTTGTGAGAAGAGCTTATCTGATACAATTTGATCAAGAAATACCCAAGAAACTTCAGATACTAAGTAATCTTCTTATTGTCCTTGTACTATGTTAATCTGTTTGACCAACAAACCTATAACTCTTACAGAAAATGAAAAAGTTTTCGTTAGTTAGGAGGGATGAATGCCCCGGACAGCTCAGCATGACAAAATAATATATAAATGTAAACATATTCTGAGCCACGGACTAAACTACATGCTAACTTAAAATCTTGCATGATCAAATAATCTACGATATTTGTTGTCTATTAAGCATATTATTTGTTGTCTATTCAGCATATTATAGAATCATGATAATAATAACACGAGTTATAAGCCTGTGTGTGTGAGTGATATTTTCTCCAAACAGAATCACATACTTGTGTAGATAGTCCAGAATGATTTCAGGTTCTAGTAGATAAAAATCAAATGCATTTCGTGGAGAGGGAACAGCCCAGGTGAATTATAAAATCTTCTTAGGCATAGTGTCCTTGTACTATGTTACCAACAACCTATAACTCCACAGAAAATGAAAAAGTTTTCGGTTAGTTAGGAGGGATGAATGCCCCAGACAGCTCAGCATGACAAAACAATAGATAAATATAAAGATATTCTGAGCCACGGACTAAACTAAATGCTAACTAAAAATCTTGCATGATCAAATAATCTAGGATATTGTTGTCTATTAAGCATATTATAGAATCGTGCTAATAATAACACGAGTTATAAGCCTGGGTGTGTGAGTGATATTTTCTCCTAACAGAATCACATACTTATGTAGATAGTCCAGAATGATTTCAGATGCTAGTAGATAAAAAGCAAATGCATTTCGCAAAGAGGGGACAGCCCAGGTGAATTATAAAGATGAGATTATTTGAGACAACTATATTCCAACTAGGTAGCAACCTAACCACTAAGTTGGTGGAAGAAGTTGTATCATTTACTCTTTCGGTCCAAAATGAGAACGTGCAATTGCAAGGACAGTAACTAGTGCTAAGTGCTAACTGTAGTTATCTTGGACGGTATCATATTTTAATCACAGAAAAAATTGCATTCCAAACACGTTTGGATATAATACAAATACTAATTACAGTTGTTGGCACCCTAAAGTCAATATCATTGGAGATACATAATGATTAATGGGTGCATATCTTTGACAATATTTGAAAACATTAGCACAGTATTCTCGTACCTGTGGTTTTATGCACTTATCGGTAACAAGTATATTTGGAACCAAGACTGGCTTTGTAACAAGACAAGCCTATTTTCGTGTTTTAGCTGGAAATACATGTATTTACACTAGTAAATTAAGCTTTATAACTAAGTTTTCGTAAAGACCAATAATCCTCTGCATACACATACATTACACAAAGATGGCAAGCATAAACAGGGTAAGAGTCCAAAGAATAACATCAGGAGAAACAGATTTTAAAGTACGCCAGGTTTCTCACATAGAATCAAGTTACTGCAGCTATTAGTTCATATAGTTGATACCATTATTGCGATTGCAAGAGATCAAATGTCTTAATTCTGTAGTGTTAAGGTGACAAAAGCAACTTTTGAAGTGCATATATTAGGCCACTCAATTGCATTATCTTTCTTTTATCCTTGGCACTGGATTTTATTTAATCAATATTAGAGCATCATCATCTATTCCTTCTGATTTACAATGATGATAGGGTTCAACAAAGGTCAGGTCACCAATCCTGACCTTCTTCCTCCACTATAAATCAATGCCATTTCCCAATGAAATTCCGCCTAGTGTCAAGCAAATCATACCAGGCCAGAATGAAACTTTCCTAAAGGAACACCACTTTTTAGAAGAAGCATCATTGGACCACAGTTTGTTGCCACTTTAACAAGCACTGAAAGAGTGGATAGTCTTGAAAATAAACAACAAGAAGTTATAAATCACACTATAAACAAAGTAAAACAGTAGACACCAGAGCATAGGAGTTGTGCTGTTTGATGATGTGCGTAGGTCCACACAGAGAGTGAAGAAACACCATAGAAAATACGTTCACAACATGAATATACTCCATGAAACAGAACCTTAAAGGTATTCCAAAACCTTGAATACGTAGAAGACGCTAAGCTACATTATCTTCCGAAAACTCAAGCAGTCAGTCAAAAGTGCATCATATACCATAAAGCTTTATAGGTACAACTACCTTTGTAGCAGAATATTGTTCAATTACCACCATGAGCCAATTAGCAAAGGGACTTTTCTTTATCCTCTCATGATGCTCTTTGTGGTATAATTTATCAACATCAAATTTTTTCCGCATAATAACTTATCTCCTTCTCACCTGATAATAATAAAGATAAAAGAACAATCATCAGTCAGTCAGCACGGGCATCTTGGAAAATGTTTATTCACTAGAAGTAGTAGTATAAAATATGATGGTTTAGGTCTAACTTGAATCCTTATCGAAATTAGGTTTTAGCAGAATAGGCTAAATAAACTCTAGAAGCATGCATTTTAATTTCTGTAAAACGACAAGTTGTCGAACACCTAAAAGGCAAAATTGGAGTGATGAGTGATAACATAAACAGCAGCAAATCCTTCCGAATTGCAATCGAAACAGCAATGCGGAAGGGGTATGAGATACAGTAGAGACTATAATGAATCAATTTCGGATATCTCACCGGATAATTTACCGTACTGATAGCTCCTCAGGTAATGTGAACACCTTAGCTGGAAATTTCGAAGCAATATGTAAACGAAGTGGTTTGCCAATTGCCTGAGTTTTGCTCGAAGTGAGACGTTAAGAGTGGCGAAATCCACTGTTTGATTTGCGCTCAATATGCCGGCATGGCTGGCTGGCTACCTGCAAATTTCAATCAGGAAGGAAGGAGTATAATTCTGTCACTAAACTGCTCCCTCCACCCTTCAAACATTCTCATTTAATTTTTTATTTTTTTTTTTATTTCTTTTTTAGCAAAAGTACTCCTAATTTTTTTATGACAACAATCACACTTAAAATTTCCAAAAAGATACATAATAAAAAATGAATAGTATTATAAGATCCTTTTAAACATTAAACATTGATTGCTCATCATCAGATATATGTGAATGTGTGACGTTCTCGTCGCACCTTGTGATGAGCAAGAGCAACCACCCACAACGACGTACCTTCGGATATGAGGTTGGTTTGGTTTCAAGAACAATTACATCACGAAAGTCGATATGTCTTGGCTATTTGAGTTGACGGAGCTACTTGTGGTCTTCTTCGTGTGACATACTAGTCCATTAACCAACACATGTTATCCCATCATTATTTGTATCAGCTGATATGCACACACTTAAAAGTGAAAAATACGAAATTCAATAATAATTGTTAAGTTAAAAAAGGATTAACTTCACATAATACTTATAAAAATAAAATTTTAATATTCAATTCATTTTCAAATAAATTTAATTATTTTTTGTTATTTAATTGTAGGAAAAAAATAGCTTATAGTGTTTTGATACCCCTAACACAAAATCCTGCGTTCGCCTCTGATATACTGTAACTACTAATGAAACAGGAAGAAATCGTGCTCCGGGCTTGTAGACATACAAAGTCAAGTTCCCTCTCCAAATGACTACTCCCCTCCATTATTTTATTTTTTTGGAACCGAGAGAACTTTGTATTTCATTCAAGACCGTTTAAGTACATGCCAATCAACAAGATCCAGGCCTCTAGACAACCAAACAAAAGCAAATGCAAATCAAACAGAAACAAACCTTACAACGCTAGATAGAGACTATGTAATCAAAAGCAAAGCAGTGTGCTGCCACAATTTGGTATCCATCCAGACCCTATTCACTACAGATTCCTTGATTCTTTTTATCACCTCCTGGTCCATGAGTCGCCCTTGAAAGATAGTAGTATTCCGATTTCTAAGGTTTCATAAACTGTTTTTGTGAAGGTGCATTATAATAGTCTAGCTTTCCAGCCCCACCCCTTCGTCTCCCTGCACAACCAATTTCATCAGTCCAGGCGTCCAGCCGTGTGGGTTATGAATCACTTGTATCCAGTCCAAAATAGTTTTCCAGATCCTCTTTGTAACAAGGCAGAGGAAGAAGAGATGATTATGCAATTCAGGTTCACCACCATGAACGCATAAAACATCAGAAACCACTCCCATCATTCTATCCTTGGTGGCTAATCATTCTTGTAGTGCTATCCAAACACAAAACTAAGCTCCTGGCCTTGCTGCATTATCATACCAGAATTTATTCCAATGTACTCCCCTCCAATTTTTATTTATGTGTCGTTTTAGAATTATTACACATATTAAGGATTATAAAATTTAGATAGTATTTATAGTATAAAAAGTGATTGATATTAGTAGTAGTGAAGTATAGATGTAAAATAGAGAGAAACCTAAAAAGTATTAAAAGAGTGTCTTAATATTCTCAAAATGAAAAAATATAATATTAGTGGAATGACACATAATTTAAATTGTAGGGAGTACAAATCAAAGTTTCAAAGTGTTCCTTGAGTACTTGCTTTTCAAATTGTTCTTTGTATTCTCCTGGATTCTTGCTTCTTGGTGAAAAATCTTTGTCTCGATCGATAATTCTGGTACTTTCCAATTTACCCTCCATTCCCAACCTCATACAGATGCAGAACCAAATACAACAATATTAATTAAGGGTAATCGGATCGGATAAACCAGAAGTGTGACAACGGAAAAGAATCTTTGGTTTAAATATTTTTTTTAACTATAATACCAGGTTTAGTTCGACAATATTGCCCTTAAACGTCGTTGTTTTTTACATAATTACCGGTTTACCCTCCACTTCAACTTAAGTGGTGCTATAGAACTTCCATTGTTGCAATCATGATGTTCACCGATCACAATTGGTGCTCTGTTTTGGATCAGTTGGTGGATCAACTATGGTGCCTGGCATATATAATCCATCCTCGAATCGGACCCATGAACACTTCTGGTAAATAGTACTAATACTAAATACATATGAACTTTTTGCTCCATTCCCCAGGCCCCATGCTAAGCCAATACCTCCAGATTCAACTAGGTTGGTCCCAATAATTCTACTCCTTGATTCAACTCGGCACGTCCCTAACTCATGCTGCATCCCCAACTCACATTTGGGTTAGAAGGGGTTAGTTTTACCACATATCATTTAGTCGGATCAGCTTTAGATTTGATGTATCCGAAAGGAAATACAATTAAAAGGAGACTAGAAATCGGAAAATGTAGCTAGGGCACCACAATTGATGGGTTTGAGCCTGAACTTGTCTTGGACCTTGGTGATGTATTAACTTTGAACTTGTATCTTGCGAATGGACTCGGTTGTTAAACTTATATGGAGTAGTAACTAGTAGGTCTTTATCATTTTGAACAATTATGAATTATTATTAATCGATATGAACTTTAAAGTTGATTTTTTTTTTTAGAGTTGAATTTTATGGTTTAGCTGAATGCCAGTTTTTTCGGTTGGTTCACTATGCATTAATTATTTATGGTAATATAATGTAGCTCAATCATTTCAACTATGAAATACTTGTTGGTTTAAAGTTTAAAGCATGATTTATATGTTGCTGTAGAGTTGAAATCACACAGGAGAAAGTTGGATATGTCTTTTTTGCCCAAGTTCTCGTGGCAGATTGTCTTCTTAATCATGATTCTGGACTGATTCAAGAGTGCAAATATTATGATGATATGATAATGCACAATTGTGAAACTAACACTAGATGCAGTGTATCACCGATGCTACTAAATTCAGCAAAATGCTCTGTTTACAGCATTAATCAAGAACATACATTTTGTCTAAATTCACATTCTTGGATACCAAATTACCAATAAAAGCAATAAAACAGAAACAGACAATGCTTCTAGCTAAGCTAAGCCCTTTCCAACATGCTACTACTAGTAGTCAAGTTCTATTCAATCAAATTACCAGTACTACAATTCCACCAAGATGACATAAATCCATGTTGTTCCATTACTACCCTTCTTGTCCAGCAGCTTCTCCTCATGAATTCTTGCTTGTTGGTGAAAATGTCTCTCTTCTTTAACACAACCATCATCGAAATTCATGGCATAGCTGTAAGGATCATACTGGAATTTCACATGGGATTTGCTTCCATTTCTCCTCCCTGCCTTCTTCACTGCAGCTCTAATTCTCCAAAACAGGCTTCTCCATTGTTTCTTGCCACAGCTCTGCATCCACTCAACACTTCCCAACAGCCCCATCAAGAACTTAACAACAAGCTTTTCCAAAATTGAAACTAGTACTAGTAGTACTATTTTATATCAGACAGTTGCTTCTTGGTTTTGTGGGGATGAGAATTGAGTGTAAAAGGGGAAGAAGAGAAGAAAAGATTTTTTCAAGCTCTCAAGAAGTGAGTAGGAGTAGGAGTATCAGTGACTTTACAAAAGGGCAAAAAGCAAAAGCCACATATATAAACAAAAAGTAAAAGGGCCTAACTGCCAAATGGGAAAACAAAAAAGGAAAAAAAAAATTTGTGGAGAATGGATAGAAATGCAAGGAAAATGGAGCAAGTCTTTTGAGGAAAAACTGGGTTGATATACTTGATACTGTAGTTGATACTACTGAGCTCTTGTTTCGAGCTGCAGCAGCAGGTAGGTTCAACAGCAATGCTATACGACTGGTACACTTTTTCTTGCCTCGGGGAGCTCAAATTCCACACATACATAATTGCAAATGATAAAATTACAAAAAACACTCCATCATGTATCAATCATCTGCAAAACCACCCACTCCTCGTCATAAATAAATTGAGCTATGTCATTTCCATTTGAAAAAAAACATATTCGGTTCGATTTCATTCATTTTGGTTTATATTTATAAAATTTGACTCCATTCATTTCAATTTTGAGTTATAAAATTCAGCTCAGTTAAAATCAGTTTAATTGTTTTTTGGATTCCTTGTTTTCTTGTAGTACATCTGTTCCCTCTAAAAAATTTCGAGAATGTAAACTCTTCGGTTCCTATTCTAAACATGCAGATTAATCAAACAAACGCAAAAATATACTTCCTCCGTTTCATTAATAAATTCCTAAGGGTACTATTTATCGCGACCTTTGACCACGTATAACTTTTAAATTAAACAGTATCAATATAAATTAAAAGTTGATTATGAAAATATACTCCATTTAATTTTATAATATAATTTTATTATATTTTTCTCTAATGTAATTTAGAAGTTATACGTGGTCAAATGTCGCGATTAATAGTCCCATTAGGAAGTTATTAATAAAATGTAGTTAGTATATCAAAGTTAAAACATAGTGAAAAGTAGTAAATAATAATTTGTATTTGTAAAATATTCAATTAAATTTGTAGCTACTTGATTGATGCCTAATCATATTAGAAAATTATTAAGATCAAATAATAATTTGTATTTGTAAAATATTCAATTAAATTTGTAGCTACTTGATTGATGCCTAATCATATTAGAAAATTATTAAAATCAAAATATATTTGTACGATCTATTCTCACTTAATTCTTATTTTATTCTATAAAACGACACAATATTATACGGAGATGGTTAATCTTATTGTAAATCTGTAACCATGATGGGGGCGGCAAATAAAGCACCCCAAATAAGATTGTTGCGGTGGGGGACGAGCCAGAAACAGAAGCAAGGAGCTAGATTGGCGATGTAGTATCACTGTCAAATTGGTTAAATAGAAGCAACAGAAGAACGTGTCCTCAATAAAGTTGGTTTCGGTTCCATTCCTCGGCAGTAAATGTAAACGACCCAATTAAATACCATTGCTACACTTTGCCTTACACTACACAGTAAACCCCATTATTAACAAATTAGTACTATTCATTTATTACGTTTTAAGGTTTGCATGCTCTACCTAAGCTAACGTGTAGCTTAGACCACACTAGAGAATAGGAGATCGCATGACCAAATCCGGTCCGGGACTTATTAACACTGGTCAACTCATTAGAACTCAGAAGTAGAGCTCGAGCTCCTCTACTGATTCTAAATTCACAATATTCCATTATCAATTATTACTAGTTTACTACATTCGTTTTCATTCAATCATATTTTTGCACAATTGTACCTCATTCGATCTCATCTTCAAATCCATTCCACTCAACTATATTATCATTTGCTAATAACTTAGACGTAATTAAAACACTACTACATTGAATTTCAATTGCTCACCTACATGCTCCAAATTTTATACTATCACAATTCACATAGAAGTAAGAAGTACTTTATATAATAAGCTAATGAGAAGTGACAAATCAATTGATGGAAAAGGTGATATTACAGATGGTGTGTCATTAGTTTGAATTTCATTCCTCATTTATCAACTGTCTTGCAAATGAGAAGTTGCTATCTGAGGCTCATTGGAAACTTATTGAACATATCTACTACAATAGTTAATAAGACAAGTAACAGATTCCATGTGCATGAGATGTTAAAAACCAATGGTCCAAGACTTGGTATTCATATCCTTTGAATTTGATGTCATTAGAGATTTTGCAACAATGACATTTCAAATCAAATAACCTCTTTTTGTATAAATCTACTTTGTCTGCAACAAAAAGGTAATTTTTCAGAGATGGAATTTGGAAAGATGAACAAGAATAAGAATACTGTGGATTCTTTCTTTTCTACTGTTTGTCTCTGTGCGCAAAGCCATTTAGGCCTTTCTCATATTCTCTCTTCACTTCTACGCCATATATCTTTCTTTAGGCTTTGGCCCATTACTTTTTGTTTCTATATACAGCCCAAACTTATACAGATTCCATAATGACACTAACTAGACTCAAAATGGTAGTAGAGTACTAGTGATAGTAATTTGGTTAGATTAAGATTTAACTGTGTCGGTTTAAGTAATGCTAATGTTTAAAGTTTAGACCTAAGAAATTTTGTTATATGCTCAATAGTAGTTTGGTTAAGCCAATATTTAAAGGTTTGAGGTGTCCAATGTCCATGAGAAGGTAATGAGTGATTTGTGTTTCCATGTGAATTAACATGTTATAAAAGACAGGATATGTAAGTTGTTATATCATCGTACAGAAATCAAAATTCCAGGTATATTCATTTCACCTTAAATTCAATTCTATTAAGTTATGTTTATTTTAGTTCAAATATGCTAAGTTCAGTTTAGTAATTTTAGTTCAACTCAGATTTATTCAGTACAGTTATAAGTTAAGTTTAGTTCAAATTTATTTAGTTGAAATTTCAACTTCAAATAAGTTCATTCCAAATTTATTTTGTTCAGTTCATTTCAGATTTATTTAGTTGAAATTTATATGTAAAATAAGTTCAATCCAGTTCCGCTCAATTTGATAGTTTAGTTCAATTTAAATTAATTAACGTCAATAAATTCAAATCATATTTAAATTCAATTTAGAAATTTTCGATCGAATCAAAATTCGTTCCCGCATTCCCACTCCAGTAAAAAAATGTACGAGTACTACTCTTTCATCTGCAAATATTGATAAAGGTATGGTAAAGGGTGTAAAAAAAATTCTCGTGAGTGTGTAGTGGACTAATGGTACATATAATTGTTATGGAAATGAAAATCATAGGGAAATGAAAATGGCATAATGACATAGATTCTTATAGGAGGAAAGAGCGCAGAAACTACTGTCGTGAGTTTTGACTGGTCGTGTGAGTGGTGAGTGACTGATGAGAGTTTGTATCATTCTTTTGAAACCTTTTTAAGTAATTTGGCAGAGCTTTCAAATCAAGGTTATGTCATATGTGCATAATTGTACCCAAAGTTCTATGGTAGAGAAACATACACTGATACACATACGAATAACGCTCGACTTAACTTGCTATTTGATCCATTTAAATACAAATGAAGTTAATTAATTATATTTTGAATAATTTTTTACGGATTAGTTATGCATGCAAAATTTTCTACATGTTATCACTAGAACTATATGTTGAGATCTTGATCAAGTCTAAAAATCGTGATGCGCTAGTTCGTTTTAAAATGTGTGAAATATTGGACGTCTTTTGATGGAATTTGATCAAAAAGGGTAGATGGATTGCGTTCGTCAATGAACATGGAATTTGGTAAAAAAGGATAGATAGATTGCTTTAACGAAACAACAAGAGGAAGATATCATATCGTCAAGAAAAGTAAGAAATCGGCGTCATCAAGAAGAAAAGAGAGAGAAAAAGATAATTTTTTAGAAATTATAAGCAACTTTATTAATCAAACAAACCGTAAAAAAAAAAAAAAAAAGACATAACATGCTCAAGTTATATACTGGTAAATCATACACAGTCCTAGTTATTTAGAGTTCTAATTAAATAGAGTTTGGAACGTAAATCTTAAATTTACTCGTCTTTATCTCCATGGATAAGGTTTCTGGTCCTACTTGATTTATTAAGTCAGTTAAACTTATACACAAATACTGGCCAGCTGTAATAAAACATAATTTCTATAAACTTCCAATCATAATCCTAGCGCATGCGAATTAGCCGCGTTAATCGTGGGGAGAAATCCCAACACTATACTAACCCTACATAAATTAAAGAGAAAATATGGTATCTAAGTAATCTAACGATAGATTCCTACTATTTAGTTGCTTTGTTGTCTTATTCAAGTATTATTAGTTAAAACGTTAAATATGTAAAATGAACAAAAATAAGCATCATTGAAATATAATAAATATTAACAACCATTGGTAAATATTGACAAGCATCATGTATATACATGTATCGACATATCTGAACAACGATAACAAAAGTGAATTTCCCATTTATTCAAACATCTGTCAAATTGAACAAAGCAAGCATCAATTCACCTATTATTTGTCTTTTCGAGCATAAATCGAATTGAACAAGAGCAAGCATCAATTTACCTACATCTCATCATCCAAGCATCCTCAGCATCATCACAAGAATTTGACAAAAACAATCTCTTCATTCAATCAAGATAGCTCAATGACTAATTTGTAGTAAAAACTAAATTGTAGAAAGCTATTTTGTTCAAAATGTTGGAATATTTCAAAATATTTTATTACTAAATTTACTACGCTCTAATTTTAGTACTCTTCAAATTAGAGTTGGTCTGCCCGATTGTTACTTTTCCTCCAAGTCCTATTTTTAGTTTATAAAGTGGACCAAGTTGTTTGCTAAATTTGTGTTGATTAGTTAGCTTTGGTGTTGAATCAGTTTATTAACGTTGAAGACTACTAGTACTATATATACTTGTATGGATTGAGTTTCTGGAAGTGGACGTACGCATTTTTCTATTTCTTCAACAAAAGCTTTCTAAACTTGCAGCAATATATTTACTCTCTAAACACTCTAAACACTTGGGCTATAATTTTCTACTGATTCCTTATCCCGGTATATTACCGAAGAGTGCATTTAATCCTGAGAGGATATTCAATCATTGGCGAATAATCCTTTAGGACAGTGCGATTCGCACGACTTGCACTTTGTGTTTCGTAACATTTGTTTGCATCATTTCAGGTCAAGCCAACACAAAATAATTTAATATAAACACTTAAAAGTATTCAACATGAATAGTAATTTAGTTTGGTGGAAAGTAAGAATTTAGTTTGGTGGAAAGTAAGAGTGAAATGATTGGTTTATGTTTGGTATAAGATTCGTGAAAAATATTATGGATGGTATAGATTTTTTAGAAACAAAATATAATGAGTGGTATAGATTTAGAGATAAAATATGATAAGTAGTGAGCATAAATTTAGAGGGAGAAACAAAATATTGAAATGAAAAAATAACGAAAAATTTGGATATTTTGTTCAATCAAAAGTCAAAAAACAAAAGTTGAATATCAAACATGTTAACGCGCTGCAATGGACAATATGTGAGTTTGGTTGAGTACCAAACACTCGGTTCATATCACTCTTTGATGGAATAATTAAGAGTTGCGTAGTTATACCCACAAAGCGGTTGTACTCTAGTCGTGAGTTGAGACACCATGTAACAAAACCGTTACGGGTTTAATTCCCCCTAAAGGGTGATTTGTGTTTCTTTGTTGCATGTTGCCAAATACAGTATATGGAGGGAGGCGAGAAAATGATAGTCGGCCTAATCCAATACGTTAGATGGGCAGTGATAGCGGCCCAGTCCATTAGGGTTGTGATTTCTCATGCAAGTTGGATCCGGATTCCGGTAATTTATTATTTATGTGCCTAACTTAGATTTAGATTTCGCAACTTTCCAAAAATTTGTTGAACTTTGCCGTGGTAGGCAATGCCGTAATAGGCTTTATGACGGCTCCAATGTCTCTTCATCACTGGAAATTTCAATTACTTCCAAGGTCTTCAGCTCCAGCGTTTGCACTACTGGTTTCTGGCCCATCATGCCGAAAAATTGAGCATAAATTCAAGAGGGAGCTTCATATATAGTACATTTAAATCCGAGTGTAGTACATAAAAATAAGCAATTAATCTTCTTATGGTAGGCTTTCACCATCATCTTAGAATGATTTTGCTGACAAGTATTCTCCTATTTTGTGCTAAATCATAAATATATATAATGAAGAAGACATGACAAGATACTTCAAATGAAGAAGCTTTAATTTAGGCTATTTGGTAATTAATCCAAGTAACAACTTAGTACAAGCAAGGAAAAATTAAGGAGTGATCAATTCAAAAAAAAAAAAAAAAAAAAAAAAAAAGAGGAGTGATTGCAATTTAGTCTATGAAGATTGGAGGAAAATTATAACGAGCATAAAAGTGAGAAGAAATCACTTGATAATTACTTAGTGGAAAATTGATAGTACAACACATAAATATACAAATATAAATTCGTAAAGTGTTTTTACTAGTAATAAAGGTTCAATCTAATGTACCACTGTCTCTCTTTGTGATAACCAATTTGTTTTGGGTGTCATTTACTGATGAGTTTTGTTGGAGAAAAGATGACTTTATTGATTATTGATTAATAAATTATTATTCTTAAAGATAAAAAGATAAAAAAAGATTAGATTTGAAAAGATATTCATATGCTATGTATGGATGAATGATGTTCATGCTAAAGATCATATGCACTTTCTTCATTTTATAATAATCTAATTGCTCATGGAGTCATGGTAATTGGTGTTTGGCGCCCAATTAATGTTGGCTCGATTGAGAACACATTTTGGTGAAAAAAATTATTTAACTTATATATAGCAAAATAAAAGTATATATTCATTATCCTGGGCAGCTAAACCATAATTGCCCTCCCTATTTGCCGCATCAGGGTTAATTAACCCATACATGACACAGTGTGCATCATGGTTGCCCTTTGGGTTCCGGAGCATGTAGATGTCCACGATTGTGAATTGCAATTAGAGAGATTGTCCTATGATCTTAGCCTTGTTAATAGTGGTATTTTCGGGGTGAAGTTGAAACGGGTTGTATTGATTGTTATAAAAATTCCAAAAACTATAATATCACCGGTGGGTCTATATTAAATTAAAGTAATATAATAAGCCGATTTATTCACCCAATTGATTGATCTACCAATCAATTTTAATCCGTTGATTTTGCTTATTCAATTTCAATCTGGTGCGTACATGTGTCACTATTTAATTAAAAGGTGTAGGGTTCGAATCCTGTTGGCGTGGTTTTTATCCATTATTTGTATTATTATTTTTATTGAAGGTGTTTGGTTCGAATATCATTATTTTAGTTGAAGGTGTTGGGTTCGAATCTTATTGACGTAATTTTTTTCTTTTTTATTTATTCTCTTCTTAAATTTTTATTTTTTAACATGATGTATTATATTTAATTTTAAAAATAACCATGATGTGTTCTTATAAAAAAAAAGACATACTTCCTCCGTCCAATAATAAATGTAACACTTGATTTTGTCGACTTTTTCGATGGTCATTTTGACCTTAAATTATTCTTAAATGATACGATAAAAATAACTAAAAATATCATATTATGAAACTAGAATGTTTATATGAAGCACTTGACAATATATTCAACTGATGAAGAATACCAACATGCGAAAAAGATGCATTGCAGATTTTGAAGTTGAATGTTTCCGAAGTCTAGAGATGTATCTGATGGTTCTTAACTCATCGGAATAATACTTTTCGTATGTCTAATATAGTTCAATCCAAAATTATTAATTGTATAACTACAAAAACTATACTATACATTTATATCACACATTTATATTAAGTTTAATTACTCAATTAGTTATTCTTTTATTACGTTTGAAGTCATTATGTGAAGATTATATATTCACTCCATTTATTCAATATATTATTTAATAAAACAATAATGTTTACGCTTCACACGCGTAGCGTGTGACTAGGTTCCTATACTATACACTATGAGTTATAACAACATATCAAAACTCCCAAAAGCTAAATGCCTCAAAATCTCTCCAATGTTTACGAAAACACTTGACATGTGATGATATTAAATGGGATAAGGATTAATTGGGCCATATTGTCTCAAATCATGCTTAGATTAGAAACACAAAAACACACCATCTCCATATTGTTATCATGTTTATTGCTTCTTTTTTTTGTCAAACATCATAAAGTTTTAGCCTATCCAATTTCCCAAAATGAGATGGGGGGCTTATATAGCTCCCTTTATTTTTTTTATTTTTACTACTACTACTATACTTGGAAAAGGAAAACATAATGCTATAAATTGTTTTGGTGTCAAGATTGTTTGGTTTTGTGGCATGTGAAGCACAATATTCTCAGTAATTTACTCGGATGTGCATTTTGATTTTTTGCTTACGGTATATGTATATTTTAATCTCATAGTTTAACACTGACTTACAGATTATCTTAATTTTATATTCAAAGTTTGTTCCGGTTTTGAACCCTATTGTAATTAGTTCGAGCATCTCTTGTGCTCTTTTTGAATAAATTTTTGGTTGTTAAAAAAAAATCCAAACTTGTTATACAATATTTAATTAAGTGGATTCAGACCTAAATCCAAACACAAGTGTGGATCGTGGAACAAGCGTGCAACACTTGGGAAAGAAAAAAGGAATGGGTTTGGAGCACTTGGGCCTGTTGAATTCAAACTGGAATGATATTGTACGGTGGTGCATCTATTGCATAATTTGCATGTGTAGATATCCAAAGTTCATTGAGTTTAAATTAATTGAAAAAGATACTGCACAAATGTTTAATATTCACGACAATTGGGTGAATATTAAATATTTTATACAAATCAGATTGGAGGAGTTGTGTGTGCAAGTATAGTAGTATTACAGAATCTACACATTCCTTATTGTTTTTTTTTTGAAATATCATTTCATTTAAGTAATAATATCCGATAGTACAGTACGATAGATCATTACATTGTGTTGCCTAATTACAAGATCTAACTATGCGGAGCAGATATCTCATATATAAACAACATCGATCATTTGTTAGTAACAGATATTTATACTAATCCAGAGAAACAATAATTGTGCATACTTTTTTTCTTTAAAACTTATATCAGAAACTGAAAATTGAGTACGTTCATGTGTACGAGTGAAAATACAATGCATGTATAGACACTATATCGCTCGTAGACGGTAGAACAACCTATTAGTAGAGCCTTTTTTTTTTAAACGGTAAAAAAAATTATTAACAAAAGAGTATAATAAACGCTCCAGAGACATACATCTGAAATAGACGGAACAAACCCCCGACCTATAAAATCTACGAACAACCACAATAATATGTTGGAAAATTAGGGAGCAAACAAGAACGTAACGAAATGTATAAATTGGAAAAGATTGAAACAAAAAATATGCAGAGTCGAGGGTAGCCCTCTCTCTTTAAGATTTTATTCGCCCTGCTCTCGGTGCTCACAGTATTCAGACGAACTCCCAAGATACAACTGCAGTGACTTTTCGTGTACAATCACTTGAAATACAAAATTGGGGTGGACTACTACAATATAGGAATACAAGTTTTTAGAATGTGAGAGAAAAAGAAGGATACTTTTGGATTTTTAGGACGAATCCTGTTTTTCCCATGTATTTAAAACCAACACATGCGATTATTATTTATAGTTTTGAAAGGTTACCAATGAAGAGGTGCAACTTTCAATAATCTATTTATTGAAGTTGCAATACACCCTTTCGCCAACATATGTAATAGTCCAGTGGAAAAGTATCTAACTCTTAACTAAGAGGTCTTGAGTTTGGAACCTCTTGGTTTCAACTCTTCTCAATTATTATTTTTACACATTTTCAACTATTATACACTTTACCAAGATTGTTAATTCATAAAACTCCATAACAAAATATTAGTTTTAATATTTTACTCATTCCTTCTTAATTTTAGCTACATCCAACTTTTAGTATTGCGTAACTAACACATTAACCAACACATTTTGAGGATTAATTACTTTTTACAAATGAATTTTAGTAACAAATGTTCTAGTGACATTAGTACTATTTTAGTAGATTATTCATGTTCAAGAAAATCAATTTCCAACGTGTGGTATGTCTCTCTTGGTTGTATTGCGTTGTCATAGATAGACCAACCATAGTTTCGCTAAAATTCCAACATAATATAGCAAATCTGGACCGCAATAGTAAAAAATCAGGAGCTACGGCACTGAAACTAAAGAGAATTACTCCCATAATTACATCGTTTAACCACGAACACCAAAAGGAAGAAAGCTATGGACATAGTTTAAGTGTTTAACTCACTTGAGCCACAATGAGTATGAGAGCATATTAGTAGAGCCTTGCCCAACCGAAAAGAAAGTCTGATCGCAACACACAAGCGGCATTACAACATATATATCGTGCATGATTACAAGTTTGCACTGCTCACCCATGGTAAATTGGTAGGTCTACCGTATACGCGCGCGAACAAAGTAAATTTGTAGAAAGTCGGCAAAAGACACGACCCTTGTTTGACGGGGCAATGGCAGCATCGTCAAGTGTGACAGATTAACGTTAGGTGACAAGCAGTAGTAATTTTATTCACATAATGTTTGGTCCGTGATTTACATCTTTCTTCTTGGGATGCTAATCGGCACCAGTTACGTAACGTAAAGATACGGAAGCGAATTGTTGAAGGGAATATATACCCATCGTCTATTAAAAAAAAAAGTTTGCAACCTTAAGTTTCACAGATTATTTAGTATTCAAAACTAATACCACCAGGAGGAACTAAGGGGGTCGGCTGGGGACTCCGCCTTAAAAAGAAAAAAAAAAAAAGGAAGAATTTACAATTTTCAAAAAATCTAAAGGTAATTTTTAAAATTTTTCAACTGTTTGCCTCCCCCCTTCCAAACTTTCAAAAAATGATGTATATACAAGTTTGCCCACTAACTATAATTTCTGGTTACGCCCCTGAATACCACATTCACAATTGTATATTCAATCATCAGTCATTCATTTAATTCAAATAATAATAATAACCTATACAACTTTATATATTTTATTCTATACGTCTACTTAATTTCTTGGGTCCATATATCTATAGTACCCTCTTAGCGGCCCTAATTACAAAATAGTACCCACTATTCAATCAATTACATTTTGGTCCACGAATTTGACCAAATGGCGCTCTAACTACTATTCCTTTTTCAGATTTTCTTTCAGCCAAATAACCCTTACTATTTAAAAAAGATTAAAAAAAAACAAAAAAGGAAACAAGAAAAGGAAAAGAAAAAAAAGAAAATTAAAAAAAAAGTTCATATCCATGGCCTTGGCCGGAGCTCCGGCTGGAGCTGGAGCTCCGGCCAAGCCTGTAGCAGCTCAGATCGGAGTTTTGTAGCTCCGATCTGGAGCTCTGTTACAGAGCTCCAGACCGGAGCTCTGTAGCAGCTCCGATTAGGAGCTCTGTTACAGAGCTCCAGAGCTCCGACAACAGAGCTCTGTTACAGAGCTCCAGAGCTCCGACAACAGAGCTCCTAATCGGAGATGTAAGCTCCCGATTCGTAGCTCTTATTACCAGCTCCAAATCGGAGCTTTACAGCTCCGATTTGGAGCTGGTAATAAGCTCCGTAAAGCTCCGATCGGAGCTTAGGTTCCGGTATCGGAGGAATAGAAGGAGGAAGAAGATGGAAAAAGAAAAAAATACATTAAAAAAAAAAAGAAAACGGAAAAAAAATATTAAATTATTTAAGGGATAAAGCTTGTTTGGTTTGGGAGTTTTGGGACAATGGTATTTATGTAAATAGGGTCCGGTCAACGCTATTTGGTACTAAAATGTAATTGATTGAGTAATAGGGACAATTTTGAAATTAGGCCTCATAAGAGGGTATTAATCAGACATTTTCTCTAATATCTTAATTCCGTACTAAAAATAAAGTATTTGGTTAAAATGAGACATACAAATAATATTCAATGCTTGACTATAGGTATATGGTCAATATAAAAAATAGATGTCCCATTTTGTGTAAAGACGGAGCAAAGGTGAGGAAAAAACTAGGCTTCACCTGTAACTCGCAAGTATTTGCTCACACACAACTCTTAGCTAGTTAGGGTGCCTCAGTTGGTTAAAATGTATTAACATAATCTAAATTTTAGTCTGTCTTAAGTTGTTGTGGTTTAATTTAATTTACGTAATTTACAAATTATTATATCTGTCAGTGAAATTTACCCAATATGCAGTGCATGTAAATGGTAGCATTTGTGTGTTTCTAACGACATAACGACTTTTTTTTTTTTAAACCAACATTATGACTCTGTCACCGCCATGCATGGATCGAACCTTGCACCTCTCAGTTCACTGTTTCAACTCTTTACCGTTGCAACACAGATGGATTATAAGGAAAGAGAAAAGAAGGCTTCAGTAACATAAGAACAGAAGGTAAGTGCTATGTGCCTATGTCTTTTGCTAGAACAAGTGAGGCTCGAGTATAATTAAGTTCTGCATTCATTGTATTAAAAAAACTTACTAATTTATGCCTACAAAGTCTAAAACATGTTAAACATAACAAAATGAAAGGAAAACATGGTAAATTATTCGCCTCACCGACGATTGACGTCAATGCACAAAAATTTGTGATTAATTTTTTATATATAATCACCCATTTATTCGTTTAATTTTCTCAAGTAATCATTTTACATCACCTACAACCAGCCAATGAAATTCGAGTTTATGATCATCATTCATCAAGCAAATTTCTATACACACTTAGTCACTTATTGACTCCAGTTAGTGGATTTTCTCCTACTTATCATTTTGTTTTTAAAGGGCAAAAAACTTTACAAAGATATCGAAGCTGGTGAGATCATGATAATGTAAGTTATCTGCATAGTACATACATTAATTAATTGATGTTTAAAAGTAACAGAATATACTATGGTAATAAAATGGACTTTACTAAACATAGAACACAATTGGTTCCATACGATATTGCAGCCATTTTCACTATATATTAATACCACTTCATTCATATTCATATTTAGGGATTTACCACTAATTCATCACCTTCAATAATTTATTTTCATAATATATGTATTATGTGAACGTCAAGCTAATAATTTATAAATTAGTTGATAGGTAGTTATATTTAAACTCCGCATTAACTATAAAGTGTGTCGGACCAATTAAACAAGTTGATCTAGCCACATTTTCTTATAATTTAGGTCTAAGTCACGTTCAGACCGAATTCCATACGGTGTGTTGCTCTAGCCACATTTTCTTATATATACAACCTCATCCAGTAACTAATATGAGTATATCAATATTTGCACTCTAATTTCACATATCTCTTTCCGGTATGTTAAATTCAAACCTGGCTTGACCTAAGGCTAACTAGTAGGACTAGTGCTTTTGCAGGTAACCCAATCAGAGATGGTGGAGTTGGATCGAGAGGTAGAATTATTTGGACATTGTCACTAGTTAATGTAATAAGTTAGTCCCATAAAAATAAGGTAATGCATAAGCTACCGACTATCCAATAAGCTATCAGTTACATTAAATTACATTATGAACTATGTGGTGATAAAATTAAAGAGACTAACATACGGATACAGTATATGCCAATAAATCACTTCTCATTTGTTCATAACTTCATATATCTAAACATTCTTAAAAAGTCCTCTGTTATGTATAATACCAAACTTACAATTGCAAAAAATAAATATAATGTGTTCCTCGAGACACAAGGAGTCACCATGCATATTCAAATTGATCTTTGTTTCAGTTTACTTGCCTTACAGAATGATCGGTGAACCAGAAAATTTATCTATTTTACGCATCAAAAGAAGGTAGTAGCAGGCTAGCAGCGATGCAACATCATTATTTTTAATTTAATAAGACAAATGAAAAAGGAAATTCAATAAAACACCTGCAGCCGGGAGGGACCAAATCATGGCGCATCAATGTTCATGGGCTGGTTGGTTGGTGTTCAAGTGCAATTCTGGTTTCCTACCTAATGTTTCCGATGCAAATGACGTGAAATTTAATACCACACGACCCAATAATAAAAGCTCATTAGTTCATTACTGGAGTATATGTCCTCAAAACAAGAATAACACTTGAAATCTTATCATCATTCCTGAATGATTTATGTTATGTTTTTGTCCTAATTTCACATTTCATTCAACTTTTTTTTCTTTAAAAAGTATTTTGGTATCCTTTCGCTGGTTACATTGGAATTACAACTCGCATACATCGCAAACTACGTAAGTCAAATAAATTTCAAAGTAGGTTCAAACTCAGTGGTATAGTTCATAATATTGTTCTCAATAGTAGGATTCTAATCTGTAACCAACATAATATTAATTCTTATTTTAAAACTAAGATAACCTTTTTTGTGATATAATTAACAATTATATATTGATATAATTAACAACTATGATATATGGTATCCTTCTATAACTTTTTAGGTCCATGTTGATATAAATACAAATCACCCATTACATACAATTGTGTATTGTAAAAAGTACTCGTACTTGGTTCACGGTCAAAATACATTTAAACAATTTATTATTTATGAAGAAAGTCCAATCACATGTCAAAATTGCTTTCACAATAATTCAATTTTAACCATTTGACTGGCAATTCGAATTAGTATACTGATTAGTTTCGGGGACTAGACAAGGCCCAATTGGCTAACTACATGGTGGTGACCCACTAGCATTCAGAGGTCACGGTCCATAAAATTCGCCTAATCTAGAATTAAAACGTTATCCGACATCTTGAATCTAGCTAATTTCTTACTGTATTTACCTTTAATTCACGCACATTTACGTCATTCTTTCATATCACAAATTTGCTAACTTGAGTGTCGGAGTCCATACGGTCGGCACCACACCGATGCTCTAGTTCGATTCTTACGTTCTCTTTTTGTTGATCTCTTGTCTCGTAGGTCGTTGGTGACCACGAACTAACAAATTTAAATTGTGAGTTTTATGATGACCTACAAATTTAACCCATATTTATGAAATGTCCCATATCATCCCGACAACAATCTATTTGACAACATAGCCTTAAGAGTTACATTTTGCTAAAAAAAAAAAAAAAAAACTACTCCTACTATTACTACTCCTCAAACAACATTTTTACTAGTAAGGAAAGCAAAAGTTGAGTTACAGTAATAAAAAACAGAAAAGCAAGACCAAAAAGGGTGAAACCATATATAGCAAAAAGCAAAGAAAAGCATTGCATGTGAATGGAAATCAGCCACTCAATACACACACACAACACACACATGTACACAGCTAGCTGAAGAAGAAGAAGAAAAGAAAAGAAACAGAGTTGTTCCTTTCACCTGTCACACACACACAACACACACACTACACTACACAGGGTCACAGAAATTAAACACACATAACAGAGCCAAGGTGCTATTTCCAACTCTAACCCCCCTTTGTTGCCCTTAATTTCCTCTTTACATAAACTACTCGACAAAACCATCACCCCATTCTCTCTCTCTCTCTCAAGTCTCAACTCAAATCCCAAAGCTAGAACAAATAATTTCAAAAGAATCTTGCCTTACCCACCTACAGTACTTTAATAGTACTTCCAGTAGGAGCCTTCAGTCAAAACAAGTCTTCTTTTTTGCTGCCTACACAAACAATGTTGACACCATACTGACTTAACTACTGTTGTCTATTTTTTCTCTCTTCATTTCTTGAATAAAAATCCAATCTTTTTTGCCAAGAAATTTCATTAATGGGTGCTGAAGAAGAAGGGGGCTGGGTGGGGTGGGCGCCGGCCCCTACTGGGGGACCTCTATACAATCAGAAGGATGATCACTGGACCCATTTTGACAACTCTGTGAATGCGGTCTCGTTTGGGTTTGTAGCTACTGCCATTCTCATTTCCATGTTTCTTGTCATGGCCATTTTCGAGAAGTTTCTCAGGACTACATCGCCGCCGGTTGGACCGGTGCCCGGGAGGCGAACCGAGGATGATGTTGAGGCCCAGAATCGGGTTCCTGGTGGTGGGTTTGGTTCCAAGCTAACTGGTTATCCTTCTCCCAAAGTGAGTCTCCTTTTTTTTCCTTTTTTTTTTTTTTTTTTTTTGGTTTTTGTTGTTTTGTTAATTATTGTTTTTATCTTCTCGTGGTTCATTATTGTTTTTCATGCTTTGGGTTCTTGGCAAGTTGAGCTTTTGCAGATTGTGATGATTGCTGTTCTGACAAAAAAAAAGCTCATTCTTTCAATTTGTTATACATTGTCTGTTTTACTGCATATTGTATTTTGCTACAAGTAGTTATTATCTTTGATTGAAGTACATTGTTTTAGATGAGGAGGTGATGGCTGTTTTGAGTTTGCTTCTGTGTTAGTTGTGCTTAAGAAAGGTACTAGTACTACCTAGGTTTGGTGTCTCAACCTTCACCAGGTGTGTATTAGGTGGTGCTTTAGTTTTGGTTCCTATCAACTACAGCCACCAAATTTCTGTTTGTTGAGAAATGGCATAATCCTCTGGACCTCTACTACCTTCAAAAAAAGGAAAATATTTAATGCAAATTTACACTTCTTTAGTGATTTGATTGAATTTGTTGGCAGTGTTTAGTCCAATAAGGTGTATTATTAAGTGGTTATGGGAACTTGTAACTAACAAATACTCCCTCCGTTTTCACACATATTTAAGTAAATGATTTATTTTTATTATTGTATTCTTTCAATTATTAATGTTATAAAATCTATGTAAATTTTATTGTTTTAATAAGAAAGATATGTAGAGAAAAAAGAATAGATGCATTTTTAATACTACTAAAAGTGAGGAGAAAGTACGACTAAAATAATATAAGAAAAGCTAAAACTACTTATATTTAAATACGAAGTAAGAGTTTAAAATGCTAAAACTACTTATAAATAAAAATGGAAGGAGTACTACTGTCTACTAGTACTAGTCTACAATATAATTGTGTAATGTTCTTTTGATAATTGTGTAATGTTATTTTGATTTTAGTGCAAGATTGTCTGAGGTAACAGAAAACATTATGCCTAAATACTGCATTTTAATTAGTATAGTACCATCAGCAGATTGGAGAAAGAGCTCAGTTAGATGCTACTAAATGCTACTTAGGGATTCTTTAAAGATAAACTGCATGTGCATGTCCCCTGAACTGGGACTTGAGGGCACTACCACTACATCCTTTTCCATTTGATATTTGGCCCATCTTTCTTTCATGAAGTTGTTAGCTGGTTTTTCTGGTCCCTACTTCCACTAATGAGACCACAACCTACTATAATAAGCCAGCCTATGTATATTTCTTGATCACAAATGTGGACCTAGAAATGAAGGAGGCTGGATCTCAGTACCAACCTTTCAATACAAATGCTGGAGTACTATATGAAGTAGGAACTCACAATTCGAAAAACATAAGGGGTCAAATCGCCCCTACACCGCTACACGCGTCTTCATCTCTGTCCTTGTGTGAATGTTTAGCTCAAAGTCTCCAAGTAAATGTTTATATGAACTCCATTTAGGCCATAACCTTCAATATTTATGAGTCTCCGCGTGGCAAACCCCCTGATCTGGGGACAGGTTGCCAATCTTGAAATCCTTGTGCCTTCCTGTTATTTTATTGTCTTCTTTACCTACTTTAATAATGTGTGTTCAACTAGGTTCTTCTTGGTATGGATTACGCTACACCTTGATGTACTATTTTAATGTTCTTGAATACAATAATAGGCCAATCTTAATGGTTTGGGGACAATCTTAGTTCTTTGTGCTTATTTTATTTAGCATCTTGATAAGATTGGAATGAATGGTATGTAAGGGAATGCTCCATCTTTGTGTAGGGAGACATGTGCCCTTGAATATGCAAAAAAATTATTTTCATGACCAAGGAGATCGGCTTTAGGAAGTAAATGAGATGGGAAGTGGTTTCTGTGACTAAGATATGATATGTTTGTGAATAAGAGCTTTTGGATTATCATAAACTGTCTAATCTATATACTATGTTCAATAAAATGACCAAAAAATTTGGAGCAAATAACATGACTACTTGGATTAAGTTGCCCCAGATTAGTGATACCGTGTTGCAGAAGAAAAGGAGACGTCTTCTTTCATATGGCCATTTTGCCATTGTTTGTCTCTGAAGCTCGATTATGTCATGTCTTATGGTTCAGGCTTTCTTAGGAAAGCTGACGCTTCCGAGAAAGCAGATGAATGTAAATTGAAAGAGCACGAGTGTAGTGTTCTTAAACAACATAAACTACAAAAGTAGTATTTGCAAATGCATGTCCATGATATTGACCTTTCTTTCAAGGGATTTGCAAAACTAGTATGATGCATATAGGACTTATAAATCTTATGTACTTGGTTCAATCTTTCATGCTTCAAACTTTTCTGAATTTAGTTTGTTTGATGCAGATATCCATGAATGCCAAAGAATGTTCGGTCCTTATGCCAGGTAACACGGTTCCAACTTTTATAGCGAATCCAGCTCCTGTGCCTTGTCCTCCAGAGCGCAAGCCGTGGCCTAATCATCAGCAGCCATCGTCCAATGCACAAATCCCATCCACCTCGAGGTGATGAGCTAACCATGATCATCATCAAGACCTTGCCAGAACCAAAAGTCACACTAATGGAGATCATATTCAAGCCAGATGGCCACTAGTTTAGCAGATGAGTATGTAGATCCTGAAGCTAGGCCTTTCTTTTTTTTCTTCGTTTTCTTTGGTCCTTATGCTTCAAATGCGTGTATATATATGCCTTTAATCTGATATTCTGCAGGATTCGGTTAAATCTCTAATGAAATCTATGACTCATTTCAGGATATACATCATCTTTACATTTTCCATGTCCATACTCTTCCATTGCACAATTCTTATGAACTCATTTTTTTTATCTCCTTGGCAAAACAACTCGATAAGGTGGCTGTTAATAATTAGCTGTGCCGTTACTTATTTTCTGAAAGAATATGTATTAGATTTCCAACTTAGTCGATCAGTCACCTTATTGTCATATACTCGAAACCATGTTATTTTGGCCGAACGACTCCGAAGACTTTTTATACATATGAGGTCAATATGGGCTGAATGGCTGATGATGGTAGCTAGCTTGAAATGTCAATTGGGCTGCAATAAGAAATACCTACAGAACCTTTATGAATCCAAGCAGTGATTAGAAAGAAAGAAAGAAAAAAAATCAAACTTAATTAAGCTCTCTGGCAGCACAAAAACTTTAGGGTACAAAGAAGACAACCTTTTTAGGAGTGCTCAAAAGTACAACTCAAGTCAAGAACAGTATCTTTGCATCATCATTCATTAGATACTAAGAATGGCCACAAGTTTGAATTTTTTGAAGCCTCCAAAACACCTTTTTTTCCCAATTCCAAGATTTTGCAATAAACTGACGAAATACTACACTAGTAGTACATGAATACAACAAATGAAAAAGCCAAGAAGAAACTGACGAAATAAATCGCACACAGCACAGTGGACGAAAATGGCACCAACTTATGAACCGCTCTAAACACTCGAGTGCAGAAACTGAAGTTGTAAATCTGTATGTACTTGTAAAACCAATCAATGACTCGTGTTATAGTTACTACCGTGGTAGAATCGTGATAGAATTCCATTTCATTTCCACTCTAACTGATGGTGTTTTCAATCTATTTGAAGATGGGGAGGTAAGTTAAAATTTACTAATAGGGTTAAAATCTTAACTGTATCTACGGTGCGAAATGACATTTAAATGATTTTTTTAAAGATTCACTAATAATAAAACTACAGATAAGCACTATCATGTTGCTTCCAAAAGTACTATGGTGGTTGATGATGCCACTTCCAATCTTTGCTAGGTGATCAACGACACTGTTGATTTTTCTGTAGATAAAATTAAACTCTAAATCTACGAAACCACGAGCTAGTCTCCTAATATCCAATAGGAGGTGTTGATGGGCCCGTGCCGGAACCTCTGACCTACATAGATAGTTAAGCACATATAAGGAATCGGAATGTAGAGTAACATTTTCCTTACCTATATATTTTGCTAGCATTAGTTCTAATATGACAGTCCAAATTCTGCCATGTCGTTGTTTGCTATTCCTATTCCGCTCCATGCCGCTCGAACAAAACTACCTTCGTGATCTCTCAATATGATAACTAGACCTGCTTTTTCTGGATTTTCTTGGACTGACCCGTCAGTGTTAATACTAACGTAACCACCTTAGGCGGGGTCCATACACAATCTATTTATTTCAAATTGGTTTTCTTACTAATTTTGGCTCCAAGAGTTTCATTAGAGTATAATTTAAAAGCTTTTTTTTACCAATATCCAAAGTTCCATATTATTTATTCTTTTATTCTAAAAAATTGCTTTGTTTCTCGAGTTCCAAATAAGCCAATACACTATAATTATTACTCCGAAAAGAATATGCGTTAAACTATTTTTACCTAGTTCAATTCTTGCCATTTGCATGAGGGAAGAAACATTAGTGGACTGTAATGGCATTTAGTATGGGCATCATTTGTCAAAGCAAAGATTTGAGCACAAGTCCCGACCCGACTGCTCTTCTATTCAACAAACATAATTAACATAATTGTTACTGTAGTATTTACTTTATTTTAGTCAAATAGGATATAATCATCTTATAAACATGAATTACAAACAAAAAAACCTAATTTGAATGCTCCATTTCTAATCCTAAGTTATGATTAAGCAGTTGTTGAGAGTACCAACCATTAGTTTCAGGCTTTCAGTTCTAGTAGTATTAGTTTCATTAATTTCATGATCAGATAAAGTGTAAGTTCTACACCAATAATGTTAATTTCACTAGTTTTATGTAAAATCAACTTGGGTTTCAGTTGATTTAATTGGTTTTAGCGCCATGGTTGTCAGCGCTCGTGTTAGATTCATTGCTTTCCATTGATATTTCAGTTCAAAGTAGAAACTAAGTTTGTTCCGCTGGTTTCAATTGAAACTAAGTTAATTTCATTTATTTCAGTTAAAATCAAGTCATAACCAACATCCAAGAAACAAAAAGGTCCCGGAGACTCGAACACTTGACCTAGTACTTATTCAAAATAATGTGAGAAGTCGTAAAAAAAATAAACACGCTTAGAGTCACAAAACAGTTTTGATCCCTACAAGGCTCGAACACTCGTCTGAGTACTTATTCAAAGTTATGTGAGAAGCTACAATACGAACATGCTTATAATCACAAAATAAAAATGGTCTTGGCGGGACTCAAATTGCGACCTAGTACTTATTCAAGAGTTATGCAAGAAGTCGCAAAATGAATATGGTCCCGGCGGGGCTCGAACCCGCGACCTTCGGCTTGCTCATTGCCATAAGACCAACGCTCTAACCAACTGAGCTACGGGACCATGTTGTGAAAAACTTTAACTTCAAGACTAATTCTAAACGAGAAAGAATGGGAGATAGATTAAGACATATGATAAAGTAGTGATAAAAAACGTGTGAAAAAAAATTTGATGAGTGAAATAATTAAGTTTTTAACGTAATGACATAAAAAGGAACATAAGAGTTATTAATGAAATGAAGAAAATATATACTAATAGCATCGACTATCGATTGTGTTTTACCACGAATTACGAGTATATGATAGAAGTTCCGTCGATCCTACATCCTAGGTACAATATATCATCTTCTTTTGCACCTCACTTTATCACACCTACCATGAACAATGAGATATAACCCGGCCTAGCTAGCAACAATATTTTCCATGATAGACAAGTCTTCTAATAATATAATTTATTTATTTGATGGAGGAACTTGCTTACCACATTATCATAAATATTATTCCCCCTCCATGACATTTGAGGGTAATCCTAGAAGCTATGTTACACATATACGACACATACACAATAACATAACAAAGAGTTTTCAAAAAGTACAAAATATCACAGGATTGGGCGCACAGACACACACATGATATGGTAGCTAAAACCTAGTTTTGTATCGACATAGGTATTTAGTAAATTCCAACGATTGTATTAATGGAACGGTAGTAGTAACAAAGGTTTCCCCTAGAACCTTTATATATGAGTCAACCAGGAAAAGAGTTCCTAGACTTAGAGGTAAGAGGCTAGGGTAGGGTACATTAACACGGTGTGGTAAACGAACATAATTGCCTACACTAACGTAGGCTGATATTGATTATTGAGTACTTAAACATCCCACAGTTGTCCAAAGATATGCAGCTTGATAAGCAGCTCTAATTTGATAGTCTGGCATTATTTGATGTTGGGGGGGGGGGGGGGGGGTTTGAGAAATGCCACTAAATTGTGGATCCGCCCATTGGTACATGAGGGGATGAATTAAGTACAGTTTTTGCATATTTTTGCATACTACTATTAGTACTTCTCCATAAGTTGATCTCCAATTTGGAGTTGAACTGAACCAAGTTATTATTTCATTACTTAATCTCCACACTCTCCAACATTTGCTCTCTTTTCATTCCCTCTTTTTCATTTTTTTTAATTCATTATTCATTTTATTTAAAAACATCATATAAGTTATAAAATACTACTTCGGAACAAAATAAATATTACTAGAAATTCTAAAATAAAAATATTGAGAAAATTAAAATTTAAGCAATAAACATAAAATATTACACAAAGTGGAAATTAAAATTTAAGCAATAAATATAAAATATTACATAAAGCGGAAATTAAAAGTTAAATAACAAACATAAATATTGCATAAAATGTCGTTTTAATAAGCATTTGTCGTTATAAGATTTGTGATTTTGTCCTTATGATGTATGAAGAGTTTTTTGTTTTGAATTTTCGTAATAAAATTATGCAATGTAATGTTTTATTTTTATAAATTGTATTTCATAGTTTTATGTATGCATTAATTATAAAAATAGAATAATAAAAATAAAACAATGAAAAAAGAGAAACACATGTACAAATGGACTAGTATGGACTTTGTAATATTGAAGGAAGAGAAAGAAAAAAGAAAACAAGTAAATGAAAAAAAATAATAAATAATAGTTGAGCTTGAGTTGAACATTTGAGCTCAACGAGCTTCTCTTGGGGTTGCTCATATGTTAGACAAAAAATAACAGTGGAGGGGTTGGGGAGGAGGTAGGCCTTGGCCCACAAAATAACTAAAACAAAAAGGGAAATGAAAATTGAGAATGGGAGAGAACGGCAAATGAGGTTGGCATTTGCCAACCAGCAACCTGCCGCTCTCTCCTTCTTTTGGATGGGGAATGTTCCCTCCCTATTGATCATGCAAATATAATTTAGATTTTGTATTATATTTTTCTTATCTCTTTATTATCTAAAAAAATATTATATCAAAATTCATAAAAAAATAATTTCTATGAATAGAGACCAAATTTGTTATATTTTTCACACATTCTCTTCTATTCAATTACTTACCTATCCCACTCTAATATCTTGTTTATTCTTTCCAAATGGATTCCTATTATCCACAATTTTTATCATTCACCGGTGTTGCTTATTTTCTATTTTGAAATATTGTAATATTTTTTATAATATTTAAAATTTTACTTTATTAATGTAATGTAGTGTTCAATTATATGTCACTTTATTTTAATTTGTCACTAATCCAAATTTAATATAATTTAATTACCATTAATTATTATAGTATATTATAATTATTCCAATATAATAATAAAACAAAACGTTATATTAATTGAATTTGGTTTGGTGGTTGGTGGTAATGGATAAATAACATTTTAGTTGTTGTGGTTGGGTTGATTGGAATGTTGGGTATGTAAATGGGAGAGAAATTAATTGTTTATTTTAGTCGAGGTCATGGGTATTTTTGATCTTAGATAAGTCTAGAGTTTGTACATTTTTTTCCTTTTTTCTGGCAGTTTTCATGTTTCATGACGAGTGTACCTAAGGCGTGCAAAATATATATTCTTGGTGTATGATGGACAACCAGAATTGAAAATGACTGGTTATGTCGATGTCGACTTCGAATCGGATCCTGATGACTTTAAGTCAGAAATATGATATGTGTTCACATTAAACGAACGGTGGAGCCAAATGTGAAGTATGAAAGAGGGGGTGAATTCATCACTACTGCATGTGGATATTGTGAAAGGAATAAAGGATGGTCAAGTAAGTGTTCATCTTTTGTATTGTATCCCAAAGAAGAGGATTTTCCCCCTTGCTTGCCCATCTTTTGCAAGGTTGTGGTTCCTATTCTTATAGATTTAGAGGACTCTTTATGGTTTAGGGGTTAAATGGAGTTTTAAACATAGAATAGAATCTCAAAAAAAGTCTCTTACAAAATGAAAATTGCAATGGTTTGGGGCTTCTTTGTGGATCTCATGTACCACATTATTACTCCATTAACCAATCAAACAAAAAAGAAATTATAAAATATTAATATGGAATCTTAATTGAGGTCTAATATTTGGTAACTTTTTCCATGGAATAGTTTCCAAAAAAAGCCTCAATTGGATACATTCTTTTACTTAATTGATTGGAGATTTAAGCTGCGACCCAAAACAGACTCCATAAGGGTAGGTCTGGCAATTGGTCCGGTCCGGACAGATCCACCATCGGCCGATCGGATCCATGTCGGACCAATTTCAAAATTTTCGGATTGGACCCGGGTCAGATCTAAAAAAAATTGTTTTTCTGGTCGGATCCATATGGATCCGGACTGATCTGGCACGGGCTTGAATTGGATCGGATCGGACTCAATGACTTGTAAATATTTTTTGGTTCGGACTCGGATTGGCCCGATCCGTACCGAATCTAAGTCCGCAGACTGGGCCCAAATTGCAAGGTAAGGATTGCGTTTTTAACTTATCTGTTTTTGTTGGGGTTGAAATGAATGTCATGGCATGCATTTAAGACAAATCTGGGTGGGTAGTTGCTTCATTAGTAAATGCTGAAATTGTATTGCCATGAAAATTCTCTGAATCATCAAAACTGCTCCATGCCATCACATATTATTGGTCCTCTCGAACGTCTGCTGCTAACACATTACAGCAGAAGAAGAACCAATGGACCAAATTCGTTTCTGATTGTTTGCGTGAAGAAAAGTAGCTATGGATTCCCTTGAATGGCGTCGTGTCAAAAAGATATTCCGATCCATATATCAACACTAGCTATTAAATCTTTGAAATAGAGTACTGCTGTCTATAGTACTATACTACACTTGATTGCGTCATAGTACAAAAATGATATACTAAAGGAAAAGGACCATTCCATGTGGCTGATAGTGCAAGTTTTGCACTTGTCACTGTAACCAGGCTAGCCTAATTTAATTCTTTATCTAATTTCATATTTCACTTTCATTGAAACTTAAACATCGGTTATTAATCTCAATCAATGACTAGTCTAGTATACATGCATCTCTCCATATGGTGAAATGAAATCTACCTTACCGACCAAAAGCAGGGTGTTACAAGAGTTACATGTACATTGGGTAGTAGCATACTAGCAGTATGGTGGATTGGTGGTGAATTACAAAGAAAGGGGCACCAAGAAATTATACAAAGCTCTCAAGTTTGTAAAGAAAGCTACAATTTCTTGAGATTTAGCTTTAATTCTACTCCTAGTAAAGTAGTAAGTGTTTTGCATGATCCCAACACTAAGTAGTAGTCCGTACCCAAATTATAATTTCTTCGGATTTTTAAAACGTTTGAAAAATAATATTAAAAGTTCAAATGACAGGTCTAATTGACGAGGTTTTATTCCCAACACTCGTCACTCATGCCCTTCGTTTCTGATTACAAAGGGCGCGAAATGCCCACATTAGACATTACCTAGTCTAAATATGGGGCGGCGGGCTCCAAAGTTAAATATTGATGAGATTAGATGAAACTAAACAATGCTATAGATTAACCATGTTGATCATTAGTACTAAATGTACTCCAATATAATATACAGTATTTGGACATAGAGATTCCAAAATAATTCCGTTCTCGATGTAGACCGTAGGAGTAGTAGACTAGTAGTGCATTAAATTAATTAATACTAATACAAAAGTCATTTACCATCTCCGTTAAATTAAGTGGCATACTTAACATCTTTTCCACAACAGTTTACGTACCAAAAGTACCTAATGTCACCTCACAAAAGTTAAAATAATACCCCACCTATTCAATTTCTTCTCGGGTATGATCTGATCGGATCAGATCATAACCCGAACCCGACTCTATACATAAAAACAGTTAAAAGTAAAAACACTAGAGAAAAATAAAGCACTCCAATGACACTAGTGGATTTTCAAGCAATTCGTTATTTGTCTGTGGATCCTCTTGCCCCAATCTCCTGACCCGCTCACACGGACCGTTAACAGCCCGACCCGGTGACTTTCCCGCTCTCCTCGCTGACGGCGTCCGACCCTTAGACGATCCGGATCCTGATCCGGGTTCCACACGTGTCACCGGAGACCGCGACCTTCTCCCAGAGCTCTCACCATTCTCCCTTCTCCTCCCATACACGGGTCCTGATCCAGACCTAACCCGACCCGGGGACGCTTCTGGCCTAACACGACCCGGAGATCTCCCAACAGCTCGCACCTCACCGGCAAACGTCCGGCTCCTCACCTTCACCGGAGATTTCTGCCGAACTTCACGGAACATGTCGTCATTCTCCTTTTTGTCAGTCGTAACACTGACACTTTCACTCACCGTGCTGTAGATCTCGGAAACCTCTTCAGACGGCTCCTCATTGGCTAATGGCTTGTAGACGCCGCCGTTTCTGAGCTTCTTCTCGTCTACGGCGCCGTTTTTGGCGAAATTGGTGAGTAGAGGAGCGGATTTAATGAACGGGCTTGAGACGCGGTTTGGTTTGGGGACGGATTCGGTGAGCACCTCCTTGACTGTCTCTTCTGGTAGCGGGTGAGACGGCGGCGGAGATTTGCTGGCTGCGGTGCATTTTGTGTTTGGTGGAGAAGGCTTTGAGGTTTTGTTTTTAGCGGATGTGCTTACACAGCAGCCCATTGTTGGAATTGAAAGGTGATTTTGTTTTTGGTGGTGGTGCTATTGGGAAATTAGAAAGGTCATGAGTTGGAAATGATGGATGGGAGATGATGAAGAGTGAATGAATTGTGAAGTGAGTAGTAGTAGTAGTTGAGTGAGGTTATTGGTTAGAGGGGGAATGAAATTATGAGAATCATATGGACAACCAAGAAGAACTACATTTATTGGGATACTTAATAAATCCAATATAGTATTTCGAAAATCGAACTCGTGACTAATTTGTTACCCGATAACACGATTTAAGTATATTTCGAATAGCTACTGGCTACACCTAAAATACACGATTTTAAATTTAGTTCAATTTTACTTAGTTAAAAATTTGTAATTTAAATTTTAACTTCGTTTACTTCAAATTGTTCAAGTTCCATTTAATTTAAAATTTCGAGCAGACTATTAAAATTGATTAGACTAAAACAGTAAAACATAAGGGTTTTTTTTTAATCTTGATTACCAGGGGAAATTATTTTTGTCTTATATGGTAATGTAAGTCAAGTGTGCTAGATTCATTAGTGTGATTGTCATAATTTAAAAGAGTATTATATAAATCATGGCATGTTAAAGGCTGGATTAGTGTGGAACATGGTTACATGGGGTATGTAACCACAAAAAGCTTTTGAAAACAATGTAAAGCTTGTGGTTAAAATTTAAAAACGACTTTATTGGGGTAACAATAAAGACAACAAAGATTTTGGTTTTACTGCATGGATTGTGCTTTGACAATGAATGAGACATTGTTTTGGAAATTTGGTTTTAGTGTTCAAATTTTTTCTATTTATTCTCTGAAACTATTTGACCCATCCGATCAATCGATCATCATTATTTTTTAAAATGTACAATATTATAATTAATTCTACACTAGTACTACTTATATTCATCATTATTAATTTCTTAAAGTAATATAATAAGCCGGTTGATTTACCCAATTGATTGACCTACCAATTAATTTTAAGCCGTTGATCTTGCTTATCCAATTTCAATCTGATGCGTACATATGTCATTAGTTAATTAAAAGATGTAGGGTTCGAATCCTGTTGGCGTGATTTTTCTCCATTATTTTTATTATTATTTTTATTGAAGGTGTTTGGTGCGAATCTTGTTGGTGTGATTTTTCTCTATTATTTGCATCATTATTTTAGTTGAAGGTGTTGGGTTCGAATCTTGTTGACGTATTTTTTTTCTTTTTTTATTTATTTTTTTCTTAAATTTTTATTTTTTAACATAAAGTTATATGACGTATTATACTTAATTTTAAAAATAACCATGATATGTTCTTATAAAAAAAGACATACTTCATCCGTCCAATTATAAATGTAACACTTGATTTTGTTGATTTTTTCGATGGTCATTTTGACTTTAAAATTATTCTTAAACCATACGATAAAAATAACTAAAAACATCATATTATGAAACTAGAATGTTTATATGAAGCACTTGACAATATATTCAACTGATGAAGAATACCAATTAACATGCGAAAAATATACATTGCAGATTTTGAAGTTGAATGTTTCCAAAGTCTTGAGATGTCTTTGATGGTTCTTAACTCATCGGAAGAATACTTTTCGTATGTATAATATAGTTCAATTCAATACTATTAATTGCATAACTACAAAAACTATATACATTTATAACACACAATTTAATTATATTAACTTTAATTACTCAATTAGTTATTTTTTTATTACGTTGAAGTCATTATGTGAAGATTATATTATTTCAATATATTATTTAATAAAATAATAATGTTTTACAAGATTACGCTTCACACGCGTAGCGCGTGACACAGTTCCTAGAAACTAGTAAAAATGTAAAATGATACTATAACAATAAGAATATGTAAAAGGTGGATCATCCAAAGGTAAATTTGATTTAATTAAGTCATTGAAACTTCATATTTGAAAGTACTGTGGTCTGTATAAAGTACATAAACATTATACTGTTGTTTTAATATTTTCTTAATGTAATTGTTTTAATTAATTTAATGTTAAATAGATTGATGGAATATTAGTCTAATAGCGACCCCCAATAGCGAACATGCATGATTTACCTGAAATTCATTTTGTTATTAAATTAAGAACATAAAGTCAAGGGGTCCCGTTTTATTGTCTGTCACAAATCTGAATCACAATACTTATTTTTGTTTTATTCTTATTATTGACTATGTAAAAATCAAGTCAAACGCAGAGAGGTTGATATTTTAAACTAAATCCTTTTAATTTTTTTTTTTTTAACGTTTTCCATCTTGTGAACTTAACATGTCTAATTCGTTTTATTAGATGTGTAAATGTAAATACTGTGCTAGATTAATAAATTATTACTTGTATCTAAAAAAAAAACATATCTAATTCGTTTCACAGGTTACATCCAAATGGTTGTTCGTGAGAACAAACAAATATTCATAAAAGAGTGAAAAGAAATCACATAAATTGAGACGTATTGCAAAAGTTAGATATAAATTCGACATAAAAATGAATCAATTTATCAAAACGGTGAGAGTGACAACTAGATTAGTTTTGACTTTATGTAATAGTTTAGGAACCTTCTAATATATATCACCGACCATAGAAATGACGGAATCAACTCAATAAAAAGAAACAAAAAGACTAATCAGGAACATTCCAAACACCAAATTTTTTTTTTAATAATTGAGAGACTAAACACCAATAGATAAACATAAAGACTAGCGAATAAGATTAAATAAGAGATCGTGCAGACTGGACTTTTTCCCACGAATTGAGCGGCACTCGAACAGAGCCGGATATAATCCTAACACATTACAAACTTCCTAACCAATAAGTGTTTAACCTCTGGCATTAATTCTTGATTATGTTTCTTTTCTACTTTATTCAATACTTATCATATTTTATTTTTCACTTACAACTTTATTAATATAAAATATCCAACAGACTAGAATGATATTTTATTAATTTTCTTAATTTATGATAAATTACTCCCGCTGAATCTTACTTCCTATGTACACTTAAGAGCCTTACTCCTTTTATGGACTTTTCATTGTATATTTGATCGTAAATTAATCGTTAATGATAGTAAAAATATAATAATTAATTTATAAAATTATATTTTGAAAATATAAAGACTATGTTTTTATAATATAACTTTTGAAATTATTTTTTTATAATGAGGTTATTATTATTAACTTATGCTTAAATCGGACTTTAATAAAGTAAAACGAAAAAAGAAATCTAAGGGTACCACCTATTTTTATTCGCCAGCATACCACTCCAAGAACACACACAACTAAACACATTTTAAGTTTTAACACTTATTAATACGAAGCATTTTCAATGGTGAGGATTATCATTTGATCTTTTCTAACTACTTAAATTTTAGTCATGCCCAAAATTTAAAAAGAACACATCTAAAAATAAATCTTGTACGACAATCTATAGTTTAAGCAGGTTCACAAAACTTAACTCAACAAGAGCGCTGCTAGGCAAAAATCCTCCGTTTTATACCAAAAATGAATTATAGTATACCATAGTACTGTGTTTATGTATTTTACAGTACTATGCCCATGTTTCTCCTCTTCGGTCTGCTCTTTAGATTTTGGTACCGTAATTTTTGCTCTCCTCATGAGCTTCTCAGAGCTTTCACTAGATTATTCCGAAATAGCTACAGTAGTTGTTTCTCCAAGAACTCTGCTTTACGTACGTTCCAGTCACGCCTTCTATTTTTTTCATCATCCCTGTAATTAAGAACAGATTATTACTCGAGTTGGATGTTTTTTATTTATTCCCACTCTTGCGTTTTCTATAGTGCCATCTCTAAAACAACATTCATCGATTCAGTGTATTCAGAAACCAAACGTATTTGAAATTCAAAATTCATGTCACAATATTCACTAGATATGCAAACAGATTTGAAATTCAAGATTCATGTCCCAATATTCACTAGATATGCAATACTTGAACAAATAACTTATACTACTACTCCACATGCCCACCACAGGACATTTTTAAGTGTGGCAACTTGAAAAAGGTTCCGCTCCCTGCGAGACAACAACTTTTGGAATATCACTACTAACTCTATGATGAGTTACTGTTTTGCGGTTGTCGGCTCGAGGTGTCATACGACTATGATAGGTACTTTCGGACGAATTGACCACTTGGGTACCATTCTCATAGAGAAACATTGTCTTCATCTAATAATCATTATCATTCACTGAGTAAAAATGGTGGAGAATGGTGGGTATTTATAATCCCGGTACAAGAGAAATAATAGGAAATATATATAATAATGAAAGGTGCATAAACATAGACTAGGATATCCAGAGAATATTCATGATCTTACTTTATCAGTAACTGACACTCTAACCTAACCTACTTAACTAAGATACGATAGTTGCGCTTGGACCGTGAGACTTGGGCGGTCAGGCCAAGGTCTCATCAATACCGCCCCTTAGAAATCGACCTTGTCCTTAAGGTCGTCTCTAACCTCCTCGTCTTCATGGTTGGCTTGGCTTGGTGCGAACGACTCCTGTTTGGTCGAAACTGCCGTAGAGATTTCCACGAGTCGATCTCGACCACGAGTAACGATGTAGCGCATTCCAGTGGACAGTTTCCTCTTGCGCCCTCTCCCAATAGCGGCTTCAGCATCACGACGGTGAGCGATAAACTCGCATTTTTCAGCAGGATTCTCCTCGATCTCGTCATCGATCCATTCAAGTGCTAGGAGCTTCGTCTTCTCCTCCCCTTTAGCCACAGGTTCTTCCTCGGCGGTAGCATAACCGTCCAAGGACCCTTCGCCATCGTCTTCAAGGTCCTCCCTAGCAGGTGCTTCCATTAGGTTAGCCCAGAGAGTGATTGTAATGCCCCAGGTTTCAGAGGCTTAAAAGGGTTGAGAACGCTACTCATACCAACAAGGTGCACCTTTCTTTTCGGAAATCCACCTAGAAGAACTTCAGAGTTAAGCGTGCTTGCTCTGGAGCAATTCTAGGATGGGTGACCCATTGGGAAGTTCTCGGTGCGCGCACGAGTGAGGACAAAGTGCGCGGATTAGAACCCGTATTGGTCTGTGGGGCCAGCATATCACCCCGGAGAGCGCCCATGAGTAACCTTGCCGGCCCGTTGAGTTGGGTCTCGGCCTGTTAGTGGGTCGGGTCGTTACAGTGATGGTGCTAGAAAAATGCGTCACACCAATGGTCTTTGCACGGAAGTTCATGGTGCAAGGACTAACAGAGTGTAGCCAAGGTGATCCCAGTATGACCTTGGCTTTAGGGCCTACAGTCGGCACCACATGGAAGTCAGTAGTGAACAAGTGCCCTTGAACGTTGATCACCACCTCTTGGTAGCGATACCAGCAGGCCAATTGTCCTCCACTCCCAGTAGTGACACGGAATCTCCCCATCGCAAGTTACTCAGGAGGGAACCCTAGTCGAGCTACAACATCATGGGTCATGAGGTTTAACACAGAGCCGTTGTCGACTAGAATCCATGCAACTTCTCCCTTTGATTTTACTGTAGAGAAACAGGAAAGCTCCATCATCGGACATGGGGAATGCCTTAGTGAAGGTCATGAGGCTTGAATTGCGCCCCTTTTTCTTCTTGTTGGTGCGAGATGCTTGGTACCTAGCAGTAACGGGTACCTTGGTGATCGTAGTGCCTCCTCGCAGTTGGATCACATCTCCTCCACCCTCTTGGCGTCCATAGGTGGCGTGGTTGCCACCCAGCTGTACGTCTCCTTCTCCTTCTCGGGTATTGGTTCCATCACCCTTGTCAGGTTCCAACCCCCCGTTCATAGCCAATGGGGATATTTCCCCATCCTCTTGTCCTCCATCTAATCCGTCGAACGGATTAGTTAGTGATACTGTGGAGAGCAGCGATTGTAACATCCCAATTGCCTTGGATGTGCTCACCTTCTTGGGAGTGTCCCAAGCCATAGTGTCGGTTGCGTTCTTGAACATATCAACCCAGCTCTTTGATCCTGTCGGATTTGCAGAATCGTTCGCCATCGGAGTTGATGACAGGCGCCGATGCTTCTTCCAAAACAGGTGTAGCAGCTTGTTTGAATGGATCCGCAGGCAAGGTCACCTAAGCGGTCGAGCCAAACTTCATGGCGATGCCCTGTTCCTCCTCGAAGGCTGCTTCCTTCGCCAGATCATTCACAACTTGATCTTCGACATGATAGTCGTTGATCGAGCCATTCTTCGCTTCCTCGGTGGTTGATCCACGCAGATTTACCCACGACAAGAGTGGCGTATTTCTACGTTCCTCTTCATGAGTGGGTACAAGCTCTTCCAGCGGCGTTTGCCCGTGTCCTGCGGTGGTTTGCCACAAATCTTGATGCCCTTGTTGTTTCCTCCATTGATCTCTTTCGAGATTGAGTCGGAAACAAAAAAGCCACCAAAATCCTTTCTCTTTGGATTCGCAAGCGAATCCTCTCCCTTCCTTGCAGATCGGCCTTGCTCGATCTCCTCTCCCACACGGTGGGGCTGTGGTTCATGCGCGGCTGGTTGGTCAACCGGCCGGATCCCTTCAACCATGCGGCGGGGCCTTCAGCTAGAAGTAGCAGATCGATCGATTGTCTCGATCCCTTCTTCTCGGCGGCTAGGCCGTGAGCTAGGGGCAGCGGCTTAGGCCGGCGCTTCGGCTGCTCATCCTCCTTCTTGCGTGAGTGCGTCGTTCCCGACGTATGTTGGCAAGCTCTTCTACCATCTTCGAAGCCTTGTTCATGGACTTAAGAAGCTTCCATTGCGAATCTTCCATCTCGTCCATGGAGATGCTCTTCTCCCTCTTTGCGGCGTTGGCGTCGGATCAGATTAGTGAAACACGGATTTTGGAAACCTTCGTACCATGGCTATGAGGCCAAGTGATGAGTTACTGGTTGAGCGGTTGCCGGCTCGAGGCGTCATACGACTATGACAGGTCCTTTCGAACCAATTGATCACTTGGGTACCTTTCTGATAGAGAGACATTGTCTTTATCTAATAATCATTATCATTAGCTGAGTAAAAATGGTAAAGAATGGTGGGTATTTATAATACTAGTACAAGAGAAATAATAGGAAAGATAATAATGATATATACTACCTGATAAAGATAGACTAGGATATCCATGAAATATTTTGATCTTACCTTATCATTAACTGACACTCTAACCCTAACCTACTTAACTAAGATACGATAGTTGGTCTTGGACCGTGATATTTGGAGCGGTCTAGCCAAGGTATCATCACTCTAATAAGGATCGGCAGGCAAAGAGTCAATCCGCGGACCTAAACCGGTCTTGAGTGGTCCTAAAATTTAGCATATGGTAATCTCAAACTAAAGAGAAGGAATGGAAAGAAAAGTTAGAAATGGATAGGGGGAGGCAATGTTGTTTGGGCCTTGGACAACAAAATGTTGGGGCAGTTTATACATCGGCTTTCATTGGATCTACAAAATCCGTTCTCCCACAATTAATGTAGGCCCGAAAACTAAAATAATTTTAAACGTAAATTGAGATTTTATTACTTGATGATTTTCAAAGATTTAAAATCGAGTTACATGCTAACAAAATTAACTTTGTTTATTTTTTATATTAAGCAACAATATCTTTGCAATTAAACTAACTTTTAAGGTTTGATTTAGAATTTATCGAAGGTCAAACTAGGTTAATAAAAGACAACAAAATAAATTTATAGAATTAAAAAACAGGTAAATATCTTCAGTCTTTTCATTTCATATATTCATGATTTATGTTTCTCCAAAAGTTTCATATAAATCTTGAGTAATCAATATCTTATTGTGTGTTGTACTGTTGTGGTAATCGACTCACTGCACTAACAATAGCCAGTATTTTATGTTGAAAAATAGTGCAATTGTTACCATTTTGTCAAAATATCATCAATTTTATGGAAGAGTAAACCTTACTAAACCATAATATATATGTAGTACTATACTAGTAGTATTAATTCTGTTAGGTATCTCCTTAAGATAAAGCAGAATAATTAGTCATCATTTGGTTTGGTTTGGCATGATCTAAATTTTCAGATTATTGCAAGTGAAGTGCATCATTAGAAACTTGTACCACCATGTAAACTAGATACTATGACATCTTACCTTATGTTTAATTAGAAACAACAAAATAGCTGTTTCTTGAAAGCCTTTTTGTATTTGCACCTTTCTTCAAGAATTGCATTTTGCTGGATTTGCCCTTTGTCCTTTCTCTGCATTCATTTTAAGCTCATTATAAAATTTGTTTCTTCTCTCTTTAATCATTTAAGCAAAATGGTTAACCACAAGTAGTGATGTTGTAGCTTAGTATTATTGAGTAATCAGGTCGGTTCGAATCGTTAGATTCGAATTCGACTCCTTTAAATAAGTTTTTGAGTTAACCCTACATTTATATATATTTTATTAATGAGCTGATTTCGACTTAAAGGCTTGCCACACTTCTATACTATTCACATATAACTTATATGTTCGGTCTATTTTGAACTATTTATATTTGTTTTTGTTGTACTTGGATGACTTTGTTATTTGAAATGTTGATATTTAATATGTAATTTTAATATTCTTAATCTAACAACTTATTCTATATTTTCACATTTTTTCTTATAAAATTATCGCGAGCTAGGTCAAGACTTGGCCAGGCTCGAGCTTGTTTGATGTAGTTTTGGAGCTTAGCTTGAACCTTAATTTATGATCGTCTTATTAACAAATCGAGCATAACTTGACAATACTAGTAGTCTCGGCTCGTATGACATCACTAGCCATAGCTATATGGCTAGTTGACTTTTCTTTTCGGACATCTAGGAGTACTCACTACTTCATTCTAAAAAATTCAATAAAAATACCCAATTTGAAAAACCTAACCCTCAACTGATCATTTACGAACTCAATTTCAAAGATTTCCTAATTAAATGTTAGGATGTGCAGCAAGGCTATGCACACCATTAAAGAAACTGTTCATACTTTCACCATGGCTCAACGGTCTGCTCAATTATGTTTCAAATTAATGTAAAAAATTCAAAAACACCTCCAACATTTTTCAAGAAAATAATTAAATGTATTACTCTAATAATGCACGAAGCATAAAAACAAAGAATTGTACAGTCTTGAGGACTCTCTGAGCTCACTTCAACTTTATATAGTCGCAAAAAGCAGGAACAGAGGAAAAACACCCTTGCTACTTTTCCTCCTCTTCTGTAATTATTGCCCATATTACACTTTATTGGATTGGTAGTATATTTTGAGAGTAATAAGAAATTGGAATACTTATTTTTTTTTTCCTTCTGAAATTCTGATTAAAGGAGTGCTTTTGAACTTCCTCACCCCACTAAAACTTCTTGGGGTTCTGTGCTTGACTAACTTTTCCTTATTCAAGTACTACTACTCCAACATTGTTCTCTGTCTCCCTGTTTCTCAAAATTATACTATCTCAGGGTTTCAAGTTTCAATTTTTTAGGGGTTTTCAAGTATAGCTGAAACCTTGAGGTGTTTTGTGACGATGGCTTGTTCGGATTGGAAGATTCGTAGTTGGGTTCTTCTTTTTCTTACTACCTTTTGTGCAGTGCCTTTGATCAAGGGATATACTGATCCTCGTGACGGTAAGTCTATCTTTATGAAAAAGAAAGATTGAAACTCTGTTTTCCTTTCATATTTCTCTGGTATGAACTTATTGTTGCAGACATGTAGCTCATTGTAATGTTGGAATTATGGATTCATTTCACTCTTTTGTTATAGTTTGGTTCACTTCAAGAACGTCTGATTCTGCAATTTTAAGTTTTGGTTGAATTTGTATTTCACGTATGCAATGAAGTTGTAGACTTGTAGGTTTGAATTATGGATCAATTTTACTCTTTTGTTATAGTTTAGTTCACTTCAAGAATGCCTGATTCTGTAATGAATTTGTATTTCAGTATGCAATGAAGAATGGACTAATTTGGTGGTTTCACCTGTGCTGTAAATTAGATTATTTTAAGACTATGCAATTTTGCTGTTGTGGATTGTTCTACTTTTCAGTTATGGAGTTATGCAATGAATGATGGAATTTGTGGATAGAATTTAATTGTTGGGAGTTGGTAATGCCTGATTGTACACTTTCTGATTCGAATGCATTTCTTTCCCAGTTTATGCAATAAACCAGTTATATATTTCTCTGGGCGCTCCTCCGCTTCCGGATTGGGTTGCTACTGGAGGAGACCCGTGCGGACCACCTGAATGGCATGGGGTGACATGTGTGTTCACGAATATTTGTAATATGTACGATTGTTCATCCTTGTTATATTATCGCGTATAAACACTTAGCAATTACATGTACTAAATTTTCTGTTGTCAATTTTTTTTAGAACATTAGCTGGCCAGAATTTAGGAGGCGTATTGACTGATCAATTGGCACATTTTTACTCCATTATCCAGTTGTGAGTCCTTTTCATGTTGCCTAATTCTCTTGGGACTTCACTCTTTAATCATGTTGCTCATTGAGAATTGCTCTTTTTATGTAACTGAATTAGCAGTAGTTATGGTACTGAATGAAGATGTTTTGTATATATATTTACAGAGATCTAAGCAACAATCATATTGGAGGCAGTATACCTCCAGAATTGCCAATCACTCTTTTGAGCATGTATGTTTCTAACCTCTAACTTCTTTCATAACCGCTTCAAATCCATCAACTATTACTATCTTTCATTCTTGAGTTAATATTTCCGTCTGTTATTGACATGTCCATGGATTTTGTCTTTCTCAGGTCACTGAGCAACAACCAGTTAACCGGATCGATTCCAGATGCCTTTCAAACGCTTGGGGAGTTGACTACATTGTGAGTATCTTCTGTTATGGAAATGGGATTTTCATAGAGCCCGTATGGATATCTTAATTTGGACAAATGAATGCAGGGATTTGTCATCAAACAATTTGTCGGGTGAACTTCCTCCATCGATGGTGAAGTTGTCTGCGGTTAGGACATTGTAAGTAATAATCAACTCCAAACATTTCAATGAAATCAAATGTGCGTGGGACAACATGCTATTATTATTGTTTGTCTCTTGAATATTAAAAATCCGTCTATTGCTCTTTTTTTCTTTCTAGTTTGTCTTGTAGCTCAAGCCTTTTTGTTATGCAGGTATTTGCAGAACAATCAGCTTTCTGGAGTGCTGGATGTTCTTCAAGATCTTACTGCTCTCACGGATTTGTATTGTTTCTCTTTAGTATTAGCACCTTTTACTTTATGTTAATCAATTACTACACATGCTAATTATTTTCTTTTTACCTTGCAGAAATATAGAGAACAATCTGTTCTCTGGACCTATACCTGATTCTGTGTCAAGAATCCCGAATTTCAGGTGACCGACCACAACTCATTAATCTGTGGCATAAATTTTGATCTCCATATCTGTTTTTCAAAATCATTTTAATTTTACTTCTTTGTGTGCGGCAGGAGAGATGGAAATCCATTTAACACTACCCCAATTGCTTCTCCACCGTTATCAGGTCCTCCACTACTATCAGATCCACTGTTATCACCTTCAGGTGCACCTTCTCCTCAACCAGCCCGTTATGATGGATTATACGGACCATCAGTTTCTCCTGTACCAGAACATCGAAGAAAAGACAGGAACTCTGGAAAAAGTCGTGTCCAGTTGTATTCGATTATTGGGTTGGTGGTAGTCGGAGTCCTTGCTTTAGGGTTATGCCTTTATGCATGTAACTGCTGCAAAAGAAAGAGAACTGGTGAGAAAACAGCCAAGAATCACGACATAGAAACGTATGGTGTCTTACGTGACCCTAAAAAGCAAGTACAAAAAGGTTCCCCTCTTCCTGATCTTCCACTTTATTTGCATGAATTCTTAAAAGCAAATTTTATTCTTATATGTCACTTCCGTGTTGCCGGAGAAAACTGATGGCTTCAGCTTCATCTTCTGTAAAAGATACTACACAGAAGCTAGAAAACGATTAGGAGTATTTGTTTAAGCTTTACGGGATTGAAAGTCATTTTAGAGCGTTTGGAGTAATTGAGCTTCTCATTACTTTAAATTAATGTTGAAAAGCAGAGTAGCATCTTTTTGGGTTCCAGTTTTCAGCTTCAAGTCAGTGTTACGAATATTTGCAGACACATTCTATGCTATAAACCAGAAGCATTCTTTTGTACATTTCGAACATGCGCAAATTATAAGCTGTTTGTAGACTGCACTAGTACTTGTTTGAAGGAGCTTATTTCAGGAACTTTTTTCTGAGTCTACACAAACACCCCTAAGGTAAGTCGAAATGTTGTTGATCTGTCATGCATGATATCCTTTCCAGGCATGCAAGCACCGAGCAATGAAGTACAGCCTGCTGGAGGAGGTAGTCAGTTAAAGACTTCATTTTTGAAGCCAAGGAACAATCATAGCATAGATATGACAGGCTCAAACAGCTCTGGGTCACAATCAGGCCGCATTCCTCTCCCACTTCTTCCCGCTGAAAGGATTACTGCAGACCCTATTTTCACCCCATTAACCTCACGGGGAAATGAGATTAAACTTGGAATTGCTTCAAAGTTGTATACAATTGCATCGCTCCAGGAGTATACAAATAGCTTTTCTCAACATAATCTTATAGGGAATGGCATACTTGGCTCAGTTTACAGAGCGCAGCTTCCTGATGGAAGGGTAAACATTTTCTTAACTGTCTTATATTTTAGTTCTTTTCAAATATTTGGCTGCAGTACTTATACAGATACAGTTCCACCTTGAAATTTGACATTCCGTTTATTGTGAAATGCTATGTTTGTCAAATTTTCAGGTGATGGCAATCAAGAAACTTGACAAGTCAGCATCAGGACATCATCTTAGTGATGCAGAATTCCTTGAGCTAGTTTCGAGAATCTCAAAACTTCACCATCCAAATATTGTAGAACTCGTAGGATACTGCCTTGAGCATGGACAACGGCTGCTGGTGTACAATTATTGCATAAATGGCACACTTCATGAAGCACTACACTTGGATGAGGAGATGAAGAAAAATCTTTCATGGAATGCTCGCATGCGTTTGGCACTTCAAGCTGCAAAAGCCTTAGAGTATGTCTTCATCTTACTATCCCATCCTACTATGAACTCAACATCTACTTCTACCAAAATGACCTAACATCTGTACTAATTAGTGGTTGCAACTTCTATGATACTACTAACTTATTGCTAGTGAGAGACTGAAAACTATTCTTTTGGCATTTGTATGTGCAACTTGTAAAATTTTAATTCTCTCTAAAACTAACCTGCTAATATCTGAGGGGAAATTGACTTGAACCAGGTTAAAAAATTAAGTATTGTGAACACTACTGCACCTTTCCCTGAATTTCATCATTTCAAGAAAAAATTCACAGATTCTCTGCCAAGTCTTTTCTACTTTCTCTTTTTTATACTTCAGCACTTCCTTCTGCTCACTTGATGTCCCTTGAAGAATATTTTGTGCTCTCTGCAGTATAATTGCTGTTGTTTAGAAAATCAGTCATGTGCTATATATAATGCAGATATTTGCATGAGACATGCAAGCCACCTGTAATGCACCGGAACTTCAAGTCTGCTAATGTTCTAATCGAAGAGGATTTTACTGTTAGTGTTTCTGATTGTGGCTTGGCGCCCTTGCTGCCATCCAATTCTTTAACCCAGGTAACTTTTGCTGTACGATAGAGAAAGAAAGTGTTACAGAGTATGTAATAATTTTAAAACTGGGAGGCAAGCCTGCTTATGATAGTCTCATACAAATTTTGTGAACATGTAAAAAATTCGTTATTATGAACATCTTTTATACTATTGAAGAAGAGGAGCACTTTGAGATTTTCCTGAGTAGTTTTGCAACGATTCTGAAGCACGCTGTAAAAGAAAGTTTAGGTGGTTTAAATAATTTTGACATCTCAATTTGTTTTTGTTTTGGTTTGATTAAAAATTTAATTGCTCTAGGCTGTCGGTGGAAATTTTAGAAACTTTAACAAATCCTCTCAATTGGTGTTTGTGTGTGTGTGTGGGGGGGATGGGGGAGGGGTGGGCTATGCAATAGCTCTAATCTTTTTTTTTTTTTTTTTTTTTTTTTTTTGATGTTCCACAATCTTTTGCTGAGTGCATTTTTATTCTAATTAGCTGCAAGGTACTGGTTATGGTGCTCAAGAACTCGAGTTAGGAAGCTATTCGTATCAGAGTGACGTTTACAGCTTTGGAGTAGTAATGCTAGAACTCCTGACAGGTCGACGATCATATGACAGGTCTATTAAGAATATGGATTTAATATACTTTGCCAACTTGCCGTTACTATCAAGTGGGAATACTAATCAAACTTACTTCTGGAAACAGGTCTCGTCCACGAGGTGAGCAGTATCTGGTTAGATGGGCATTTTCACGTCTTCACGATATAGATGCACTATCGAGGATGGTTGATCCTACTCTAAATGGTTCATACCCTTCTAAGTCCTTGTCTCGCCTTGCTGATATAATTTCACTGTGTATTCAGGTGAACTCTTTCTTCCCTTTGCTGTTTTCTCTTATCTCATCATCAAGACAATGACATTATGAAAGGTCAATTCAGAATATAATTGTTTGGTATAGGCTGAATCTTGCTCGTCAAATATCATATTAATAAATGAAAATGCAAACGTGAAACAGTTATGAGTTCATTCGTTGTTAACTGTTTAATTGTGTAGCCTTTTAGATATACTTGAAAACTTTCCGATTTTCTTGTATAATTCATGCATGCATCTGTATGTGTGTTTTATCTTTCTTTTTACTAATCAAGCCAGTCACTAATTCTGTTTTGGTGCATAGGCTGAGCCCGAATTCAGGCCACCAATGTCTGAGATTGTCCAAAAACTCTTGCACGTGATACAGAGGAGTTGAAACTGGATATACTCTCCTATTCCTACTTCAGATGTAATATATCCGTTGCTGTTCGGCTAGCTTATTAGTACTGAACGCAGATGTGACTGGGGAAGTACATAGCAGATCAATGGCCGCAACTTGCTGCCATCAACACTGTGTTGATATGCTGCTGCTTCCCAGTTTTGCGGTAAATCTGTAAGAATGTCCCTGTAACTTTATTCTAGCGTGTTGAGTTGGAGATTTCATTCGTTTATCATTGATATATTCATTGGTACTTGGTACTGCTCTTGCAATAACTTGTTAGTATAGAGAAGTTCAGGCCAAGAACTTTTAGTTGGCAAGAAATTTGTTCTAGGCAAATTAGTTAACGTGTTTTGGGCAGATTAATTCATTTGTACTTCTAGTATTCATGTTTTGAGTTGGGAAAAGATAATTTGAGCTTGTTCTCTGTTATGATTGTGAGTTGTGATCTAGTTGGTTATGGCCAGATTGGACAAACTGGGCCTAGTTGATATGCTGCTGCTTCCCTTTGTGTCCGGGAACAACGGCCCCTCACGATAGTGGTGGGTTCCATGGGACCTATTATGAAGAGTGAGGGGTACGAGCAATGGTTACGGCTCTCACCGCCCCTAGCCACGGAATTTCTGTCCCAATGGCTGTGCTTGTTTTTAGAGTATATTATACATTTAAAACATTGGCTAAAGAGTAAAGAGATGTTATATCAAATGCATGAGATTGTGTTCAACACTTCAACTTGTTTAAATGACCCTGCTCAATTGGCCGTTTTATTGAGAAACATATTTTAGACTACATGTACTTTTAAAAAAAAGAATTTGAACAATTTTCTACAAAACATTTGGCAAGTAGAATTTAAATGAGTATATGACACGAATGTGAGTATAAATTTTTAAATAACCAGAATTATTATCATGTAAACATACGATAACTTATGAGATCATATTTTTGAATGTTTGGATCCCACAACCCACTAAACTTAATACCTAGTAAGTTTGTAATATCGATCGATGTCTTGGACACTGTCTTGCATCGAAACATCTTGTCAATCTGATCATGTTTCAATGTTCCAATGCCCAAGTTGTGCATTCTTGTTTAATTGTTTGAAACATTTTTCTATCATGTACACATGCGAACACAAGTAAATTTTCATACAGAAAACTCATGCCAATATTTAATGAAGCTTTTTTTTTTTCTTTTTTTGAAATTCTTACTAAAGCCACACAATCACCATCTCCAAAGTTTTTAAGACACTCCATGTTCCAAAAATAATGATATAATGTGATAGTAATATTTGCTTTATTTATATCGACGCTAAATATAACAAAGATTAGTGTAGTGTATTTTAAGAGGTCAAGTTTAAGTTTTAGTACTAATGCGGAGTAGTAGCAATAATAATACGAATATAAGAAGAAATACATAAGACAGTATAAAATAATAATAAAAAAAAATAAAAAATTAGACAGTACAACACACAATACACAGGAATGACACAGAATCTGTGGAAAACAGAAAAGTGGACAAAGACGAGGACCTGTAGAAGTAGTAAAATGCCTGCAACTATGCGGCGTCGTTTTGGTGCTCCTTCCCTAACCGTAGCTGCTTCTCTCTTTTCTCTTCTCTTCTCTTCTGCTACTACTATTATTCCTCCCCCTAATCACAAAATTACATCTCCATCGCCGCCATTCAAATCCCTACCACTCTCTACTAATTATCATCCCACACATTCCTATTATTCTCTACTCCTCCGATTCCTAATCTTCTCCATCGCCACATTCTTCAATCAAACCTCTTTTACGGTATGTATATGCTTTTCTCCGTTTATTCTCGCACCTGCTCTCTTTCTATATTTCATACTACAAAAATATTTCTATGATTTTTCTGGTGTGCAAGTTCACTGTGAATTGGCTCGTTGTTCAATTTTAGGAGCTAGGGTTTTGATCCTTTTTCATAATAAAGCTGATATGTTTGGTGGTGGGCAGTGGGAATGTCAATTTTCAGTGTTTCTGTTTTGCCTTTTTTTTTTTTTTTTTTTTTTTTTTGTAATTCGGCTGCTATGCTCTACTTAACTGGCTGTGGCTTGTTATTTTGTTTCTTAGAGAGGGTTTATTTGGTGTTATTTGTCATTATATGCTTATTAGGCAAAGGGATTTTGTTCTGGAGTTGTGATCCGGAGATTGTTTGGCTGTGTTTTGTTGGTTTTATAGGTTAAGAATACATGCTATTGTTTGGTTGATTTGAAGACGGGTATATGATGGATCATCTGCGTTCTGGCCCCGGGGGAGGTGAGGACGCTGGGGGGATTCCTGATGATTTGCGGTGTAAGAGGTCTGATGGGAAGCAATGGAGATGTACTGCCATGTCTATGCCTGACAAGACAGTGTGTGAAAAGCATTACTATCAGGCTAAGAAGAGGGCTGCGAATTCTGCGATGCGGGCAACTGTTAAAAAGACCAAGAGAGGACCTGTTGGTGAGAGTGATATTTATTTGGAAAGCAAGAGTGATGATATGGACTTGCCTCTAAGTCAACAATTTGGGGAGAATTCTGGTTCTGGAGGACATGGGAAGAAGAAGAAAGATAAGTTATCAAAAGGGCAGCTTAATTATTCACCTGAAATGACGTCAGTGAAAAGCTTTCCTGCTCAAACTTCGTTAAGGTCAAGTGATGAAGTCGAAGAAGATGCCTCTGATTATGAAGAAACTAGAATGGCTTACACCATACCTCCCACATCTACTGTGGATTCATCTAGGGGCAGATCTGAGAAGATGTCAGAAGCCAGTCCTATGATGGTGAGTGAATTCCTCTCTTTCTCTCTCTCTCTCTCTCTCTCTCTCTCACTCACCCCTTCCACACTTTCAAGTAGACAAGTTGGTTAGAATTGCAAGGATTTCATTTGCAATTGCATTGAACAATCCATAGTGCTCTTTTGTGTAGTGAAAGCATATGTTTGAATTTCTTGCCATATTAGTCAAATATAATATCTCTTAGTTTCTTTACATGCCCTTTGGGTCTGTATCATTAATTTGTTAGTACCAAACCTTTCTGGAAAATGCTACCCCCTCCCAGTTTTTAGCTCTTGACCTATTTGGAAAATTTAATGCGTTTTGCAATTCCCTGTGAACTTTTTTCAACTATACTCATATTAATTAGTGAAAGTTGTTGAATTTCATTTTAATTGAAGTATTTCATTGGCTCAAGCATCTTCTTTACCTTTATCAATAGCATAAGTAAATGTATTTTTAAAATATCGATGAATTGATACGATGTCTTAAGATGTGCAAAAATGCTAAACCATCCTTCTTCTTCCTCTTCTTCTTCTTTTTTATTTTTTTTTATTTTTTTATATTTTAAGTAGAGTATTTCAACTTCCCCACAATAGAACAAGACAATAACAGATGGCGATGTTTATGCATACTACAACCTACACACGAGTAAGACATTCTATATTGATATTGCCCTCAATCTCTCTGTTCTTGGTAGAGTCTTTTCTGTGCATTTTGAAGTCTCAGAACCAATGGGTGCCAGCAAATAGACATATTGTAAGTCCATAGTTAAGCCAAACATTGGAGGAAATATTGTTCTCACCTTCATTACTAGTTATGATTGTGAACCCCCTAGATTGAAAATTGGCATAGGTTTAAGCTTATGTGTTGAACCATGTCTGTGGTTCAATCGGAAATTGGACCACGTGGCTTACGGTGCAATGATGGGGTCTACACAATAATCTTGAGAATCTGTTCCCAATTGATGTGAGTTTGAATGGCATCACGGATCAGTTATTATAATCATTCTACTTCCATAATACTACAAAGTTTTTAATTATTTCCCCGGTATGATTTGAGATTAATTTGAGGTCAAATGGACCGTTAAGAGTCAACAAAACAAAGTGTTATATTTAAGCCGGGACGGAGGAAGTAGTTCATAGTAGTGAATAAAATTTTATTGGAAAGTTTTAAGACCATTTACTTGTGACACATTAGTTACTGTTGTTCACTGAATGATCGAGATTTTGTTGTTGTAGGATACTTCTGATGAAAGTTCGGAAGCTTCTGATGATATTGGTGGACTGTCATGCCATCAATGTCGGAGGAGAAATGTCAGTGACAAAATTGTGTGGTGCCCCAAGTGTAGTAAAAGAGGATACTGCTTGAACTGTATCTCAACTTGGTAAGATAAGGATCACCTAAAAGAAATTCTTTCCTGTAACTCTCACTTCTGTACTGAAAATATTGAATGATCTCTCAGGTACTCTGACATCCCTACTGAGGAAATCCTGTCAGCGTGTCCTGCATGCCGTGGTACATGTAGTTGCCGGGTGTGTTTGCGAGCGGATAATTTAATCAAAGTATTAACCTTTCACCCGAAATCTTTGCGTTACTAGATTTTAAGTTAAAAAATTGCAATTTAATATGGCCTCTTTTTGTTTAACATTTTTCATTTTTTCTTTGGAAGGCTCGGATTAGGGAGATACCTGCCCAAGACAAATTGCAGTACCTCTACTGCCTTTTATCTGCAGTGCTTCCTATTGTGAAGAGCATCCATTCAGAACAGTGTTCAGAGGTGGAGCTGGAAAAAAAGCTCCGCGGTATGGTTCTTATGCTTTAGTTGCATCTGGAGACAATTATCAGTAAAATAAAGTTCTAATATATCTGTACTGTGTTTCAGGAAATGAAATTGATCTCGCCAGGTATAAATTGAATGCGGATGAGCAGATGTGCTGGTAAGTTGGGCTCAAATTCACATAGTTTTGCAATTCCTGTAGTGTATCTGTAAGGGGAAATTGAACCTTGTATGTGTCAGTGTTCTCTTCTTTCTACCAAAATGGGAAATAGGTATTTTTTTATGCACTGATCCCATTGGTTGCAGTTCAGGTAGGCTTGCTTTATACTATCTGATAGGGTTTGAGAGTTGATTACAATTTATATTGATAACTTGAGTAATGTTTAACGGTTTTCTCATAGTTTTTTCTCCTTTCCAGTGATTTCTGCAGGATACCGATTATTGATTATCACAGGCATTGTACCAATTGCTCATATGATCTGTGCCTTAGCTGCTGCAAAGATATCCGTGTTGCATCCGAGCCCTATGTCAATGAAGACACTAAGCCTGTACATGACAATGAAGAGGAAGCAACAGTTTCTAAGCATATAAAACTGTCAGGTGTCCAGCTAAATTCATTTAGAAAGCTTACCAATTGGAAAGCTAATGGTGATGGAAGTATCCCGTGTCCACGAAAGGAATATGGTGGCTGTAACTCCTCCCTTCTGACTCTTCGGCGTATCTTCAAGATGAATTGGGTGGCTAAACTGGTGAAAAATGTAGAAGAAATGGTCAATGGTTGTAATATATGTGATTTTGGTAATCCAGAAAAAACTGGGTTTGACCTCAGGCTTTGCCAGGCATCCAATAGGGAGAATGACAATGAGAACTTCCTGTACAATCCATCTCCCCAGGATGTCAAGAATGACGGAATTGGAATTTTCAGAATGCACTGGGGCAGAGGAAGACCTGTTATTATCAAAGAGATTTGTGATGCTTCCGCAATGGCCATTTGGGATCCCATGGCTATATGGCGAGAGATCAAGGAGATGACAGATGAGAAAATGAAAGACGGAAACAGAGTTGTGAAAGCTGTAGACTGTGGGGACTGGAGTGAGGTATATCTACTATATTGCTTCATATTCTCTACTTACGTTCTGCAATGTGCATCTAAATCTATCATGGATAAATTCTCTCTAATATGTACCTGTGCAAATTCTTTTTGTCTGCCAAATTGCAGATTACTATTACTCTTGAAGAGTTTATGAAAGGATACTTTGAGGGTAGAGTTTCTGAAAAGGGTGAGGTACAGCTGTTGAAGCTGAAGGATTGGCCTGCTCCTAGTATCTCGGAAGAGTTTTTGGTGTATCAGAGACCTGATTTTGTTAGCAGAATTCCACTGCTTGAATTCATCCACTACAAATGGGGTCTTCTAAACATTGCTGCGAAATTGCCTCACTTTTCCTTGCAAAATGATGTAGGTCCTAAGATATATTTTTCATATGGGTCACCAGAAGAAACTGGCCACTGCAATTCGACCAATAATCTTCACCTCAATGTGCGGGACATGGTGAGCAAAATTATCTAGCTATATTCACCTTTGTATATATTTCGAAAACTTGATTTATTTCATAGCTCTGTCAATTCCATGCTGGGCTTATTTGTCTAACATCTTAAACTTGTTATTTTTGCGTATTTGCACTACTTAAAAGTGTTTTAAAACATTGATAATGGTGGATAACTGTTTGGATAAACTGATAGTTTTTGGTTATAAGAGTGTACTTTCCCTCATTGATGTGGAAGGAGGAGAAAAAGCATTGGCATATAATGCACTGGCGTCATGATGTTAAAGGTTCCGAGGATATGGAGAAGTATAGGGCTTGATACAGAAATGAGTTTAGTATTCTCAATTACCTGGGACATCTTGTTCTACAGTGCAGTCATGTTTTCGAAAACACCTTGGCTTTTTGTGGTAATAGTGCATCTTAAAGTAATTACTCATAGAAACTTATAAGCATGACTGTTCCAAGGGTTAAATTGTTTTATAATAATAGAGCTTAATAGTAATGCACAGATTTTTCTCAAATTTATAAAAGCTACAAATAGTGAACTCAGTTAAATTTTCCTTGAAGATGTACATCAGTTTTCTGATCTTCTGTTAGTGTGTTCTGTTATCGTAGCCTGTATTCTGGATAATATGAATAATTGTCTGTTCATGCGTTTTCAGGTTTTCCTCTTGGTTCATATTAGTGAAGTGAAATTACCGGGCATGCAGAGGACAAATGTTGAGCTGCAAAAGGATCTTGATAAATCTGAGGCAAATAAATTATCTGAAATTCACTCAAATAATGGTGTATTGCCTGAATTGTCCTCTGATGTAGACAATGGTTTTGAGGCAAATCATCTAAAAGACCAGGAGAAAATGCATAATCAGGAAATTCCAGAAAGTTGTGCTGCTGAAAATAAAGTTGACAATGAGTCAGATAAAACGGATGCTGGAAAAATATTAGAACCAGCTGGAGCAGGAGCTCTGTGGGATGTCTTCCGCCGACAGGACATACCTAAGTTAGTTGAGTATATAAGCATACACTGTAAGGACTTCAGGAAAGCTGATGACACCGTCAATGATTATGTAAGTTGCATTTTTTTGTATAATGATTGACACCGTCAATGATTATCTCGACCCAAGAATGTCAAATGTATCCATGCTATAACTTCATTTTGTATTATCAGGTGTCTCGGCCTCTATATGACAGTATGATTTATCTGAACAGACATCATAAAAGCAAGTTGAAAGAAGAATACGGTAAGTCCGAATATAAGCTTGTTTGTTTTGTTTCAAATATAGAGAACGTAGTTCTCTAGAACACAGTTGCTGAATATGGACTCAGTAACATAATATTTGCTTGCAACTTGTGGGATTGTTAGGATAGTCGTCGCATGTTTTTGTGTGTTTTGGGTTGCTTTTATGTTGCACTTTCTGTGTGTGGCACTACTTGAAGTTGAATACTTACATTTTTACAACTGAATTCTTGCCTCAGGAGTGGAGCCGTGGTCATTTGAACAGCACGTTGGTGAGGCTATATTCATCCCTGCTGGGTGTCCTTACCAAGTAAGACATCTTCAGGTGAGTGTCTGATGGGCAAACTGTTTATGATTAAAGCATATATTTGCTTCACGTGTTGTCAACTGTCGTTGCTCCTGAGTTATCCAGAAGGCCGAACTATGTTACCCCCTCACTTCAATTCGCTTGTATATCTGTGTCAGGAGCTCTACACTCTGGCATGGGTATGGCACTAGGACATTTCATTTTAGTCAGAAAACGTTACAGAAATACATGAAAGAGCCGATATGCTAGACACCTGATTCTGGTGCTTAGTGTCCAGTGCGGGTAACATAGCCCATGTCGGACACCTGAAACTCCGGCCAAAACATAAGTGATTGTTTTTTCCCTTCATGAAATAGCTGAGTCTGACACCTGCATATGCAACTGATTCGGGTACTTGGTGCCAAGTCTGGGTAACATATGAGCCAAGATTCACCGTATCATACTGAAATAAAAACTTACAGTTCACTAGTTCTCACAAAAAATAATAATATAATTTTTTTTCAAAAAAATCATGCAAATATGATCTCCTTGTGTGGACCTTACTCACCTGACTGTCTATGCAGAGATGCTTGTATGTTGCATTAGCGGCATGCTTAGTGAGCCTAGATTAGTCTGTTATATGGTCTACCTAGAATATTTGATGTTAGGCTATCTGAAGTGGTTAACTAGCTCGTAAACTGCAATTCTCCAAATTGTGCTGTACTGTTTACGCCTTCCAGATTTTATAGAGATTTATCTGAATCTGCATTTCCTGATTGTTTGGTTTTGTAGTCTTCAGTTCAGCTGGGGCTTGATTTTCTATCCCCTGAAAGTCTGAGTGAGGCTGTAAAACTGTCTGAAGAAATCCGCGGACTTCCAAATGACCATGATGTTAAACTACAAACTTTGGAGGTCAATCATTTGTCTCATCATGTTCTTATTTGTTATTGGTGTTGTTTTGAGAAAAGGTTATCTGGTGTCTTATCGGTCTACTACGTGTTCAGGTCGGAAAAATATCATTGTACACAGCAAGTTCTGCCATTAGGGAAGTCCGGAAGTTGGTTCTTGATCCCAAGTAAGTCACAGTAGCTTTTTACTTCAACTTTCACCCATACTGTCATTAGTCAATTGTCTTTAAAGATCCCACCTTCAAATATCTTTTATTTGCATTGAAAACACTGTTATAGATTACACTATTACAGTTACACTAATGAAGATTGTGTTGTTGTGTTGGGTAATGCAGAATGGGGCCGGAGTTGGGATATGAGGATCCTAATTTAACAGGTTTGGTGTCGCAGAACTTGGAGAAGATGGTGAAAAGAAAGCCGATAAGTTGCTCGTGAGACCACCACCCTCTAAAGGGGCAGGTAGTGATGAAATCTCGTATTGTAAAAGCTAGTAGCAGTATAATTTTAGTTGTATGTAATGATGATCCCTACAGATTGATAGCTCATTCTTTTCCAAAAGGAGATGGAAAATTGAACATATGTAATGTAATTATTAACAGAAAGCTCTTGATGAAAATTCTTGATAGTTGGCCATGTTTTTGGTGGTAGAAATTGATCTTTGTGAGAATTGGTGTTGCCTTGATGATGAACATTAGGGACATGGTAAGATGCAGTGTATTAAAAATTATCGGGATTAAATTAAGAATCACTGGCACCTCTCTGTGGTCTCCCATGTTATGATGCAACCAATTTAGTAATGTACAGTATACTTGTTTAGTTTAAACTTTAAATAGGACCGTAAGTGTGGAATGGGACGAGACACAGGCGGTGGCTTTTGTTGCCTTGCACGTGTTGTTTTCACCAACGTGAAAATACCGACAAGGGCTTCCATTGACAATAACCCACTCAGCTTAATTGTCCTTTTTTCCTCACTAATTCTTTATTTAATCCTAAAATAGATTTGGTTCAGTACTAAAAGAAGATTAGGCACCTATCCTTTAACTTTCCTTCGATTGAAGATGGGATAGATTCTTTTCTGGTCAGAGTAAGATTCCGATTTCCACGACAGTGTTCAGTTGATTTTTTTTTGGAACAAATAATTGAATTACAGTAAGTGGATTAACGTCATCATAATTAGACAAGCAGTGTTGTTTTTGTTTTGGTCTACCAACAAATATTAGCTGGACTGGACTGATCGAACTAAGCAATGATTAGTTTCAATTTTGCTTATTTAGCTAGTTCTGTGTACTACAGTATATACAAACGATAGAATTATAAGTAACACCTTCCACTGACTCTTTAAACAGCATTTGATGCTAATTATTGATAGCAAACTGATGATTATGAAAACGATAGTTGAAACACCTTTACGTAGTAGCATTACTTAATTAATTAATAGTTCTAATACTCTAGTCTTGTAGTAGTATGATTAATTAAAGAAACCATACATACATGCATTGTACTTGTATATATATTAATAGACTTATAGTTGAATTTTGATCGTTGAAAGTTACACGTTAATTCTAACCAATTGTAACACGTGATTAGATTTATGGTGGTAGAGTTAATGCATACTTCATGTAACCTATTTTTTTTTCAAAATTTAAAAATAAATGACCAAGTAGTTTCAATATGCCAATTAAGGCTATATTCATTTCGTTTTAAAATTGATTGTTTTAAGTTCAAACCAGTTCAATTCTGATGCATTAAGTTCAATTCAGATTTGACTAATAGTATTTTGTACTACAAATAAGTTCAGTTCAGATCCATTCAGTTCAGTTCAGATCAGTTCAGTTCTGTTCATACGAAGAAAACAAGCCTAAGTCTATTCCTCTGCACCTTTCTAACAGAGGACTGTACCATTTCTGAAGCCTCCTTATGGCATCCCTACACAAAAGTTTGATCGAGGTCATATATCTTTTTCATGTGAAATATTCTAATTGGATTTGATTATACTTTATAGTATAAAAAGTAAATGGACAAATAAGTAAAATTGAATTGAAATTATAGTTTCTCATATGAAATTTGGAGTTGAGCTACATGCAAATAAGTTGATTCATGAGAGTGACAGTGTGAATATCAATTTCCGAGACAAATTTTTAAAAGTGTTGGAAACGGATTTTTTTTTTGAAGTGTTGGAAACCGATTATTATATCTGTAAGTAATATGTAACAAAGAAAATGCTCAAATAATATATTTTATTGAATTTGAGCATTTAGGATTACCTCTATATGAATTCTCTGATTCGATTATTCAAGAAATATCTAGAACTTAAACTTTCAAGAAGTTAGTGATTTTGATGCTTTAATCTTCTTGACCTTCACATTGTTCTTGAGATGATGATTTGACTTGTTTGAAGTTGGCCGGTAACGCTTGTTAACGTCTTAGATTTGTTTGACTCAAGGACCTTCGTAACTTGTCTTTGAATCTTCACTTAGCTTAAAGTTGGTGTGACACTTATTAAGATCAAGTGCAAACGGACTTTGCGAGGGATGTCACTGAATTCGTCTTGAGCTTCTAGATTTGCTTATCTCCATCTTCTTCAAGGGGCGTTTGCACTTGATCTTGATTAGAATGGACGAATTGACTTCAGTGTGTATATTCGAGGGCCTTCGCAACATGATCTCGAACTTGACAAAGATTTGATTTGACTTGGATAGCATCATTCCAAGGGCTTGCGCTTGATCTTGAAATCAACATCATGTCTTGACTTAATCTTTGTGACAAACTCTTCTTCAAGGATTGCGTGGACTTGATCCATCTTAAATCCTACCAGTGTAGTTGCTTTCATCTTTCGTTGAGGAAAAAAGAGAATGATTGGTGATATTGACTGATGATACAAATTTGATCTTATATGTATTTTATGATTGCAATTAATTAATAAGTGTATCAAATTTATGATGTGGTGCGTCATGATTAGTCAATTTGATGCTTCTTTTCCATGTCATTATATTAAGCATAAAAATAATATTGACAGACTTAATATCACCAACTTTTCCACGTAATTATGTCATGAGAAATAATGTTAAGTGGTTTTAAAATCTTAATAATTTCCATGTGACACAATTAGATAAGCCACAAATGAGCATTTTAAATTCAACTAAAAATTTATAATAATTGAAATTAAATTTAGTAGAATTCCAATTAAATATAGAAAAATTTAATTTAGTGATTTTATTAGACACAAATTCCAGCGGTGTTTTTATACATCCACAAGGATCGAACTCTGATACCACAAGTCCATTATCACTTGAGCCAGCAACCGTTGTACCTACTTTTTCATTACATATATAAAATAAAAAAAATTTCAATTCAAATCAATTTCATTTTCAAATACAGATTGCATTGGAAAATTTCAGCACACAAAATATTTAATATTGCAAAACAAGTTGGTAATTTTCTCCTACTCAACCAACTAACTAACTCTATACTGACCGACTAACGGATTGCAGACAAGACTATGATAAAAATAGAAAATAAAATGTACTAGTACGACTACATCTTAGCAAGAAATCATCATACGCTTAAAATGTATTATTATGGTAAAGTAATTAATTATTCGGATAAATGTAGCAATCATAGGATAAAATTTAATTGAAAGCTCAACTAACTCCCCAACCCCAAACTCTTTCTCTTGGCCATTGAGGGGTTGACTAGCACCATTAAAACCCATTATTTCAAAATTATCAGCAACCACTTTGTACGTTTTTTGAGTCTTTCTATGTTACAATCTAAACTAACATGATAATTTATTATTATTATTAATATATTTTTTTTAAATGTCAAATTAGATAAAACTTACTCCTTCAGATAATAGCTACAATAATAGCCTGGCCGACTAACCAACTTAAACTTAATGGACATAGAATATAGATTTAAATCTAAATAAACAGGTCTTCAACCGTGTGATCTAAATCTCGAAATTAGGCCACGAGATACATTTGCTTGTGAATCGGGTAAAAGGTGGTAGAAATTTCCTCCCACATCTTCAAAACTAGCACTTTCCACCTTTACTAGATAGTGCGCCGGGTCATTAGCCTTTCTATGAATGAAATGAAGTTCACCTTATCAAACTCCAGTGCCAATCTTTCTTTGAATGTCATGCAAAAGCCCCCTAATATGTTGCCGTTGGACCTTGAATCGCGTTCAATCGTTTGATATAATAGTTAGAATTTGACTTTACTACTGTAGTACATATTTAACATTAAGATTGAGAGCTTACTTAAGTTTTGATCTAAGGCCAAGTGTTCTGCCATGTCGTTGTCTGTTACTCTTATATAACATGTTGGCGTCGGAAAAATCCCCTTTGCCATATGAAGGACTACACCTAAGTCTATAACTACATGGTTCAAAAATTCTCTAGTGAATCTGTCCGTATCAACAATGTTTTTTTAAATGTTAAATATTACAACTACTCCTACATTAATACTATACAAACTTTTTAAACCACTTTATTACCCCACACCTAAACCAACCTTATAGCTCCGTCACCGCCAGGGATCGAACCCTGCACCTCTCCTTCATTATCCCAACTCCTCAACGATGTTACATGACCGGTAGAGCAAAGACTAAAACACATCTATATCAAAGTTTGATTCATGATTAAAGTTTTTTCTACCGTTTAAAAAAAAAGAAATGATGTAACAATCAAGAATATTTGTCATATATTACATACATATAATTTTTTTCGAATGTCAAACATTTACGCCATCATTATCCTTCGCCACTAACAAAACATATCCCGACACCATCGACGTAAATTGAATTGCAACACTACATCAATTTCCCCGCCCAAACCCACCCCTTTTTCGATCCTAAACGATCACCACAAGTTCGACTCAAACTCTACCAAACACCCAAGTTTCATGTCAACCCATACATGAACCTCAAAAAGAACAAAAACATTTGAAAGAAGATGAAAGTTACAAGGCAAACAGAAAGCACAAAGGAACAAACAAGTCTTAGCCCCATATAACTCAGAGCCCATAACTTACACGTTGTGGTTGCAACGTCTCTACAAGTCCATACAAGGAAGGAATTGAATGAAACACTCACCAAACAAAACACACACAGCCACAATTATCATAACTTCTCCGTAACTGCAAAAATTTGCAATCAATTAATTGCAAAGATTTTTATTCTTACTCACTACAGTAATTTTTTAGAACGTTGGAAAAGGAAATTCACCTTTGTCAGGTAAGCAAAAACAAAGCCAGTGATGAAGCTTTATTCCAAAACCACTACTACAAAATGGAATTTATTTACTGCTGAGCCAATAATCATGTGGGTTAGTCAGAGTCAATCTATTGGCAGTAAAAAAATTAGTATTTAATTAATCCATTTCTTACGCAACAGAGTAGTAATATATAAACTCCATCATCAGCTTGCTTTCTTTTTTCCTTTTTTCTTGACTTGAATCCTCCTCGTTTCTCTTCTCTGGCAAACTTTGGTTTTTTTCGACAGAATTTATTACTTATTATATTATTCCATTATTCCTGCCTTTTCTTCTAGATTTGCTTGTTTCTCCGATTCTAGTCTAGTAGCACACATACTTGGAATTCGAATCTGTTTTTTTTCTCTCCGTTCACACCCAGACACTGTACAATTCAATTATCCGGCCACGGCGTCGTTTCCGGTGAGGTTGCTGTTTCCGGCATTGCTGTGGAAATGGAGACTAAGAAGGGCTATAAATTGCGTATCCTTTTTCATTCTTTGTTTGTTTGATTAATTTGATTCATACAGCTCTGATTTAGTGAAATTTGTTGAAATTGATGTGAATGTGTTTGTCGGTGAGTTTGATTTCTTGGATGTGAGGTTGTGATTCTTGAGGGTTTTTGTTTGGGGATTTCAGTTAGTTTGAATTTGTGAGCATGGTAAATTGGTAAAGTAGGTTGTGGACTGATTTTTCTTATTTTTATATTGTTTATTTACTATTGGGACATGGAAATTATGTAAGATGGAGTTATTTGTGCTTCATTATAGTTGATGAAGTGAATGTGATACATTTTGCGAGTTCGATTTTCGTTTGAGATTGGGTGCTGGTCTGTCCAATGATTGGCAGGAGATTTCTCCCATGTTTTACTTGTTTTGGATTATTTATGGATGTGTTTATGTCTGGTCAGATGGGATAGGGTTAAGAAGCAAATGGAGTATAATTCCTTGAATCAGTTATGCCTGTTTAGTTGTATTATACTTGTGGTGATTGCTTGTTCTTGACTAAATGCTGATTAGAGGAGTTCGTGGCACACGCGGGAAACGTGAATTGTTTGAGTTTTGGGAAAAAGAATTGTCGCGTATTTATTACAGGAGGAGATGATCAGAAAGTGAATCTTTGGTCCGTTGGGAAGCCCACGTCTCTAATGGTTTGTTACTAAATACTAGTAGCATCAGGTTTTGGGTCTTTTGTTACTTGTTCAGTTGTTTGAAATGTGCCAAAAGCAAGTGTCTACCTTCTGATTTGGGAATGATCATTTAGTAGGATGAAATCTTACTTGTAATGTAGTTATGTGAACAAACTACCATTATCCCACGTGAGACTAAGTAAACCTAGCAATGACTTTAAAAGAATGAGTTGAGCGATAGTAATGTAACACGTTTTTATACATGTACGTATAAATTCATTGCTGTGGCCGACAGTATGCAAAGGACATATAATTAGATTATTCTGCATGTGCATCACACGTAAAGACTTGTCGTTTGTGGAAGTTCGGATTGCAGCCTCATAGAAAACAAGATCATTTGAAAATACTCACAGAACTTTTTTACCGAAGATTCTCATCATATATTTTTCCTATGTTTACTCAAAATTTATGAATGTCCATCTTGTCGTTATGTGGACACACTCTATTTATACCTTTCCTTAACCCTCCACATTATATGACAATTGTTAACTTTTTTGGTGTTATTTATGCTATTTACATTGTTCAGACACTTGCAAAAGTACAACTTTTCGTTATTTCAAACTGGTATTGATGTTTATTACATAGAACAAACAAATCGTGTTGTCTATTGAATATTAATGTATTATTGATCAGCCACTAGTTGTCCTCTGTCTTCTGATTTGCAATTCTAGTCAGTTATAGAGATAAACGTGACATGTTGTTGAAGCATACAGTCCATATTAGAAATATCTATTTGTGGTCTCTTAATGTTCGTCGCACATTGAAACTGAATGGAGTTCCTGTTTGTGCAGAGTCTGTGTGGACATACAAGTCCAGTTGAGTCTGCATCTTTTGATTCGTCAGAAGTTCTAGTCATAGCTGGATCCTCGTCAGGTGCCATAAAATTGTGGGATTTGGAAGAAACGAAATGTAAGTTTAACTTTCTCATTATGTCCTACACACTTAGATTAATGTTGAAATTTAATCTGAATGTTTGAAAGCTCTTTCTTAGTTGTGGACTTCAATATGAATACTGCTATCTTGCATGTCCCTTTATTTTAATTTCATTAATGTGAGAACTACTTTCCTCGAGTGTTTTATATCAATGAATCATGTGTCCAGTTGGTCAGATTGTCAGAATCAGATCATCCTTTCACAAACTGAACTATGTGACGTAACTTCTGATTCTCTCAATGTTCTTGGGTTGTAGTGGTCCGCACCCTTACTGGACACAGATCCTACTGCACCGCTGTTGAGTTTCATCCATTCGGCGAGTTTTTTGCATCTGGTTCCATGGACACTAATTTAAAGATATGGGATATTAGAAAGAAAGGATGCATCCACACATATAAAGGTCATACTCGTGGCATAAGTACGATAAGGTTCTCCCCAGATGGCCGCTGGGTAGTCTCGGGTGGTTTTGATAATGTTGTTAAGGTACTGTTTTGAAATTTCATGCAAGATCCCTTTAAAAGTTTAGTTCAATCTGTCTCTGTTGGTCCTGATGACTATCTTATGGTACAGGTGTGGGACCTAACAGCTGGAAAGCTTTTGCATGATTTCAAGTTCCATGAAGGACATGTCCGTGCAATTGAATTTCATCCGCTTGAGTTTCTTCTTGCTACAGGTGAGAATACACTTGGATATGGGAGTGTTATGCTCTCTGCCATTTGGTGTGCTAAATCTGTTATTCTTTACTGTGTTCTAGGTTCAGCTGACAAAACTGTGAAATTTTGGGACCTCGAGACATTTGAGATGATTGGATCTGGGAGACGTGAGGTAGCTCATATAATCAGTTTATGCACTAGGCACTGGTTAGATTATTTCTTGAACTCATAGAGCTTCCGAATCGCTTGTCTGAAAGTTCTATCAAATTATACAAGGAATAGGAGCCAATTTGGCCTGACAGCTTTTATACATTGATACGTGATGATGTTTTAAGGATTTAGATTTAATTCTTACTTCATTACTTCATTATTTAGTCAGAAAACGAATCTAATTGATTTTTTTTTGTCTTGTCATCGGCCAGTCTTCAGGAGTACGGTCAATCACTTTTCATCCTGATGGAAGATCTCTATTTTGTGGTTTTGATGACAGTTTAAAGGTCTGTCCATGGAGCTTTACCATCTCTTTATGGTCCATGCTATGACCATTCAGTCTCCTTACATATCTCTCTTCATCTGTAGGTTTACTCATGGGAGCCTGTGATTTGCCATGATTCGGTTGACATGGGATGGTCAACTCTTGGCGATCTCTGTGTTCATGATGGAAAGCTTTTAGGAGGTGCATATTATGAAAACTCAGTTGCTATTTGGGTGGCAGATATTTCGGTAACTCTTATTTCTCTGATTCTTGTGATCAGTTTTCTTGTTCATTGTCGACATTGTTTTTCACCAAGTGGATATCATTTGTTAGCTTATGGATCGAAATGGCTCAAGATTGGCTACTGAGCAACTTGGACAGCGAGAGCAGAAGAGTGCAAATCAGGGAAGTCTTTTGGAAAAGGAGGAAAGCCAAGAGAAGTCAAAGCCAAATCCAAGGCCCGCTACACCAGAGAGCGATTCTAAGGATATCAAAACTATATATGTCGACAGTAAGTTGTATTCTCTGGTTTTGCTTTTTCCCTATAATCTTTCAGCTTTTTAAAAACTTCTTCACACTAATGTCTGTTCCTCTGGATCTGAAGCTGCAGGTGTAAATTCCAGCACGTCAAAGACAGTTGATCCTGTTGATGCTCCTAAGGTTGTACTCAGACGCTCAAATTCTATCACTTCAAAGACAATCGATCCACTTGATGCTCCTAAGGTCGCACATTCATCAGATTCCAAAGTGATGAGTACTGCCGGGACTCAGAAGCGAGCTCCGACAGTGAAGAATGTATCGTCTAGTAATAGATCTCTTGTTATGCCTAGCATTGTTCCTCGTGATGGTCCCACTGGAAGAGATACGGCTGGGTCTAGAAGGAATTCTCTTGCTCCTGCCACTAGGACAAGTGTGGCTATGTCTGCTAAGTCTCAGGCAAGGAGGCTGTCAGATAATCGGTTTGATATGGGGAGGCTTTCAGTTTCCCTTGAATCGGTACCTTCTGAAAATTTAAAAAGTTCTGTAGCCCGTACAAAGGATGCAAACTTCCATAGCAGGGTTGTTGCTGATGAAAACACTAAGGAATCTTCTCGGGAGAAGCAATCAAGCATCAAGACTGTAGTGGAGAAGACTGATAGAACTCCATTACCAGCAACAGCATCTAGTACAGAAGGTGGTCAATTTTCTTTCTCTAAGCCTGCATCAGTGTATCATTGGTGTTCAGTGAATTGCTAATACTTACTCATTTCTACATCATATCAGCTATTTAGGTTTCAGAAATGATAATCTTCACAAAATACAAACTATTCCTTATAAAAGTTAAATCCTTTAGTGTTTGCAGGTTGCTGCTATTCTGATTGATCTCTAACTTTATTGCTACAATCACAGGTGACCAGTCTTTGAGTTCCAGTAAAGAAGCAAAACCTGTTAGAGTTGTCAATGGAGGTTAGAATTTAACATTACTATCTAGTATTATCTAGTAAAATGACATAATGAACTAATTGCCCTTTCTATTGCCGCTTGCAGTCTCTGTGGTGCATGGAAGGACACGGTCTTTGGTTGAGAGATTCGAAAGAAGAGAAACACCTGATGTTACTGAGACCGAAACACTAGTTGGGGCTTCTGATGCTGCTGCTGAATCTACCGTGTCTCGTGTGATTGGTGAGCCTGTGGTGTCGCATGTGATTGCTGAGCCTGTAGAGTCTCATGTGAATGCTGAGCCTGTGGCATCTCGCACGACTGCTAGTCCTGCAACATCTCGTGTGAGTGCTGATCCTGTGGGGTCTCGCATGACTACTAGTCCCGTAACATCTCGTGTGAGTGCTGAGCCTGTGTCGTCTCGCATGACTACTAGTCCTGCAACATCTCGTGCGACAGCTGATCCCCCAGCTTCTCGCGCTACTGCTGTTCCTGTGGCCTCTCGCTCTACTGCTGTTCCGGTGGCCTCTCGCGCTACTGCTGTTCCGGTGGCCTCTCGCAGGACTGTTGAACCCTTGCCTTTCCGCTTGACCGATGAGCCTGTTGTTTCCCGCACGACTGCTCAGCCTGTGCGTTCTTGCTTGACTGCTCAGCCTATGCAAATAACTTCATCTAAGGTAGAACCAAACTTAAGTTGCTGTGATATTCTGTGGCAGGAGTGAGATTTTCAGTTGCAATGTAAATGAGCTATAGATTGAAAGGAGCCAAATGATATGAATTTTCAGTTCGCTTCCATGTCGATTTTTTGACTGCCGCATAATATAAAATGTGCTTTAGAATGAGGAAGCCTCTCTGTTATATAAAACCCCTATCTTTCTGAACTCCAGTATTTATTTCTATAATACCCCTACCAAATGTAACATTCCACTATTTATTTCTTTTAGAACCATGGCATTCTCTGCTCTCTAATTCATTTATTTGCATCTCCTACCAGAAAGGCGACCAGCAAGTTATGAACGAAGAGCCACCTTCGGGAGATAATAATGTCATTGAGATTCTGATGCAGAACCATGATATGCTACTGAGTACATACAAGTCCCGGCTAACAAAGTTACAGGTACTTTTGGAACATTTTCTAAATCTGATGACAGAATATATTGCGCTATACAATTTAGTACTGCTTCTATCGTTCATCATAACCTTGTTCTGAACCTGTTGGTCTTCCTTTTCCATCTGATCTTGAAGGATTTCTTTTGAATATATTATTAAACATAACACGCAGGTGGTGCGACACTTTTGGGAAAGGAATGATGTTAAAGGGACAATTAATGCTGTGAAGAAGCTGCCTGACCGATCTGTGAGGATTTCTTGCATTCTTAAAATAAAATTGACCTTGTGTGTACTTCTAGCTGCAGTTACTGAAGTTTCTCTTGCTGGTGTAGGTGCAAGCAGATGTAGCTGGTGTTTTAATTGATAGAGTGGAGATCATTACTCTGGACCTTTTTTCTTGCCTGCTTCCTGTGCTTATAGGATTATTAGAGAGCACAGCAGAAAGGTTACTATACTACTTTATCTTGAAGTATTTAAATCCTGACAGCCTCAAGTTTGTCAATACTCTTGACCTATTTTCTTGCTTGCTTCTTAGACTATTAGAGAACTGGGTAGGAAACTCAATAGTTTCTCTTTAAATGCTTATCCATAGATCACGTCTCATTATTGACTAGGAATTTTCAGAAGCTGGAAACTGGAAATGATTGGATACACATGGAGTTGCAAAAAATGCAGAAAGTAAAACAGAGAAAAAAGATATCAACTGTCCTAAAATCGACTAATAAAAAACAAATGATAAATAGGAAGTTGATAGTACTTCAATAAATAAGCAAGTCATGATCTTTAATTGAAATAAAACATTACAAAAATTTTGATCTACCTAGAGGCCTTCGCTTCCTGTATTCTGAGTTTGAAGTGTGTGTGTTGTGCTATATTCTCTGGTTATCTTTCTTGTTCCGTTTTAGCTTCTAGAGTAATTTATAATTTTTTGCAAGGTTTCGAATCTAGAGTTAGATTTGGTGGGTAGTAGATGTAAGTTTTCTCTGAGTAATTACTTTTCATAAACTTAGGGATTTATTTGAAAAGTGGGCATACTTGAGTGTTAGTTGGTGTAATAACATTATTCTAATTATGAAAGAATGAAGTAATTATAAACAGATTTGCAAGATATATAAGTGCATTGTGATTCATGTGTAGGCATGCTACTGTTTCCTTGGAGATGCTTCTGAAGCTGGTGGCTGTCTTTGGAACAGTTGTTCGTTCAACAGTTTCTGCTCCTCCAGCAGTTGGAGTTGATCTTCATCTAGAGGAGAGGTACCATGGTTTATCCTAGTTTTTGTACTGTCTTATCATCCACGTAGTTACAATAAGTTCCCACACCATTACATTTTCTCTGTGGCAGACGTGCATGCTGCAGACAGTGCTTTGCCCATCTTCAGAATGTACAGAAGTTTCTTCCAGAACTTGTCAAGTGAGTATCCTAACTAAACTTCTTTTTAGACTGTCTTCATTAGTATGAGAATTATTATTATCGATCATTATTCAGCTGTTTTTGAAATACTAAAAGGATAAAAAGTTATTGGACTTCATGCTTCCCTAACGAAATAACTAATGACAAAAGCATAATATATCAGTGCCTTACATCTGTTGAAAATTTTATGTAAACATTGTACTGAATGCACAATCATCAACAACTAAACAAGAAAGCATGACCTGGAAAGCCATTTTCCTTGCTTCAAAGTATAATGAGTGGCTTCCATATACTGAATGCATTGTTCTTCGGTGGTGTGCAGGAGGGGAGGTGTCGTAGCTAGATGTGCACAGCAACTAAATATGGTCCTCCAACAAGTGCTGCTGTAGACTGTATTGATCTTCAGAGTAAATGAGTAGATAGGTTCTTAATGATCCGATAACATAAAACTACAAAATACATTATCGGGATGGATCCCAAATCAGCATGCTGCAATTTTGTGTTGCTGATAGCTCTCTTATCGTGCTTTGGGTCGGGACACCATGCTTATATACATCGTTCATGGTCTGTTTCAAGCCCCTCTTAGATCTATCTGTGCAGCTATTACCTTTTATTTAGTAGTATATGTATGTAGTTGTATGTATTTATTACATAATACTATAACCATGTATTATTCTGTTTTATATGGAAAAAATAAATAACTATCGCATATAGTGATTTTTTTTTTATTTTAATTTTAACGTAGATCTAGTTTACAATCTATTTGTAGCCCTTATGGCTGGCATCTGAGAATTCAAAATGAAGTCTGCTCAAGTTCATTATGTCAAAGCCTTGACATTGCACAAGTCAAATTCATTTGGAAAGTAGTTTTGATAAATGATGATTTGCTATAGTGTGGTCACAAGACCTGAAGGAAATTTGGGGACCAGACCTGAAGACGTAGTGATGATTGTACTTCCATATAACAAGGACACGTGTACATGGAATCATATTCAAAAGTCAAAACAGCGAGGGTATCCGGTCCTCGGCGCTAGGCCCATACGGCCATACTTCTCATATTCACAATGTCACTACTCCTATCCTATCCATAAGCTTTTTGTGTACTGTGACAAATCATTCGAGAACCAACTAAATGTGGCTTATGCTGGTTCAACTTCAACATCCATTATTCCGAATTCCGGATTCAATATCCATAGCATGTCCATGTCCACTGGCAATGCCAACATATTGAGTCATCTACTAACTAAACTCTTAACTGGAATCCATAGCACAGTATGAAATTCCGAATTCAATATCCGTAACATAACCCATGTCCACTTGGCATTTACCAATGGATTGATTCAAATTTACTAATGAAACTCTTAACCGAATTTGAAAGGTTGAGGATGTATCACCACCGTCTTGCTTTGCTTATGTCACAACTCCCAGACGAATGCAATGCAACATATGAGATACAAAGATATTATAGGACGTTCTTCACATATAACAAAATATTTTGATATAGACATATATGTCTATCAGGAGTTAGATTAACATAACTTCCATACGTTGTCATCATGTAACATAACATCTTAATATAGACATGCATGTACGTCTTTCAAGAGTTAGATTGACATGAGTTCTCGACACATAGCATCGCTTTGTTTCCTAATAACACTTTATGCATGTTGAACAATAATAAATGCAATAAAGTTTACTGCGATATCATATCTCCTTGCTTGCTTATTGTATAAACATGTTCAAACTATTTATGAACAATCCATGGTACTTGGACCAAGACATTCTCTAAACTAGGAAAACTAATTACTTAGATCAAATTAACCATTAACTTGATACTACTCTCTAAAAGAGGCAAAATGTTTATGAAAATAGGATACGCTGCAATAATTTTCTCCAAATTGTTTCGATTCGAAATTCGAAAATCGAATTTTTGTTAGAATTCTTGTTTATTAGTAGTAGTATTATAGTATATATACACATCCATGTTAAAATGATTTAAACAGAAAATGTCGTAGAAAATGTTATAGGAAAAGCAAAAGGAAGATTTGTTTGATTAAAACAAACGAAAGGTGCTTTAATTTCTTTGTTTTTTGTTAGATTATTAGATACACAGAAATGGTTCTTCTTCTTCTTCTCCAATGGCTTTGTTTTGTTGCCTACCTTTCCTCTTTTAACTAAAAAAGTTATCCATTATTATTGTTATTGTTTGTTTCAAATAAATAGAAATAAAATAATAATAATAATAATAATAATGAAGAACGTGAATTCCAATTTGCTCATCCCCTAATTTTTCTCCCGCTGAAATTCTCTGAATCTTCTCCACCATTTCCTCTTCTCTGTCTCCTCCTCGATTCACCAAAACAACACACCTAAAATATCAATTTCCCCGCCAAATCAAAAACTACATTACCGGACGAATAATATTATCCAACAATTTTCCTTTTCAAACTTTTTTTTACAGGTATGGGTGCGGATCATGGCGGCGCGTGGGGAACGTGGGAGGAGCTGGTGTTGGGTGGTGCTGTGTTAAGGCACGGCGCGGCTGACTGGAACGTCGTCGCATCGGAGGTCCGAGCTCGTACGGTTTATCCTTTCGCCTTTACTCCGGAGGTGCATTTTTGTAATTTCATTGTTTATCCTTTTCCATTTTTGTCGCTTTCTTTGTTTTGTTCAATTTAGTGCTTCCGGTCTGTTATAAAGTTGAAAACTTTATCCAATAGTAATTCGTTTGCATGTTTTGTTAGTTACAAGGGTATAATAGAGATAACACACTAGTACTATTAAAATAAAAAAATAAATACTATATATACGACCACTAGTAAGAATGAGACATGTGTATTTTTCTGATTTACCAACTTAGGGTATAGCATATATTACTTGAGTATCATTAATTAGCTAGGTCTAGTTCGCTTGGCGAAGTCTGCTCGTAACTCCAACTTCTAATTTGATTTAGTTTACGTACAGAATCTATTTCAGTTTCATTCTACAATACTAGTTTAGATTGAATTTAATGTTAAATATAGTAGTTTCCACAAAATAAAGCCTCAAATAGATTCATTTTCCATGCATTTATGATAGCTGCCTTTAATTTGCAGGCTTGTAAAATCAAGTATGAGGAATTGCAAAAGCGTTATTCTGGCTCAAAGTGAGTTCAATGCTCCTCGCATTATCTAAATCTCTGTTTCTTTACGCCTCAGAACCATTTGCTAAACATGTTTAAGTTACCACAAAGCTTAACCATTTATATATGATGATGACTTATATCAGTGTCAAAGTGAAGTATGTAACTGAGGCTTGAGAACGCCGATTAATAGCTTGTTTCAATTACACCTTGGGTATTAAGTAAACAACGTAAAAGGTAGTAGCTTTTTTGTGTGTGAAAAGCTCATGTTTGTTGTTGGAAAATTGAGGAAAAAACAAGGCCGTATACAAACCAAACAGCCGGTAAATGTTGGAAGCTTTTTCAAACTTATTACTACAAGAAATTGTGTAAATTATTCTCATAAATTATAACGTATTGTATGAGTTGATTGGATATTCGTAGACAATGGAGACTAATGCTGTAACTTATCTGCTGCTGTACCTCAGGGCTTGGTTTGAAGAACTGAGGAAACGAAGAGTTGCAGAGCTGAAGCGAGAACTGGAAATGTCTGAAGATTCAATAGGGTTGGAACTAATTAACATGCATTTATTTATGTTTGCCGTTAAATGATGCTATGTCATGTTTACCTTTTTCATATCCGGGTTGCTTGAATTGCCTCCAAATTTCTTATCGTGAAGCATATTGGTTACTTGCTAGTTGCTGTTCGTAAGATAATTCTGTGTGATTTTTGTTGCACAAAAATCTTGGTTTCTAGATCTCCTTCCATATTAATTATAAACTGTCACTACCCGGACAATTGTTCTCTCTGATTTATATGTACATGGTTACCTTTTCCAGGTTTCTTGAGTCAAAAATTAAAGTTTTGGAGGCACGGAACCAACACATAAACCAGGCAGATGTCACAAGTCAGAGTGAATCACCTTTACCTCCTCTACATTCAAATAGCACCGAGTCTTTTGGCAAAGATGCATTGAAGGATGAGCAGTCTGCTGGAAGCTTCACAGAAGACACCAGGGCAAGAGACAGTTGGTCTGAACCTAATTTTCTAGCAGATGAGACAGAAATAAAGCCTGAGACCACAGTTTCTTCCGAGCAGGAAAAAGGCTTCAGCATGAAGGAGCTACCAGAAGCTGGTTACGAGCTAGCTGTTACTATCAGGAAAAAAAGAGGCCAGAGAAAGAGGAAGAATTGTAATCTGGCTGTTGCAGAAGGGAGTGTTGGTGACAGTGACTACTTGGGTTCGTCTAATGTTGCCTCTACTTTGAAGGATAGATTGACAAATGATTCTGCTCCTGGAGTTAGAGACTCTAGTTCGAATAAGCTCAATGGAAGTTCATACGTTATTAGAAGAGACAATGTGAGGGAAATATTTGAATCAGTCTTAGAGACTGAACCAGCTGGAGTCTTCAAGCATCGAATGGACAGTCAGGTATAAACCCTGCAATTTTTTGAAAACTAAAATGCACACACACTCACCCGTGGTAAGGTTTCTATGCCAGTATGCCCCTTGTTCGAGAAATTACACACACTCCCTATGATTTGAAACTAGGTTTCCCTAACTTTTCTTGGAATACAGGAAAGATAAGCCCTTTTACTAGCTGTTTTTGTTTATATAAAGTTAGTTTTTCACTTTCTCAGGTCACAGTTTAGTGAAGATGTGGCCGTATAATTTACTCTTACTTTCATTTTGTCTCTTAAACTATGTATTCATTCTTCTTTTCTTGTGTATGAACTGAAATGGCTGTTTCACTTATCTGTAACAGAAACGTGCAAGGTACAGAAAGATTATCAGGCAGCATCTAGATATCAGAACCATAAGATCAAGAATTGCTAGTCAGTCTATTAAATCGCCAAAAGAGCTCTTCAGAGACCTGCTTCTGCTAGCAAATAATGCGCTGGTGTTCTACTCAAGGAGAACACGGGAATACAAATCAGGACTCTCTCTCAGGGACTTGGTCATGAAAAAGTACAAGCAGTATTACAGGGGGTCGTACCAAGAAGTTACATCGGCATTTATACCATGCAACCCTCCAGTGAAGCCAAGGAGTGCTCGGCCTCGGCCTCGGCCCAATGCACGTCCCATTCCTCTGCTCAATCCAGTGCCAGAGAAGTTACCTGATGCTGTAAACAGCATTGTTCCTGCACAGCCAAAGGTTTTGAAGAAACCGATTGATTCTGATAGCCATGCTGCACTGCAGTCTTTGATGATGAAGGCCAAGAATGGAGTGAATAGGCCTGGAAAGATGAAACAAGTAGGCGATAAACGAGGTAGAGCTTCTCCTGTAAAACAAAAGAAAAGAGTTCGCAAGTGATTGTTTTGTCGTCCTTTAAATGTTTATGTGAAATGTATAAAAGCATAGACATTCACATTTTTGTTTTGGTAATCATGAAAGGGTATTGCAGAGTTTTTGTCAACTATTTGGGTCTCTGTTCTGTAATTTTCGAAAAGAGAAGAATAATAGAAACATCCATGAAACTTTTTTGCAAAGCAGTACTTTTTGCTCTCTGAATAAATTGCGAATTTTCATAAATTATTATTTTCAGTTTAACCTAGCTTACATGGTCGAAAGTGCAAGCGAACAAACAAGAGCGAAAGTGTAAAATGTAGAAAAGAAGAACTCATCTTTACACAGTTTACCACTGGCATCTGATATGCAGTGTTAAAATGTTTTACAAATTTTCCAATCACAAGTTGAAATGTTATGCTAAACTTTTCTCATCAGTCTTCTATTACTGATAGATGATGTTATTCTGTAATTTATTCAATGCCTGATAGTAGCAGAGACACTGTATTTTCTATCTTGCATTACATGTTGGATACATCCTGCATAAGTTGCTTGATGAACATTCCGAGGGACTCATAAGACGATCCACCTTCGACCACACTCATCCTACTCACATCTTTCAACTGTTTCACTTTCTTCCTCACTTCACCTCCGGTATTCATTACCTCCTGGATACCTTGCTTAGCTTTACTACACCTGCTGACACCATAACTCCATCCTCGCCCCTCTCGTGATAGCTCAGAGTGATCTCCACTGCCAATTCCAGCTCCTTAACCAACTGGAATGCGTTCATTTGTTGCTCTGCGTGCAACGGCCACGTTGCAATTGGCACACCACACCACTGCAGGGTGCGAAAGCACGTCCAGCTGTTGGACCCACCCGGTCACCTTTCCTATTCCATCTGTCCGTTCAAGGAACCTTCCGGTAATACTTCTCTGTAGCTGGCATACTCACTTGGAAAGCTTGCTCGTTTATCATTTGCCAACTGACGTTGAAGTGACCACAGAAAACTAGACCTGCTGTCCTCCAGGCCACGAGCGGGTTCTCGTATCTGTTCCTCATGCAAACTGCCCTGGCTGCCGAAGAATATGAAAATCATCGAGCTCGCATGTTGCTCGTCCAGCCATTTGAGTATCTCTGAGGGGTTGCCCTGGGATCCTACATATGTTCCAGGTTCCAAACACGACCAACAGCATAAACTGGTGGATTCGTCCATTTACTGTACGCCATGTCTTGTAAAAAGGAGTTGAGGGCATAGGATTTTAGCTCGGTGAACGTATTGACAACTATGTCTTTAGCCTTCCGGTAGTCACGGGTGTAGTTTAGCTGTTTAGGAACCAATCAAGCCATCGTTTCTTGTCCACCATTGTCAGAGATAGGACATTCGGTCTTTGGAGGAACTAACTCCGAGAAACATGGAAAAGCTAGATCAGATACCGCGCGAATGCCTCATCTCAGCCACATCCTGGTTTTTATCGTCGTGCATGGTCTGACAGTGAAGCACGGAACCAAGAAAGCTTGCAGGAGAAGTGACAAATTAACACATAGTAACTGGGAATGCCTAACTCCTTGTGCAACGTCGATCATGGACGTGCACAACATGTCTACCACAAGACCAACCATTAGCTAGTTGGACGATTTGGACGTCCATTACAGACCATGGCACAAAAACCAGCTCCAAGGAATCATTACGTACAGGCCATATATTAATATATAGCACAAATACCGAGGGGCGGAGGTGTGCCCGGGCAGGGTAGTGCTGGCGCACTACCCAAGAAAAAAAAAGAAAAAAATTCTGCAATTGATTAGCAAGTGGAGGAGATCAACCGTAGATTTAATGATGATGCACTGGAACTTCTCAAACTTAGTGCTGCTTTGGAACCTAGAAACAAATTTGAGAAGTTTGACATTGAAAATATTTGTAGTCTTGCTAAGCAATTTTATCTTGAGGATTTCAGTGAAATGGAATTCAAGCACTTACGGAGTCAATTGCAGCATTATGAGGAGGGTGTTAGTCGCAAAGAGAGCTTTCATGATCTATCAACTCTTTCTGAGTTATGTAGAAGATTAGTCCAGACAAACAAATCCACACTCTACAATTTGATTGACAGGTTAGTTCTTTGCTTTTTTTTTTTTTTATCTTTTTTCTTTCCTTTTCTTTTCCCTTCTATTTGGTTACTCATCAATAATATTTTCAGGTTGATCCGATTAATTTTGACTCTTCCAGTATCAACAACAACAACAGAGCGTTCATTTTCGGCTATGAAACCTATCAAGACAGTTTTGCGTAATAAGATGGAGAATGAGTACTTAGCAGATTCTATGTCCATATATGTTGAACGGGAGTTAGCTCAAGACATTGACTGTGATTTGGTAATTAATGAGTTCAGCAAGTTAAAATATCGTAGAGTTCCGCTTCACTAGTATGTTCTCCATATTCCAAGATACTCCTTTGCTAATTGCTAACAGGTATGTCATTTTGTGATGGACTTGGGATGTTCTTTTTATGTTTTATGCACTGTTTATGAGTTGATTTTCTTTTCTATATGTTCCAATGGTTTCTGTGATATAGTTGATATTATTCTGCCCTTTTTTTTTTTTTTAATAGTTCTAGTTGCGCACTACCTAGTTAATAATCCTAGCTCCGCCCCTGCAAATACGTAAATGCCTTTCTCAAGTTGAAAGTTGAAACTACAACAAATCAGGGATGGTGTGATCTGGAAAATACCCAATATTATTATTATTATTATTATTATTATTATTATTATTATTATTATTATTATTATTATTTATTCTGAATTTTGTCGAAAGCCTCAATGCTGTAAAAACTTTTAATTTACTATTTGTACCGCAACTTGCACCACACAGCCAGCAATAAATTAAAAAAACAAAACAACTTCCGGTTACGTTGCTAATCTTCTACGCATCTATTTGTTTAAAATGTAGATATTTCCTTTTTGTCTGTTATTTTAATTATTTTATTACATTTTATTTGATGATACTTTTATCTCACAACTCTTTACCGTGGATTTTACCATTAAACCAAATACCACATATTATACCAACATCTTAAAAAACAGTTGTAAGTAATCTTCAAAAAAAGGGCGAACCCCCTCTCAAATTCATGATCAATTACAGATTTATCCCTCTTAGATAAACAATTAAATCGATTACCCTGTTAGATAAATTTAATTACATTTAATTTCATGAATTTGACTCTTCGCGAATTAAAATTACTGAATTAAAATTTACTGAATATAAAATCAGACCAAACAACCTCAATTTTTGTTAATTACACATTTGACCAAATATTTACTATTTTACAAAATTTACACAAAATAAATTAAAACTAACCCACATAACTTATCTAAATTTCAAAATGGTGTCAAATATTATTGTAAAATAACCCCAAACAATTTAATTCAAAACAAGTCCAAATATTTTTTAAAAATAATGTTTTCCGTGTTCAATTTTATTTTTAAAATCTTCTTCATCTTTAAGGTATCTGGTTCCGGTACCTATGCAACTTCGATTGGGAGTTGCACAACTCCAAATCGGAGCTGCAACTGCTTTAGATCGGAGCGTTGTTTTACGCAGGAGCTTCTAGGCTACCAGATTTTGGTAACATAAAAAGGATGAGGAAGAAAGAAAATAGAAAGGAAAATAAAACTTAATTAGAAGGAAAAAAAAAAAAAAAAGGAAAATTTGTAAAATAGGCTAGGGGGAATTTTGCTTTATAAGTTGGTCAACCCAAATTGCATGGTGTTAGATGTACTCGAGTTGTCTGTTTTTAAATTATATGGTGTTAGATATGTACTCCAGTTGCCTTAAATTTGTAAAATAGGCTAAGGAGAATTTTTAAATAAACTAATTTAAAAAATATAAGTTGTACTCCAACTTCATTATTTCATGATTTAAAATAATTTAAAGTTATGGAGTTTATCAATCAAGAAATTAAATATTACATTAACAATCGATCCGAATAAATCACGATTTCAAGGTAGACAAACTCGCATTCTCTCCAATTTGGCATTATGGTGATGTATAGTTTAGTGACAACATATGTGGTAGATTATATGTCAAGGAGTCTTTTATACGGTAAAACCTATATAAATTAATATTGTCACGATATAATTAGACCGACTTAAGATAGAAAAAATAAAAAAATTTACAAATTAATCATAATTTTAAAAGTTTATCTTAAAGGGTCTTTTTTTTTTTTTTTACAATTAATGGCTCTAATTAAAGTAATTAATTAAAGTAATATAATAAGCCGGTTGATTTACTCAATTGATTGACCTACCAATCAATTTTAATCCATTGATCTTGTTTATCCAATTTCAATCTGGTGCGTACATGTGTCATTAGTTAATTAAAAGTTGTAAGGTTCGAATCCTGTTGGCGTGATTTTTCTCCATTACTTTTATTATTATTTTTATTAAAGGTGTTTAGTTCGAATCTTGTTGGCGTGATTTTTCTTTATTATTTGTATCATTATTTTAGTTGAAGGTGTTGGGTTCGAATCTTATTGACGTAATTTTTTTCTTTTTTATTTATTCTCTTCTTAAATTTTTATTTTTTAACATAAAGTTGTATGACGTATTATACTTAATTTTAAAAATAACCATGATATGTTCTTATAAAAAAATACATATACTTCCTCCGTCCAATAATAAATGTAACACTTGATTTTGTTGACTTTTTCGATGGTCATTTTGACCTTAAATTATTCTTAAATCATACGATAAAAATAACTAAAAACATTATATTATGAAACTAGAATGTTTATATGAAGCACTTGACAATATATTCAACTGATGAAGAATACCAATTAATTAACATGCGAAAAAGATGCACTGCAGATTTTGAAGTTGAATGTTTTCAAAGTCTAGAGATATATCTGATGGTTCTTAACTCATCGGAAGAATACTTTTCGTATATTTAATATAGTTCAATTCAAAACTATTAATTGCATAACTACAAAAGCACACCATTTATATTAAGTTTAATTACTCAATTAGTTATTTTTTTATTACGTTTGAAGTTATTATGTGAAGATTATATATTCACTCCATTTATTTCAATATATTATTTAATAAAACAATAATGTTTTATAAGATTACGCTTCATACGCGTAGCGTGTGACGCGGTTCCTAGTAACAAAATAACCCACTCGATAAAAAATTACACTTTATTCTAAAATTCCATTTTGTGTTGTCCAACTAAAACCAAATTTTGCAAAACAAAGAGGCTTTTGGCCTTAACTTAAAAATAAAAAACCTAAATAAAATTTTGATACCGGAACAGTGTGCAAGCTCAATCGGAGCTTGCACAGCTCTGGATGGAAGCATGCAAGCTCTAGATCTAGACAACTCTAGATCTGAGCTTGTCGGAGTTGTGCAACAAGCTCCGATCAAAGCTTGTAGTTTGCAACCTCCGACACGTAGGAACTTTAAATAGGAGGAAGAAGAAAAAAAAAATGATTTTTTTTTTGTTGGAAAATTAGTAGAATGACTAATTTGTAGAAGTAGTAAATATTTAGTTAAATTATAGGATATTTTTAGGTTAGTCTAATTTAATATGTAACTATGACTAATTTATAATTTTTGCTTAGTGTATTATTTTGGATGGGTAGTATGAACAGGAAAGTATCAAACACTGGGAAGAACAAGAAAATCTGCAGAATCGAGGGTAGCCCTCTCTCCTTAAAACTTTATTCGTCCTGCACTCGGTACTTACAGTGTCTGACGAACAGTCTCCCAAGATATGACTGAAGTTGAGAACGTATTACCAGTACAAGAAAATACGAACTCGGATTGGACTACTTCAATATGGTAAGTAAAGCTTTCTGTAGAATATAAGAGAAGAAGGAAGATTGCAGATTGTTGTGTGTCTTACTGCACTGCTGAAGAGCGAATTTATAGGAGCCAAGTGGTGCAAACGAACAGACATAACTGAAAAGATGCGACGAAAAGACACAACTATTCGTCAAGCATTGCACCTGTTCACTTTTCACTTTTACTGAACGATTAGAATTTTTCAGGTAGGAAATTCTATCTGTTAGTAAAACCTGGACCAACCTGGTTGGGCCATTTCTAATTGGACCCAAAAATTAAAGTTAGTTTCTGGCCCAAAAAGATAATATCCACCACTAGCTAGCCTTAGCCCAAGTCCAGAACCCACGGGCCCCTGACCCGTGCCCGGGCCCGGCTCCTGGCAGAGCCAGGTGTGCTTGGATGAATTGAGGAGCCATCTAGCTCCTCCCCCTTCCAAAACCATGGGTACCCCCAAGGGGTCCAACCCCTAGTCCAAACCATGGCTTCTTATTCAACTCATTCCTTATCAATTTTAGCCATGTGGGATATCTCCCAAAACCAACCTTTGGTATTCCATACAATGCATCAACCAACACACTTTGAACTTCAATTACCCTTTCACCATACAAGGAATTTTAGTAATTCTTTCTCAAGTGTCTTCTACTACTATAGTAGATTAGTACACGATCCAGAAAACTCCGTTTCCAACGTGTGGGGCCCCTTTGGTTGAGGTAAAAAGTCATGGATAAACCACTTTAGGTTAGCTAAAATTCCAACATATTAAAACTTAAATAATTATCCTAAAATCTAGACAATATGTCTTGTAACTTCGGATCTAGTATGCATGGGATGTATACATTCGGATTGGACCTTGGTAGGTGGATCAGTAGATGTTTGTAGAATTGGTAAACGACGTCACTCGTGCCTTTAGAATTGGGACATGATGATAACATTATTTGTTGTTTTCTTCGACCACTATGTAGGTTGGCTTATCCGGATGAATCGTTTGTTCATAGCAAATGCAACTTTGCTGTAGTTATTTTAATTTAGCACAACATGCACTCTAAACGTTTGATACAATAAATATTCACATAGGTGTTACATGCACTCCAAAAATTTGATCTATCCATCCATCTGTAGGAACTCCACGGTATCACTGACAATCTTCTGTCCGGTTTCAAACTCTAATAGTCAACGTGGGCAATCAGTGACGGCGAATAGCGGCATAGAGATACCCAACACCTAGAGAGTTGAAACTTTTGATCCATCTCCATACACACTAAACATTTTTTTAAGGGCAATTTACATCTACATGTTATTTTTTTTCTATTACATATCTTACCCCCACAGTTTAACAATTACTTGCAGCCCCCTGTTAGTTGAAATCAATTACAAGTAGCCCCACGAACTTGACTTTTCGCGCACTAAGAGCTGGAAGTGACAGTTTTAGCCCTGCCGGAATCTCAGTTTTTGGCCTGAGCCAAACAGCTTAAGTTTACTTTATTTACACATTTGACTCTAAACTATTTTATTTTACAAAATTAACTTTAATTTATTTCAAATTAACCACAAAAATTAAATAAATTTTAAAATGAACTAGTAATAAATGTAAAATTACCCCAAATTAAGGTTTTGTTTCAAATCTACCCCAAAAAAATATAAGTTTTCAAAAAAAAAAAAAACTCAAAAATATAAAATATATAAAAAAATAAAAAAAATAAGAAAACAAAGGATCCGATCGGAGCTTTAACAGCTCCGGCAGGAGCTGTAGCAGTTCCGGTACCGGAACTGTAAGGTGAAGAAGATGATGTAAAAAAAAAAGAAAAGAGAAAAAATAAAGAAAAAGAAGAAAAGAGAAAAGATAAAAAATAAAGCAAAGGAAACATGATATCAAAAAAGCTAAGGCCTTGTTTGGCCGGTGTTTTTTTAAAACCCTACAAAAATTGAATTTCAAAACGAGTGCCAAATTTTATTTTATTTCCTTTTATTTTTTTATTAAAGAAAAATAAATACTAAATGACAAATAAAAAAAATTAAAAATAAAAAAAAACAAAAAAAAAAAAAGAAAAGGGGGAAGAAGATGAACAGTCCTTGGGTTAGCACTGCTTTGCAGCTCGGTGTTCAAACTCTGGTTCTCGAACTCGTCCTAGATGGTTCAGGGGCTTTGCTGGACACCCTCAATGGTTCAAAATCTGGTTTTATGACCTTGAATCTTAGCAAGAAAAAGACAACGTATTTTGTTCCAGATAACTTCACCTTGTCTAATTTGAAGAAGTTGTGACTTTCTGGTATGACATTTGACAATGATTTTGGTGATGATGATGAGTCCATCAGTAAGTGGGTTAAGGGATGCTCTGTGCTTGAGGACCTCAGCTTTGTTAACTGTGAATTTCGTGTGTCTGAAGTCCGATCGGAGCTCAGATACAGCTCTGATAGGAGCTTTTCGGCTCTGGTCGGAGCTTTGAAACCTCCATTCAAGCCGTTTCTGTTCATTTTTCCTGTTTTTTTTTTCTTTTAACTTTTTAATAAAAAATAAAAAATAAAGAAAAGGTAAAAGGAAAAACAAAAATAGAACAAAGAAAAACAGAAAAAATAAAAAATGAAAAAGGTAAAATAAAAGGGGTTAAGTGCGTGTTTGGTTGTAGAGGTTTGAGGAGAGAGAGTGTGCCAGTGTCAACATCGGCCGATCACCTGGGTTAAAATGTAATTAATCGAGATAGTTGGACTAGGATGAAAAGTGGGTGTTTAGTGGGGGTACCAAATGTAATTATGTCTTAAAAAAATAAAAAAAATCAATAAGGAAGAAATATACTTATCCTTAGTCCTCCGGTCAATCACAACATCAAAAAATAAAACATAGACACCCAGGGATACCCATAGAGACCAATGGATATGATATTTGGTAGGGATAACAAGTTTCATCCGGACCAATCGACAAGGAGCCCGCTGTATCAAAAGTTTCACTCTAATCATGGTCACGATCGTAATGTAAAGCTGAAAACGTCCTTGGTCCATGTCGTCCACCATCATGATCAATACACAAACTCAATCGTACCATAAATCCCTAATGGTTTGACATGATTGAGTTGGATTGTTGCCGAAATAAGTTGCACCAAGGGTTCCAATAGTAAAGCCCCTCGACCGAATGTCATCTTACGCCCTATTTGTGTGACAAGATTCAACTCTCCTCTCAAAATACCATCTGTCAAAACTATGTTATTTTTTGTCGTCGTTGTTGTTATTTATTACTCCCTCCGATTTTTAATAGTTGTCATTTTAGCTTTTTTACTATTTGAAAAATACTTGTCGTTTTACATTTTTCAAGAAAGACTTTCATCATAATTAATACATTTGTTGAATTCCATGCTATTTTGAAGCTTCCTATTGGTTGAAATATCATAATTACTTGTAATTATTGTAGTATATTTATAAAACTAATAAATTGAATGAGATGAAATAAAATGTGTGAAAATCCTAAAACGACAATTAAAAAATAATTACCATATCAATTTTTTTTCTGAAACGACAAATATTACAACTACTCCTACACTACTGCTATAACACATCCTATACCACCTTATATCTCCACATCTAAACCATCTTATGTCTTCGCTGGGGATCGAACCCTGCACCTCTCCTTCACCATATCAACTCCCTTCCACTGTACCACCTTATAACTCCCATGGTAAGTAAGTGCACTTCAGATGTGTAAATATGATGCTTCAGAACAACGAGAGATCACGTAAGGCATCCCATTGTCAGCATAACCATATCAATTTTTTTCTGAAACGACAAATATTACAACTACTTCTACACTACTGCTATAGCACATCCTATACCACCTTATATCTCCACATCTAAACCATCTTATGTCTTCACTAGGGATCGAACCCTGCACCTCTACTTCACCATCTCAACTCTCTTCCACTGGACCACCTTATAACTCCCCATAACCATATCAATGTTACTAATACTATGTTATGTGATTTTTGTGGTAACTTGTCTGTAAATGTGTTCTTTTGCAGGTAAATAACTTGGTGTTATCAGAGTTGCAATCCTCAATATAGAGATGTGCTCTGTATGGTTGCTAGAAACCAATGTAGTTGGTAATCTCAAGAAAAACAGAACTACTACAGTAGCACTTGTTAAATAGCTGATCCAAACTTTAAACCTTCCCAACTAAATCTTACCAAATTCAACGACCCTAGTTGAATTAGAGATGTGTCACTACTCCTCATTATTGGAGAGGGAGACAGTGAAATTCTAAGTGAGTGAGTTGGTAAAATTACATGACATTGAATTATTGAAACTAAATTTTGTGGTGGATATGAGTCCATTAATACAACTGTTGTATATATGAATTGCAATCTATGCATGTTTTTGTTTTTTTTAGTCGACCACATTAGTTGCGTTTATTTAACTTTGTAAGTTGTTACATGAGTTCAAAAGTTTTTTTTTAGTTTTTTTTTAAAGTAAATTTAAACTGAATTGAAATGATTTGAAAAATATACTTATGAATTATGATTATGAGTAATGTTTTGGTTTAGAGTGAAGATTGTGCGGGATTGTGTTCTTCTTAGTTTGTGGGGTACCCTTAATTTGTGTGAGATATGAGTTATGTTTGGTTCGAGTGCGTCTGTTTTACACCTACACCTACACCTAGTTAGGTGGTTTGCCGAACACGAAAATGCATAATCAATATAGTACTACTACTAGTATTAGTATTAGTAACATCATAAAGCAGATTGTGACATTTCCACATACTTGATTAATTTACTTAAACACATCAGAAAGGGGTGGTTTAAAGTATTTAAACCACCCCTTTCTAATGTTAAGTAAATTAATCAAGTATGGACGTTGTCTTCAAGAATCTATGTTAAGTAAACCACTCAACTTCAATTTCCTAAGAAAATTAATGTGGGTCAATTTTTACAATTGTTTTTTGTTTTAAAAAAAGTAGTCCAATACATAACTTTGAAGTTGGTCACCTGTGTAATAGTCTGATTTGTAGTGAGTAGCACTACTACTCACTATTTAATATTTATGTGTATATTTGATGTTAATAAAGGTTGTATCACCCTTTTCTCTTTCTTTTAAAACGTCAGAATTGCATATCCACTACTCTTTCGTGGTCACTGAGCAGTAGATAGATAAATTCAGGCTAACTTAATAGCGAATAAATAACGGAATCCAAATTGAATTGTATCTAAAGTGATAAGTTCGGACAGATAAGGTATAGATGTAAAATTCATAATCGGTGTTTTATTATTGTGTAGAGGAGGATTGAGTAGGTTGAGTTAGTGATGGGGATGTGATAAATGTAACATGATTTTGCGTAGTGAAATTGTTACAGTAGCCCATATTACAGCCATGACAAAGGGGTGATTAATGCTGCCCCTAACTACAACATTAAAGTGGAAAAACAATGCGATTTCCCAAATGTTGTCTATAAAAATTGAAGAGCGTAAGAGTAGCTGCCATTTACATTACTCAAATTCATATGGTAAGCGTGTTTTCCTCAGATTATTTTCGTGGCATCTCCGTATTTTCGCGAAACCTAATCAATGCATTAATTCAACTTCTTTATTCAGAGCTAGTAACATACACACACGTATAGGAGGATACGGGAACGGAATCTTGCACATGTACCTTAAAGAGGAAAAGTATATGAAGTTTTAAAGTTGAGTTGGAAAAATAAAACGATTTTAGCCTATTCTGGATAATAATTAATTAGTAGTACCAATTCACATTTGACTCTTAACAACTGATTACGTAATGAAATTTGTCAGATAGTTTGAAGATGAGATGGTGTAACTGTAGTTGAGCACCGCCCATTAAATTTAATTTTATGAGATCATCATATTTGTACCCATAATGCATTTCTCTACACGACATTAATGACACGACATATTACTAGGATTTAAAGATTTTAAAAACGGACAAATATAAAAATGGTGTGTATATATGTGTAATGTTTTTTTCTTTTAACGATATTGAAAACTCGCAGGCACCACGCACTAGGTAAGAGTGGAATAACAGAGTCTTAGTTATAATTTCCATGAACGTTGAGCTAGCAGCGTCACGCACACGGGCTAGCTGCTAGCTATAGCCAATTCTTCATTTTGGTGGTGTCGTGAGTTTTTTACAGTTTTGGAAATTTGGGGACCAATTCGAACGTTATTATAATTGTCCTCCAAGCACTACAAACAAACAAACAAACCCATGGCAGTGATATTACTTTGTCCATCTAAATCTAATAACAACAAATTATAAATAGTAAAATAAAAAATGTTTGTTCTCTAGGACGATATCTCGTAGTACTACTAGTAATAATTTGGAAAAGGAAATGATCGATCATAACAAGTCTGATCAGCCCATTGACCAGGAATTAACATGAATTTTAACAACAATTACCCAACCACCATTAACAATCCAGCGTCTAACCGTAAACCGTGGCCAGCAAATGAAATTTTGAAATATTATTAGCGGTCTACTTTTAAATAACCCGCCTTCATTAATCATTTATCTAATTCCTCTTCTGAAATTTATATTACTACTATAAATATAAAGATGACGAGAATGTGAAAACATACAACAGATAGAGAGATAGAGAGAGAATTAAACATTTTTTTTCATTATTTAATTCTCTCTCTGTTTCTCTCTCTATTCTGTGTGTGCGTCTTGAGGCCGCTAAATACGTGGCGGCTCCTCCTGTCTCCACCGGACACAGCTTCACAAAACACCAATTCTATTCTTTCTACTTCTTCTTCTATAGAATAGATTCTCGTTACTAACGGTACCACCTAGTTATTCACAAAGCTTATAAGTATTCAATTTGGGAGCATATGGTATTTAATATCAGCTGCTCGATCACGAGACTAGCTATTAGCTAGCTGGTTCCAATTCTTACTCATTCACTTGGGAATTTATAATCTGTTGCTTCAAGGTATGTACTTCTCCCTTTCTTTCTCCTTCATGTGGTATTTTGTTGCAGTAATTCTCAACTTATGATTATATGATACATCCAACTTTCAATTATTCAGTCAGTAAATGGTATGGTGTGCATGCTCAGAACTTTTGATTTTTAATCTGATGATCGATCATGGAGTTGTTCAAATTATATAGTACTATGTATGCTACCTGTTTGAGTTATTAATTTTGTATCTTCATGTGCCGTTCTTATGCCGTTCAAGAAATTGTAAATTCAGGAACAGGGCACATTTCCACAAGCAGCACAAACTAAGGGAGGGAAAGAAAGAAAGAAAGAAAGAAAGAATATGGCCTTAGTTTTTGCTTTCCTTTCATTTTCATATTGAATTGCGTGGTTTTCCACCTTTTCCTGTGCACCTTTTTCGAGTACTTCACAAGACCTGCATGTTACATTTTCAAGTTTCCCCTCTTCTTATCTTCAAAATGCATATATCGATCTCACTATAAAATCTAAACTTGGGGGTGTAAAATTAGTACAACTGTAGATGATTTCATTTGGTGCAAGAACTAACATACTTATTTATTTATTTTTTTGAAACGGCAAGAACTAACAGACTGATATAGAGACAGCTATATCATGAATCATGTCAATTGAGCACTTTAAGTTTCTAGTATTAAACTCTGTATGAAGCTTCTGTCAGGCTGTAGATAAGGGACTAACCATGAGATACCGGAGTAATTTTTGTCTTTCGTCGCATGGTTGGTTGTCATACTCCGTTATATAGGCCTAAAGGTTGACCCCGAACATGCATTCAATTTATTGCAGTTGTTATGAGATCGCTTGAAAATTATTAGTTGGCAATGAGGTCATCAAGGTCATTGAGGTGGCTGATCAGCAAGTATCGTTTCTTCTTTGACGGGGTATGTGGTCTGTAATGATGTTCATTCATTTTCTTTAAAAATTATCGATTGGTTTTATTACATGTGAAAGTGACAATGCTTACTTGTAAATTGATTGTAGGTACTGTGTGGAGCGAAGATGAATCAGCTGCCGTTCATGGGACTTTTCTGTACAGTAATGTTATTTATTATATATCGGACTACAAACTACCAGCATCAGCAGACAGAGGTATAGTTTTCAAAATTCTCATTTGTTTCCCATATGAAGACGCTAAAATTGTAATCTTCTTAACGCAATCTTGGTGTGTAGAAGTTACTTATGCTTTTCCATTCTTCTCTGGCAGATGGATTTAGAATTACACCCTTTCTATGAACCAAAGGTATTCAACTTTGCAATGCACACTTCTTTTCCAAACATAGTTTTTAGCCTCAGAATATTATGTAACAGATGTGGGTTGTTTCTTTTGTTATAATTGCTAATTGAGGTGCTATGTCGATTCTCAGGTGCAGGACATGATAAGAGTGGGTACCAGAACTTTGGATAGTTTACCTCATGGTATAATTGAAGCTCAGTCAGACATGGAGTTAAAGCCATTATGGAGAACACGCAGTTCCAAGTCGAGGGTAAATATAATAACCAATCAGTTGCTGTGATCTTGCTATTAGATACCATTATATTAATCTTTTCTGTTGTAATCTGTCCTCTGTTAGCCATTTTCATGATATTGTCATGAAAATGTTACATTTGGAAGAGCTTGGTACTCAATTTTGTGCACATTTCCTGTATTTTCAGGTCAATGCTCGGAGCTCTAATAATTTACTAGCAATGCCTGTTGGAATCAAACAAAAAAGGAATGTTAATGCTATTGTTCGAAAGGTACAACCGTATAGATATGTATGTTTGAACATATGATGTATCAGTTGTTATGTTGGTCACTTATGGAAGTACTCACTCAGAGCTCAATTGTCCCAATTCAGTTTCTTCCAGAAAACTTCACTGTTATGTTATTCCACTATGATGGCAAATTGGATGGGTGGTGGGACCTGGAGTGGAGTAAGGAAGCTACACATATAGTTGCTCAGAACCAAACAAAATGGTAAGATGTCATTTTGGTGTCTAGTTAGCTATAACAATTGCACAAATTTGATTTCTAATTGTGGAACTTGGTCGATGTACTATGCATGGTCATCTATACACGGAAATGAGGAAATCTCAAGTGATGGATATATTTACCAGCAAAATGTCTTATTACCTATTAGTAATGTTTATTTTTGTACTTTCAAGCATGGTTGCCGAAAATAAGTCCAGATTGGTCTACAATGAGTCTCCATGCAGGAGCAGGAACAGTAATGGTCTTTAACGTCACAGCATTAATGTTTCTGGAATTTGGATTGCTGAGTGTAATTAAGTTGAGTTGATGTATGTAAGCTGATGATGTAGAATTAGGTCACATACAAATGCAAAATTCAATAAGTTTTTCATGATATGCATATATCTTAACTGTGTCGGGCTAATTCCCAGCATTTTAATTTTTTTATGACAACTTCTGTTTTCTGTAATGTTCAGGTGGTTTGCAAAACGATTTTTGCATCCGGATGTTGTATCAATTTACGATTACATATTCCTCTGGGATGAAGATATGGGAGTAGAGAATTTCCACCCTGGAAGGTATTTCTGTTGCATTAAATTTTCTCTCTTTAGCATCCTTTTTTATGAATTGTTTTCTGTCAAATTATGTCGTTTGTCTGAAATTATCTTTTATTCAGTAAGACTTACAAAACAAAGTTCTGCATATCTACTAAAGTACTAAACAAATGAACTCGTCTAGATTTTGCGTTGGCCCTGGCTTCCCTTGGCTCTCCATCATTATATTTAAGTTTTTTTAAATAAAAAGGTTCCAAACTTTCACTCCTTACAGGTATCTAGATATCGTAAGATCTGAAGGACTTGAAATATCACAGCCAGCTTTGGACCCGAATTCTACTGGCATACACCACAGGATAACAGTAAGGAAAAAAACAAGAATATTCCATAGGTGAGCCATCACTGAATCAATGTGATTTGACTTCCTTAGTTTCAATGGCACACATCTAATGATTTTATCTTCTGATGTGTTAAACAGAAGAGTCTATGATGCTAAAGGTAAAACCAAATGTCCTGATAGTAGGAAGGGGCCTCCATGCACTGGGTAAGTTATGGTCTCTTCGGATTGTCCTATACTGTTATTCTCTTTATACGATAGCTAAGAAATGTGATATGTTCCAATGAATTGTGGGAGTTACAATTCGATTAGTTTTATAACAGAATGAGCATGAAGATTGTCAGTTGATAATGACATACTGTATAAAATATTAATGCTCAAGTTCCTATATATTCTAATCAATTCTGTGAACCAGTATGGCCTGATAGCTGATATGTTGCAGTTACTTTAATTTGGAGAAAAAAAAGTAAGCTAATGAAATTCTCTACAGATTTGTGGAAGGAATGGCTCCAGTGTTTTCAAGATCAGCATGGCGTTGTGCCTGGCACTTGATACAGGTGATTTTGCCCCTACTGATGATCAGTTCCTAATGTCCCATTCTAATGTGTGCAATTTCGAGAGTCAAATTAGTGGAACATCAGGTGTAGTGTCCTTGTGCCCTAGTATTATCTTCCAACATAAAGTTAACCAGAAGTCTCCATGTTTCTCAGAATGACCTTGTTCATGGATGGGGAATGGACATGAAATTCGGCTATTGTGTACAGGTGAGTTTAAATGGTTAATGGTCTACTATAAAACTCTTTGTTGGTACGGTGTACTTAATATAAATGTGAACAACTGCAGGGCGATCGCACCAAAAAGGTGGGGGTGGTTGACAGTGAATACGTGGTTCATCAAAGTATACAAACATTGGGTGGTCCATCTGCGAAAAAGGTCTCAACACATCTCAGTTACTACTGTCTATTATCTGAAATTAATATTTCATTCGTACATGCTTTCCTGATCGTCCTTTAAATTTGCTACCTTTTAGTTGGTTGTTCATAAAACTTTTTCACTTCTAGTCATTTCCACTAGTAACAGATGTCTTAGGCGTTAACACTGCTTGCATGAAGTCAACATTTTATTCACTTTGTTTTATGATTTTGTTATGCTTGCAGGTTATACACCCTGAAGAGAGTGCTATTAAGGTATACAATAGTCCCGTTGTTTTGTGTTAAACCAGAATCAAGATTAATGTCTCGTGTTGTTTACAAGGATATTTACACCTGAACACTTGCACTATATAAAAAGACCTACATAAGGGACCCTGTAGGTGCTGTTCAAGTGTAAATATCTTCTTCTCTACCCAGCTTCCTCTCTGGCTTTTTTTTTCCTACTGATTTATCTTGGCAAATACTAGTATCTATATTCTAAAACATGTGCCTTTGTTTTTCTTAAACAGAGGCCACGTATCGTTGATGTGAGATCAGAGGTAATGATATACTCTTCTGGTTTCACCCTCTGGGAATTGTGTAGTTGACAATATATATACTAAATAGTATGAGTGTGATCATGATGCAGATTAGGAGGCAGTCGACGATAGAACTAAAAACATTCAAGGAACGTTGGGACAAGGCTGCAAAGGAGGACAAGAACTGGGTGGATCCATACCCTTTGAACCGAAAACGCAAGCAACTTAGGAAAGCACAAGTCTGATGATGGTTCTGAGGTTTAGTTAGGTCAGGTGGTATACAGAGGTTGTGTAGATCATAGATGGAACCTTACGTCATTACCTTACCTCGTTGTAAATTTGTAATCTTTCATTAGAAAAATGTCAAGGGATCTCACATGACAGAATTAATATAGTTTTCTCACGCAACTTCATCTTTCATTGGCTGGGACAATTCCATCAGGCCAGGCTCTGGCCCTGCTGATCAGTACTGTTCTACCACATCCCTAAAAATGCAAGAGAGAAAAATGATTATTTACAAAAAAAAATAGATCAGTCAATAACATTATCTACGTTCTCAAATAATTCTTAATTAATCTCCTAGTAATAGAGATTGTCCCATTCCATTCCATGAACATATAAAGTTGCTTTGTGGCTGGCACATGCACTAGCTGGCACATGCACTAGCCACCATAAACAAACAATGGACCAGTATTTTGCATCATATCATCAAAATATGGTGTAATTCTTAGCTTAACTGGATTGAAATTTATGAGATGCTAGTTCAAAGTGTAGTGCACCTACGGGTTACGGAACACATGTTCATGGAGCATCTATCATTTCACTTTCCTGTTGGTGCAAGACAATTTCACCTAACATGAAATAAACCCTGGATTATCTCTTGTATCATTTTCCTATTGGTGTTATCTTTTCCAAACTTTATTAAATTGGGTATAGTTCATGCACCTTTGTGAATTTACAGGAGGTACAAGTTCGTAAAAGGACAAGGAGGAAAGATGAATGAAGAAGTGTGTAATTGAGACTCTGAGTTACTAATGCCTAAAATGAAATATAAAAAATAAAAAACAAGTGTGTGATTAAACTGAAAGATTACATTACAAACCATGACCATTTTGATACAACTCCAATAACTATATACTCTATAAAAAAATTTTAATCATCCAATTAATCTACTTTTATCCTACTCTTACACTATTTATTAACTATCTTATAACTATATACTTTATAATATACATTATTGTGATAGAGAATCAACTCTCTAGAAAATTAATATTAGTTTAATATTAGGTTGAATATGAAATGAGATGGTGTTCGATAAATATATGAGTATTATTATACCTTTCTTGTTGGATTTATTGTACTTCATACATTAGGTTGAAGTTAAGTGGTGTTCGATAGGTATGTGTATTACGCAAATTATATACTCTATGTTGAAAAAGTATATAAATTGACATTATTATAATAAAATATTAAAATTGAACACAATTACTCTAATCTAAGGTATATAAATTGAGATCTAAGTACCAAAAATCCCAAAAACTAGTATAGTGGTTCCCGCGGGAGTAGTTGAATAAGTATCTAAACCCGTTCCGGGTCGCTTCTAGTTGTATTCTAGTGTTATTCTTCTTCCCTGTTCCCCCTACTTTTCAACCCTCTGTTAATATGTTACAGTCAGTCTCAAGAAAAGTATTTCTCCTCAACAATTTTCAAAGCAGCTTCCGCTGACCACATACAATACAAAACTTACAATTCAACGCCTTTTTTTCCCCTTCTCCTTCTCTCCTAAGCTTCTTCAACACGATCATTCACACACATATACATACAAGGACTATAATCTTCCCAGTTCCCAGTACGCCGTTTAGACTCTGCTAGTCTTTTTCTTGATCATTTTTATACCGATTTTAAGCCCCAACGAAGCATGGCTGGCCGTTATGATCGAAACCCTTTTGACGAAGAGGAAGAAGATGTTAACCCTTTTGCTGTAAGTTCTTGCTTTCACCCCTCTTGTCTGAATTCTACACTTTCGTCTAAGTAGCTGTATGTTTATCAAGTTTTGAGATTGTCAAGAATTTTCTTATGCTTGTGATCACCTGAATAGGGGTAAAGTTTGGTGCTTTGTGGTGAAAAGTGAAAACCTGAGGAAACTTTGATATTGATGGATGACTATGGTTGACCCAGTGGCTTCACTTAATGTGGCGATTTTTTTGTGAATTTTACATTTTTTCGAGTTTTTGTATACTTTGGTCAACTGTTTCATTCTCTTGAATTAGGAAATTCTTAGTTTTAGATGCCTGAGCCCCATCATGCGGTATGTTTAGCTGGGCCTCAGGTTCCGTTTTACACAGTAATGTAAGGAATAGTTAGAGTTAGAAATTTTCACAAATTTGGGATATGATTCAGTTTGAGTTTTTGGCATAGGGCCTCACAAGATTTATGACGGTTGACGGCTCTGTGTAGTGATACGTTTACTGATTGTGCTGGTAAAAGCATCATGTTCTTAGTTAGCTATGGTAATGAATGAGTATGATTAACAAGGCAATAGCAAACAAGTTAGTCGCTTTCACTCAGGACTATGCCTAAAGCAGAACAGCACAATAGGTGAATTGTGTTAGTGCCATGTATTGGGTATTCACGTCCATTGTTATTGATACTGTGTTCCAGTTTATTCTACTAAAAGAGTATGTACATAAGATGCTTGGAAATCGCGGGAAGTCATTTATCTCAAATAAGATAGCTTGGCATGTTCTTACCATCTGTTGCTTGCTTACATGATTGTTACTACATTCTGGATTCAGGCGGGAGGTGGTAGAGGAAAAAAAGGCAACAATGGTGGCGCATTTTATTCATCAGTAAGTTCATGCATGTCATTTTTCCCCTTGAATAATACCTTATGCAATTCTCAGTATCAGTCTTGAGTATTTACTTTATTATGTTACTCATCTGCCTAGTATTTTCACTGAATATCTGCAAGAGTTTGATGCATGTTAACTCCTGTCTATTTTCAGACTACTGGGAGCGTTCCTCCTGCTACAAACTCAAGGCTTTCACCTCTTCCTCCAGAGCCTGCAGACTTCTACAATCCTACAGCTCCAGTTGATATTCCCCTCGATGATGCTTCTGTATGTTCTTCTTTTTTTTTAATAGCTTAACTTGTAGTACTATGATGATTGGTGCTGAGTTTCTTGACATCGGTATATCTTCTTTCTCATTAGAGGTAATTTCTTTTATAGGATTATAGAAGGAAAGAAAGGGAGCTTCAAGCTAAAGAATCTGAATTAAAAAGGAGGGAACAGGTATCGGTTGATGGTCACTTCTCATCAATTTCTTTCGGACTTATGTGCATTACATTTGAAATTCTTTTCTTAAATGGCATTTTCTTTCCTCATCCTTGAAATGGGGCGCCTGCATCTTTCCCATATTATTTATTTTTCTTCGTTAGTGACTTAGCGAAAACTTGCACATTATTGGTTACAGTTCTATCTTCAGGAAAATCTGTATGTCTGCCGAAATGGTTTTTACATCATTTATTTTGAGTAGTAGCTTGCTGTCTCTAACTTCTAAATAAGTTTTCTCTTGACCGAATGAATATGTCCTTGCGTAATCTTGTAATCTGAGGTTTACAAATCCTGTTCTTACCATCTTATCACTTGGAATCTGGTGTTCTTTTTAAAGTAAAATCTTTATAAACAAATGATGTTTTATTTCTTACAATACAAATATAACGTTGGGGTACTTCACTTGTCCCACATGTATCATCCAGGTCCAATTCAAGATTATGCTATTGAAGTGAAGTAAATTAAAGCATTTAAATTATGCCATCTATGACAATTGACAACCATGAATAGATTACTACTAAGGTGCTCATGGATCTGTTCATGTAGAACTATTTCTGAGCAGTAGGATATGTGCCCCCTTGACAAATTTGCATTACAGAACTCGAAGCATAATAAATAACAGCTTCAAATTGACGTCGGAATACTGAATGATATGTGTTTCATAATTAATTTTGCCACAGATCTATATGCATTTGCTAGAAATTTCTCTACAGCACTGTATGTCTAAAGTGACATACATTTAACATAATCTCTACTTGTTATAATTTTCTGCAGGAAGTTAGGAGGAAAGAAGAGGCTATCGCAAGAGGTAATGTGCCTTCTCTTAGTGGATCACCGTATTACTTGCACCTTTCACCATTTCTCAAGAAGGGAGAATACTTAATTTCTCCCTCTGTACAGCCTTAGGAATTTTGAGTTTAAAAGAATTTTGTGGATGTATTATCATTTTGCAGCTGGCGTTGTACTTGAAGAAAAAAACTGGCCTCCATTTTTCCCTATTATACACCATGATATTGCAAATGACATACCAATCCATCTGCAGAGGGTGCAGTATGTTGCATTTGCAAGCTTCTTGGGTATGTGAACTTTTATCTTAGATGATGTTTATGCTCTTTGGTTTCTTGTTAGTTAATACAACTGCTATTTCCTAAGACATTGTAGAGTTTTGTGGCTTTTTATTGTTTAAGGCATCTTGACATTTATTGTGATATAAACTCTCCTTGTTATATATGATCACTAAGCTTTTCTGTCGTTAGTGATCTGAAAGGAAATCGCAGCCTTTTTTCTGAGTCTGTGTATATTACATGGTCGGTCTTAGCATAAGCATATCGCCATATTCAAACACATTCTTGTAACAAACCACTTTTCAGCAAGAGTGATTTACAAGTGGCGTGTGTTATCGTTGGGCCATTTTTTTTCTAGAAGTTTCTTGGAGTTCAATTGTTAATTTACATAGAGTAAAATCCAATTTGTTTGTATACGTTACTTTAAGGTTATATGTTACAAAACACATTCTCTAACTTCTCTAATTAAAAGCCAAACCATATCTCACGAGTCATTTATGGTAATTTCTATTCTGGAAGGGACCAGCCGCTCTGCCTTGTACCCTTTTTGGATGCTTCACACCACTTGATATAGTTCTTATTAGCAGCCATAGTATTCTATTGTGAGTGGTTGCATGGATTGTCCTTTTCTAACTAGAACTACTCATTTGGTTTAAGAATTCATCAAACTTCGATATGTTAATATTTGATATTTCTACACATCAACGTTTATGTGTAATGTAAGTAGAGCTCCAACATTCCCCAAGCCTCAATATTGAGTTCTTGGCTGGCCAGGCTTGAATGCTACTTAATATTTGCGCACTGTTGGTGATCAGGACTCACATTAGCTCTTGTATGGAATCTCGTAGCTGTCACTACTGCATGGATTAGAGGACGAGGTTGGTAGTCATTTAGTACTTAATAATAATTTTCTGTGATCTCGTAGCTGTCACTACTTAATTTTATTTTTTTATTTTTTTTCGGGCGTGTTTTTCTAAAATTGAGATTAACTGATAGGTGCACAGATTTGGTTTCTTGCCATCATCTACTTAATATCAGGGGTTCCCGGAGCTTACGTATTGTGGTATCGTCCACTCTACCGTGCATTTAGGTATGTTATCTTAGTTTGCTTTTGTTTTCTGTTTACCTTGTTGTATTTCTTTTAGCATGAGCTTCGTATTTTTTAATTTTGTTACCACATACCGAAATCAGAATATACTACCATGTGTTATCTATTACAAGTCACCCGTGCATTCCAGGATGTGTGCAAATCTCTTACAATTCAGCATATCTTTAGTACCATCTATTATGTGAACAGACCACTTGGTGGATAAAAAGAGTTCTTTTCACAATCTTAATCAAATGTCTAGTTTCAAGAATATTACTGGCGACTTTACATTGATCTGCTAGTCAGTGAGATATCAATTAAAGCACTATAATTCACCAATGCACAAAAAGACTGTTCATTTTGTCAAAGTTGGAACTCAAATGTTGTTGTTTGACTGTACGTTCTCACTCTTACTTTGCAGGAAAGAAAGTGCCACGAAATTTGGTTTCTTCTTCTTGTTTTATATGGTAAGTTTCTAATACTAAAATTTCGTCTTGGGGTTCATATTCAAACCAAATTTTTAACAATGTGTGATTGATCTCTTTTTAGCTTCACATTGTCTTCTGTATCTTCGCCTCTGTTGCACCGCCAGTGGTTTTCCGAGGGAATTCTCTCGCGTAAGTCTTTCTAATCTGTTCTTGCACAGTGATATGTATAAGATCACTTCAACTTCTGTAGATTCTGTACGTATTAGCGTATTTTGTTGAGTAACTTTCCAACATATTTTTAATTGCTTTTACTGGTGGTATTATTTACAGAGGTATCCTGCCCGCCATTGATAACATCGGCGGGAACGTTCTTGTTGGGGTAAGTTCAATTTCATCTGGTTCAAATAATCAAATTCGTTGCTGCTTATGACTCGGTTCACATACTGTATTGGCTCTCAACTTTTGTTGTACATGATCAATGTGCTTGTTGCTCTACTAACAGTTTGTTTCTGGCACAGATTTTCTATTTCATCGGGTTTGGACTATTCTGTCTTGAGGCTTGCCTCAGCATTTGGGTTATACAGGTCCGAATATCTCTTCCTCTGTCTGCAATAATGAGCTTTTTATTCTGTATCACTGACAAACTCTTCCTGTTGGCAGCAAGTATATACGTACTTCAGAGGCAGTGGCAAAGCGGCAGAGTTGAAACGTGAAGCTGCTAGAAGTGCTGCCAGAGCAGCTTTCTAGTTCTGGAAGTGGTATTTCAAGCAATACATTGGTGGATTTGGGATGCCATTCCAGATGTAGAATGTATTCGGCGTAGAGTGTTGATAATTTTCGCAGTCACATGTATTCAAATTTTCTGTTTTCGGGACGAGGCTTTGAGGGTAGTACTGTATTAGAACGATATAGGAGTTGAAAACAAACACATACTATACCATTAATTTCTTTTCATATCTGTATGTAAATCTACATTGTTGTGTATAATCTTATAAAAGTAATGGTCTGTTTTACATTGATCAATCCTCAATTTGCAAGGTGCTTAGCAAAATCTTGCTGTCATGCCATTAAAGTTTGATTTACAGACGTGATCATTCTTACATGGAGAGCCTCCATTCAGAGCCAGACTGCTTTTGTCCTTATAACTCCAGTCTCCACAGGCACAATTGCTCATTTAGGCCGGTAACAGAGTCAGCAGCTAATCTAATACCAATCAAGAAAAGGCAAGTGTCCCTAGAATTTGGCATATTCTTCAAATTCTTCAGCAATAACTAAGAAAACTGAATTTGCGAACTAGTGAATCCCCTGAGTTGGTATTTGCACTTGGAGCATGAAAAAACCTCAGGAAATGGAAAAGTACTGATGTTAGGCTCTATTATTTTCATTTTAAAATCACTTCAGTTAGGTTTATTTTAGTTTTGATCCATTCAAATTTGCTTAGTTATGTTATTTTCATCTACACACTTGGGTATATTTCAGTTCTAATCAATTTAAATCTGCTTCGTTGTTTTTTTATATTACAAATAAATTGAGTTAAGTTCAAACGAACATAAGATAGCCTTAGCTATGTGGTCTTCATTTGGAAACTAGAGTTGAAAGTAGAGAAATGGTAAGTAGCGGCTGGAAATGATTGTTTTGATTCAGTACACAAACCATTAAACCCCAACTAAAATCAGGTGCATCATAATATCCTGGTCCAGCCAAAAGACCAGCTGAAACCAACATCATCAGTGTGGAATCAATCAAACAGATATAGTAGTAGTTGTAGTACATCTCATCTACACTGGTTGTTGACACATAACACACTAGTTACTTCACTTGTATAAACACATAGATCAGTAACAAAACAAAACCAAGAAGGAAAAAAAAAAACATTTCCAGCTAGTACTTATAATAAAGAACTAGGTGATGGATTATATGATATAATGAGTACTCATTCATCTCATCTCCTTAGTTGATCAGCAAGAAGCCGTACATTTTCTCTTACAATCAACGGTGCAGCTCCCGCTGCCGCCACCAGCACCATATCCCTTGCCAGAGCGGCTGAAGGACTTGTAACACTTAGCAGGACAGGTGATTTTCTTCTTGTAACATGGTCCCTTGTCTCTGCACACAACTGTAGGCCTTACTACACCTCCTTTTGCATAACCTCCACCGGGTCCTCCGTACCCGGATCCATACCCTCCTCCGAAGTTTCCGCCAGGGCCGAACCCGGGTATGTTGAACCCGGGCTGGCCGAAGAACCCGCCTAGGCCTCCGTTGTTGTTATTGTTGTTGTTGTTACCAGGGTGACGGGCGGCGAGAGTGGATGAGAAGATGAAAAGAATGGAGAAGAGGAGAGTGAAGGTGATGGTGAGATTGGATATTTTCATCGGTAAAGTGTTTTGTTTTGATAGTAGAGTATAAAATTGGGAGAAGTGTTTAAGTAGGGAGTTGGAGTAGCATATGTATGGCAATAGGCCATGCATTTATTAGTTTAAGAGAAAGAGAGTGGATGACAGTTGAGAGAGTTGATAGAGCCATTCATTTGCATTCAACTACGAATTGATTTGAAGTGGCTAGCAAGCAGGGTCTGTCTGAGTGACACCAGGTTGGGGATCAATTAATGACTCATTTTCATAAATCATATCATTAACAACAAAAGTCTTCTACTACTTTGGACTTTTAGGAGCCAACCAGGCTTGTAGGGAAACACACTACTCTCTCTACCACCGTTCACATCAATTCAGTTTAAATTTTTTCAAATGAATAAAAGATATTCATGATCATGGTGGTGAATGTTTGGATGGATAGTGCAACATGTGTAAAGAATTCATGATTCGTGAGGTGGTGACTTAGTTTGGACTTTGGAGTATATTATCTTTATTACCTAAATGGAGTTTTTACAAGATGACCTATAATAGGTAGGAGGGGCAGTGATGATAATGATCCACCCCACGCGTGGCTCACATACCTCGCTCTCATTTAAAAGGGTGGGATGGGAATTGTACATAATGTAATGGGGGATTAGATATATGAATGCACCAAGATAAGTTCGCGTGAAGAAAGAAGAAATACAAGTTTTAGTGGAACGCAAAAGATAATGTAAGATATGGTAGCTCCATTTATGCATACACAAATGCAATTAATCTTATCTATTGCGTACGTACCACAATTTACAACTTACTAAAAATTAGTAGTACGTAGTAGAATGTTGATTGATGCAATGCGGGATGGGGCTAGGCTACCTAAAGTAATATTGCGCCACCTGTTTAGCTTAGTTCACCTCAAATTTTGCAGTATTTGGTCAAAGTAAACTTCCATTGATTCACATGATTCTGAGTCATTTGATCTCAACATAACTCATGCATTCACTCTCATCTCATGTAGCAGCAACATGGCAATTGGCATCAATCAAGTTATATTTATTCACGGACTATGCTGCCAATCGCCATCCGGACATACAAATATTTCAGAGATGTATTTACTCGCTTCTTTTATTAACTGTTTAGGGTCTCACTTTCTTTTTTATGAAATTTGACAAGAAGTTTGACAACAAATTACTTGTAATTTTAGTTGTCACTACAAATGGAATATAACAAGGAAAACTACTCATGAAAACGGGATCACAATGTTCTTAACAATTAGCCAAGTTGAGTGGTAACATAATCTTCTCAAGCCACCTTCATTACATGTATATTTGAGTGGCCAAAAACAAAAAAATGTATCCTTATTTGCAGGGCATCACAACAGTTTTTATGATCCTCTGCATGCCCTGGGTTAATCACATATACGACGACAAGTATTATAGTACATTCTTTTTCTTGTGATCAGTTATTTATTGAGTTAGAGGCCAGATGAGTTCCAACTAGCATCTACAGCCCCAATGATCTTCTCATGCAGCCTAATTCCTGAACAAGCAATTATGCCTCGATCAAGGCCTTCTAAGTACATACCTTTTGAGAAGTCTAGCGGATGACCACCAGCATCAGTAACCACACCACCAGCTTCTTCAATGATCACAACGCCAGCTGCATGATCCCATATCTTCTCTTTGTAACCTGCTCGGGCAAACTTCATGAATATTTCAGCGTCCCCTCGGGCTATTGTAGCATACTTCACCATGGAATACACACGTAGCGGTTGATTCCTGTAAACAAGATAGATAAAATACTTTCAACATAAAGAACTTGTGCCCAATGTCATTACCAGCTCTGTAACCTGCTAGGCTAGTAACGGATCCTAGAGAAACTTGTTCGTTGAATTTTTCTTCATTGGAAGTTACTTGTTAGATTAAATATATACATTACATCACTATAGTATGATAAGGTCGAAAAAGCCCACCACCAAAATTTTAGCACAAGTAAACATAGCCATTGTTGTAGTTTATACCCAGGAGAGAGTATGATTTCAGTGCCAAAACATCCATTTAGTGAGTATTTTTTGCTTCAAAAGAATGGTTTATTTTTTCAACAAATTCTCAAAATGCAGGAATCTTCTATCTAATCCAAAGCATTTGATATTCAGGGGGGTTGGTTGCACTTAGCTCCACATTAGTTGGTAAAAGAGAAGAGCATGGAGAAGAATATTCACCTAAGTCCAACACTGTGAGCTAGTCCTGCAGTGAAGGAGTGACTTGTGTTTGCTTTCTCAACCGGTTCACAAAAGGTAGCCAATGCCGGATCATCAATGCCCGATACATGTATTTGTCTTGCAGAGTTTGGCCAGACAAACTTCTTGTCTTTATGGAGTAATGGCTGCATCCAGGCTCCGTGACTCCCTTTCTTTGCATAGAGCACACAACCATTATCCCAAGATTCTGATGCTTCGGAAGTCAATGAAGATATAATTTTACGGCTACCGTTTTGGTAGCTTAGCCCTTCTTTATTCATCGGATAATTTGGGCATCCAAGAACTCCAAGCACAGGTTCACCGTTCTCTACCAAAGCGAGAGCAATTGCATACTGATCTCCACGTACAAACCCCAATGTACCATCAACGGGATCTAACACCCAAAATCTCCCTGATCCACCAGTCGAGTTGCATCTGCTAATGGCTTCTAGAACCTCTGAACTGTTTAAAGGATTCTTTGGGGCATTAAGTCCAAAATAAGGAGCTTCAGATAAGCATACATTAACTGTCTCCACCACAGCTGCGAGTAATTTCACTGAATCAGCATTGGACAATACTTCAACATCTTCTTCTGCAACAATGGACACATTTTGACGGCCAAAAGCTTCAGAGAGCACCCAGCTCACAATTGCTTGAACACTCCAATCTGCTCAGAATTAGTAATCGGGAGCATTAGCCGATCCAACCTATGCAATGTAGACCTATTAGGCTAGGCCTCTCCAAAAGATGTAAACAGGAAAATAGAAAACACAATGAGCTCATACAAAGACCCAGGTAGTGCTCACATGCATTTAAGTGGTGACTTTTTAGAGGACTTTCAAGGCTAAAACAGTACACTTGCTCAGATTTGAGTCCCAGATCAAGATAATAGTGAGTTTTTTACATTTTTTCCTATTGCATGTTTCTATAGCAATAAGCTAGTCCACAACCGTACGTACACTTAATGCATTCGTCAGGCTTGAACTTGATTGACAGCCTTATTCCAATACAAGTTCAAGAAGATCATTTGACAGACTAGCAAATAAAACTAGTACTACCATGCATACTACCATTAAAGTTGAAAACCATATCCTTGGTTAGTTGTTAATGAATATACAACTGATGTGCCTTTAAGTAGCATCAACCACACTGGTTAGTTGGTTGCTGCACAAGTACTCAAAGTCTCTTCAGAAGCTTCCAAAGTTTGAAACATTGACCATGAAGCTTTCTTGTTCAATTGTAGTGACAGGGATAGGTGAACTAATTGTAGAATGAAATGGTTTTCATCAGCAAATAATACTATTGACATTTCAACATATGCTAATAATACTGAATAGTATAGTCTTTCATTGCACAATGTCATGAAATTTGATCCCAACTCCTAATTAAAATACTAATAACACCATGACCAAACAAGAAGAGGCAGAATAGTATTAGTACATTCTCATTATGCACATCAGCCCAAGGCAAATTATTCTATTATCTTATTGAAATGTGCTTCAATCTTTTCCACATTCAATTAAAAAAAACACCATTAAAAACAGGACCAATAACATGAAACCAGTTGAATTTGGTAAAAGGTAAAAAAAAAAAAAGAATAGAGAGAATTACCAGCAACGGTGACAGGAGAATTGTCATCCTTGGATTGAACATGGTCATTGCCTTTAGAGACCAAGCCTCGTTGAACTCTCTGGCAGAGCAAGCAGGCCAACTGAACTGCTTTAACCGCAATCTCCAGCTCTTTCGCATCCTCCTCCTCAAAATTCAATTGGTTGGTGAAATCATGGGTGGATTGGGAAAGGGTTGTTACTGGATTACAGTTGCAACGAGAAGAAGGGAAGTTGTAGGTTAAGGGTTTTGTACGGAAAGATAAAGAAAAGATACCTGGCGTTTCATGGGGTGAGTAGTAGTTGTGAAGCTTTCTTGATGAGAATGTCGACAGGGCACGTGGATTCACTGTTTTGGTGGAGAAATTTGGGGGTGACGACAAAACTGGCATTCTGTTGTTGAAGAGAAAAAAACCAGGAGTTGCAGAGTAACAGAACTGAACAGGAGAGTGATTGCTGGAGATTTGTATATATGAGTTGCTTTATTATTATTGTTGATGATTGATAATGGAATGGGAAAGTGATTCTTCTTGATTAGGTTGTCAAGAGACATTACATTACTACAGTGTCCACTGTATAACAAACTACCTAATACAGAAAGATTACAGGACAAGATTGGTGGACTTTGTTTATACACAATATATTCTCTCTTTCTTTTTTTAACACTTTCCTCATATCCAAAAATTAAAATATATTAAGTAGAAAAGAAGATGGAAAAAAAACAATTAAACTTAATTTATACTTCGACCTCATTACTACTCACTAGCAACGAATCAATAATAATGGATGGTTGATGTAAAGTCGCCACAATACCCTCCTAGTGTTAAGATGGTATTAGGTGCAAGGTGCAACATCGGAGGAACCCTCCTAGTGTTAAGTTGAACATGAACAATTCTGCCCATAAGCCGGTAGTAGCAGGTAAAAATCAAGACAATGTAAAGAAAATCATTCGGCCTTGCACCATAGTGCGGGACATTTATGGTCCGATAATAGTGCCCAAGATTGGAATAGACTCTTTTTGTAATGGGCCAGGCATCAAGTATAACAATGAGATGGGCCTGTTGCATAAAAGAGGTTAAAGACAATCCACCAAGTAATTTGGACACATGCCACTGAGGTTGATTATGTGAAAATTACACTGAGATGCAATTGTATATAAATTCTTTAAAAAAGAGACACTATACTTTCATATACCTCCGTCTGTTTTTTGTAATTATAGGTTGGAATAGCTAAATTAATGTTATATATGTTGTATGTTTCGTACTTATAAGTCCATGGAGTAAAAATGTGTTTAATTACAGAACGAAAGCAAGATGAATGTATCGTCTTACAATGTTCCCGTTATTTACGACGGAGTAACTAGTTACACATTAGTACAATACATTTCATAAAAAAGGTGTGACATGTTTTTCTTCTTTTTTTTTTTTTTTCTTTTTTATTTTTATTCAGGTACTACGTATTCAAATTAATATTTCCACACCATAATACTAATTTAGAGGCAAAAGTAAGTCCATAAATTATCAAATCAGTTACTATGTACCTACATAAAAAAAAAAACACGTTAAAATTATAAGATAGTACTAAAAAGTGAAACAATGTTCTTGAATAAAAACTGGGACTGGAAAGAGAATATATTATTATGCTTGCTTCAACTCATAGTACATGGAAAGCATTTATACGAGTTGGAGTCTTGGAGATTATCTCTAAAACTTACCACCAAAGTATTTGTTAGAATTTCATCTAACTTATGAGACTATCCAAGAGAGAATCTCTTTCTCACATTCATAATTACCTATATCACATTCATAATTACCTATAACAGTCCCCTTAAATAAATATGAGTTTTTGAAGGTTGCACGTACGTTAGGAGAGGGTTAACTCATTAAAAACATTGCTAAGAAAACTCAATGGGATAAAAACTTTGCCATTGGAAAAAAAGTACAGCGCGTATCCGACTCCCTGAATTGAAACATCACTTCGGTCTTTGAATCGTCAATGCAATCTTCTGAATCAACTTCTTAAATCATGATGTCGACGAGGATTTGTTATACTTGGTCGGCGGAACTTTATCTCGTAGGTACGTAATGACAGAAGAGAACTTCTATAACATATGATTTGATCTAATGTGGATAAACTTTTCAAACAGAAGATTCAGATTTCTTATAATTCTAATCTTGATATCGCTTCAATAAATTATTGATAATGTCAAGACATGTGCAGTCCACCCTAGTACGCTCTAAGACAATCTTGGATATAATATTATGAAGTTCGAGATGCTCGTACCTCTGGATTATACATACCTCCAGACCTATGAGAGCTTATTGACAAGCTACCTTGGGACCTTTTGACAATATGACTCAAGATAGAACAAGCTCAGCATCAAAGAATACAACATAAGATTAAGAGGGATATAAAAGATACACTCCGACAGTGTCACCGCAAAGATAAGAAAGGAACACTCTGATAGCGTTAATAGTGTTAACCCAAAGTACAATTAAGAAGATACATAAAGATTAAGAAGATTGGATTTGGCCCATTTGGGCCAAGCCCACTAATGTCACCTTCAGATGCACTATATATATCCAGTTGTTTAACTTAAAAAAGGACACTTGGGATCACTTATTGGATATACTTATGAGATAATTGTTCTATATGAATAGCACATATCCGAAAAAGGCAACAACAACATTCCATCAATCAACTACTCTGCCAATCATCACAATCACAGCTCTCAGGTATTTTCTAATTACTTTCACACATTGCACCTCGAATCATATATAGGGTTGCATTATAAACCACCCTCGGGTAAAGTCTCAGAATTTTGATTTGACCATACGACAAATCGGTCATAGTGCACTTAGTGTGTTTCATAAGATATTTGTTTTAACATGGAAGATCAAGTCTCAAGGAATCCGAATGTCATGAGGAATCCAAGCAGGGAATTAGAAGATTGAAGTTCCAGTTTAGGGAAATCACACCCCATCAATCATGTCTCTTGGACAATTTAAAAGATTGATATTGCAATGCAATGAGTTCTATACTCATTAAAATACAAATGAGGTCTATAACCTTATAACCTTATGTTTACCGATTGTATCATTATCATCATGTAAATTGAGAGATAGTTACATAATTACATGTGCGCTTATAATGTTACATTTTTTTTGAAAAACGGGAAAGATACACTACTCCTATACCAATAACATTGCACCTCTCCTTTCCTACTCAGCTTCATTTCACCGCAGCAACTTATAATGTTAGATCGTTACAAACTTTTGTTAAAAAAAAATCTTATGGAATAAAAATGTAAGTCGGACGGAATCAAATAAATTACAATCCTCCTGTTAAAATTCCGACAACAATAGATTTGCTTAAGAAACATGAATCTAGGTCTAATTCAGTGTACTAACTTGTTTATTGCTTTGAAGATCTTTCAATCTAACATCTGGGAATCTTTAATCACTAATTAAATCTGTACCCTGTCATGATAAGGACGATTAAAGCCACCTTGGCCATATCAATTATGTCTAGTTGTCTATAGTATTAGTGGGCATCAACTTAATACGCCACGTGATCTTTATGTCACTACTCATTAAAGTATATAAAACCACTAATCAAGTGTGAAACTCAAGTATAACACACTTGGTCCTTCTTGGTTGTTACATGTGAAAAAGAAGTATTGCGTTCCCATTGTTGTCACAAGGTCAATTTGGGAATCAAGCCCTATATAAGGAGTGGCAAATACAAGGAATTAGTATTATCCTCAGCTAGCACTAAAAGAAGTTAAAACACTCCCAACATATCCCAACCAAACTTTACCTCAAAACTACCTGTAAAAATCAAAGCTAGTAGAAATGGAAGGACGGATGATGAACTTGAGCCGTGGGGGTTCCTTCAGGAGGACCGAGAGCGGTCGTCCGTTCCCAAAGAGAGGGCAAGTGAAGGCCGCGATTGTATCTGGATTGGCACATTCCTTGTCTTCTATTTTCTCTCGTTCACAATCTTAAGTCACACCGGTACATGTATATGTACCAGTGTTACTAAAGTTAGAACTTATGAAGATGTGCGGTGTCATCTTGGGAGCGCAGATGGTTTAGGCCTGGGCTAATACTCGAGTGCTTCACGTCCGGCCGGGCTGGGACAGATTGTTATTAAGAAGACTTAATTGAAAGAGATGAACGAGCTCCCTCGTGTGGAATGTTTGCTAACGTATAGTCTTTGATATATAGATATGTATTGCTTATCATGGCTCATGTAGTCATGTACCTATCAAATTCCCAAGTCAATTCAATGTCTTGTGTGCTTTGAGTTTGAGCAATTTTCCTCGGCTTTGAATTTAACAGTTTTGGGTTTTATCATTTTTGCTTCATTGTCCTAGTACTGTTGTAGATCACTCTACATGACATAGAGTTAATTTCAACATTTTCAGGATTTACGCAATAATAATTAAAAAACCTTTAGTCCTCACGCTTTTGCTAATCAAAATTTCACCAAAAGATAGAAGGAAACGGGGATGGAAATGCTTTCTTTCGTGTACAAATGCTTTTATGATGGTATTAGACGGAGATCATTATATTAGTTTCTTCAAATATGGAATTTGAGATGGTATCTTTAACTAATTACCTTCAATTAGGATTTCATGTTTCTCAGAAGGAATCAAAGGGCCATCGTGAAGCGTAGTACAGTACCTCCACCTCTTAAAACTTTAAAATGAAAATGTTGGGATTTAGATTTATGCTTTAGATGTTCAACATTCCAACACATTATGTGCGGTCAAGTTAGTAAGAGACTAAGTTGTCCAAGACATCTAGAAGATGTTGGAAGATGCTTTGAGATAGGATTCCTACCTTCTCTCTTAGATATTTATTTTTATATGTTATTTACTTGTTGGTTAAGATTAAGGTAGTTTTTTTTCTTCCTTTTCTTATCTTCTCTAATATTTATCATTGTAATATTATAAATAGTTTAGCCAATCATTTGTAATAATTCCGTTGATGACATAAACATTTGTTGACGTCGTATTCCCCCTCCATAGAAGGCGTTCTTGTTCGGTCAAGGTGATCAATGACCGATTCTATCTCAACTCAGTCTATTTCACTGTAGCATCGAAAAACCTAAACTACACGATATGATCGATCTAGTGTAACCTGGATAATTTTTCAACAACAGTGTCAACAATTCACATAGACATAATGTCCGTTAATGTTTTAGGTAATATTTTTTATTTTTCAATATTTGATCCCCAAAAATTTTTAAATAGTTAATTCTATGGAAGTGTTTGCAAATGGTTAGAAAAGAAATTTTGTGATTTTAAAGTAGTAAAAATATTTTTTCAGTATTTTATTTTACAACTTTTGCTGCAACTTCTCATGAAAAAAACAGGTAACCGCCAGAAGTTGAGAATCATGTAAATTGATGCTTCTACCTGCTTTCAATAATTCTTAATTATTTTTAAATTAAAATAAGTGTTTTAATTGAATTTCCCAAACACTATAGTTTCTACTTTTATGATTTAAATATATTTTAGACTAAAATATCAAATACTCATCACTTTGATAAAAAATAATTTTTTTTAACTTTTGACAAAAGGAGGCTGAAATTACCTCCTAGAATCGTTTCACTATATATTTATATAGTAGTATGTGGTTTATCTTTCAACTTCAATTTCTAGTCCACCCCTTTTTGCTAATCATAAATTAGTCAAAGTCAAACCCATATAAGTCAATATCCTAAGTCCTAACAAGCTCAACATGCACCGACTGTTTGGCTCTCTTTTCATTTTGGGGAGTTATGTTTCTAAAACCGTAAATTAGCTTTGCCTCTCTTTTGAGCTACCCCTCAACACTATTCACGTTTTTTGGTTTTTAGCATTTTCCTTTTTGTTTTTTTATCTCACTATATTATTTCTCTCTCTATAACTCATTATCTCTCTTTCTCCTTCTATAACTCTTTTTTACACATCATCATTTTACTTTTCTTTACTTACTAAACTCTCCAAAATAATACCAAACACTAATTTTTTCTCCCTCTCAAATTTTTTCCTATTCACCTCACTAACCACTCATCTTAAAAAAATAATCCCAAAAGAGAGCCAAACCTGCTGCAATGTTTCGAACGCCCAGCCACAAGTCAAATTAAGTCGTGGGTCTTCGGTCTTCTCCCACACTCTTTTGGTAAGGCCTGGACCTGGAGGCTATAGACAACTCTTTCTTAGTACAAGTACTAGGAGTCAAAGTGTTGGAAATATGAATTTAATTTTGCGCCTTGTTGGATGATTATCTGGTATTCTTTAGTTTAAATCCGAAAATTCTCCATGAAAGAGGAGGAACGACCGTCGTCGACCGATAGAGGTGAACCATGGACTCCCGTAGTTTATTGGTTTTGGTGATTTGGTTGTTTGTATATTGTTTTGAATGTTTGTTTTAATTTTGAACATTTTTATAACTATTTCGATCATCTTTTATGCTCTCTCATCAATAAAATTTGACTGTTTAAAAATAAATAAATTGTACTAATAAAAAAAGTTTGATTAAGTTGCGTACGTAAATATATAATTTCAAGACAGGATCGGACGGATTTAAGCAGAGATTTAAGGTGCATTATTGAATGTAAAAATATCTTATTATGTGATAACTTTTTTTATGTACCAACTACCAATAAACTAGTACTAACCTTAACCTGCCATCAACTCCGATAGCAAAAGATTTGTTTAAGATGCATGAATGAATGAAGCAGCCCTGAGCTGAGTTCAATGTATACTTGGATAATTGCTTTGAAGATCTTGCATATCCAAACACTTAAATAAGAATCTTTACTTTTAACTTTAACCCCCACGATGATAATATTAATGACAATTAAAGCTAGCCAAGCCACCTGGGCCATATCAATAAATAATAGTAATGATTAATGACCACTTCGATCACGACCAGTACTAGTGGCATCACCTGAATAAGCCACATACATGATCATGTTTATGTTGGTTGTTACATGTGAAACGTTTTGAACTTTTGGTTGTTACATGTGAAAAACTATTGTGTACACATTATTGCAACAAAGGGCAATTTTGGAAATAACACCACTATATAAAGAGTACTAGTAAGTTACTCATTATTCATTCTCATTGTACTAGTAAGTTAAGCACTAAAGAAACACTCCCAACCCAACCAAACTTGAGTAGCTAAACACGACTTGAAAAGATCAATTATAGTTTGTGAAGATGGAAGGACAGAAGATGAACTTGAGCCGCGAGGGTTCCTTGAGGAACGGTCGCCCCATCCCGTAGAGAGGGCAGGTCAAGGTCGCAATTTTATCCGGATTGGCAAACTCTTTATCTTCTATCTTCTCTCCGTCACCTCGTTCACAATCCAGATTGCACTGAGATGATCATTAGACAAGAGTTTTGACGAAAGAAAGTTCGAACTTATGAAAATGGGTGGAATCATATATATGCTATAGCTACCGGGAAGAGTGTTATCATACAGAAAACTCAAGCGTATCGGAGTCTGAAATCTCTCCAATTTAGGTGTGGTTCCTTTCAGTGTCACAGAAATTAGTGACACAATGAAAATAATGACATGTAATTATCCACGAGATGCACCCATTTGTAGTCTGTAGAGTTAAATTAACCATGTGGAGTATATTTGCCTGCCTTTTTAATGTTGCTTATATTGACCTGTAATACATGAAATTTTCCAAGTTATTTTACCACAAGGTATTGCCTAATTTTAATTTTAAAATGTTATAGACGTACCCGAGGCTCACTATTCGATCAAGTTCCGTTCCCTTGATTAGTCATGAGTCATGACTCATGAACTGTTTTTTATAGAGTTCCATTCCCTGCAAATTAAACATCACTTGTTTTTTCCATCACAGTTTATCTTCACAAGTTCATAGTCAATACTAGCAAGATTATTCAAGAGCAACAAGAATTAATTTCAAGTTACAATAGATGGATTCTTGAAAAATAAAATAAAGGTACACTTTTGACTCTTGCACTCTTGTGTTTGGTACAAGTACGTAATAGCATTTATTTATTTATTTTGAGATGGAGTACGTAGCATTATTTACATATTTAAATTCTCTTAAATTGTTGGCTTAAAGTTATTATGATTTGGTTCTGACCATAAATAGGGGGGGCTCTGGATTTTGGAGGCCCTGTTCCATCCCGTAAAATTGGCCCCATCGATTCAAGGACCTGAGTTTTAACAAGGTACTTTAACCAAAACATCACACCACTGGGACATTATTACTCAATGAACTTTGGGCATAAATACAAGTATATATCCATTATATAAAATAAATTGAGGCCCCAAATTTCACGAGGCCCTGTGCGGTCGGGCTGACGGCACATGGCCTGAGCCGCCCCTGACCATAAACTAGAGGTACACCATTGTTATATGGAGAGCATTATCAACATATTTAAACTCTCTCAAGTAATTATTAATTGTTACTTGTTATAATCACCCTTTTTTTTTAACGTGTAACTTGTGGCACCTTGTTAGAACCAACGATACACACCCCTTGTTCTTCATATAGTACCGTTGAAGCATCTTTGTAACAGCCTGACCCCCTAACTATTTGGGTTCAACGTGGATTGCTCTTTAAGTAATATGTTGATCTAACATACCAATACAACATTATATTCCTTGCAATCCTGAAATCGTACCACATCAGACATTAACTTTGAAACTTTTATGTAAGCTACCTCAAAAAAGTGACCCAATTACACTAAGGTTGTTCATTTTGATAACGATATATCAAACCGTACTAAAAATCAAACCATTTTGTATTGGTTCGGTTTTGGGTATTTTGTTAGTCACTACGCACTCGGCCATCCCGCATTTATAATTAAGGACCGGTCGAGTACGCACGGCAGTGGTACTATATTAATTGCGACATGTGGGAATGAGATCTTAATTTTGGTTAGACTTGATGATAATGCGCTTGTACTAGCATCATATCTTAATCTGATAATCTCGAATATACCTTCTACTATATAGCAAGCATTTTTCAATTATTCAAAGAACAATATAGTGTTTCTTTGGGGCAGATAACTTTATATACCAACTACCAATAAACTAGTAGTCATCAACTCCCACAGCAAAAGATTTGTTTAAGATGCATGAATGGATGAAGCAGCCCTGAGCTGAGTTCAATGTAGACTGGTATAATTGCTTTGAAGATCTTGCAAATCCAACACTTGCAAATCCAACACTTTAGAAAAGAATCTTTACTTTTAACCTTAACCCCACGATGATAATGACAATTAAAGCAACCCACCCACCTAGGCCATATCAATAAACAATACTCCCTCCGTTCTCTCGAAGTGTCTTGTTTTGATTTTTTTCGGTCAATAACTTTCAACTTTGACTCTCAATTACTTTTAAACGATAATGATAAAATATTTAACAAAATTATATTATGAAAATTTGGGTTCTCTATTTTCATAATATAATTTCGTTAAATACGTTATCATTATAATTTAAAAGTAATCGAGAGTCACTCTTGAAAAGTGTTGACTGAAAAAAGTGAAAACAAGACATTTCTGAGAGAACGGAGTGAATAATTAACACTTAGATCACTACCAGTCCAGTACAGTAATAGTGGCACCACCTGAATAAGCCACATGATGTTTATGTTGGTAACTTTTTAACCATCCACTTGACATGTGAAACGTTTTGAACTTTCGGTTTGTTTACATGTGAAAAACTATAGTGTACACATTATTGTCACAAAGGGGCAATAATTTATTGGGGACTAACACCCTATATAAAGAGTAGCAACACAAAGATATTATTCACTCTCGTTGAAGTAAGTTAAACACTAAATAAACACTCCCAACCAAACTTGAATAGCTAAAGACGACTTGAAAAGATCAAAGTTTGTGAAGATGGAAGGAAGGATGATGAACTTAAGCCGAGAGGGTTCCTTGAGGAATGGTCGTCGCCCCATCCCAAAGAGAGGGCAAGTTAAGGTCGCGATTGTATCCGGATTGGCACACTCTTTGTCATCTATCTTCTCTCCTTCGTCATCTCGTTCACAATCTAGATTGCACTGAGATGGTGCGACAAGAGTTTTGACGAAAGTTCAAACTTTTAAAATGGGCGTAAGCATGTTAGCTACCGGGAAGAGTGAACTCACATGTGCCCGAGTCGAAAATCTCTCCAATTCAGGTGTTCCTTTTCGGGATCATTGAAATCAGTAACACTTGAGATGTGTTCGGTAAAATGAAATCAAATGCAATCATCGGCGAGATGGACTCACTCGTAAAGTAAAATTAACGATGTGACTAGTGTTTGCTCACCTTTTAATGTTGCTTATTGGCATGTAGTAGTACATTACATTCTAAGTTATTTTATTTTAATTTTTAACTGTTCTAAACGTCCCCAAACAACTATTCGTCGAGTTTAATTTGATGTGATTACTTATAAATTGTTCTTCATATAATATACGACCCACAAATTAACCATCACTTATTTTTTTCATCACACTTTTTATTCACTTGTGCGGATATTAATACACTTTGCAATAACACAAACCGAGATTATTCAAGAGCATCAAGGTGGAACTTTAAACTTACTATAAATGGATTTTCTAAAGATAATGATACACTGTTGGTAACTTGGTATAAGTAGCATTATCAACATATTTAAACTCGCTTAAGTTGATGACAATTGACAAGTTATTATGAATTGGTTGTCGAAAAAAAGAAGTTACACTGTCATTATAAGTAACATTATCAGCATATTTAAACTCTCCTAAGTTGTTGGTTGCTACAGTCACCCATTCTTTAATGTACGACGTTCTTGTTGCACCTTGCTAGAACCAACAACACGCACCCCTTGTTGGTTTTGGAATAGTCTAGTTCAGATACCTTTTTAAATGTTCGACCCACTAACTATTTGAATCAATGTGGTTAGTCATGCACTGCTCTGTAGGTGATATGCTTACCCAACATACCAATACAATGTCGTTTTCATTTTAATTTACTCTCATATGTACGCATGTCGAAAAATTTCAAGTAGTTCACCTGCAATATAAAATTGTTCTAAAGCAAACATTAACTATAAAGTTTTTATGTATGAATTCTCAAAAGAAAATTATAATCAAAATTTCGGAGGGGGGGGAGGGGGGTGGGCAGTCGACCATGCCCGCCTTTGAATTCAAATTGGGTTCTGGATTATGTTGAAAATTTTATCACGCACATATTTAAGTTATGTATTTGAATTTTGCATCGAATTGAGTTTTGAATTTGGGTAATTTTTACGATGTATACCTTATACACTGTTTGACATTAGGACACTTCATTTTGGTAATGGTATACCAAACCGTAAAATCAAACCCTAAAAGATCAGTTTTCGGTATTTAGATATTTTTTAACGGAGCTACTTCACATGGTCAATCGGCCCACGGGTATGTTGTGGCCTTTTGGGAAACAGAGGGTACGTAACGTACCTAACAAGGGTATATATGGTGAATATTTCCTTTAGTTAGGACTTAATTCGGAGTAGGACCGATCGAGTACGGACGGTAGTGGTACTCTCTATTAATTCTATTTTTGTTTTTTTTGAGAAACGTACTCTCTATTAATTCCGACAAGTGTGAATGAGATCTTAATTTTGGTTAGACTTAACAATGTGCTTGTACTGGCATCAGAGATCTTATTATCGAATATACCTTCTATATACTGTAGGCTGTAGCATGCTTTATTCAATTATTCGAAGAAGAAAAATAAATCTAATGCGATAAAGATGACCACCACTTGCTCATAAACTATACTAGTGTCGACAATAATTATGATGAGATGCGACACATAAGATGCATGAACCTAGGCCTTTAGTTCGATATTCTGAATTAATTACTCCCTACTTGCTTTTGATAATGATGGGTTAAATTTAAATCAAACAAATTGGACAAGTGATGACGGTAAAATGGTACTATCAGATCTAGAGGGAAGCTATCTTTTCAAACACGGATCCGAAGGTCGAGCCGGACACCTCTATGAATTAAGAGGTTCAACCCGGAGTCAACCTTAATTTTATCATAATATATATACATAATATTCTAAAAATATTAAAAATACACATATGAGATTTTGTAAAAAATACTATAGATAGGATATATTTACACATCTCAAAATTTACTAATGCACCACCATTGCATAATAAATAATCCAAAACAATTTTTTTAACCACTAATTCAAAAGTTCATTCATAATTAATTATGTCTAAAGTCAATTATATAAAGTGACATAATATAGAAAATTACAAATCAATTCAAAAATTCAAAAAGAACTTTAGGGACGAAGAAAGTATCTAATCTTTCATCTTAACGTGAATCACTTGGAGTGGGGTCCTCGGAGGAGTGAATGTCTAAAAGCATTTTTTTCGCCCTGCAGACAGGTTAACCCGGGATTTTCCAATTTTTTTACTGGTTCAACCGGTCCAAATTCCCAAGATGTTTTGGATTTTCCACCCGGTTGTCCTGTTGCTACCGGTTCAACCATCGGCCGCCGGCCCGTCCACAACTTTCAATACGCAAAAGGGAAGCCCCAACTTAGGAAATGGAGCAGGCGTCAGAATAATTACCCAGGCTCAGGCACTCAATTTCGACCCTCATTGGCATGTAAGAGTTAAGTCATCAATACCCATTCAGAGGATGAACAGTGTAATCATAACTACAAGTACAACCGAGGGGTAATTATGGCCATCATCCTAACAATGGAAGTTATAAGGTGGTCTGGTTAGGGTGTTGGAGTAGCAAAAAAGTTCGGATGTTCGAACCCGGACGGAGACATAAGGTTGATATCGATGTATTTGGAGTTATAAGATGGTATCATGGTGTGTAGTGTAGGATAGTTATATTTGATGTTAAAAAAAAGACCACCATCCTAACAATACTACCATTAGTAGAGTGACCATTAGGCTTAGCCAAGCCAAAATTATGAAAACTGTTTATTATTACAGAAGACAAACATTTAAACGCCAATGGAACTCATTCCTATAGATATCGGACATGGTCAAATTAAACCTCAAGTTAACACTTATGATACACTTAATATCTTCAAATTTTAACTACTTGTACTCTTGACCTACTCAAAACACATTGAAGTTATCTACTACTAATACCCTAACTAGCTCTGTCCAATTTGCAGGATACCAGTATGCTACTTAATATAACTAACCTACTCATATTAATCCTAAGTATGAACTTGAATTCACTAATTCTTACCTTATCATCAATATGGACAGAAAATTAAATAGCCACCTTGGTCTTAAGAATCATGGTCATGGCCACTTAATTTCAGCAGTCATGGTAATTAATGGCATCCACTTGAGATTAACTAATAGTATATCTTCTCACGTGTTCTTTGTGTTAGTCAAAGCAAGGATGTACTATGATGGAGTATCATATTATGTGTACACGAATATGAGAAAGATAGGATAGATTAATGATTAATCCTCTTTTAGGATGGAGCTCGTCTGTTTCCAGAACCTGCGTACAAGGGGCATTTTGGGATTATTATGTAAAATACTCCCTATATAAACCAACAACATAATTAACCAGCTACTGACTTATACCAAAAATACACAGGTCGATCGATAGTAGCGAACTAATAAGCACCAAAGAAAAAGCTCACACATAAACTTCATCAGTGGCTTAAAGCGATCATAAGACTTGAAAATGGAAGAAAGCAGGCAAGAGGTCATGACGAGGTTCAAGCGTGGCAATCATCGACGTTCGATCCCGAAAAGAGGGCAAGTGAAGATCGCTATTGTATCTGGATTAGCTCACTCCCTGTCTTCTATTTTCTCTTATGGATCTCGTTCCTAGACGTGACGTGAGCCTGCTAACTCATAAATTTCTATTACAAGTATCTAGGTCTCTCTATCATTTGATCAACTGGACCAGCGAGCTAGTTAGTGGTCCTTCCTAAGCACTTGTCATTGAGTTCATGTAAATTACTAAATTCTTGTAGTAGTATGATCATTTGATTAGTAAGTTAGGCTATTTGCCTATTTGTACATTATCAGAGTTGAGATTTGACTATTGCAGTACGTACTGCCTTTTTCTTTCATTCTCTTGATCGATACATCGGCTACGTTTGTTTGTTCTAGTCTAATTTTCTGCTCCATTGACTTGAAGACCTAAAGCTATTGATCTTTGATTGAACTTCACCTGAAATTTTGAAATAGCCTTGGAGAGTATTTCAGTCCCTAGTATATATTTTGACATCATCACCTTCCAACTTTGGGTAACTCATCTATTCGTACATAAAAATTAAGTATGAGTTAGTAGCATCCACACCCATGACCAACCCAGATTTGGAGCTGCAACAGAGCTCCATCGGAGCTCTGTGTTAGAGCTCCGATGGAGCAGTAACTGAGTAACAGATTGGAGCTCTGCTCATTTCGGTGACCGGGATCCGGTACCTCTAGGCAAGAATAAAACATGGAGAAGAAGGGAAAAAAACAAAAGAAAAAAAAATGATTAAATTGCAAATAAGTAGTAAATGCGTGTTTGGCTAGAGAATAATCAACAGTAGCAAATAAGTTGATCAACTTAAACAACTTATTTAGGGGCTGGGTGTAATAATTATTTTCATAAGAGGTAAACATTTGTGAAGATGTCAAGATGCTCCTAAGTCCTAAGTGAGGGTGTGGATGTAATTTTTCCTAAATAATAAGCTCCAGGTTGCGATAATGCTAAGTGCGAACGGTGCACATTCCACCTCCCTCATCTCAAGTCCTAAGAATTGACTTCCCAAAAATACCCTCAACATCACACCGCATTCAGCGTTAACACGCAAATCAGTCAGGATCACGAACGTAAATACACACTTGTCTCATCCACCATCCCGAATATAAAACGACAGAGTCCAATTCCCAGAAAACAAGAACAATAAAATCTCACGAAAAAGAATAAAAAGAAATCTCCTCTACGGATTGAGAAGAAGAGGAGGAGAGAGAGAGAAACAATGGGGTTGGAGGGAAAAGAGAGAGGAGGAGACGATAAAGAAGGAGTAATGGCGACGGATTTCTTCTGGTCGTACACGGATGAGCCTCATGCTTCTCGCAGAAAGGAGATCCTCTCTCACCACCCTCAGATTAGACAGCTTTTTGGCCCTGACCCCTTTGCTTTCCTCAAGGTACAATACATATTTACATTCCGATTTTGTGGGTTTTTTCTTTTTTGATTATAGATCTTGAATTTTTTAGATTTCGGAAATTTATTGTCCTGCGAACCTGCTTGTATCTGATTTTGGTAGATTTGTGTTAATTTAGCTCAAAGATGTTGGCATTTTGTTTCTAGATTGAAAATTTTCAAAATTTGAAAAGCTTTTATTTTTAGTTAGTAACCAATTGTATGTGTCTGCTAATTGATTATGTTTCAGATTGAATTGTATTGATTGATTGATAGTACTGTGTTTGTTTTGAATTTAATTTTAGTCACATTGTGGTCTGCAATTTGAATCTCAGTAATGGGATTCCTGTTTACTGGTCAATTTTAATTTGTTCCTCAAGTAATGGCTATTTCTAAAAATGTATTTACAAATTTATTATGGACAGTATAGCTGGACTCTGCTGGTGAATTGGCCTATTGCTGATTTGCACTAGTAGTATTTTATTTATGACAGTGCTGCCCTTGATGGGTAATATCTGGTTTGCCTTGTTTGCTAGTTAAATACACCTCATATGATGTGGTCCATTTTCTCTACTGGACTTGTTGAAATCAAAGAAATTGGACTCCTTCTACTTGTGTGATTAATGACCAAAACTTGTTAGTCTTGTGCCTAATGCCTTTATGAGAGTAATGGTTATCATATGGCCAAAATTCAGGTTGATCATTAGTGCAACAACATTTAAATTTTCTCTCCTAATGAACACAGAACACTAGTGTCTAGTTTCGTTTGGTACATTAACAATAATACTTCAATTACTCATTTAGTTGTCTGCCGTTATATGATTCGCGCTTTTTGCTATGTGTAAACGTTCCTGCACATAAAGAAACTTAAGTTCATGGTTGCTACATGTTATTCTGCAGATAACTATGGTCGTATCGCTTCAGCTATGGACTGCAACCTTTCTTCACAATTCATCTTGGCTGAAAATATTGACAGTAGCTTATTTTTTCGGCTCTTTTCTCAATCACAACCTCTTCTTGGCTATCCATGAGCTTAGTCACAACTTAGCCTTCTCAACTCCTGTCTACAACAGATGGCTAGGAATTTTTGCTAACCTCCCCATTGGTGTACCTATGTCAGTCACTTTCCAAAAGTACCATCTCGAGCACCATCGGTTTCAAGGAGTGGATGGCATTGATATGGATATACCTAGCCACACCGAAGCAAATCTTGTGACAAACATGGTCTCAAAATCAATATGGGTTGTTTTGCAATTATTTTTCTACGCTCTTCGGCCGCTCTTTCTCAAACCAAAACCACCTGGCTTGTGGGAGTTCATTAATTTAACTATCCAAGTTGCTCTAGATGCTGCAATGGTTTATTTCTGGGGTTGGAAGTCCTTTGGCTATCTAATCCTGTCGACATTCGTTGGAGGAGGAATGCATCCAATGGCAGGCCACTTTATCTCCGAACACTATGTGTTTAAATCGGACCAGGAGACGTATTCTTACTACGGTCCTCTGAACCTGATGACATGGCATGTAGGTTACCATAACGAGCACCATGATTTTCCAAGAATACCTGGGAGCAAGCTACACAAGGTGAAGGAGATTGCACCAGAGTATTATGAGAGCTTGGACTCGTATAGGTCTTGGAGCCAGGTCATTTACTCATACATAACCGACAGGACAGTTGGTCCTTTCAGCCGAATGAAGAGAGAATTATCAACAAAGTCGCAATAGGTAGGGATGGTTTTCCATCTTTTGGTTTACATATCTATTGAGATTCATTATGTCTTCAGGTCTCAAATTCGTACCGTTTCGATTGTAGATTAGCATGTGATGCGATTTAGCCATCTGTAGCAGTTAGCTGCGTTTTGTTGGAAACAGATAACTGATTTTTGGATCACATGCTCTGTTTTGTATTTTTCCTTTTTTCATTCGTGGTAATGACAATAGCTCTTTCTGTAAATGGATTACTTATGAGGAATTCCTGTCTTTATGATTAACGGTATGGTTACAAATTCTGTTTGGTTTTATTTGGCGAGGAAGGAATACTAACGCCTTCTCCATCAATTCATACTCACTTTGAGCCTTAACTCTGCCACATCAGCATTCTACTCAATTTCAACCCCAGCATTCTACTCAATTTCAACCCCAGCACTCCAATAGTTAGTTACTTGTCTTTAACTGAAATGAAGAGGCGAACAGCAACATTTGCAACATTTAAAGCCTTATGGGAAGGTGAGATGGGAAAGCCTTATGGGAAGGTGAGATGGGAAGCAACATTTTATGCTCGCATGAAATGAAGAGGCGAGCAGCAACCTGTTGCTCCCCATCGTGCTCTCCAACAAAGCCTTATGGGACTTAAGTCCCAATTTAAGGCTTTTTTGGACTTGGTCTAAGCCGATCTCCGGCCACCCATGCATTTAAAAGGAAAAGAAACAATAATATGTATCATTTACTTTATCAGATCAGAACTAAGCATCACCAGGCACCATATGGAGCCAAGAAAATCAACACTATCGTCTTCAACTGGATTCACTCCAAAACTGACATATGGAATTATGGACACATAATTAACAAGGCATACTGGGAAAGCACTCGCACAGGTTGCGAACCACGTATTCCTCAGTTGCTGGTGCAACAACAGACTTCAGTCTCTCCGGGATGTGATGATCTTCGAGCATGTGAGACATATAAACATGTTTGATTTTGAGCAATGCATCTTCTGCCAGTAAAATCCCTGTCATTTTAGGCAAATTGCAAAGGGACAGAATCTTCAGCTCTGGAAAGCACCCGGAGTTCAGAAACATGGTTGCCATCTGGAACGTTCAGCTTATTCAAGTCAAGACGTCTCACGTTTGGAAGCTTGCCCAATGTAGGAATCGGGTCTTCCACAAGCTTTGACTCTGATAACCGCAACACTGTAATTGACTCCGGCCACTTGTCTGCAGGCGGCAGCACTTCGATTCCACCTTCTAACCATAGTTTACGGAGGATCGAGCAACGAGACAGGAAACTGAGGGGTGGGAAACGGGATCCTCCACTTGTACAACTTAGAACTAAGGTATGCAATCTCTTAAGCTTGCTAATTGGTACAACGGGATCCTCCACTTCGATTCCACCTTCTAACCATAGTCAGCTCAGTAGAGTTGTAGAGGTTTCTAGCAAGGGTGGTCTTGCCCAAGCCACCCATGCCATGAATGGAGACCACACACCAATGAGGATTCTCCGATAGAAGTATGTCAAGGTGTATGTGCTTAACATCTTCCAAGCCCACAAAGAGTTGCCCTGCATCACTGAAGGAAGTAGTCCTTCTGATATCTTTCACAGCCAATTTAGTAGTAGTACTGCTCTCAAAAAGATTAATGTTGATGATGCCGTAAGTTTCTCTTCGTTTTCTTATCTGCTCAACCCTGCCCTTGAGATACCCAATCTCCTCGCCAATATCAAGCGTCTGACGTGCACAAGCATAAAATCGAACAGATCCTAGGCAGCTACTTTCATAGTATCCAATGGTTGACGCGTTCATCTGCTTCCTGTTTCCTTTCAGCATCTTTCAGGAAAGACTTCATGTATCGCAGCTCGGCCCGCATCCACTCAGCATCAGATCGCAACTTGCTTATGGCATGCACACTTTTCCTGTGACATAAGCACCTATTTTTGCAGCAATGAACTGGCCTAGCTTAGTAACCGCAATCGAGAACCTCTGCGGCCATTTTTTCTTTTTCTTCGATCCTTTGCTTTTGTTTTATGTGTATGAGTTTAATATGTATTGCAGCGGAGAATGCAATATATGGTGGAGTGCAGCGGTAAAAGCAATGTATCTATTCTGTTTTCAGGCAGCGGAGAATGCAATATATGTGCATATTGTTGCAGCGGAAAATGCAATAGATACTATTATATCTGTTTTATCATACTAGCAGAGCTAGCCAAATACACTTGGTATGATTTATATGGGAAGCTAGATGCTGACATTTAAGGAAGAAGAAGTTGGGACTGGTATATTATGGGAAGAAGCATGACTGTTCTACATCACAACATTAGTACATGCTATCTTGAACAAAGAGGCAAAATCAGTTTCAAATGCTATTATCATTTGCAGAACTAAATGAAAATTGCCCAACGACACTTCACCAAAATCAAGTGGTCATAAAATTAAACTATCCGCCATATACATTATACAAATCTCTTATATATCATCCTTATCCTATCCGCAATCCACAACCCTTTTTTTTTTTTTTTTTTCATTTGGGTTGCAAAAATGTGGGCTGTGACTCCAACCCACATTTGACTTCTCAACCATGACACATTTTATCATTTATTAAATCTTATTAATCTTTACTAATTATTAATTATTATGTTTAATAAAATTAATATAATTGTTAATGACAAATCCTTGAAGTACGGATTTGGACGTTCCAAAGGGCGCTCTAAATTTAGGGTCGAGGCGACCAAGTGCTCGATATGAACCGTCTCTTAGCATTTTGGTCCTCCCAAAATGATCCACTAAGAAAATAGAGCAAGCCCAGGAGGAACAAAGCCTTGCATATTGGCCCAAACCCATCAAATGCTAAAAGTCCTTTTACACACATGTGGCTTCATCCTAGCCGGACACTTGGCACGATCTTGGAGAAGACTACTTGAGTATGAGAGCTATAAAGAGCCCCCTAACTCCATCATTTGAAGGTAATGAATCTACAATCAATATATACTCAATAATCCACTCTCTACCTTATTTACTAGAGAGACTAGCAATCCTCTACCCGTAAAGTCGTTCCACCGGTTTGATCTAAGACAAACCAGGTAGTCGTTACTAACCCCCTCCCCTCTCCAAGTTGTATTTTAGGTCAAAGAACTTTTAGGTCTCAGAAGCTAGTCTCAGACTAGCAATCCTCTATCACGTAAAGTCGTTCCACCGGTTTGATCTAAGACAAACCAGGTAGTCGTTACTAACCCCCCCCTCAAGTTGTATTTCAGGTCCAAGAACGGATTAGAACGAGTTAGAAAGAACTGATATTTTATCCATCAACATTAATATTACTATACTTGATTTATTTATTATTATTATAATATAAATTAATTATTCTTAAATATATGATCCATCGTAAATTTAACACTTCGTCTTTTTAAAGATCCGTTTAACTTGAAATTAATTTCGAATCATATTAAAAGGATAAAATATTTTTTTAACACAAAATATAATAATTATTCATCCATAATATATATATTTTTTATACAACGCAGATGTAAAAGATCAACAAAATAAAGTGTTAAATTTAAAACGATACGAAAACGAAAATCAGTAAAGAATAAAAAAGAAAAGAAGAAAACAATTGGAGCGGGACAAGTGCCCCACTCCCATTGGACCTCAACACCCAAAAATGGGTTGTGGTTTACGTTGGGTTGAGATTTTGTTTGGGGTCACGCCCCAGTTCTTGTTTGGTGTTAATTGCTCGTTTGGGTAAAAGTTGGGTTGATGACCAAAAAAAAGTCACCGATAAGGGTGCTCTTAATAATTTATTTACAAAACCAAAAAATGGAGAGAGAGAGAGTTACGTATAAAGTAAAAGTATTTATAAGTAAAATGGAGTATAATTTATGAGCAAGTATATATAGAAAGGCTAGTCTTTCATATATAGTACTTCCTCCGAAAATTTAATAGTTTTCCACTTTATTTTTGTTGACTTTGCGATACTCGGTTTGACCTCGGTTTGACCTCAAATTAATAATAGGTCGTTGCCAAAAAAAAAGAAAAAAATTTAAAAATTATATTATAAAAGTCTACTTCTTATATTTGTATAATATAACTTGTAAAATTAATTTTTTCGTAAACATTTATGATTAAATTGAGGTCAGACCAAACATTAAAAAGTCAACAAAAATAAAGTGAAAAACTATTAAGTTTCCGGAGGAAGTAGGAAAGACTGATTTTTATCTAAAAAATCAAAATTCTCAATCAAGTTAACAAAAAATTGGTAAGCTAGTTTAGTATAAATAGACAAAACCTCCGACGAAACTCATTTTACCACAATCTTCCTCTCTACAATCATCTATTTCTCTCTCTAAGTTTTCTCCTCCTCCACTCCTCCTTCTTCCACCATCACCATGTCACCTCCACAACCACACTGCCGCCACCACCACCACTCCACCACCTCCGCCACCACAACCAAGCTTGATGAGCCGAATACCTGACCCCTTGAGGCCGGCGTGGCTACTCCTGACCGTTCTTTTGGGTGATATGCTGGCCCCACATATCAAGACGTGTTTAAATCCGTACACCCACCTTAGAATTGCTCTAGAGTTAAGCACGCTTAACTATTAAGTTCTTCTCGATCCCTTTAAACTCTATGAAATTGTGTTATAATTATACAAGTTTAAAAGTAATTTATAGAGCTATAGTTATAGTTAAAGTTGAACATGATTAATGTAAAAAAAAATTTCAAAATTGATAAATTATGGACGGAGGGAGTAAAGATTATAATTATAATTTGGACTTTGGATTATATTTATGGTGCCGCCATCAACGGGCTCAACCAACCCATTATGTCCAGTCCAGTCCAGTAGTAAAAATAAAAAACTAAATATAAATATTATCTAAAACCCTAGCCTCTCTCTCTAACGGCTTTTCGTGCCGTGATTACTCTCTTTCTCCGATCCTCTTCACCACCGCCTCTCTCCGGTCAACAATCAGCTTCTTCAATCAATCTCCAGTACGAGCTGAAACTTCAATTCTCTATCCACAATGGTATGTGCTTCTATTTAACAGTTTACGGCTCTCTAATTAATTCCATAGTCTATCTGTTCTGTTCGTATTGCAAATTGTTTCATGCCTAATTGATTTTCAATGGAAAATGACAGCCGCAAGGAGATTACATAGAGCTTGCCAGAAAGAGGCATGGCTACCGTCCCGACCACTTCGAGCGCAAGCGAAAGAAGGAGGCTCGTGAAGTTCACAGGCACTCCCGTCAGGCACAGACGGTTAGGGATTATTATTATTCAATATGATTTCGTATTGTGTTGTTTTTAGTTTTTTCTGTTGATATTGATTGAAATTTGAGGTTTGATTATTTATGGAACAGGCCTTGGGTATCAAGGGTAAGATGCTTACGAAGAAGAATTACTCACAGAAGGCCCTCATGAAGAAAACGTACTATTCTTCACTTGTTTCGATTGTGCTTATTGTTTATTCACACTTAGTCACTTATATTATCGTAAAATGAAGGGACTCTTTAATTGTTTGAGGTGGAATAGGATGGAAATTCTGTGCTTATAATTGAAACCCATATTTATGTTGTTGCACAGCTTGTTTTACTTTATACTAGCATTCATGAGATGTGTTATGCATTTTACAACTTCAATCTACCAATCAAGTAGTTTTTTTTTTATAGCTAGCTTCTCGTATTGGATAATGGGAGCTAGTTAATCAGAGACCTGCTAGTTATGGTTCAAATGCTTCTCATGGCTATCTCTGTTACATGTATTGCTATTTTCTTTAGTCTTGTCTGTGTTATTGTAATACACTACCCGTGTATTTCCCCATTAATAATATCATATTATCTTTCAAAAAAAAAAAAAAAATGTTGCAAGTATTGTCTTTTACTAAATCAACAATATTTTCCCCCCTATTTGCTTGTTCCACGCACATTAGCTGACCTTGCCTATTACCACTTCATCATGCCAATACTTTCCTGTTCAAATCAGAAGCAAAACCTTTATCTTTTGAATCACCTAGGTGACTACTGGATCAAATTGGACAAACGAATAGTTCCAAGCAGCCAACATATTTTGGGGCTTTTATCTCCATCCTCTTTCCTAAGCTTTCGTGTTCGTCTACTATATCAGAGAGTTTGTTACTTTGTTTCCTTCATTGGGAGCTTAAGTGTGTCTCTCATGAGTTAAATGTAGCCCTGGATATTTGGCCTGACATTCATGTTATATTGACAGACTTGCCATGCATGAGGAGTCATCTGCCAGACGCAAGGTTGATGAGGTTGAGGATGGTGCTCGCCCTGCATATCTTCTTGATCGTGATGAGACAACTAGGGCAAAGGTACTTCATCATTCTATTTCTTGTTCATATTTCCTTCTGTGAAAATATTAATTACTGTTAAGAAACTTATGCAACTTTTTAATGCTCATGGGATAAACCTTGCTGTGTATGCAGATTCTTAGCAACACTATAAAGCAAAAGAGGAAAGAAAAGGCTGGAAAATGGGAGGTTCCTCTGCCGAAGGTAGGATATATAGAATTGTAGATTACAATGTGTCACAAGTTGGTCCAATTGAAGTATTAAACCTCTCTCTAATGTTACACTGTCGACATATAGTCTACATGATATATAGTAAAAAATATACAGTACACAGATAACTGGGTTTCTTACAGTTGTTCAATACTGGCACATTATAACATCTTATTTTTCTAATCTACCTGACAAATATGTCATCAAAATCATATCCATAGTTGTGAATAGCAAAGAGGCTGTAGCAACAAGGCTTCACTTTATACATAGCTATAATACCACTATTCTATCCCATACCAAGTATATAAAAAACTGAAATATATCACTATACTTGTGCTAGCATGGCATTAGAATCAATCAGTAACTATAGCACTCATGATAATAGCTTAATTAGTTTGTGAAAGTGAAGGTAAAATCCAACGTTTATGGTTCATCAACTAGAAATAAAATATTGAACCAATCCCTATTTTATCCTAATAACAAGTTCAGTCTAATATTCTAATATAGGGACTCTTCAAATGAGATGTTCTCTTTGCTGTAGCGACAAACCGGTACACAATAGTTTTTGCCATATCGTCCGCTATGCTTGTTAATTCACTTTTGGCAACTATGATTGTATTCTGGTAACATTGTAATTTAATTGGATTAAATGAGTAATACAACATGTGTATGGCTGTATGTGGAAGCATAAACTTTCGAGAGGTTTAGAACATAGTCTAAGGTCTAATCCAAGCCTAGTCTAAGTGACAACAGCCAAAACCCATACAGAGTCATGTACGGGTGTTTTCTTGTTGTTCACTTGGGTTCCTCTCTCCAGTGTAATGCACTTCAAGATGTGTAATGTCTGTTCCATTCCCTTCCGAAGTGGCACTTGATTTGGCACCGTATTAACTCTGTAGTCTGTCTTACTTTTATGTCAATCTGCAATTGAAATTGTTTTTTATAATCTTATGTAGGTGAGACCAATTGCTGAAGATGAGATGTTCAAGGTGATGAGAACTGGCAAAAGAAAGAGTAAGTACTGGGAGCATCTTTTCATTAATTCTTGGTTCACAATGTTGTGTAACTGAGACGACTAAATAATGGGATGAAATTTGCTTGTGATGGTTCTGTAGGTGAATTCTGACAATTAACTTTTATTTCACTGTGATCCTTGTAATTTGGCAGCTAAGCAGTGGAAGAGGATGATCACTAAAGCTACATTTGTCGGCCCAAGTTTTACAAGGAAACCACCCAAGTATGAGCGTTTCGTCCGCCCTTCAGGCTTGCGTTTTACAAAAGCCCATGTAACTCACCCTGAACTCAAGTGTACCTTCAACTTAGAGATCATCGGTGTAAAGAAGAACCCGAATGGTCCTATGTATACCTCCCTCGGTGTTATGACCAAAGGAACCATTATTGAGGTAATTAATCTTTTCTTATGACTTGAGTCACGTATGTGTGGCAGAAGTAGAACATTAGAAGTTAATTGATCTGACGTAATTGCCCTTTTTTCCCAGGTCAATGTTAGTGAACTCGGTCTCGTCACTCCTGGTGGGAAAGTTGTGTGGGGTATGTTTCCAGTTTCGCGTTTAAATCTACAAGTACATGGACTGTTTATTTAGCTTGTTTATTTAGCTAGCAACTGACTGTTCTTTGTATTCTGTGGTCATTGCAGGGAAGTATGCCCAAGTTACAAACAATCCTGAAAATGACGGTTGCATCAATGCTGTCTTGCTAGTCTAAGTGAATTAGCTGTGTTACCGTTTCACTTTTGATCAAGAATTTTACTAGTACGTTATTCCCTGTAATGTCAGGTTTCTGTTTGGAACCTGCATCTGGGTATTATTACTTAGGAAACTGGAAGGTCAAGTTGTGGGTGTACACTGCTCGTCTGTCAGCCAGCCCGTTTTGTGGATGTGGTCTGTGAGGATGATTTTGTTATTTAATTTTCTTTACTGTACTGTAAGATGTTCTGAGAAGTAAGAAGGATAATTTTGTCAAATGTAGAGTCATTTCTCATTTGATATGCTTCGCCTTTGTTTTTACCTTGAGAATTTAACCTTGGTGAATTACAAGATGTGAAAATTGCAGCCTTCCCTGTGTTGCCTGTAAAGTTGTAGTTACTCGGTCATAATTTTATCTAATTTCTTCTGGTATAGTAATTTAAAACGTGGGAACAGTACTAATGAAATTTTACTCGAATATCAAGTCGTTTTATTCACATTATTCGTTTTTAATCGATATATTGCAGATCGAGTTATGAAAATTAAATTCACGAAAGCGAAGGCCCACTGGGATTCTGAAAGATGCTACTAGGCTACTACTGTAACGTGAATTCTTGACTTTATTAGCCTTGGCAATAATATTTCTATCATTGGGAAAAAATAAAAGCTGTAGCCTGTAAGATAAGGTGAGTAGATATGAATCTTGATTGGCTACTACAAGTTGCAAGCCAATTTGGTTACTACAGAGAACTCACTACGAAAGCAGTAATTCGTTTTCCCATTTTTTTCCTTATTGGCTCCATGAAACTAGGAGGAGCTTCTATTGGTTGGCCGTATTTTCTCCGTTTTATTTTCTACTTCTTCCCATAAAAAAGTTATTTTGTCCATATATAGTGAAATAATAAACAAATTCAATGCATTGGAATCTGGAATCGTCAAGAAGAGCAGTGTGAGTCAGAAAGCACAATACAAAATATACATAAAGATTGTGGAGGGTGAGTAGAGAGAGAGAGATAGAGAAAGATACAGAGAGAGTATTAGAGAGAGAAGGAGGTGGCAGAGAAAAAAATGGAGTCTGGAAAATTAAGGCTTCTTCTAGCTCTGCTACCTGTTCTTGCATCTCTCATTCTTCTTTACTTCGACATTTTCCCTCAGGTTTGTTTTCTTAATTATTTCAGTTTCTTCCGTTGTAAAGGTGCTTTCTTTACTACCTTTGTCTTCAAGATTCATGTGCCTTTTCTCTGATTCTGGTATATCTTGTTATTTCAATCAAAAAGTTTATTGATACGATAACCCTTTTGATCAGTTTTCATGTTGGAATAATTGTACCTTTATGGAATCTTCATATATTTCTGCGTTAAATATTGTCTGATGTATTGGAGTTCTTGATATTTGCTGTCAAGGACTAGATTGGTTTTGGTACTCTTGTCAACGATTGATTAGTACTACTATTTAGTAGTAATAAATTTGTGAGTCTACGCATTTGTCTCAGAATAAATAATTTTAAGGATTCCAATCTCTTTATACATGCAGCTTATAGTTCCTCAGTACTACTCTCTCCAATCTATCTCAATGAATAGTTGAATACAGAAATGAGTGGGACGGAGAGAGTACTGAGAACTGATCTGATTTTTAGTTTTGTGTGATGCTGATGTATATAATATAAACAGACATACAGGACCGACTGCAGTCTTTTTCCCTACAGACATTATTGGATAGCTAGCAAGCGTATTGTGACACCAGATACGGTTATTGCTGGCGCAGGTTGGTTACTTAATATGATGTTCTTTCTTAACTTGATGTGCATTTCATACGCGAATGTGAGGTCACTATTCTAAGAATTGCTACTTAGCTAGCAAATTAATTATGACGTAGTATAAGGTATGCATCAACGATTGATATGCAATAATAAACAGCTTCAAAGTAGGCAGCGATCATCCAGATGAGCTGATAATTCATAATTTCATATTAATTGTGTTCATTACATCGCCATGGATATACAAAACAGATCTTTATACTTGGTGCTTTCAAGAATGCTTTTAAGTTGAATCACTCTGTATATCTCTGTAGTGTTTTCATCAATTCTGATTCCCCATCTTATTTAAGTACTATCTAGTATACTTGAACTTGAGTCCTAATTACATATAGTAACTTGTTTTCTTGATGTTGAAGAACAGTTGAAGTAAAAGGAGGGAAGATCATATCTGTTGTGGAAGGAGATGAATGGCGAGGAAAGGTCAAGAGTCTGCAAGTTATCGATTATGGAAATGCTGTTGTCATGCCAGGGCTAATTGACGTGTAAGATCGTTTAACTATACATTTTATCATCCCATCTCTCGTTTACATACTACACTAGGAAGCATGACAACTACACATGTTTAGAAATTTAGACATAAGCTTCGTGTGTTGACTCAGAAAAGAAAGGACTAGAAAGCACAAATGTATTACAGCTAAACATCAATATAAGATCCAGTGAAATCTGTAATGATTGATATTCTTCTTAAACTAAAGACGAGAAATGTTATTTCTTTTAATTGCAGACATGCACATCTTGATGATCCTGGAAGAACAGAATGGGAAGGATTTCCTTCAGGGACGAGAGCAGCTGCTGCTGGTATGTGGATACTTGGTAGCTAAAATTGACCGACTTACTTTTGTGAAACTCATCAGCTTCAAGTTCTGTTGTATGCATATCAAGTACCAACTTTCTACCAAGATTAGCTAAAGTATACCTCATTTCATTATGTATTAATTGCAAAGTTGATCCACCCATGTTTCATTGAACTTTAGGGAATACGTCAAAATGGTTTACTTCAGGGATTTTCATTTCCCTTTAAATATCCATCAGCTTGAATTATGATGAAGTGAGCTACAGAACCAATATGATATAAAACTTTAGGAGTCTTTCATCAAATGGATTTACATCTAACAATACATAATACATTTCTGTTCCCTGGGAATGGAATAAATAGCAAGTTCATATACATTTTAATTCAGAAAGGGACTTTCTGTTTATCTTAACATCCAAATGTCACACTGACACCTTCCGTAAAATCCAGTGTTTCCTTTAAGGTACTGACCCATGTCTCAGTAATCAGTATCAATTGAATATATGGTTTTCAATCTCATTCTTGTATCAATATCAACTCCTGCCTTTTTTGGCTCTGATATATTCTGCTTTCAGGAGCTTATTTATGTATTTCCTTTGATTGGACTATTATCGGCTCTATTATCAGGTGGAATCACAACATTGATAGACATGCCATTAAATAGCTACCCTTCTACAGTTTCAGAAGAAACTCTCAAACTTAAGGTGCAGACCTTGAATTTGTCACAGATACATGTCTTTGATTTTTACTATTGATCTTGTGTCTTTGTTGTAGCCATTATCACAACTAAAAGTTTCCCTGCCTGTTTCAGACAAGTGCTGCTAAAGGGAGAATATTTGTTGATGTTGGTATGTTTTTCTCATTCACCTTGCATATTTATTTTTTCCTCCCACATAAACTTGTAAAATAATCAATTCTATGTGCATAGGTTTTTGGGGAGGGCTGGTCCCAGAAAATGCATTTAATGCAACTGCCTTGGAGCGTCTTCTTGATGCTGGAGCACTTGGTTTGAAGGTTACCTCTTACACCCACTTTGAATAAAATGCTATCCCAATTATCAGCATTTCGTGAGCCATATAGCACTGAGGCAGATGTTTTCCTTATCTAATGTCGTTATCCATTGGCTGATATGAAGTGTTCTATCTCCCTGTACACTTTTTTAACACAAGACGGTCACATTTCTTTCTCAGTCACATGATTTGGTTATAGACCAAGAGAAAAATTCTTGCATGCGCCCCCATGATGCTTGACTTGTGTTGTACTGTTCTAGATATTGCTGCACTGCACCACAGCACATTGCCCATGGATATACAAGAATTTTTCAGTTACAAATACAGTGGTTCAGGCAGTAGTAACTCTAAATCGAGTCAGATGCCAATGTTCACGTGTGCTAATACTTAACTATTTTATCTTCTTTTCTGTAGTCTTTCATGTGCCCTTCAGGAATCAACGACTTCCCCATGACAAATTCCAGTCATATAAAGGTATGTGGCTGATTGTCATGGCCTTCATTTTAGTTCCTTTTTCAACCAACACTATTTTTTTCCCCAATATAATAAAGACCTCCTATGTAAACGCTTGTTAATATATGTAATGAAACTGGCTATATAAATGATGCATGCCTTCCATCTTGCTGTGTTATTTTTTGTATATTGTGATCTGATATGTATTATTTCCTGCAGGAGGGGCTATCTGTACTGGCAAAGTACAGAAGACCTCTGCTCGTACATGCTGAGATGCAACAAGAAGTGGAAAGTGGTCCTGAAGATGGCGCTGCAGATCCTAGATCTTATTCAACTTATCTTAAGACTAGGCCAGCTTCAATGTAATGTCAAGCCTCATTTTATAACTCTTTTAGAATGATGAATTAAAAGACTTGTATAATGTCAGCCACTAGAAGTCGAAATGAATCTGATTTTAATATTGTTTACATGTTCAGGGAAGAAACAGCAATAAAAGAGCTGTTAACATTAACAAAAGACACTCAGGCTGGAGGTTCTGCTGAAGGAGCCCACCTTCATATTGTTCATCTGGCGGATGCCAGATCTTCTCTAGAACTCATAAAAGTAAGTGTAACTTGTCGTGATTACTGTTTGGGGGATGATATTTGTTATATTAATTACTTTAAATTATATACCTCTCATGTGTTTTAGGAAGCTAAACGTGGAGGTGATAGCGTTACAATTGAAACATGCCCCCATTATTTGGCTTTTTCAGCTGAAGAAATCCCAGATGGAGACACTCGCTTTAAGTGCGCCCCACCTATCCGTGATGCAGACAATAGAGAAAAACTGTGGGAAGCTCTGCTGGTACTTACATGCAACTTACAGCTTCTTAGTTGATCATTATCAATTGCAACTTGACTAAATCGAAGTTCTGCAGGATGGAGATATTGACATGTTGAGCTCTGACCACTCACCCTCAGCTCCAGAACTTAAACTCTTCGATGAGGGGAACTTTCTCAAGGCATGGGGTGGCATTGCTTCTTTGCAGGTACATTTCACTATAATTAGAACTTAGAAGTATTTCATTGTCTGAGATATAGTGTGATCTGACTCCAAAGGAGATGCTAACTGAGTATATTGTTACCTTAGAAACCTGAACATTCTGATCATCTGGAATATTGATGTACTGTCATGTTTTTCTGCTAATTTCCTGTCCTGCCGTCTCCTTCCCTTTTAACATTTGGTAACGTTTGTTATTCTTATTTTGTTTCTCTGCTGAATGTTACTATTAATTTGTGCAGTTCGTTCTCCCTGTGACGTGGTCTTATGGGCTTAAACATGGAATTAGTCTGAACCAGCTAGTCTCCTGGTGGAGCGAGAAACCTGCAAAACTTGCTGGCCAAGATCTAAAGGTACTAATCATGCAATGCAGGCCATGGAACATCATATCCCTCAACAACAGCATCATATTGCCAATTGAAATGCATCGAGTTAGTTCATTTTTCATTTCTTGTCAGGGTGCAATTGCAGTAGGAAATCATGCAGACATAGTTGTCTGGGAACCTGAAGAAGCATTCGAACTCGATGATAATCACCCAGTATTCCATAAGCACCCGGTAACACACATCAATTTCTAAGCTTCTCTGTTTAAAATTTTCACATGAAAACGTGAAGCACTCATGGTAAATCTACTTCCAACCGTAGAGCATATCAGCGTATATGGGATCAAAGCTGAGTGGGAAGGTTTTATCAACATTTGTTCGAGGGAACATTGTTTACAAAGAAGGAAAACATGCTGCGGTCGCCTGTGGTGTCCCCATATTAGCTAGATGATCTTCAGGTACAACAGGATTCATGTTACATAATTTCGCAGTCTTTTAATACTGATCTTTCTGCTTAACTTTACCTGTGAAGATAGATAGATTTCAGGCATTAAGTGATTCTTTCTTATGTTTGCTAATACAGGTTTGCTGGGATGGTTCATGGTGTGGAGTCCATATTGGGGAATGGGAAAGTGCACAAGTAGGCTGAAATGTACATGTCAAATTGCAGCCTAGGCAACTTTTCTGCAAGTGGATTGTAGCCCTGATCCATGGCAATCTTCACTTAGATTCAGCTTGTGTTGTTAGTTTGAGACTTGATTGGCAGTGTAATTGTAATCAATGGAATGTTGATTGCAACGACTTTGTTTTTTTTTTTTTTTTTTTTTTTTTTTTGTTGTTGTTCTTCTGGATCAATGAAGCCCTTTTATTTGTTTTATATTGAGACACTAAAATTGAAGATAGGTTCAGATGAGTTTTTAAAAATGAATTTTAAAATTTATAAGGGATTATAAGGTGTTTTACTCGAGTTTTTTTATTTTCATCGGAACAACAATTGAATACTATATCTCTTCCTTACCAACTCAACTTCATTTTGCACCTCCATATAACTCCATGTACTCTAGTTTCTTGATGATGACATCAGCATTCCTATTTTATTTTGATATAACCACTAATGGATTAATTTATTTTTAAGGATAATTAATTGCTCCAAAATAACAAAAATAATCCCACAAATTTAACACTTACACAATTTAGTCTAAATTTCATTTTTGTGTTGACCAACCATAACTAAATTATGCAAAACAAACCAGCCTTAGGACTTAACATAAAAAGAAATTCTTTTTTCAATTTTTTCTTTTTCTTTTATCATTTTTTATTAATCTACTTCTTCTTTGAAGTTCTGGTACCAAAATAATTCTGGCACCGTAGTTTTGTGCAGGAAAATATTTGGGTATACCTAGTCCATAATTGTTTTATAGATCATATGGCTACAAATTGTTCTTTAATTTGGTAAGTAAAACTAGAGTTAAATGTGAGTTTAAAAATATTAGAAACTACTCGTATGATTAAACGTTTACCAATTTACATTTAAGAACTCATTTGTAAAATATACACCTTATATATAAGATTTCTCATGACTCTAAACCACCTTCTATTTTTGATTTCATGTTCGTTTCATATTTTAATTTCAAATATAATTTAGAGTGATGAAATCTATTTCATAAAATAATAATAATAATAATATTAATAATGATAATAATAATAAAATTATCATTTATTAAAAAAATATATATTAATAATAATTACCATAATTGTTAAAATGGCATTACAAGTCTGGTCCACGACGTTAAATCAAAAGTTATCTACTACGTAAAATATTTTCCGGAAAAAAAAGTGGTATGAGCTCATAAGTAATTAAGTAATTTGAAAAAAGTAAAAGTAATTTGTATTACTTATCGTTGAAAATATATGGTAGCTTTTTTTACTTACCAAAATTTAAAGAGGAAGAAGGAGAAAAAAAAAAGATAAACGAAAAAAAACTAGACAAAAATTTTTGGGGCCTGTTTTTATATATTTTATTGTTTTAAAAGACTGAATAAAACAGTATAGTGTTCATAATGAAATGGTATTATAGTAGAGACTAATTCGAAGTACCAGTTGGATTTAATTTTGTTCTAATTTACGTCTAGATAAAACAAGTCGTCTCTGATGGATCTGTTCATAAGGGTATCCGAAATCGACGATAAACTGAGTCATAAAAGAGAATCCATATCTGCGCACATCAAAGTTCATGTCAATGAGACTGGATTAGCCCTCTAGAAACTGCGGTCGATAATCTTCAAGGAATGAGGGACGGACTTTGTAAGAGATTTACCATGTTGCAAGTTAAAGAAAAGAATACCTTATTGTTAAAGGTTTCACAACGGGAATCTCGACAGCCTGATCATTACTTCCCTGGTACCGATAGTATTTATCTTCAACATTGACTGCGCCATCTTTTAAAAAGGCATAAACATCTTTGAAGCTCGTTGCACCACCATTGTTAAGTTTAAGCATGTCCGACTACTTTATGCTTTACTGTCCATTTTTTACAATTCCAAAGCGTTTCTGCAGCTTGGTGAGGATCATTTTCATCACTAAAGTATCTCCTGCAATAACATGCTTTCTGAATCCTTCAGCTCAGAGGTTTTCTTTTCTCCTCACCTACGAGATCAATGTTGTCGGCCCTATTTTAGTTATCAAGGTGATTACAGCGAATGCCTTCTTTTCTTCAATGACAACGTTAAGGTTCTTCCTTGCACTGTGAGATAGTTCATCCTTCAGAAAGTTGAAGTCCTCGTAGCAGCAGACAAACACGGACTTGCTAGTCACAATGCCTGTGATGATCCCCCTTACCTTTCGGGATAGGCGCGTGTGCTCGGCCTGCAACTCTTTGTTACTAGCAGGGCACACCACACGCTTAGGAAGTCTGTTAAGTTCTTTGCTGATACATTTCATCCTTCCTCTGATTTCCACAACATTCTCTCGAATCGAGTGGATGTCAACTGTGAGATGCCAAAGAAACATATGTAATTGATTGGTTTTGAACAAATTAGATCTTATAAGTCACTTCTATGTCAATTAACCAGCACCAGGTACAAACAAAACAAGCTTGTCCCAATTTTGCTAGACTTGCATACTCTACAGTCTATATCCAGTCTAATAATCTTATTGTTCAAGCTCAGTTGCTTCTGCTACTGCGCTTATCAAAAAAAAAAAAAAAAATGCTTTCTGAACCGCACATTGTCAACCAACAAAGAAAAAGTTTTTGCATGAATATGGTATATGGAAAAAAAAAAAAAAAGGTATGCATAAACGAGACATCTCTAAAAAAAAACCATACAAGTACTCCAATCTAGAATTAGTACCTCAATTTTTTTTCCTTCTTCCTCTTTAATTAAATTTTGGCAAGTAACAAAAGATACCATATATTTTCAACAAACAATAAGTAATACAAATTACTTAATTACTTTACGAGCTCATATTAATTTTTTTCTGTAGAATATTTTACGTAGTAGATAACTTGTTTAATTTAACGTCGTGGACTGTATTGTAGTCCCATTTTAACAACTATGGTAATAATAATAATAATAATAATAATAATAATAATAATAATTATTATTATTATTATTATTATTATTATTATTATGTGGTTCAATTTGAAGAATTACAAGCGCGTGAAGACGGTTACCATTGATGGCATTGGGAGGGTACTTTTCGTGTCTAGTGTTTACTGCAATCTTTTATTGGCCTACTAACAGTGATAATCGAAGAGTTGGAAAAGATGATAGTTTGAAGGTGGTGATTGAGACACTCTAGTATTTGGATTCCTGCTCGAGGGTTCATTTTCATTAGAGTGAAAACCATTTATCACCCACCTATTTATCCCCATTAATAGATGAGTGGTAAATAGGTAGGTGATTAATGGGTGTAAGCCTAACTAATCAAATATGTATACCTCACCCACAAACTCATATTGACACCTCTATGTATGTATCACTAAAACCTAAAAGCTCACATAGTATAATAGATAATAAAATAAATAACACAAAATAAAATAAATAAAATACAAACTATTAACTTAATCTTATTTTCAGACAGTCTTTGGTAGTTTAACTCCTCGATCTACGTTCTTCATTATATTATGAAGAGGTGTCAGACCGCCAGCTACATTGGCCCGATAATGTGCTTCCTTGCGCGTGTAACACTTTAGAATGGCGTGCCTTATAGATCTCAAAAGTTGTCTTTTTGCACATCCTAAAACAATATCTAGGTAGTAACACGCCTTCTTTAGGGCTTTCAACCACAAACACTTTCGATTCGCACGTGGATATGGATATGTAGTGCCATTTTAACAACTAGGGTAACTATTATTATTGTTATTATTTTTTAAAAGTGGAATTAAATAAATTAAAAATAACGAATGTTTACACAAAATTAGTGGGCAGCCGAGAAATAAGTTGGGCTACCACTTATTATTATTATTATTATTATTATTATTATTATTATTATTATTATTATTATTATTATTATTATTATTATTATTATTATTATTATTAATATTATTATTATTTTATTTATTATTATTTTTTTTTATTATAGAAGTGGAAATCAATAAATAAAAAACAATGAAAGTTTACACAAAATTAGATGGGAGCCGAGAAACAAGTAGTGCCCCCACTCCCTTAGCAATAGCAAAACTAATCCTAGGAAAAATATGATGAGCAGCACGTGCCCCAGTATCCTGAGACAAAGCAAAACTCCGGATTCTAACAAGCAAATTCACCGTCTCAGCATCCAACTCCCCAAGTGACGAGAAAGAGAAAGGAAGAAATCCATATCCCTTAGCCGCAGACAAGTCCCGATACTTCGCACACTTGCGCTTGGCAGCATCAGCAACTGCATGTCCAGGAACAAAATCCACCAACGAAGATCGGGTCAAGGGGAAGACCCGATCAGATTCACACAAACATCCCTCCCTCTATCCCAAGCGTAAAGGAGCAAGTCTGCAGGACGGAGGGACCGGTCACTCCCATCACTCAAATCAATATTCACCCCCTTACCAGCAGAGATGTCAGATCGGTAGCAGACATCCAAGAGAGTGTCTTGAACAAGGTTATGTCGGTGCTTGATACCCACCACCCCAGCACACGACACGACATGATCACCAAACAAATCCCCGTAAAAAACCCGAGAGCAAGCAGGGCAGGGCGCGGATACCGAAAATAAAGCAATACCAAGCCGATAACCAAGTACACACATGTAAGTCCTCCCATTCATAGTCTGCCCCAGACCCGAAATAGGAACAACCCCAACCAATCAGAAGAATGGGCACCTCGCTGAGACGCCCAAAGAGCTACCTGACGGGGAGATAAGGAGAAAACAGATTCTGCAGAAGCAGCAACCTTCGTGAAATATATATTTGCCAGTCTCTTCATAAGTCTGGGGACAGCGATTTCACTAGGGTTACTCAAAATATCAGAACTTGTGGTCTCAGCAAACAAAGACAGGGCACCAACAAAAGCAGGTCCAAGAGAAGTGATACCAAAAAGACACATTATTATTATTTTTGTCTCGACTCGCTGAGGCATCCGTGTCACGATTTAACCGGGTCAACCCGGTTGACCACAGGGGTTTGAAGACATAGCTTATTAATAAAAAATTTGGTCGATTGTCGGATGTCGATAGGGTGTAAATTTTACCATTGAAGTCAATATTGTTTGGGAATAATTGTGCTGGATTCATGTTTTATTATTAATAGGGTTATGATGTGAAACTTTTGTTAACTTTTATGTTATATTTATAGAAACTTATACGAAATAATGAGATTGACTGGTCAAGTACATTTGTATGTCGAGATTATCAATAAATGATTCCGCCGAAAAACACAATTTATACTACATTATTATTATATTTCTCAATATGATAATGCTCTTATAGTTTTAAATTCTTTTTTTTTCTTGGAATTCTCTCTCGACAACCTTAACTTGTACTTTTACCGTAAAAAATTGAATTTATGTAACAACTCATAAATTTCTATGTGTATGTTTTATAATCGATTAACACAAAAATACAATGTAATTGTTCATCTAGTGCCACTATTTTTTTGTTATTAGATGAATTAATTATTATCTTAAAAAAAAAAAGAAGAAGAAATAACCCCTTTACTGATTTACTAGCTAATGTCACACGCGATCGTTCAATTTTTCATGTTAAATTGAAAAAGATATATATTACTACTAGTACACTAGACTGCCACCAATTCTTCCAGTGAGTAGTGACTGAGAAAAGAGCAAAAGTTTTCCCACCAATTCTTGTGCTTCTTCATCTTAAAGGTTTCTGGATAAGAGGTTCAAAATTAAATTAACGGTTGTCCTTCCATGAAACTCGCCCATAGCTTCCTCATCTCCACTACACCTCCACCGCGCCGCCTCACACTCTTCCGCCGCACCACCACCACCGCACTGTCCACCGACCGAGTCAAACTCGCCGAGTCGCTGCAATCCGAGACACTCAAAATCCTCGAATGGCCATCCCTTTGCCACCAGCTCTCCCCCTTCACCTCCACTTCCATGGCCGCATCGGCCGCAAAGTCCGCTCGTATTCCTCTCGGCCAAAGCCCGGACGAGAGCAGGCGCCTTCTCGCCCAGACCTCTGCCGCTCTGGCTGTCTCTAGGCCACTGGATTTCTCTGGAATCGATGACGTGTCTCACATCATCCAGGTTGCGATGGCCGGTCATATGCTGTCGATTGGCGAGCTTTGCTCTGTGCGAAGGACTCTTAGTTCTGCTAGATCATTGGTCGAACAGTTGGAGTGCACCAGTGAGAGGTCCGTTTTCATGTTTGTTTACAACACTAAAATTTCAATTGCACATTATTAATGTAATGATAGGATCTTAGAACTAACATGATAAGTTGTTGGAGTGCACCAGGGGCTCCCCGTTGCTTGAGATACTCCAGAAGTGCAATTTTCTAAGGGAACTGGAGCAAAAATTGGAATACTGTTTAGATTGTAACTTTTCGGTAGTCCTGGATCAAGCTAGTGAAGAATTGGAAATGATAAGGTCTGAGAGAAAGCAGAATATGGAAAATCTGGAGTCGATGCTGAAGCAGATATCTACTCGAATTTTTCAGGTTGGTGGGAGTGACAGGCCTCTGGTAACTAAGCGTAGGTCTAGGATGTGTGTAGCGATCAGAACTACGCACAAATCGTTACTTCCTGGTGGTGTAATTCTGGATTCTAGCGGCTCTGGGGCAACTTACTTTATGGAACCTAAGGAGTCAATTGAGTTGAATAACATGGAAGTGAGGCTGTCAAATATGGAGAGGATGGAGGAGCAGGCCATATTGAGCTTACTTAGTGCTGGAATTGCGGAATCAAGTGCAGAGATTACATATTTGCTAGATAGAGTAATGGAATTAGACCTTGCTTTTGCACGAGCTGCTCATGCCCGGTGGATAAATGGTGTCCGTCCATATTTCAGCTCTGAAGATTGTTTAGATTCAGAAAGTAACTCATTTTCAGTAGAGATTGATGGCATGCAACATCCTTTGTTGCTTGCGTCTTCATTAAGTGAACAGTCTAATGTTTCTACATTAAGTGGTTCAGAATCTTTTGATCAGGAAACTTCTATTGCAAAATCTGGCGTAGTTTCTGGTCCTCGTGGTTTTCCAGTGCCCGTTGACTTTAAAGTTGGCCATGGAGTAAAGGTTGTGGTGATATCAGGTCCTAATACGGGAGGTAAAACTGCTTCCATGAAAACTCTAGGTTTGGCTTCTGTGATGTTGAAAGCTGGAATGTACCTTCCAGCACAAAATAAGCCACAACTTCCTTGGTTTGATCTTGTTCTGGCAGATATTGGTGATCAACAGGTAATTATCAATCTCTGCATTTATTTTTATTTCAAAACAAACTGGTCCTATGTTACTGATGTAATTCTCCCGTGATCAAAGGAAGTCCTTAGAGCAAAGTCTTTCAACCTTTAGCGGGCACATATCACGGATTCATAATATCCTAGAAGTGACTTCTGAAAGATCGCTTGTCCTTCTTGATGAAATTGGAAGTGGAACTGATCCTTCTGAAGGTGTAGCTCTTTCAGCCAGCATGTTGCAGTACCTCAAGGACAGAGTTAATTTGGCTGTTGTGACAACTCACTATGCAGACTTAACTCGTTTGAAAGAGAAAGATGCTCAGTTTCAGAATGCTGCCATGGAGTTTTCCTTGGTGAGTTTACAGCCTACCTATCGGATTCTTTGGGGAGCATGGGTGAATCAAATGCCTTACGTATTGCAAAAGCAATCGGTTTTGATGGAGAAATAATTGAGAGGGCACAGGATTGGGTCATGAAGTTAACACCAGAAAAGATGCAGAGGGTTAATAGTTTCTTATATGAATCGTTATCCCAAGAGAGAAGTAAACTAGAAATTCAGGCAGAAAGAGCTGCATCTCTTCACTCAGACAGTATAGAACTTTATAATGAGGTGAGCTTCACATTCAGAAGAGGGTTTTTATAATATCATTTATGACAGGTTACTGAGTTTGACACCTGATATAATTCTAGTTTATTGCTTTCTAGTTCATGTTGCTTGGAGTGCATCTACTACTGTTTATATTTTTAAGTAGTAAGAATATGTTGATTTATGAGTCTTTTGACTCAAGGTCGTCCCAATTAGCAAACTGAGTGTTTCATGAGAGCAAGCCTGTACATTATATTACTAGTTACTGATCTAAGCTCTGAACATTAGGTCTTTTACACTTGAGATATCATACAAGTTACTGAAGCATTTGATGACACTGCACTAGCATGTTCTCAGCTATTTCACCAAGTGAGTAGAAACTCAAGCAGAAACATCTGCACGTATTTAGTGAGAAATCATTTATATCTGTGTTAGTTTTGTATATCTGACTGACATATCTTGTCTTTTTGATAATTCTTATTGGAGTCGGCCCCATCCCCCCACCCTTTCCTCTTCTTTTGCTTTGCTTTAATATTTCTTATCCTCATCTCTTGAAGATTGCTGAGGAAGCAGATGGCCTTGACGTGCGTGAAGCAGCTCTTAAGGCAAAGGAAACCCAACAGATCCGACATGAACTGAAAGTGGTGAAGTCCAAGATCAATACCATAGTTCAAGAGTTTGAGAATCAAGTCATTTCTATGAGCCCTGATGAATTCAATGTTCTTTTGAAGAAGGCAGAATCTGACATAGCCTCAATTGTCGAAGCTCATAAGCCTTCCAAAGATGTAATAGGTGATAGGGCTGCAAGTAGTTTATATGTGCCAAAGATTGGTGATCAAGTCCTAATAAAAGGTTTAGGGAGTAATGTGGCCACTGTAGTTGAAGCACCGGCAGATGATAGCACTGTCCTTCTGCGTTATGGAAAAATTACAGTGCGTGTAACCTTAAGCAGTGTGAAGGCCGCTGGTGGTGGTAATGAGAAAACAATTCTTCGCCCAAAAAAACAGGTTAGAATGTTTCATAAACTGTCTTCTTTCTCCATGTGTGCATGTTTTGCTTTCTTATTCTAATCCGTGGAAAAGAATGGCGGGATAGATGTGCCATTTTATCATATCCGTTGTCGGATTAGTTGAAAAAGTTGGGCACATTTACTAAAACGAAGATTCCAATGTAAAAATTCTGCTGACTGTGTCTATTGAATTTATGCAATATATGTGTGAATAGTAAATGGATTTGTATCTCATATTGTAGGGCCAACAGATCAAGAGACTCAAGAATCTGATAAGCCTTCCCAAAATTGGAATAGATGAAAAGGTTCCTTATGGAGTTGCAGTACGGACATCAGAAAACACATTAGACCTACGGGGCATGAGAGCCGAAGAAGCGACTCTCCGTGTTGATAGTGCTATTACTGCCAGAGGGTCTCGTTCAGTTCTTTTCATTATACATGGGACGGGCACTGGAGTTCTAGAGAAACGTGTTCTTGAACTACTAAGGAACCATCCACGAATCGAAAAGTTTGAACTTGAGAGTCCGATGAATTTTGGTTGTACAGTTGCCTATATCAAATGAATAGCTTCCCACAACATATAAAATTAGAATGAATAGCTGCACATTATTCTTAGTAACTTTTAAGTTTGAGAGCGCTGATATGTTACTGTATAGGAAAACTCAATTTATCATTTTCCTTCTTTGAATATTTCTTTCCCTATTGAGTATCTGAGTCTTGAGTCTGATTTGCTTGCTCGCCTTAAAGTAGATTTAAAGGCGATTTATGATATATTTGTGGCTTTTAAAGGCACCGTAAGAAACTTTCTGTGAGCGCCTAGTCCTTTTACCTTTTCTTACAGTCAGTGCTTGTATGCACTAGAAAGAACTAAGCAATTGCTATTAGCTTTGCAAACTTCATGATGGCTTATATACCCGCAGAAGCAGTTGACAAGTTTCGAAAGCTCCGAGTAATCTCTCACTTCAGGTACGTACCAACAGTGTTAGTACCTATGGTTGTTGCCGGTTTAAGCTCGTGATCTAGTGTGAACTGTCATATTTTTATTGCCTTCTCTTCTGTCGCAAGAACCAAGAGGGAGGATGGGCTTAGCTTAGTTTCACGTGGGATTATTTGGATTCATATGTACCAATGACATGAAAGAGATATATATTGATTTCTCGAAAGGTCAAATGTTATCAGGCAGTTGCAGATTCAGTATTCTGACGAAATTCTGTTGTCTTCTTACTTGCTTTCCGCAATATCTTACACGTAAGCTTCAATCAAATGTGCATGAGCAGAAAACTGCCACCTGCATGTTTGTACGTCATTGAATTTTGCAGCCATATTTGTTTTATGTACAGACTACTGATTATATGATGGATAAGACTTCATGTAACCAATCTCACTGTCACCATTATAAACTTGCTTCTGGTTCTGAGTCTCTGGTGTTTGTTTGAAAATGTTGGCTGTTTTCAACAAAACGATGGCTAAGCCACCGAAAGAATTGAATCTTCCATCTGTTGGGAGAAACTGCACTAACAGCTCACCGGAAGAAATCGCAGAGGTTTTTCGCTCATGGAGATCGGACTCGACTTTCTATAATCTCCCCAATGGAAACTTCCTGGCATTGTCACACGAAGATGAAAATCCGATTTATCGTAGGTACTGAAATCTTGTGTCTCATTATTAAAGCACTTAACTACTTAGACGCTTTCTGACTACTCTTGAAATTGTTAACTTCTTCAGGTCTATTGTAGTCATGGATGATATATTCTGCATGTTCTCTGGTGCACTGCACAACACTCCTGACCTAATACGACACTATGGCCTGTCAAAACATGCTACAGATCCTGTGATCATAGTCGAGGCTTACAAGGTTTTACGCGATCGTGCACCTTATCCACCGGATCAAGTTGTGAAGGAGCTCGAAGGGAAATTTGCTTTCGTTCTGTTTGATTCAAAAGCTTCAACTCTTTTCCTTGCTAGGGTTTGTGCAAATTCACATGCCAAACATTTCTTGAAGTCGATTATAATATATCTGAACTTCTGAATTTCGATACTATTTTATGTTGTACATGTTTGAAATTTTTTGGCACTTTTCTAGGACCGTGATGGTTCCGTGCAATTACACTGGGGAACAGCAGCTGACGGATCCTTAGTATGCACAGATGATCCGAATGTCATATCTGCTGCTTGCGGGCAATGTTATGCGCCATTTCCTCCCGGTTTGCCTTCAGTACCCTGTCCAAATTACTATTATACCTATCGAGGCCTGTGTCTGTATTGTGCAACGTTAAGCGTGTCCATGTAGTCGATTTCGTCCTGCTCTAGTGAAAAACTTTGAAATTCCTGAAGCACACTATTACTATATTCTACTTATGTTGTGTTGAATGTGAGAAATTGAAATTGTTATGCACAAAATGGTGCAGGATGCATCTTCATGAGTGAGAGTGGACTAATGAGCTTCGTTCACCCCTTGCATAAGGTGAGAGGAATCCCGAGAAAAGATGATGAAGGAAACATCAGCGCTGTTATATTTCAAGTGGACCTTTTTGCCAGACTTCACAGCATTCGTCGTAATGGTAGTGCTGCTAATTGGGCCGGTACAACACTTGTTGATGGAGAATAGAGCCCCCCACTTTGTAGTGAGGTTGCCTATTTCTGTTGTAAGAAGCAACTCAGCAAGTAGTGCGTCGTTCCGATTAAAAAAAGAAAATAAAATAAAAGAAATAAGTGCGTCGTTTACCACATACTATGTCAAAATCTCTTTTACATTTTACACTTTGTATTTGTTTGGCGGTCCTAATCTCTTCTTCACCTTATCAGTTTCTGTTTCAGTGTAATAAAACTTGTTTGGTAAGTGTTAAAGGTGACTGATTTGAAAACGCAGTAACCACCTTATTATATTACAATTATCCATATCAGTTTGTTTTTTTTCCAAATAAATACTGCTTCAATAGTTTAATTAGAAGATTAATCTGTTAGAATGTCTTGATCCTGGTTAAGTTGCAACGACCTGGTTAAGCTTTAAACAACAGGCTGCACATGTCTTGATCCTAGCCTTCCATCTGCTAACGGCTAGATCTAATCCAACGACATCTTGCTAGCTACTCTCAAGAAAGTACAACCACTACAATTGCAACTTGAAGTACCGATTCATCCCCTTATCATTTTGAATTCGAAGTTGTTCTAGTCTTTGCAGGCTTAGTTACCATTTAATTGTATCGAATAGTTTAAGTGATTACAAAATTATATATATTACACGGATTTGTTAAGACAACGGTTTTTAAGAAATAAAGTTCTAATTTTAGCATAATTCTTCCCCTAATTAACTGTTCCAATGGTTTTAGCATAATTATCCATTCTATCATGTTCCTTTATCTCTCTATCAGTCATACGTAAAGGAAAGTATCGTCACATAATTTGAAAATAAAATTCATTAGACGATGGGTTCCTCTAAGGCAGGAAGAAAACGAATAAAAGGAAGGACAAAAAAAAGAAGCTAAATTTTAGTAATATTCTTATGTTATGAACTAAAAACGCTAGGACTGTATATTAGTTAAGAGATTTCATGGCGAACGGTTTACAAAGCAGTTTAGTTACGTAAGATCTGCCTTCGAGTGGGGACAAGGAAACAAAATTGGTTATATTTAGTAGATTTGTTGTAGTTTGGACACTACGATAGTTCACATCCTACGTGTATCCCATCCGTCAGTGTCAAAAGATTTTACGCAAACCTTCGACGACTAAATTGAATGTAGACAACAAGATTCAGAATTTTGCAGCAAACAAACTTGCCAAGTTAGACTATGAAGAAATGGATGCATCTGAATTCTGGAACCTTCTTCATTCGCATCGATTAAATTCGAGATTATTATGTAATATGTTCGATACTACTCCCTCAAAATCACCCACACTATCACACTTAATACTTAATAGTAGTAAAGTATCTATTAATAGTATAGACAGTCTAAAAATAAGCTAAAAACGACAATTATTTTCTAAATAGTTAAAAATTCAAAACGTCAATTAAACAAATATGATAGGAGGTGGCACTAGTATTATTTATTTTGAAAAAAAAAATTAAAAAATCAAAATTGTATGCAAATGCACAATTTAGGGTATTTATTTGCTCTAGAATGTCCTCCCCATGAAATTTTCGTAATACCACCAACTTTTCTGAAGGGACATCGTTTTCATACATGGAAAAGATGAAAAAACGTGTTGCCCTTACAACATTATTATTATTATATGCTTTCGGCCCACGCTTTTATTCCGACTAGAAAAGGGCATCAGTTGAGTCAACCACTACGTAGTTAACAAAGCTTCCCATAAGCAGCATCAAATTCCGTCTCGAAGGAAACCAAAACAATGGCGGTGAAGGAGGTCAAATCCAAGGCGGAGCTCGACGCCACTGTCCGCGGCGGCACTCCGGTAATTTTGCACTTCTGGGCGTCGTGGTGCGAAGCTTCCAAGCACATGGACCAAGTCTTCTCTCATCTCTCCACTGATTTCCCTCTCGCTCGCTTCCTTAGGGTATTACTAATTTATATCATCTCCTTATTCCTTATGTCCCTTTACCAATTCAATTTCCGCTTAATGAGTATCAGTAGAGTCCTGTTTATAATTCAATTAGTGTATTTATTTATTAATTTAATTATTATATTGTTTGTGCCATATGTTTTGTGTTTTACTCTGATGAATGATGATATGCTTGATTCCCTTTAGGCACTGCTTAATAAAGTATTTTGTTTATCAACTTACTTATGTGTAGAGGCTTGAATTACAAGCCTGTTTCTGGTGAAGCATCTATAATTCTATACCGCTTATGTTAATGCCTTTATAAAGTGATTATACTATTTTATACCTCTACAAGCATTTTCTTGCTGTTTGGTTGGCATTTGCTTACAGGAAAGTGTGTAAGTTAAACCGAGATGCTTTTGCTGCTTAAATAGTGAAATCGCCATAAAAATAGGAAAAATTGGATAACTGGTTGAATACTAAGATAGTTTATTGTTATTTAGTCACCTTATTTCTATCTCAACCAAATACTAGTAGAATTGGTTAAGTTTGGTTTTTATTGTATATGCCAAACAACTCATGTTTTTGCTTAAAAAGCAACTTCTTCTTTGAACCTCTACAAGAAAGAAAAGATAGGTTTGTGTCAAAATTAAGAAGAGGTAGAACCGGTGACCATCTTTTGAGCTAATCTGTTATCAAAAGCATCCAAAATTTAGATTGGTAAGCATTTGCAAACCTTGTACAATTTGTGTGTGTGTGTTTTTTTTTTCTGACACAGTCTGATATTTTGACAGTTAGCTGTTATTTGGATTCGTTTCTTAACCTAGTTTACCTAATCAATTTCATTATATAATAATCAATAACTGTTTACCTAATCAAATTTATGGTTATGACAAAAGAATTAATACATGCCTTTTCATAACTACCATTTCATTGTTAGAGAACTGAAGAACTAGAAGTATTATGTAGAATTTCTAGAAAGAGTAATAGTACATGAACCCAAAGAATTGAAAGTTAGTGCTAAAGTATTAAGCACTTAATTCGCATAGAGTATTGAACTAATTGAAGAAAATAACCCTGAGCACTAGGCGTGGAGTCTTCTCGGATTAACAAAACAAGTGAACATGATGTACTATATTTGTTACTAGCTCTGTTTGGATCATGGTGGTTTTGATCTTCCTCTCACTACTCTATTTATCTTATTTCTGAATGGCCATCCAAGTGTGCAAAAATTCAAACAGATAACTGTTGTCCTTGCTAGATATTGAATAAAAGCAAGTATCTTGCCTAGATGTGGTTTGTTCGTATTATAACAGATTATCCCTGCCATAATGCCCTGGTTTTGCATATTCATTTGAAAATAGTGGCTTGTTTCTTATTAGTAGATCTGTTTGCTGTTTCTTCGTGCCTTTTCTTATGATGATTTTGCTCTGTACTTTTGGTGACTTAATCTGTGAGATATTGATAATGTAATCAGGCTATGGGAAGAATATTCTGGTAATGTCATGTCATCTATCTACCTCATTTTACTGACATAATCTCTTCTTGAATCTACAGGTTGAAGCTGAAGAACAACCTGAAATCTCTGAGGCGCACTCAGTCTCCGCGGTGCCCTTTTTTGTCTTCTTCAAGGTATGAAAATGCATTTGTCCCCTTTCTTACGCAAAACAAATTCTATGTCCTTGCATGTGATTTGTGCCCTTTCAGCTATTACGATTATTATGCAACATGAACTTACTACTGATTAAAGATTTATCTTTTCTAAGACTGATCGATTGGAAGTTCATGGTACTTTTAAGCTATAGACTAAAGAGCATCATGATATTTTGTGCTGGTTTCATTTTGATTACTCCCTATAATGGTACTGGAACTTCACCAACACATTGCGATGTTTTACTTGAAAAATAGATAGCTTTCTACATTTTACAATGGCGTGTTGGTTTGAATTCTAAATGTTTTCTCCTTTCCCCTTGTAAATGAATGAATCAACTTAATATTGTATCAGGGAATGTTCTTTATTAATTATTACTATTCAGGCCCGCTCTCAGTAATTCCTATGCTTTGCGTTTTCTTAGGATGGAAAGGTTGTTGATACATTGGAAGGTGCTGATCCCTCTAGTTTGGCAAACAAAGTTGCTAAAGTTGCAGGATCAATCCGTCCTGGGGAACCTGCAGCACCTGCTAGTCTAGGGATGGCTGCTGGACACACCATTCTTGAAACAGTCAAGGAGCTTGCTCAGGAAAATGGCAAATCAAAGGAAATTAGCTTGGTGCATTCCGGTACAGGTGACAAGCTAAAAGAGAGGCTTCAACAACTTGTTTCTTCTCAACCCATTATGCTCTTCATGAAAGGAAACCCCGAGTCGCCTCAATGTGGTTTTAGTCAAAAAGTAGTTGATATCTTGAAGAAGGAAAAGGTTAAATTTGGAAGCTTTGATATTTTATCTGATAATGAAGTTCGTGAGGGATTGAAAAAGTTTCCAACTGGCCAACATTTCCTCAGCTCTACTGTAATGGTGAACTGCTCGGTGGTTGTGACATTGCAATTGCTATGCACGAGAACGGGGAACTTGGAGAAGTATTTCGAGATCATGGAATAGCAAAACTTGATTCTAATGATGGAAATGTAACTCAACCAGCTGGTGGAAAGACTGGAACTACTGAGGCTTCAGGCTTGAGTTCATCTACAAGTTCTCGTCTGAAAAGCTTGATTTGTTCAAGCCCAGTTATGTTGTTTATGAAAGGTAGCCCTGATGAACCACGTTGTGGGTTCAGTCGCAAGGTAGTCGATATATTAAAGGACGAGAACATTAAGTTCGGGAGTTTTGACATCCTGTCAGATGATGAAGTTCGACAAGGGCTCAAGGTGTATTCTAACTGGTCCAGTTATCCCCAGCTCTATATAGATGGGGAGCTCATTGGTGGATCAGATATTGTGATGGAGATGCAAAAGAGTGGAGAGCTTAAGAAGGTTTTAGCGGAAAAAGGGATCTCTTCCAGTGAGAGTCTTGAAGCTCGCTTGAAAAAGTTGGTAAACTCGTCACAAGTGATGCTATTTATGAAAGGTACCCCGGATTCCCCAAAATGTGGATTCAGCTCCAAGGTAGTGAACACGTTAAAAGAGGCGGGAGTGGAGTTTGGTTCTTTTGATATTCTGACGGATGATGCGGTTAGGCAAGGACTAAAGACCTTTTCAAACTGGCCAACTTTTCCACAGCTGTATTACAAAGGAGAGTTGGTTGGAGGTTGTGATATTGTGCTTGAGCTGCACAATAATGGTGAGCTGAAGGAGACCTTATCTGAGTGAGTGGGTTGCAACAGTGCTGATTTATATCTATGTTTTGTCCTTTGATGTTCAAGTATTATAGTTATGCTTGGAACCTAGTAAGTTAATTGGTATTAATGTGTTGGGATCGACATTTTTTGGTTTTTAGAGCTGTAGTTTCTCTTTTGCATACTGTGTTGACTCATAATCGATTGTAATTTGCCTAAATTTTACTTGGACATTCATGTGAGATGCAGTTTATTGAAACTTCTTGCACTGGAAGATGTTCAATATATGAACTATCTCAGGGTGTGGCGGGTTGTAGGAGAATCCACTTTACCGTAATGATATCCTCTTGTTGGTTTTCAAAAGTACTGTTATTGTGTTTGGACTTTGGAGGGGTAGAAGTAGAACACAGGAGGATGAAATCGCGTACGTCATAAGGTGGATAAGGCCACTCTTAATTTCTGATATATCTTTTGAGGTGCAATATAGGCTTCGGACACATTCTTGGCTGTGGGATACGTTTGTTCCTCTTCCGATACAACATGGTAATTGGTATTGATCGTATTTCGGTTGACATAGATCAAACGTTATTAATACTCTCTAGGACCAGATGATGCATGAAGGATGCCCTACCCTAGTTTGGGTTTCAGCTGGCATTCTATTCTTCCATATGATTACTTTGCATCAATGTAACTCTGTACCTCTCGTGATGAATTATGTCGACCAAGACCCTTCCCGACTGTCCTCCTGAGCTGTCCCACTCGTACATGTCCTCTTCCGTGCGCGCGCAATGGTTCAATGGTTCAATTGTTTGAGATCCCAATTTATTTTCTTTTCTCTTGAAATTACTCGAACCATGCAAGGTCTAACAGACAATTAAATCTATCTCAATCGATATCATAACATAAGTCATGCTCTTTCCGTCTCACAAAACATTACCCATTGAAAATATCACGTATGTAGGTGTTAAAATAAAGTGTGGTGTTAACAAAGTTGTAATATTGTCGTAGAAAGTGATGTTTTGTATTTGCAGGGTGGCTAGTTTTGCTTACACTTAAATATATTTTGGTGTGCCACAATCTATATATACTATATTCCTCCACACACACAATTAATCACTGACACTAGTTGGTTATGATATTAGAAAGCACAAGTAAGAATCACATGTCCCGCCCCAACAGCAAAAATATTAGCAGGTGCATGTTGCTCATAGATCAATTGGCATGAGAGGGGAAGTGTCTGTCTCAAAGAAAGTGGACCAGTGGTAGTTGCTATGCTAATGAAGGTAATTAGTGAAGGGGACTACTTTGGGATGGACCAAATTGCAAAGTAGTAGTAGTAAGACGGAGGGAATATATTGCAAATATGTATTCAGACAGACAGACACTATCAAATTAATTAATGAAACAAATCAGTTTACAAGTTGATTGATTCTAAAGGATATGATAGAAGCAAAGTCATGTAGTGATGGAAAAAAAAAAAAAAAGAAGAAGAAGAAGATGAAGTCTGTTGTTTATTCATTAAGTTTGACAGTAGTAGTATTTTCATTGTTGGCTGGAAATGTAATTAGTGCTCCAGATTGCAGGAGTATTCCCTACGAAAATTTCCAAGTTTTGCAAGGATTACTATAACACTCCCCGTTCTTCACAGCCCAGTCCTAGTTGCTGCGGAGCCGTTGAGACTATCGTGAGCACCATGTTACCCATGGACTTGTGCAATTGTTATAGAGCATCGCCATGGAAGTTGCCACTTAAATTGGATAAAGTAAAGACCTTACACCTTCTCGACTACTGCGGGCTTGATCAGCATGGCTTTTGTTGCATTCTGTGAGTACCATATATATATGTATGCACTCTTTTTAATTAGTTTTCAATAATTTTCTCTAATTATTTGTTTATTTTTTGCAGCGACGCCACTTGTCTTTTGCCTCCTCGGAAAAATTGAGCTTGTCAAGAGAGGATGAATGCACAGGAGGGGGAAAATATATAATTAAGGGAAACCAAGTGAAACTACGTACTACTACTACTATATACACTAGTTTCTTATTGTAACACCAAACTAAGTTCTTTAATACCTGATGACATTTTGTTATTAATAAACAAATTTTGCTAATGGTTGCTACTTCTTATATGATATCAGTGAAATAAATCCTTCAAATAAAAGAAAAGAAACATCTAATATTATTAGTTATTACCATATTAAAATTTGTAAAATTTGTTTGTTTTCTCCTTAATTGACAACCTGGAATTGGACCGGTTACCAGCGAATTGAATTAGTACGTATAAATTATTGAACACAAAAGCATACTTTTTGTACAATTCAAAGGACCGGTTAAATGCATGAGCTTCAAGTTTAATTACAAAAATTCATCCCTCATTTATAATTAATTCAAAATAGCAAGAATGCAGTAGTACCGACTTGTTCAATCTGACAATGAATCCTGAATTTCTTCATCTGAGATTTCACAGGACAAACAGAAGGATACACCATACCATCACACTCCAGTAATGAACTGATCAACGAAAGTTACATGTTTAAACAGAATTTGTTCTTGGAACAGTGAAATTAATACTAGTATTATTATAATGAAAATGCCATGCCCACTGGTAAATCATAACTCCAACTCCACAAATTGGATGCAGAATTTTAAAAAAATACATAGGAGATGGAAATAAGCTTTTCATTCTTGATATAAATAAATCCACACCTACATTCTGGATACCATAGCTACCTCATCATAGAGATTTAAAGCAAGTTCCAAATAAATAAGCTTAGTACAATACCTACTTCAACACCCAATGTTTCAATCTAGGTGAACCAAACTTGTTATCACCACTATCATGATAAGGAAAACCAAAGATTTTTGGCTGATAGCCATGCCTTCGCCTCCTGATAATTGACTGAAACAGGAATCCTCACTTTGTGAAGTCTGTTGTTTATTCATTAAGTTCTATTCATTACCTTTGATATAAGTGACAAAAATACCAAAGTTTAGAAGTACTTTGTGGTCACATTCAACTTCGAACCGTAAAACGATACATTTCAGCTGGACAAAGAGAGTATTAACCCAAGTTATGAGCTAAGCTATTGCAATTTCTCTCCATCCAGTTGTAAAAGATGTTAAGTAGACTTATGTTTTGCAGTACAATTTTCCAACTTTCAACTATTTCTCAAGAACTCAGCTAAATTAAAACATAAAGAAACTTCAACAGTTTTCGTCTATGCCAAGGAAAAGACCATGGGAGGGTACTCACTATACTGAGCTCGTTGAGTGTCTCTAACATCAAGGCATCTTCCAACTTTGGCTCTTGCTCACAATTCAACAAGCCTTGCAAGAGTAAAAACCAAAAACATTAATTGGTGGTCTGTGCAGTAAAGTACGTTGGAAACAGGAGCATAGTAGATGCATAAAGCGGATGACGAACAAATCTGTAAGGCCCAAACTGGAATACTGCAATAGGCACAACCACCTTCTCCAAATACAATATTGTAGAATGATACAGCATCATCAAAACCCAAATACCACATTGCTCCACCTACTGGGTATTTGAAAGGCCGGCCGCCTTTCAAATGCAGCAAACGCCCCCAACATTACTCAGGAACAAAACAATAGCTTCTTGACAGTTGGGCAGGCTAACATCCCACTTACTTCCATGCTCCCTATGAAAAATATGACCACACAACTACAACCGCTTCCTAAGAACACAAACGGCCATGCAACGCTGCTTTGTTGATCTGTATCACACCGAACCAAACCTTTTTTTTTTTTTTTGTGCTTGAATCTGAAAATGGGAGATCTTCATCACAGTTAACAATGACATGAAAGAAAAATTAGCCAACTAACAAGCTATGCCAAAACCAAAAACAATTTACTGCCAGTTTGCATAAAATTCTGATTATTTTGTAGTCAAAGAGATGTTTCAAAAAAAGCTATTAATCGGCTTAATTTTAAGCTGAAATTATATGTTCATTTTGGCATCATCTTAGTTCAAAATGAGAAGTGGCATTTGTGTTCGAATTTCATCATCATTAGCTCCAAATAAGCCGTCTAATGGATTACACTACAATAGGTGAATGGTTTTCATTAATCAAGAGACAGCACTAACTCGTAATGTTTCGATTGCTTAGAGATACTTATAAATACCTTGATAATCCAATTACATATCAATTTAACAAACATCAGTGATCAGTGCACAAATAATGAACAACCCATTTCGAGCAGGAGAAAAAAGAAAAAGTAAACAGTATCATTTGGAATCATTTTTCTTAACCAATGTCAAATTCATACAACACCACAAAAGAGAGAACTTTATCTGTTTCACCTGAATAAACCGTATGAACTCTGATTCTACAATTAACTCGTGTCGCAATTCGTTGTTTCGTGTTTAAAAGAACTTATATCCTCAGTTGATTGGATTCATCCAACAATAGTGTTCTTATACAATAAATGTCTGAAATTTCAGATAAGGAGCTATTTGTGCTTTATACAGGGGATATAGATGTAGTCCATTTCTGGAAGGTGTAGCGTGTAGACTCAGTCTGTTTAGTAGGAGATGTGACAATTACATGAACAAACTCTACATAAAGAGACAAGAACTGCATATGTCTAGTGCATATTCAACTTATCAAATCAAGACGCCTACCAATCATGATCATATATATACTGGATTACTTGCACACTCGTATTACCAACTACTGTAAGAACCAACCAAACTACTATATTTGGGCATCTATCTATCAACATAAACAAAAATCTTCAATAATGAACAAAACACAACAACACAGGACAAATATAAAGGTTGGACAATATTTTGGCTTAATCCATAATATGAATACAAATGATATGGTCCTAAGCACAAGCTGAGAAGTAGACCAAATTGAATAGAGAATCTGACTAGAAGTATATCTTGCTAAAATACTTAGTTGAATACATAGCACTGAACTTCCTAGTCAATTTCAGGGAAACCAGCTTAGATACATTGAATATCATATGAGAAGTCAGTCCCCATAGCATTTTCACAGATTTCTATTTGGAAAATTACTGTTAGCAACACAAAAGTAATTCACGGGGAAGGGGCAGATATCTCTTTCTCTTCTCACATGGCCCAAAAAATAATCCTCTTTGCCTCCCATACATACAGACTTCTTTCACCTCAAGAAGATATAAACTAGGGATGGTAAAAATCTGAACGAAAGATGAAGAAATAAAGACACTATAGCACTGAATGGACGATTTACAGACAATAGGAAAGGGCCTCGATAATTAGTTTCAGACAAACCTCCAGTGGGCTGGCCATCAGGTTGTTTCCAGAATTCCATAGCAACATTGTCTGTCAACTTGAGAGAAATGCCCGTAATTCTGGGAGGGTAATTAAGGTTCTCAATTTTGTCTGCGAAGAAAGGGATTTATTTATATTCGGGAACTGAGATTGAGAAAACATTAAGCGTAATGTCATCCTATTATGACGATAATTAGACACGGCAGTGATTAGTAGAAGCATAGCAAGTGAGTGAATTGGGGGAGGTAGATTAGTTAGATCATGATTCCTTTCAGTATGAGAATCTGAGAAGCGAACTGTACAGTCAGCAACCGGTGGCACTAGAAGGCGGCATTGTGGAAAGTAATACACCATAGTAGTACTTACTCTCTCTCTTGATACCTTCACCACCACACTTGTAGAAAGCGGCAATGTGAAAAGTGATAGTACTGATACACCAAAGTTCTTCTCTGGTCAACTCAACTCAACTGTATGCATTTTATCTTATGTTACACATAAATTATAAAATATGATTAACTTATAAAACTTTAATTATACTTATATTGTTTTAAAAAGAATTACATATGCATAATTTAGGAGCAATTTGACCGTAGAGAAACTTCGTAAAAAATGGAAGAATACTATAATTGTGATTAGCTTGCTCGATATTAGAGAAAGCAATTCACAATGGCAGTGTCTTTGCAATTTTTACTAATGCTCTCCGCACGCCCAAGTAATAATACTTTCTTCCTTTTTCTTTGACACAAATGAATAGAAATTCAGTCTAATTCGATGATCGAATTCTTGTTATGGTGGTAGTGCATTGGGCGTACTAGTAATATCTTCGAATTCAACTAGTAATTTTGCCAGTTCTCTTGCTCGTTCTGGGTCTGGATAGGTGCATGTTCCCCTCGCGAATGGTCCTAGGGCGGGGCCGATTGTGCTCTGTCTTTTCCGTGGGTTGATTTCTTCATTATATTGCATTCAATTTGACTACGACTACTTCAGTTCACCAATAATTGAATTAATTAATTCATACCTTGTCTCCATGGTTGTGGAATTGTAGTAGGGACCTTCAAATGTGGCCCTGATGCCAAAGTGTTAGATCTCTCGCAATCTGAGAAATCTAATTTATTTGGTGTATTACCTCCAACTGAATTAATCGATGAGTGATAATAATATTTTAAAGAGATATTTAACTAACGGAATGACAACATAACTTTTGCAAAATATTTTGAAATGAAATATAGATTTCTTCAAATGAAAGTAAAGAAATAGACCGATATGATATACTCATATAGTCGTATATAATACTTCCAGTCTTCCACCAACAATATCAGCCCACTGCTCATGTGAATAAAGACGCGGTCTCACTTGTTATAGGTCGAACCGTTGAGGGATCAAATTCTAGGTTCATCCGATTAACTAACTACTTTGTATACTTATATGGTTTCGGAGTTCACATCAGTTCATGTCACTACTGCTCAGTGGCGGCTTTAGGGGTGCTATTGGGCCATTTGGAAATGACGTTCCCAGTTCGCAGTCTGTTTTCAAAACACAATTTTAAATTGCATGGCAATATACCTTGTTTATTAGAAGAACACATCCCTTAGGAGACGATGACAGATACATGAAGGATGGTCTAAACTCAGCTCACGTTCCCTGTTGGTTGGTGAACAATTCAACACTTGGGGAATTATGCTTCACAATGATAGGAAGAGCAGACATCGAAGGATCAAAAAGCAACGTCGCTATGAACGCTTGGCTGCCACAAGCCAGTTATCCCTATGGTAACTTTTCTGACACCTCTAGCTCCAAATTCCGAGCTTGAGCTTGGCATCACGAGAAACATGGCACATTTACTATCAGTTGGGCATGTACAAGCTATATTTGTACAATATAATTTTATAAATTACATTTTCGGTATGATTTAGAATTAATATAAAAGTCAAACATCACAAAAAAAAGTCAACAAAATATAATGCAAATAAAAAACTTGTAGTGAGATGGAGGAAGTACAATATAACAAATGCATATAACATATGATCTACAACATAAACGAGAATGCATAATAGTACGCACACTACAGGTATGATATAAACATCAAAGAGTGTCAGTTTTATAGCTATTTAATTCGCAATCCGATCTGAAGTCGGGTTAATGCAAATCCGATCCGGATGCCTGAGATTAAATTACAGATTTAGTGAATTTCTTAATTTAGCAACAGGTATGGCAAGAGGGGGGCGACCGCCCTATAGAAACTACACTGTCTTTAATTTTGTGAAGCCCTATGCCAAAACCGAAATTAAACCATACATCTAACATTTTAACATATGAGGAAAAAAAAAGAGATACAATCAAATTCAAATATGAATTTTATACAAATTTCTAATTTGATATTAGTCCTATTTTCTTATCCAAAATTCGTGCAAATTTCTAATTTGATATTCGTATTGTGTTCAACTATTCGTTAATTTATGGTATAAAACTCGAGGTCCCAAAAATTATAGACCCTATGCATATGAACGTATCGCATGGCCCTGTATACTACCACCCCTATTTTCAAATCATGACTCCGCCCCTGATGATATCTACACCATCATCAATAACTGCGTCTATGGCAGCTAGCATCAAACCCATATTGCAACCTCTTGATCCCCTACAAACTTTGTAAACATCTTCATGAGAGAATGGAGCAGTGCCAGATGCAGTATTGCTTGCTTCTCTAAAACTATTGGCACTCGGAACAAAGTTTACTGCTACCGTGCTTGAGGAGTGCGTCCCATGACCAACATCGTCAATGGGCAAATCATCATCTAGAAAGAAATCCCTCGCACGGTCGCACCAGTCAATGTGTGGTTGCACTCCATCTCGAAATTCACAAACCCCCTTCCACTTTGATGGTGGAGTAGGCACGCCAAGGTCATGGGAGTTGTTCCAGAGTCAATATCCAATAATAACTCCTTTTCCAAAGTTAGAAATAGTTTGTCATGGGTCGGAATTCTGGTTTAGTCCCAAAATATTGAGACGGTTTGTCATATGTAGAGTGAACTTCATTGATTTGCTTGCTGTTGAATTTGTGATAAAACAAAATAATTAGCTTTTACCATAATTAGGGTGCAAATGTAATAAAGTTGAATTTATTCAGTTTGTACAATACAAGAAGTTGAATTGCAGGATTCAATTCATGTGTTACCTGAGTGTCTTGATGTGCATCACTCTTGCTCACTTTATTAATTTGTTGCTCTGCACTCTGATCACTTGATCTTATTATCTATTTAATAATATAATCTTAACATGGTAGAAAGACTAACATATATAGTATGACATACATAATACTAATAATGTTTACCAAGTTTTGTTTCGAGGGTAATGGTTAAAACGTCAATTGATATGCATTTCCATAATAATTAAGGGAGGAGTCAGAATTTAAAAATAGAGGCAACGGTATACAGTATTGATTCTGAGCTTATGTGATATGTTCACCCGCATAGGGCTAATATTTTTTCAGACCTCGAATTTTATATTATAAATCAACAGATAATTGAATATAGTACGGATATCGAATTAGAGATATGCACGAATTTTGAATAAGAAAATAGTACGAATTTCAAATAAAAAATTGTACATAATTCATATGTGAAGTTGAATGTATCTTCTTTTATTTCTCTCCCTCATATGTTAAATGTTAGATGTATGGTTTAATTTCAATTTTGACATAGAGCTTCACAAAATTAAAGACAACATAGTTCTTATATGTAATTGTGACTAACTAAATACATTAATGAAAAAATTAGGGTGGCGAAAAGTAAAACGGAGCATTCAAAAGTATATTCATAAAATATTACTCATATTTTCAGCGGGACGAAGAGAATATTCATCCCAAGTTGTGAGCTAACTCAACTAATGTATTGCAATTTCTCTCTATCTAGTTGTAAAAGATGCCAGAAACTTATGTACAGTATAAACACTCCAGAAATTTCAGACAAATTCATATTACTCCTTTTCATAAAAAAAATCATTTTATGCACAATATTCTAACTATTTCTAAAAAGCTCGGCAAAATTAAGAGCATGTCAATCTAATACAGCGAATTTGATAATGATTTATATATTCTTAAATTTGACTGACTGTTGAAGAAAAAAAAAATCACTTAAAAGTAATTATTTATTAATGCCATATTATCTTTAATTAGACTTGGTATTGAACTGAACTTTTATTGAATTATTTTATAGGAAAAAAACAAACCCTACATAAGATTCGAATAGAACTGAATTTATTTTAAATTTCTAAATTTTTAAATTTATTTCATATGAAAACACAAACCCCAAACAAGAACATGGTACTTGGTCAACGAATGAATTTTTCGCAACGGAAAAAATGGCCTGTCCAAACAAAACCAAATCAGTTGTCCACCGCTGTCCACCGCCGACCGTGACCTATCAATCCTTCGAACAAGTAACTTGTCACATTGGTGGGCACCTAAGATTAATAGATAATCGTGTTATCTTTTCATTCGTTTCTGCTAATTAGATAAGATTAGTTAGTTGATAAAGAAATTAGTTGCATCCATCATTATCGACTTATTATCGTCTTGACTCTCTTGATTGAGTGTTTTTGCAGCCATTTGCTACTTGGATATTGTGAAAAATTGATAATCCAAGGTATAATTTTTTTCCAGAAACATTCCTCGCCCACAAAACTAAGCATTAGATAGACTTAGTATTAAATGAATTAACAAAATAAAGTAACTTATACATTACGCTAATAAAACAGCAGTCCACTTTAATGAAAAGGTAAGTAGAAAAACTAATGATTCATTGATAGAAATAATAATATAAGTAGGATCAGTGATCACATTACAAAGGATGATAATAAAGAACAATTGAAATAATTAATTAATTAATTACATCACAGAAGAAGAAATTAGTAGAGAGAAAGAAAAGAATAGCAGCAGCTAGTGGTAATCTGGAAATTTGTTTGTGTGTCTAACAAGGAATCTGCTCAGTAAACCACTTGATAATTGAAAAGGGGGCTTTGATCAAACTTATCGCCATCTCCACGATCACCGTCACACAGATGCAACACGGGCACAAGCAACTCAGCACAGTCCTGTTATCAATAAATCGATCAATCAATCAATCGGTCAGAATTTTACCAAAAATACACATATTACTACCATTATTGAACAAACAAACCATTCATAAATAAACAAATTCTAGAGAGAGAGAGAGAAAGTAGTAGTTACCCGACGATCCAGATGACAACGCCGACGAGTGAGAGGATGAGGGCGACAAAGGCGAAGGGAAGGCCCAACAAGAACCCCAATGGCCTGCACTCGCAATCGTCACCACAGCAGCAACACATGTTTCTTTCTTGATGATGATGGATGATTCTTTAGTAGGGTTTCTGGTTGTTGATAGTGATACGATAAGAGTCGAGAGAGAGAATATATTTGGGGTTGGTTAATAATATTGTGATGAGATAATTTTACGAGGGGCGTAAGGTAATGTTTTTTGATGAATATATAGCACAAGAAATAATACGAGTACTACTAGTACTAGTGTATTAATTATATTCCTGGTCCTGGACAGATAAGGAAAATGAGAAACTTCCAAGCACTAACCACCACATCTAAGGGCCATCATCATTGGATTATTGTTTATATAGAATAAAAAATAGAAAAAATATGGAAATATGAGGAGTATTTAAAACGCGTTTGGTCAATGGTAGTTAACCCAAAACCAAACGACACTGCGGTATGGGGGTTTTGTTTTGGGACATGGTGGTGGAATATTTTGTTGATATGTTCTCTCTCTTCTACTCCACCCTTGCTCAAAACAAGGGACACCCTGGCTTACTACAAGTCTACGACATTACCAGCTAAAATATTCTTGTCATGTGTTCGGAATCCGGACAGATATTGATTTTTTAAAAATATTATGTAAACAAATTGAAAAGAGCATAACATGAAAACAAAAAATACACCTTGTGGAAAACCATGGTCGAACTTGACTTAGCCACGGGACTCGTTTAGTGTTGTGGATTTAAGCAACAATCAAACTCAACGCAATCAAATCAATACACAAGCAATTTGTTGAACAGTTTGTGAGCAACATAAATGATATGAAGCAGAACAATAAAGAAAACACAAATGTAACGTGTTTCAATCAATGGAAGATCCTACTATGCACGAAGGAACTGACGAAGATTTCACTATATTCAACACCACAACTTACAAGATAGATTCCACGAAACTGCCAACCAATTAACAATGTTGATCGACTCGCCTATCTCACTGCTACCTCTAATTCACTAATCAACGAATGAAACTAAGTGAACCAGAAATGAATAAGGAATGTGTAGGCATTCCATGACGCACGGACCGCCAAGTCGTAGTTAGTTCGTGGGTCAACAAGTCCAACAACGAGAAGCATCTAGAGTAGGTCAATATCTAGGGTCTAGAAGGTTCCTTAGAGATAAGGCGAGTAGATTCTATTACACTTCTGTTTACTGTACAGTTCTAGTTCTAGTTATCGTAGACAGTTGTTAGATTAAGTACTATATATATGTCGCAGAGCACAACCCATTATTTACGCTTTTACGCTTTCATGAAATAAGATGATGACTTTCTCGAATCTCTCTGCCTGTTTTTCTCTTTGATTTCTCTGTTGTTGTTATATTCCTGCAAGAACACGACTTTTGTTCCCATTTTGAGCCAGATATCTCTGGAGAACGCATGATTCGCGCATACCATGACGAATTACCAAGCACGATCTTGAATAGATCCCTGCAAAATGGATTACAGCGAAGACTACAACTCTCTCTAATGGAGTTTCTGAGCTCTCTTTTCAGTTTCTAAGCACGGTCTTGACTCAAGTGGCCTTTTGCTACTTGAAGTAGTAACTGCCTCTTTGTTCTTCTTTTAATATCATCCATCCAAATTCGGTGACCAATCTAAGTCAGTTCAAACTTAACTAACTCTTGGATTGAGCTATATTTCTCACATTTAGAAATTAAGTCATGAGTTCACAATATTCTGAGTGTTAAGTCGTTTCTTATACTCTTTTTCAAGTATTTGTATTCGAGCATTTCTTATACTCTTGAATTGAAACGGCCAAAGATTTTCATATAAATAATTGAAAGGAGTATAAGAAATGCTCGGATACAACTACGAGAAAAAAAAAAAGAAAAGAGCTAAGCACAAGGAGCTAAAGGTGGTGCAACACCTAGACCAAAGTCTACAAGCTAAAAAACCAAGAAGACTAAACCAAAGAAGCCACCATAACCATCTCTCCTGCCAGGGGAAGTCACAAGTGGGAGGAGTGAAAACTGATCCAAAACGCTCCTTCCTCCATACAACAACTTCCAGAGAGCAAAGAACAAGTAAACAACCTCCACGAGACTGAAGCCAAAACAGTGAGACCCCCACGCTTTTGTGTAATTCATCCAAGTTGGATGGGTCATTCTGTTGCTTTGTTAGATTTGTGTATGCTATGAATTCTTTGGAGGATAGAGCTTTCAGATCAATGAACAATTAAAAACCACCTCCACAGTAACCAAAGGACCAACACACCTTTTCACCAAAAACGCTAAAAAACAGTATTCACGCTCCTACATCCTATGTCGGTAAGTGATATTAAAACGAGCGACTTTAAGATAGGAACCTCCGAACGTCTAGGACCATCCTTGTATCTGCGTGATGGATACAACTTATGTTAACCCTATCCCTCCCCTTAAGTTCACTAGTCCAACAAGTGGCAAATAATTTAAAGCGTAAGCAAATAAGAAAAGGAGTAAACTACGACCGAGGGGGGGAGAGAGGGAACCACTCCAAGAGTTTTACTCTTGAACCTTAAAATTCAAGTCCTTGGATTAAAATCCGTAACGGTAAACTAGACCCGGTCGAACTCGTTTCTCCTTACTGGATCCACTCACCAAGACCTTGACAAACTCCAAACTCCAATGACCAAGTGTAAAAGGCCACGAGAGAAAACCAAGAGTAGTAGTGGACTGGCCGTTCAATTAAAAGCACCAACAGGAACCAAAGCAGCTCCCTCCACACTCCCTCCTCGACCACAGCAGGTACTAAATAGCCTCCCACGTGGTCAGCAGTTGGAGTATGAAGCACTGCAGCATCACCGATAACAAAAAGAGACAAGAAACCAGAGAAAAGGAAAAGTTAGAGGAACAATACATCATACCACCCCACCTCCACACTTAAGATTCAAGGCAACAAGAGGGATCCAAAAACCAATCCTCCTCCACTGAGTGTTAAGTTATGAACATCATAAACAAAATCTTCATGTATGTAACAAGAATAATTAATTTTAAGCTGAACGCCATCAATGTTGATTTGAAATGATCTATGCTGAACAGAAAGGAGAGATGGGTTGGCTCCCTATCTAACTAATCTAAACTTTTTTTCATCCGTCCAATAAAGATGAGCATGAACTCCTTGGCTTTTATTTATGTAGTTTAAACGGGGGAACTTATATTATGTCCATATAGAATAGTAGAACATATTAGCTTTCTATTACTCTATAATATAAATGTGCACAAATAAATGAATCATATATCCATCAAAATGTTATTGCGGGAGTATAACTTTGTAATTTTTATAACCTAAGCTCGAATTATGATATGTGAGGTGTTGAAAAGCTAGCATTAAGGGACATGTATCCATTGACTTATATCTGGCATTTATACATGAGGTGATATATTGATTAAGATTACCCAGCGTGGATAATGTGTGACAAAAGAAAGGTCATGTTCTATACTTCTATTGTTGTTCCAACTTCGAAGCATAGCATTGATATCAAGGTTGTCATATCCAATAATCTGCTAACTGTACGACAAAGTAGTGGGTAGCCGTGGCTTTCTTTTATATGCCCCAGTGAGATCTCCCAGTCAATTCTGCTGGTCAATGTTCAAAGAGTTATCACTTGAATATTTTACGCCCCATAGGCCGGCCACAGACATGGAACGAACGGGGTCCTTCATGGAACAAACTAAAAGAGTAAAACTAATATCATCTCCATGAGGAAAAAATATCTAATATTCTCTTCTAGGTAAAACTCTCGTATTTTTTAAACACACACACAAATATTATAAATCTCAACTTGGTGGTAGGTGATATTTTCTTTTTTTACTTTTCAAATAGATAGAACTCTTCAGCGCTTTTTTTTTCCTTCCCTTTTGTGTCGTTTCAGATAGGTTAAATGTCGTATTCAAACCTCTCAGATCGTTTCCTTACATCTGTTCATCAATCAACGCCTCTCTTCTTTTGGAATAAATACAGCGTCTTTTTCGTCCGGAGTCAATGATTTTTTCAAGTTGGTGGTAGTTGATGTTCCTATCATATCTCTTCACTTTACATCCCTTCAGATTTTTTTTATCTTTTTTGTTTGCCATTTCCGATAGACTCATCTGACCTTTTTTTTTTTTACGTAAACACCGATTCGCTAACAAGTGACTTTTTTTAATTAACAATATACTACTTCCTCCGTCCCGGTCAATGCTTCGCATTTCGTTTTGTTGATTGTTTTTCGGACAAAAATTACTACTAAATTACAAATGGAACAAAATTCAAAAAAATTATATATAAAAAGTATACCATTTATATTAATTTAATATAATTTTATAATTTTTTTTCTTCGATATAATATAAAAGTAATTTACATTCGAAAAAAAATCAACAAAACGAAATGGGAAGCATTGAACATGACAGAGGAAGTACATTTCAAGACTTGTTGACTCAATCACCACATCATCAGTCAAAGTCAACAAATTGAAGAAAGGACTAATTTTTTCCAAAATATCAAACGTTGGGACCAAAATTGCCAATGAGAGCAAATATGAGACTGCATTTGCCACCCCATAAAACTTTGGAAAATAAAAAACTTTTTTCCCCCAACAAGTAGTAACATAGACAGTAGTATGGAAGCCTCCTCGAGAAAACTAAGTCCTCTGTTTAGCTTAACTCGGTACACTAGCTCGAAAAGTTAATTGTTATAACTCCAATGTTTGAAACATGTTATAACTTATAAGTGGCACCTACTTCTTCTTTCTTTTACATAAGCGCTTTGGCTTAATCAAAAAGATTGAAAAAATACTTGATGTATACTATACTATACAAATATGCATGTAAATAATGAATAGTAAAATCATAGACTATTCGGTTCTTCAAATAATTTTACTATGCTACAATTTTATGTCAGAGCTCTAGTTCACAATAGTAGAGAAGTTGGAAAAGAGCAAAAGAAAAACGTTTTGGTCCTACTCCCTACACTCTGAGTTGGTGTGCATGGATCTATTATTTGTTGGAGTATGAAGTAGTGTCTTATGGTAGTTTGTAATACACCGGCATTAAGCCTACCATACAAAGCAAAACATAAACAACGTGTACACGAAGTGAAAATCACATGCTCGTTGAATCATTTAGAAGAGTTTAGGTTTTATCACTGATAAGCCATCATCTGAGATATTTAAGGAGACGCTTTGGAATATTCTTGCAGATAAGGTGTGTAAATTTTGTTTAGTTTATTATAGTTTTTTTTTTTATTAACATTTTTGAGTTGTAGTTATTACACACTATCAGGTAAACTATATAACGGGGTTTGCTCCAATAACTCCAATTTAAGTTCAATTTTAGGCTCAAACACATACAATTGATGATTGGTTTGCTCCAATAACTTCAATTTAAGTTCAATTTTAGGCTCAAACACATACAATTGATGATTGGTTTGTGATAGCGACCCTTATAATTTGATGAGATGTCTGACTTGGAAAATGTATTGTAATTGAGATAAGTTTATGTAAACTGAAATACATGAGGGAGGGCAGGGAATCTTTATTGCTGCTCTGTGGCACATTTGGAAATCAAGAAATGAGCATATCTTCAGAGGAAAAGCACATGCACCCAACACAACAACTACTGTTCCTAATAAAGCAGTTGGCCGGCGATCTACAACCCATGAAAAGAAAAAACGTCAGAAATCAAAAGAGGGAAGAATGGCGGAAACCTAAAGAAGAGTGAGTTAAATTGAATACTGATGGAAGTGTGGTTACCTCAAATAATCTTGGAGCGGCTGGGGGACTGTTGAGAGATCGCAATGGAGATTGGATTTGGGGATTCACCAGCCGGTTGCATTCGTCGTCGGTGTTAATGGCAGAAATGGAAGCTCTGTCTCTTGGACTCGATCTGGCTTGGGAAAGAAGATACCAGCGAATTGAGATTGAGACAGACTCACTTGTCTTATGGAAGACGGTAACTGAAGATCTGAGCTGTGAAGGATACACTGATCTGCAAAGTTTGAAGGAGAAAATCCGACAGATGCTGCGTCTGCCCTGGGAGACCGAGTTTAGGTGGATTAGTAATAAAGCCAATGTTTGTCCTGATTTCATGTCCAAATTAGATAATAGGGACTTGGAGAAGGGTAGACTTCGGGTTTTATCCCCAGTCACCATTGTAACCTTTTTAACTTTAGATAAAGTCTAAGAACTAAGAGTCTTTATTTATATATATATATGTATATAAGGGAGGTCATGTATTTTAATAAAAAATAAAACTTCATGTTATTTTGCTATTATGGCCTCTTTTAAATTACATAAAGTTTGATTATCACAAAACTATAAATCACCAATTCACCATATGCATTTGAGCAAAAAATAGTCAAACAAACTCAATTACAAAGTTAAATTCTCGTTTTATATTTATTTAAATCACAGTAATACTTCCTTTGTTTCATTAAGAAGTTCCTAAGGAGACTATTCATCGCGAACTTTGACCACGTATAACTCCTAAATTACATTAGTGAAAAATATAATAAAATTATATTACGAAATTAAATGGAGTATATTTTCATAATCAACTTTTAATTTATATTGATACAATTTAATTTAAAAGCTATGCGTGGTCAAAGGTCGCGATAAATAGTTTCATTAAGAACTTATTAATGAAGTAGATGTAGTATAAAAGTTGAAAAAACTCCTCGCAAACCAATCGATACATGAATGTGTAACGTTGGGTGCAATCTGAGGTAATGGCTATACGGCCTATACCTATATAAAAACCAGTACCATAAGGTATGCCATAGTATAAAATGTTGTACTTCGCACCTACTGTTGTTGCCAACTCATCAAGCAGATCCATTTGTAGTCGATCTAGCTGAACTATCACTGTCATTCACCCTTTTGTTTAATAATCACATCCATTTTCAACACTTATCACGACGATTAAAAGGAATAAATCAAGAAAGCCAGAGTATATACTTCTTACATTACAAAGGATCTTTTGTGTGTTCGTGTGTGACTCCTAAAAATGAGGCCAAAGATATATCTTTTCGGAGACTCCATTACCGAACAGTCATTCGAAGAAGGTGGATGGGGTTCTTCTCTCGCAAATCACTTGTGCCGCTCTGTAAGTACAGTAACCTCCTTTAATTCGTTTCTTGATTTGTTTTTCTTCAATTTAATGTTTTCTATTGATTTTGTGATCCATGTACTTGAAGGCGGATGTGATGTTGAGAGGGTACAGTGGGTATAACACAAGATGGGCGCTTAAGGTCATTGACAAGGTGTTTCCGCCGAATGATGCCGCTGATCCGCTGGCTGTGACGGTGTTCTTTGGGGCGAATGACGCCTCTCTACCGGACAGGTACGGCGCTTTCCAGAACGTGCCCCTTGAAGAATACAAGCGGAACCTACATGACATTGTCGCCTTCTTCAAGGTATACTAATTATTTACCTACCTGCGTTTTTTAATAGTACCAAATTATACTACAGGTCTGTACCATGTGTTTTATGTGTTGTAACTTGTAAGTTAACAAATCACCACGGCATGCCACATAAGAAAGCAAAAAACAGAACGAAAGTCTCTCTTCCAAATTATTTCTTGTTCGTTTATAATTGTCTCCTTTACGTGCCTGACTTGTTACGGAGCCTGTGGATATGACAAGTACTCGAGCCATTAAGAAGCTGCATAAGAATGATGATTAGTACTAGTAGAAACTTGTATTGTATCTAGCTAATTGTATCCATTCCTGATGCAATAATTTAAAGCGTGCGTGCGAATCGGACCCATTATTCATTTCTTTCCATCTTCTTAATTATTCATAACTTTATTGAATAGGACCCCTCACTTTTTAGTTTTCTTTGATGCACCTAGTATTTCTAACAGTGTTACACTTCTGATTTGAATGACCAAACAAATCTATTTGCAAATCTGTAATTTTATGGTTAAGGTTGTCTCAACTAACTAACCAACTAAACTAGACATGGTCCGATAAGGATTATATTTTCTAGGTCACATGTTATAGTCCGTACCAAGTGATTACCTGCAAATCTTTATGCATATTCTTAAAATATAAGCAATCCTTCCTGATAATTGTTTATTGATGTCATTTTATGAAACAATTTGTTTTTTATCTTCTTTTCAGTTAGTTTTACTCAAGTAGACCACCAAATTAGCAGTACCCAAACAATCTGTTTATCCCTGTTACTTACAAATTGAAACCGTTAATAGCGAAAACGTAATTTTAGAACACTTGTATTAATTCTACTTCTGCACCAGAGCATCAGTTATCGATTTACTTATAGCGTAGTCATTGAAATAGGTATTTTTGGTGGTCTTGTAAATGTTTTCCTTACATTGGCTTCTATTGATGATGGCAGAAGCAATGGCCTTCAACTCACATTATCCTCATTACTCCGCCACCGATTGATGAAGCTGCACGAATCATGTAAATCCCTCCATTCCAGCTCCTTGAGCTAGCTTATATTCTGTTTAGCTCAATTCCTTGTTTATCTGAATTACAGACTGTTTTGAAATGGTTAATATGCCCACCCTGTACAGGCATCCCTACATGGATAACCCATCTAAGCTGCCTGAGAGGACTAATGAGTTTGCTGGTGAATACGCGAAGCAATGTGTTGCCGTTGCAGCTGAATGTAAACTTGCAGTTATAGACCTCTGGACTAAAATGCAGCAGTTTCATGGATGGAAAAAGGCCTATTTAAGGTTTGCTTTGCCACCTCTCTCTTCTCATTGTCCACACTCCACACATACACTCATGTTCTTGATTATGAAATTATTAGTATAATTTCTTCTGATTATTTCAAACGAATTACCTCAGTGATGGCCTCCATCTAACACCGGAAGGGAACAACGTTGTGTTCGAGGAAGTTATTGCCCGACTAAAGGAACAAGGCATATGTCTCGAGAGCTTGCCAGCTGATCAACCGCTCTTTGCGGAGATCAATCCTATGGATCCCCTCAAGTCTTTTGGCATATAATTCATTTGAAAAGAACATGGTCATTTTCATTTCCCAGGGTAGTATGATGTATGCATTTGAATTATGTAACTCCTATACTATATACTACTAGTATGTCCTAATGATAGATGGACCAATTCTAGCAGAACACAGGGTGGTTTATATTTTCATTTGAAACAAAATAATTCTATTACATGTGTATCTCATTCTATGATCTATCTCATCAGAATTCAGATGATGGGCGCTGCTGATCTTCTTTGCGATATTCCTGTGCCATCAAATACATTAACTTTATCCGCCAGAACATATTGCAAATAGCTAAATCAACCTTGTTCTCATAATCTCATTATAGTGTAGCCGTGTAGGATTCTCAATGGGTAGTCATTTATTCGAACCCAACCCAAACCTTTTTAAACCCCATTTAACAATAGAAATCAGGTCCAACCCAGACCCGAACCCTATTTGGACCTCTATAAACCCTTTTACGATCTTTCTTCGACCTGGTAGGCTCCAGATCCAAATCTTAAGTATTGAGTATACCCATCAATCTTAAAAGGGTACGGTAGGGTTAGATTTGGAGTCTAGAGTCTAGACTCGATGAGACCACTATTCACGTCCATGTATTTGCAGCGGCGGATCCAAAAGTTTTGCTTAGTGGGGGAAAATGAATGCAATATATTTATTCAAATAAATAAATAATAATTTATTAATAGTAAAAATAAATAAAAAGTAATATACATTGATTTTAATAATTACATACTAAAATATTATTTTGTAACCTATAAACATATTTAAATGAACAATTTTTAAGGTAAATCTAATGGAAAATGATGTTTTTTCACTATAACTTAATTATTGTTCAATTTGATAGACATGTTTACTATTTTCATGTTTCAATTGTTTTTATAGTACTTAATACTATAACAATACATATTCTCATATAATATATGGGTGCAAGATAGATTTTATAAAATTAAGCGGAGTCAAAATATCTAATTTGGTGGGGGCAAAATATAATTTCATAAAGGATATTTTCAAAAAAATAGGGGGAAAATAAAAAATTCGTGGGCGCAAGGGCATGCACAGTTGCTAACATAGATCCGCCACTGATTGGTTGTGATTTCTTTGGTTTTGTAAGTCGATAATGATTGAGGTTGGTACGTTATTTGTAATTCTCTGAGCATTCTTATTCCTTATGCTCCTATTTATTGAAGTAATTGTTTTTAAAAAAAAAAAAAACAGTTAAAAAAAGCAATAAAAATTACGTGCATGTATTGCTAGCTAATTATTGTCTCATCTTCGCCCATAAAATTCACATTAATGATTCTCAACCAAAGTCCAATGGGCTTCTTCTGATGCCTGTCCATACAGCACAAATGCACAATTCTGCCCCGGAACTTTTGCATCCGTCTGACCGTAATACTTATCCGTCTCAGTCATTATTTTATGCTTGTTTTTTTACGTTTTTTGTGTTGTTTGACCTCGTTTACTCTTAAACTATAACAAAATTTTAATTTATGAAAATATAGTATCTCTACTTTCATTATATAATTTTATTAATTATTTTTTTCGATAAGGTTGAGGATTTAATAGAGTTCAAATTGAGCTTCGAAAAAGTTAACAAAACAAACGTAAAAAAATGATTGGGGCGGAGGGGTAGTTTCTATTAGCCAATTGCGAGTTGCGACCATACTTTCACTCACATTCATTTTTTAATGTGACAGCACGTTTTGTCTTGAAATTGACACATAAATTGAACAACATTCTCCCCATAATAAGAATAAGGAATTTTAAGGGGATGATAGTCCACCTCTAATCGTACAATATTATGCGCATTACATAGAATTGAATCCCATGATATTTTTTTGGGATTTCTATCTACACGGTGTAAGTGTTGCTGTTTTACGGAGGTTGACCTATAGGTTTACCTAGAGGTTCACTCAACCCCGTATTACTGGAAACAGAGCACTTCACCGCTTTTTATTGTTTTACCTATTCTAACACTAATTGTTCCACAACTGTAGTTGTTTTACTTGTGCAGGAAGTTTATTAGAACGTGGGAACTATCAGAATTCAAGAAGGAAGAGACTTATTCAAGGAAGAACTCTAAAAGGAAATCAAGTTCTAAAAGGACAAGCAGTCTTACATGAAGAAGGCGTTTCCTAGTAGAAGACTGAAGATCAAAACGTCCAGATTCATTCACACGTTTCCTAAAGGATTTCGAACTAAGCCTTATCTACCACTATATATATGGAGCATCGACAGAAGAGAGATAACGACACAAGAGCAGAAAGTTCAGTTTATAGAGTTATAGTTTTATAGTTTTATTTGTGTCTTTTACACTAGTTTATATTCTAGACTTCTCTAACAACGTATTGAAGGTAGAATAGATAGATTGGTTTCTATATCATCTTATATGTGACTAGTGTTGTTTTTTTAGAATAGATATTGAGAGTATACAGCGTTGTACGAACAAGATCTTTTCTAGTTGATTTTCTGCCTTGACTGGGCGTTCAAGCAAGCTTACAAAAGCTGCTTGAAAAATTCCAAACACACTTCTTTACATTCCGCTGTGCTTTAATTTATATATATTATCTGTGTTTGTTAATCTGCAGGTTGACGTAGGTGTTCACTGAACCCCGTAGTCAATCTAGGACCTATTGGCTGGTATTTTGTATCTAAAGCAAGTTATACCGATCCTACATTCTTTCACACGGGTTGGCCATGCCATGGTTAGTTCGTGGCCGACAAGTCCATCAACGGGGTGCATCTAGAATAGTTCTTTTATTATCCCTTTGTCTTTATGTTTATCCGTTGAGTCATTGTTCTTATCCGTTAGAGTTTAGAGTGTTCTTTATTGTTCTTTTAGTTGGCGTGAGCCCGTCAGGCCTATGACTCGTGAAATACCCCTAGACGATTCCTAGCATGCATGTTATATACTAGCAAACCCTAACTGTGACTCTCACCGAATGATGAATAAATTAATAAACAGATGACCGAATGATGAATAAATAAATAAACAGATGACCGAATGATGAATAAATCAATGAACATATGCTTTTCCGAAAGTCATTGTCGTTTCTTCTCTCTTGTTGATGGCGCCGTTTTCTACTCTGGTTGACTCCCCGACCTCTCTTGTCGTCGTTCCATTCATGCAAGAACGCAACCTATCTCCCCATTCTGAGCCAACCATGTCAGAAGAACGTCCGATTTGTGCGTACCAATACGAATCAAACCGGTGCGATCTTGAGTCAATTTCAAGATCCTAACACATTTTGATTACAAGTGTCTGATCAAAAACATCTATCTTGTTACTTTTTGAATTATTTTAATTTTTGAATGTGTTAAAACTTAAAACTATCTTCATGTTTCTCAAAATAATAATAATAAATAAATAAATAAATAAAATTTATCTTTCATGGAGTTGCTTCACCAATGATTAATTTAACTATTGAATGTGCCTAGCGTTTGAGTTATATTAAACTTTGTATCTGGATATATACTTCGACGTGATTTTAGAATAAGCATACCTTCTTTACTACTCAACCAATTGTTAACAATTGATCACCATGCATGGCCAACTATCACATATATCAAATTATCAATGCAAAAGAGGGGAACACCATATATATTTAAAACATAGGCTTTTCATCAGTACCTAATAAAGATCTCCAGCTGACTTTAGAAATTCAAGAAATTGTTACAGAAGCTCCATTTTGTACACATGTCTTACAATATCGCCGGAAATTCCCCTCAAAATATGTGGTTACATACTTTTTCCGGCCCCCTATTAGAACACCCCAATATATAATAGTACTCGTTTGTGTGCATCCGTACATTTTTTTGCAAGATACAACTTGGCACGGGATACTGATAGTAAGAGAAGCCTAGTAGTGATGTTGAGGATCCGGCCCTTCGGGTGCCTCTCTATGTATACCCACCATTACTCGTCTACGATTCTGGTTTCGCTTCTCCGACTCCAGCTCTAGCTCGCGTAAAATTTGCTTGCTATGTTTCGCTCTTATGATACTTGCAACACCACGGTTGCTCAAGGCTACAACCAAGTTGGCATTTGAGAAGATGAGCAAAGTGATTAATATGGAAAGGAGTGTAGAAGATGAAGTTGCCATTTGTAATCTTATGCTTTGGAACAAAAAGAAGAAAGAAAAAGCTACAATTGAGAGGGCAAAAGGATAGTGTTATATTATATGATAGAGTAGTTTATATGATAATGCATCAAGAAACAATGAAACATCATGTGCATTTATAGTAGTCATGGTGATGCAAATGGGGACGATAGTCACGATACATCAAGATATAGGAAGATTTGGGAAAATTGCAAAAAGAGGTCCATTTTTATTTTTTACTCTCAATTCTGATATGGTAACTGTTGTTGGCTCAAGTGGTAAGGAATTTGAGTTCACTTAAGCAAGGTATCATGTTAGAGTCTTGTGAATGTAAAAAAAAAAACACTGTTGGAAGACTTGGCCCCTAAAAACTAGCTCAACTGGATTAGTCGCATGTAGTGGATATAAGTAAAATTCATAAATTGGTTAATTTCTATGTAATAAATCGGATCTATCATCTATGTGATCAAATCCATTCATACGAATATTTGCAATTATTGATGGGAAGAAAATACAAATTTCTAATTTAAAAAATAGAAAAGAAAAATCATTTTTTCCTCTTGTTTATATTTTCTTCAACTTTCACCTTATAATCAAGGCCCTATAATCAATTAGGGTGAGATTGGTTTAAGTATGTATGTGTCAATTATTTAACATGAAACTAAGTGATTGAATGTGAAATGTCCAATCAACTCAACCAAGAAAACTTAAACTAGAGGTAGTTCTTATAGATAAACATGAGGTGCAAATCGAGAAAAATGCTGGACTGGAAATTGGAATCTCTTAGAGGGTCCAGCTAAAAGTGCAATTTTCCGATCAAAAGTTCATGTGTGGACAAACAAAACTTTATTGACAACTATCCAAAGATAAATTGTTGTCTTACTTTGTCCCTAATGATCTTTGATCAGATATTCAGATGGAATTAGTTTAATTAAATTAATGTGATTCCATATATACCCCCACAAAATCACTTGCTCCAAATTTCATTTGTCCCTATCACCACGTGTGGCTCAACTCAAATACTCTAAAAGCCTCTTCTTTTCATTTTGCCTCCTAGAACATTTTAAAAAAGAAAAAAATTGTTAGATAAATAATAGTATATCATATGGTAGCCAATAATAATTGGGTACCACGTTGTTGTCTAGTCACCGAAGAGCTCTTTTATTTCATCCATCATCAATTCTTAAACTTATGTGCCGGTGTGAGACAAATTAAAAGATCCTAAAGTTAATGATTTGTTCTAGTAGTATAATTTAGAGTTTAGACTCGAGTAAAAAAGTGATTCCTAGGTTTCTGGTCATTTTCCTTTTGGCACCAGCCAAGAAAGTGAAGTGATATATTATTATTTATTAGTGCGTTTATTCTAATCGCCAAAATATGGATTACACAGATTTAATCTTTTCTTTTACCTATTAATTATTATTCCCATTAGATAAATAATACCGTCATACAGTTATACTCTCTCCATGCTATTTAATATTTTAAAAAATAAAAAATTTAGTGACACATTTATATATTCTTTTATACAATATTGCATAATTACAATATTTGACGTATTATTTGTCATTAATAAATTTCTAATCACTATCATCTCAATTAATCTTCATACATACATAGAAAATAATCACTCATTTTGATTTGATGATCGAACTCGTTATCTTTTGGGTTTGAAGTGTCTCACCTTGACACTAAGTTGCTAACGCTTTGACATGACACATTTATATTTATATTAAGTACACCTACGATGATAAAATATCATAATATAATGAGACAGATATAGTATCGCATCATTTGCCACCCCCTACTATAGTAGAGGTTATAATATTCTTTTTTCTTCTATGTTATATAGTCACAATAGTTAATAGTAATTCCTCCGGAAACTTAATAGTTTTACACTTTATTTTTGTTGACTTTTCGATGCTCGGTTTAACCTCAAATTAATAATAAATCGTTACGAAAAGATAGTTTAAAAAATTATATTATGAAAGTATACTTCTTATATTTGTATAATATAACATTTAAAATTAATTTTTTCATAATTAATTATGATTAATTTGAGGTCAAACCGAACATAAAAAAGTCAACAAAAACAAAGTGTAAAACTATTAAGTTCCGGAGGAAGTAAAACTTATACTTATAGTTATTAAACTGATCCATACAGACTCACATATAGATGTAAAGTATCAACCATTTTAAAGTATTAGATCCGTAATGTTATAAATATCTTACACATAACACTACTTAAATAATATTTCGTAGTTATATACTTAAATTTATTTTTGTACAAATATCACCATTGAAATTTAACGTTTTACCATATTCATTGAATTCTGAAAGTTTTCACAATTTCACTAAAAAATCGTAATATTTCTAGTATAAATATTGAATTTGATTAATTTTAAGTCCATTTTTACTAATTTAAACCAATTTTGCATGTATTTCGTAAAACACATTATGTTAGACGATATTCTACGATGTAAGTAATGATTAGTTAATTTGAACATAACTTGTCCCTTTTATAATTGGTCATGCACATTCTAATTTCGACCCTTGCACTGTCATGAATTTACTCGTGTGTCGTTCAATTGGAAAAAACTTATGATGAGACTTTTGTATTTACCAGTTCGTATCATGGCTTATGACGAATCGCCAATACGTCCCGACTTAGTTTGCAAGTTAATATTAGTTAGAAAAGGATATGATAAGATGGGACTATAGCTTCCTATCTAGCCCCTTTGTTAACCTGAAATGTCAAGACGAATGTCCACTCGAAGCTAGAGCTCCTACAAATGAAGACCGGGGTTATCTTAAAAGCAATCGATTAAACCACAATGATAGAAGAGATAGCCGAGGAAAAAAAGAAAAACCCTTCTCAATTTAAAGTTCTTGTCATATTTATTTAATAAGGTATATTAAGTTAGGATAAGGAAAGATCACCGAAAATCCTGTTTTCATACTTATAGTATCTTTCTTAATTATCTTTCATCTTTATATTTTATTTGAGTTTTCTTTGTATTTCTAAATATGCATAGAGTCAATTATCTTTCAAGAAGTCGTGCAAAAGTCGATTCCTCCATAGTCATGATGCTACCTAAGTCGTTAGGTGACGTCCAGGTCAACTTTATTCGATGTCCTCCACCAATGAAGCCGCTCAAGTCGTTTAACACCGCACGGATCGGTCGGATTCCATCAACTTATTACACCGATCAAGGCCAGGTATATCTACCAAACAAAACAAAGGTTAGTACTCCTACCGATTCGATTCAGATGTTAAAATAACTTAAAGAGGGAGGGAACCGCACCCATCAAATTAGTCAATCATGTCATGTGTTTAATTGTTAACGAGATGAGAACGCCGCAATGAATGAATCATACATGCAATTGGAGTGATTAAACAAGTGACCAAATGTAACCTGGCCGAATAATAAGCTAATGTCAAAGTCAAAATCATGATGATGGGAGTTTAGTGCTATTTATCCAGATGCATGCTAGTTGCAGGGTTCAACGTATTGATAGTGAAATTCATATATGTGGTGCAAATTATTGGCTGGTTTTTGGAGTACTACTAGCTAGCTAGGTGCATAGGTTGTACATGAATCTTCTTTATGTCTAAAGTTTTCTTGTCTCCCTTTCCCTTCAAGCCGTTTGGTGGCTGAATGAGGATCAATGATGATATGGTTTAGATAAGAACAATTCTGTAAATGGACTGAATGACTAATTTAACGGCTTAAATTACAGATTCAAATGTAAATAAGGTCTAGTTTAAATGGGTTCGATGCCCTAAACAAACAAAATAAGTCCTGGGCTCCATTTACCATGGAGGGGACAAAAGATGAAGGTATTTGTTTTACTATAGTCAAAAGCTAAACCTTCAAATTTTGAGTCCTCTTATTACTAGCTAGCGTTAATTATGATCTAAAGCGTCCAAATATCAACGTTCATACCGGTTAAGTGGTCATTACAACAATTATCTCACCATAAATGATCGATTCCTCCTAGAAAGATAAAAATTAATTTCATTCACTACTACAGATCGACCCCCAATCCCCATATTTTGGCCAATAGTCTATTTACACGAAGCTATTCAGCACCATATGTCATGTCACAATTTGGTAAACTAGATTCAAGCACCCAATTATTATTCTTTAATTTTTTCTTATTGATTCATAATAAACAAATTAAAAATACTGGGAAAAAATACATATATTCGAAGCACTATATATTTAATATATAATGTTGTATCAAAACTTCACCTAAAAAGATAGATGCGTTTTCACTTGAAACTCCAACATCTCCTCCAGCATATAAGACTATATAAGATGATGTGGCAATGGAGTATTATAGGGTTAATTGTAATTTTAGTCCTCTGAGTGTTGGTTCTCTGTGGTTCCCTCTGAAAAATGAATTTTGCGCTTTCAGTTTTTAAATTGGTATAATTCGTCGTATACCTATCTAAGCCATTATATTTTCCTTTCAAGTTGTATATATGGCTTTAATTCGTCCGTCCTGGTCATTGTATGCTACCACACATCATCCACATCATCTCCACATTCACATACACTTAAGATGTCAATTTCTATGTAAAATATAGCTTCATTAAGATCTGTTTATAGAGCTTAATTAAGCTCATTTCTACTACAAAATAGAGCTTCGTTAAGCTCTGTTTACATAGAATATTCACGATAATGACTGGTCTATAATTAGAGGCATTTCATTAAGCTCTGTTTATAGATATTATTGACGATCATGACTGGTCTATATTTAGAGGCTCTTTACCAGGGGTGGAACCAGAATTTTACTTAGTGGGTGCAAATGAATTCATGTTAAGTTAATAGTTATTAAAAGTTATAATTATAAACTCTGTAACATAATATCTTCCTTAATATATCTTGGTATTCAAATTTCATACTAAAAACAATTATGTTTAACTAGCAAGATGGACGGATTTTTCAATATCATCAATGGAAACAAAGTTTTCCTATCACTCTAACTTCCATTATTATTCAATTTGATATGCATTTACTCTCTCCATGTTCCCATTGTTCTTACACTTAATAATATAATCATACATATTTTCATGTATTATATACACTTCCAACCAATTTAATGGTTCTAAATTTATATGGGTGAAAAAAAAGAAAAAAAATTTGTGGGGAAAAAATCAAATTTTATATATAATGTAGTGAAAAAAGAAAAATACTTGCGGGTGCAACTGCAACCACAACCTACCATGTAAATCCGCCACTGCATTTTACCTGCTTCCTTCAATCTTTTCTATCTGTCATTGTAATAAAAACGCAAGGCAACCTAGGCCCAAAGACTTTCTGCCATTGAAACACAATAATTTATATTAATTAAAAAAACCATTTAAGACACTCATAATAACTAAAACGTTAATCCAACCAATAAAATTACTTCGAGAAAGATGAAACCTGCTATGTTTGTGAACTCCATAAAAGTTATGCATTATTTATTTAAACAATATAGGCATATAATTAATCATAGCCTAAAACGACAAGTAATGACATAAGAGGAGAATTTGCAAAACGACAGATAAATAAATAAAGATTGAAGGGAGCACCTTTATTCAAATATAGTTAGGATCCAAATTCTAGGGAATATTTATTGTCATTAAGATTATGATCTTAACGGTTTACTAGGTGTCTATTTATCTATCTTGGGCCTTGGCATTGAGATTCTAATCTTTTATATTATTTCCGCGAGGTAGAAGTTGCATAAAATTTAAGTGAATAATTTGTGTATTAGAGATACAAATAGTTTTTATATCTTTTGTTTTTCCTTTCTTCTTGCTAATCAAAATCATAAGAAACCATATAGAAAGATTAGAAGTTAAAACTGACTTCTCGACTCTAAATTCACAACGATGACAACAATATGATATAAATACAATTAAAAACAAAATAAATCCGTAAACTTTTTATAATCCTATAGGCTTTCATTTTCCAAAAATTGTGAAAAAGTTTAAAGCTTCAATATGTTTTCTTTCTCTACCGTCAGTCGATCAACTACCATCTAATGGAATGCCAGAACTGCTAATTAGTGAGGCAACTCAGAAATACCTAAAAGATCCACTAGTTTACAAGTTTGTTGACTTGCTTATGGCCAATCATAATGATTCGTTCAATGCTCCTTATTTTAGTATGAGATATACACAACTTGAGAGAAAAATTACTTATCAACGGGAGATGGAAGACGTTGATCAACTTGAATTGTCAACATTTTTTAAAGATGACTATAATTGTGTTAATATTGGCAAAGAATTTTTGTAAATCCTTAATGAGAGTGTTGATGAGAAGTGCAAGGATGACAAAAATGATGTGGAAGATTAATCTCGGGAAAAAGGAATGTATTGTTGGGGAGGAAAAAGTTAAAATGAAGAGTAGATAGATTGTTGCTTAGTTTTACTTCACATTGTGTTGTGTTACTTCTCCACAGGATAATATCATATGTATACTCAAAGTTGGTAGTAAAGTTTAGATCTTGCCAGTGATATAGATAATGCTAAACCGCCCCTTGCTAAACCTATTTTGTATCTATTGCTAATTTCACAAATATAGGGTTGGAAGATATTCCATTTGTATCTATTTTTACATGAAAAAAAAATAAGTCACATGTAAACGATATGGATACTTCAAGAAAGACCATCGCAGATTTAATGTGTTACAAGTCTAATGTTTCAAATTAATACATGCTTTGTGTGTTGTGCATATATCCATGCTCGGATCAGATAGGTAGATATATCAGGCATTATTTACAAAAACCATAACGACGAAAAATAATATATCAGGTACTATTTACAAAACCCATAAAAAAAGTGGTATCATCCGAGATTTACTTAAATCCTAGCTAGCTTCTAGTTGGTCTTCCTTTTATGTTTGGTCTATTCAAAGACGGACCCTTACGTTAATTCCCGCGTTGCTAAGGTAGAAGTTGCATAAAATTTAGGTGAATAATTTATGTATTAGAGATATACATAGTTTTTATTTATATATTTTGTTTTTCCTTTCTTCTTACTAATCAAAATCAGAAGAAACTAGATAGAAAGATTAAAAGTTAAAATTGACTTGTCGATTCTAAATTCACAACGACGGCAAACAATATAATATAAATACAATTAAATGATCAGAAAATAAATGTGTAAATGTTAATCTATTCAGATTAAACAATTAATTTTTATAATTTATCGAATTTTCTTTTTCAGAAATTGTAAAATAATAATTAAAAAAAAAGAAGAAAAAGCTTCAATTTATTTTCTTTCTCTATTGTGAATGCACAGTAGTATAATTTAGTTCTGCTCGAACCGCCACGGCCAGATCACATAACCTGACTACTTGATTCAATCAAAGATATAATCACTTTTGTCCTCACGTAAAGGAATTCTAATTTGTATGTATGCATGCTTTAATTTGTTGGTCTATCAATTGATTAATTTATCATATATTCATATGATTAAATCTATTTGCATTGTGGTTATCCAGCGTAATTGGTTTTCAGTTATTCGTTTAGCCAGAATCCATTCATCATTTCTTTTGCTTAGATCTAAAGTGTTACACGACAAATTTGATTAAACAAAAATTAGCTTGCTAACTAGCTAGAGTAGGACAATAATTATGCATATTATAAATAAAGGCTAGCTAATTAAATTATACTTCACAAAAAGTTTAGTGGAGATGGAGGCGCGATTAACTTGTGAACCGGGGCAGATACATCATACAATTATATCGGAGTTCAGAAACCAAACCGGCTGAGGGTTTGAAACTTTGAATCTAAAATATAAAAAATAGGCCTAAAAATTATTATGTAAAAAAAATTCATTACATTAATTGACACACTTTAAAGTATTGGAAATGAATTCACTCCAATGTGAACACACACCAATTAAATAAATAAATAAATCAAAGGAAAGCCTATTCGGACATGATGGAATCTCAATGGTATCTTTCAAGTTAAGATACATCATACATGTCGCGCTCCTCCAAAATCCAATGGTATGGATATGAACTTAAACCAGATAGTGTGTGTGTAATGCATAAATTGGTGTTAGTGGATCAATTTCAATAATGTGCAAGACATATATATATATATATATAGAGGATATTTTCAAAAGTTGGCACATTGCATGTTTTCCTCTCAGACAAGAGCAACAAGTATGAGAGCGAAAATCAACCATGCATATTATGTTTGAACAGGAAACTCAATCAAGTTGAACCTAATTTACTTGTGTTAAACTGGCCATGTCTTATCAATGTTATCATGGAGTAGTAATAATATATCCGCGTTGGATTTCCAATTTAAATGATCCACAATTGGATAATAATAATGTAATTATAGCTAGTTATAATCCTTCTTATCTGTATTATTATGTCCTTCATTCTTTTCTTTCTTTCTTTTAGTTGAGTTAACCTTATCTCATTCTTTCATTATGACGGTATTTTAAGGATATACTCCCTCGGTATCAGAATATATGCACCATTTTGTCATTTTGGACGTCCGTTAGGATTGCACAGTATCATTTCTTTAACATATTTGGACATGATTATAATAATTTATATTCCATCAATACATTTTTATGGTCACAAATCCTCCACAAAGTAAAATCAACACTCACTATCAATATAACTCAATATTTAACTATTCTCCTTATTTTCTGTGATAAAAATTAAATTGTGCAATTGTTCTAGGACGGAGTCACTACTTCTTCTACTTGTATGTCAAACTGTTGCCAACTACTACTAATTGAAAAGACAAAAGCACTATGTCCAATATCATTAAGTCAATTAAGTGAGACATTAATTAACATTACAATAATCGCCTAACTTGACCCATTATGCGACTAAAGGCCAACCTACGCTTTACATGAATTACTTTTACTACTACCAATTTATATTCATTTGTTGCATGCACAGTGCTGGGCCTGCTGGCTTACCATACCTCCACTCTGCATGCTTTTTTTAGAAACTTTCTAATTTCAGCTACGTTCTAAGCAATCAAAATTAGTGTTCCACACCATTAGCAAAAGGAGATAGAATATAGAACACCACTGAATTAACAATGAAGCAACTAAAGTTTTATAACATGTAGTAGTACTATATTGGAAAATTATAACATGCATGGCGAAGAAAGTAGAGCTGAAACCAAGTCTTAAGAACTCAAGACAAAAACCAGAAACAACTCTCGGACACAATTGTAGAATAACATCAGTCAAACTATGACTGCACACATTCGTAATCTATATATGGACCACAACTATCAAAAATTTCATTTTGCTCGTGGATTCGCTGCTGATGAGTGTTGTTCATCTAGCGTTTAAAGTGGTGATGTGGGTCGGGTCCTCCAGGGCTACTTCTGTCAGGCCAGCCATTTGGTTTCACCATCTTCTTTCCAAATTCAACCTCCAGTTCTCTACGGGCAACTGTTATAGGCTTGACAGGACGAGCAACAACAACTGCGGATGAAAACAAGAGACAAGCAGCTATAAGGCCAACAAGTAACTTCAACACATTATTCATGGTTACAAGGATATCTCTTCTGTCTATGACAAGTCTTGTTGGATACTCAATCGATGGGACTTAAAGAAGACATGACCATTTACTTATATAGGTTTCTTGATCTAGCTCATTATTATAATATCATTTCTTTATCTTTGATTAGTTTTTGTGACTTGTGAGATCAAACCTGATGTAAACTCCAATATCTCATCTTTATGTTGAATCATTTCTGGTAGTTTTATTTAAATCACTTCATTTAAGGTTGAAAAACAACAATTTACTTGTGAGGAATCCAATAAGATGAAAAGGAGTTCGACTTTACCTTAGACAAGTGGAGATGCAGGCACTTCAATTCATTACTTTATGTCAGCAATTCACTTATCTGTAATCTGTAGTTCAAGCCAAAGCAAAAAATCCAATGAACTTTTCATATTCAGGTAAAACAACAAAATTTGATGACAAATGATTAACACCAGCTCACAGATTACAGCACGATGTTATCAATATTTTAGAGAATGCTGATGCAGAATAAGGATCCATTGGACAGACAACATTTAGTTGATCTACTTCATTTATATCAGATTTCATCTTTATTAGCAATATAACATCTCAGCTTTTACCAAAGTAAGGTAAAGAAGTATAGAATACACCTCAGCACACCATCTCCACATCACTTCTACATCAGCAATAAAGTTTCGAGATAAGGACGAATAACACTTTAAACTTATTTATCTTGCAGTCAGCAGATGACTCATGATCACATGCAAAACATGATGCCGACGAATTAGTGGTAATGCCGGCTGTGAATGTTGAAGGGACTTTCCAAATATAAAATTCATTTACACAACAGCATAATATAATCACATAAACGGTCATCGATAACCTCTTCCCAGAAACTCTCCCTGCCACCCCTCTCAAAGCTACATGTTGTAATATTCCTACTTTGTTCATGGTCTTTTTTGTGCAAATGATGGAAAGAATGTTTGGTAAAAATAACCAACAAGTTCAACATCATAGAGTACCTTCCAAGTCCTTGCTGAACAGTAAGAAGATAAGGTAGATAGTCAAGCATGCATGTAAAGAACCACTTCTGACCTTCCTATGCAAAATAGTGCAGCATGATGCGTAAAGTTTTGTCTATCCAATTGGACATGATCATTAAGCCAGGGTCCCATTTAGCATTTTTCTAATCTTTACAACATGCTTAGCATCTAAATCAGAAGCCCAGTTCAAAGTCATTTTCACCATCCAAAACCGCCTAATGCAGCACTACAATATACTTCCTTAAACTTTCAAAAATATTATGCATGTGGTGGTACATATGTGTCATAATCCAATTCGAGTTCTCATAGACTTCAGAACTCCATTGATATCAGTTCACATGATTTAACCGAAAGCTCAATTCAACTCTGACTTTGATGCAGCCCAACCAATTACCATATGTACTTCCTTAAACATTCAGAATTATCATGCATGAGGTGGTACATACGTGTCATAATCCAATTCGAATTCTCATAGACTTCAGAACTCCACTGATCTCAGTTAACATGATTCAACCAAAATCTCAATTCAACTCTGACTTCGATGCAGCCCTACCATATATTACTTCCTTAAACATTCAGAAATATCATGCATGAGGCGGTACATAGGTGTCATAATCCAATTCGAGTTCTCATAGACGTCATAACTCCATTGATCTCAGTTCACATGATTCAACCGAAAGCTCAATTCAACTCTTACTTTGATGCAGCCCTACCATAAACTTTCAGAATTATCATGCATGAGACCGTACATACGTGTCATAACGCAATTCAAGTTCTGATTACAGTTCACTTGATTTAACTGAAAGCTCAATTCAATATTGACTTTGATGCAAAACTATTTCCTACTTGCAGAGTAGACTTTTGGGCAGACAATAACCGGCACTAGCAATATACGCCACAATCATAAATGCAGTCCAACAAAAATTCAAATCATGGAGCATTATGAAATGGATAGTTCAAGCAGCCTCACCTTAATCAAGAATCACTATGTGCTCCTAGATGAAACCAACTCTTCAAGTGCTTTGGTAAAAATTCGACACCTTTCCAGTTTCCACTGAAATGGAAAAATCATTTTTGATTCCAAAACCTTTTCTCATTTGAGTGTTGAGACCCATAAATGTTTTAATGAAGAAGCTAACAAAGTTTTACATGAATGATCCATAACAGAAGGACATCAATATATCACCAAGCTCATCAACTAACAAGCAGACTGTTAAAAATGTCATATAATCAAGTGAACAAAAGCATACATTTGCAAATACAACATTCCCAAGACAGAAATGAAAATGCCAAATGAGATCATGCAAACTTGCAAAGTACCGAACATAATTTGAACTCGAGAGAAGGAAGATAGACTTTCACCTTTTCCAATGGTGGCATCCTCTGTTTTCTGCTGTTGCACGGTGGAGATTGAGAAAATAATGGTGAAGAAGAAGAACTCCAGAATTTGGGGGAACCATTTTTTGACCTAGAATTTGGGGGAAATGCATGCAATTTAATGAATAAAATTTAATTTTTAATTTTTGTTTTTAGGAAAAGGAAAAATGGAAAAGAAAAAGGGTGGGTCATGGAAATCTGATCCTCTTATCCATCCTGTGAGATGAGACCCAGCACAAAGCAAACCAAAAAAAACAGTAAATCAAACATCCATGCCAATTGGTGCTGGTTAAACACGCTCTCAAGAAATTCACAATACACTGAACAAAATGGCTGGGCTTGTTGGGACGTCGTCACCAATGGCCGCAAGAGCCCTCTCTTCTGCATCTACTAGGTCTTCTGCTTTCTTTCTCCCCACTGGTAAGTAGTAATTCTACAAACCCTTCACTTGATTTTATCACAAGTTACTATTTATTGCGTTAATGTGGTGAAGATTCCTGTTTTGTAGTATGAATTTTGCTATTCTTCAAGTATTGTGAGAATGATAGGGATATGAAATGGGCTTGTGAAGTTGCTTGGTTACAGTTTTGCTTATATTGCCAGTATTTGTTATAGGGCTTAGTTCAGGAAGGAAGTCTTGTGGTGGGATTGGGGTTCCGTTGAAGAAAGGGCGGTCTCAATTCCGTCTCTCGATTTCAAATGTTGCCACCGAGATTAATCCTGCTCAAGAACAGGTTCGTTCTAATTTGTTGCTTCTTGAATTGTAGTTTATGTGCAGTTTTGTATGATTGCTTAATATGTTAGTGTGTTTGCTGTTTTGTTAAAGAATGGATGTGATTGAGGGTTATAACTTATAAGCATTAGGCTCCTGTGGTTTAGCTTATGTGCATCTTTTAGCGTCTTTATGTTGGAAATGCAAATAGTTTATGCGGCGCAATAAGGGTGGTTTGCTCCTATTCTCAGCCCAAAGAGGAGCTATTGCTATTTATGAAAAACACTGCAGTAAAAATTTCATGCTTCGAATTGAAGGATTGATTGAAAATTCAGTCTTAGTTTACGGAGTTGGTACTTGTGGAAGATCGGTGTCTCAGTTCTTGGGTGAATAGCATTTTATCGTACTAAATTTATGAAGTTACACACTTGATCCTTTCAAGCTAAGAGCTATGACAAGACCTCCTAAACTTTAAAAGATTCACCACTAAACAATGTGTCAGGACTTGCCGCATAGGAAAAATTATATGAAACACAAGTTACTGAAATAGACTTGCACTTTCCTGCCAGTGTTAGAAACATTGTTTCATCTTTCAACTACTGAATTTGTTTATTGTTTTTTACCTCTCCTTGCTACTCCAACACCCTTACCACTTGGCCACCCTAATAACTCCAACTCAAGTAGTGAATATATACAATTAAGATACTATGATGAAATATTCTGTTTTAAGTGTAAGATGCGCCTGACTTATTAGGAAGCTTAAATGCAGTGTTCCATAAATTACATTCCACTTGATATTTTTATCGTTCTCTTTTATGTCTGCTGATAATGGAGCTCAACAGTTAATTACTAGGAAGACAGCAAGTTTATTTATGTATTAAAATTGTGACTTTCAGGTGCAGAAGCTTGCTGCTTCTAAGGAGAACCAGAGGCCTGTTTACCCGTTTGCAGCTATAGTGGGACAAGACGAGATGAAGCTCTGTCTCCTACTAAATGTGATTGATCCAAAAATTGGAGGTGTGATGATAATGGGTGATAGAGGAACTGGGAAATCCACTACAGTTAGATCGTTGGTGGATTTACTTCCTGAGATTCAAGTAGTCTATGGTGATCCATTTAACTCAGATCCAGTAGATGCAGAGGTGCAAGGCCCGGAAGTACGTGATAAACTTATGAGAGGCGAAGAACTCCCTGTAGTTGCAACCAAAATCAACATGGTTGATTTGCCTTTGGGTGCTACTGAAGATAGAGTTTGTGGTACAATTGACATTGAGAAGGCCCTTACGGAAGGTGTCAAGGCATTCGAGCCTGGTCTATTGGCAAAAGCTAATAGAGGGATTCTATATGTTGATGAGGTTAATCTTTTGGATGACCATTTGGTGGATGTCCTCTTGGATTCAGCTGCATCGGGTTGGAACACTGTGGAGAGGGAAGGAATTTCAATTTCACACCCAGCCAGGTTCGTTTACATGTTCTCCTAATCAGGACTTAAATTTTAGTGGGAAAACAGTAATATAGTTGGTGTAGGACGTAGTACTAGTATATTCTTCTCACTAAGGTATTACAGTTGGGATATCATTAGAGTTTTTAAAAAACATTCATTGTGTAGTTTTAGCATTTCGCTCGTAAAGATAAGTAATCCTTTCTTTATCATTAAAGATAAGTAATCCTTTCTTTATCATTAAAGTAGGTGTTCAGCCTTTGGGGAAATTATGTTATTTGGTTTCAGATAACTGGAGTTTATCACATTTCTCAGATTAAAAGTGTCTTCTAATTCCTTTTAACATAAGGACTTTTGTGTTCATTTAGCCAAAATGTTCGTATGAAGTGTATTCAAACATAACATTTACGCATGCTTCATTTTAAAGAAGCAGAGTTTAGAAACAAAGGTTGGAGCAGCTTATAGCTTCTTGTGGTAGTCTTATGATTATTTCGTAGCTGGTTTTAAGCTCTTTTATCCCTCAAATTTTGTGTCAGTCCATACATATCTAATATCCCCATTAGAATGTTCCTATCTTTTAACTATATCCACTTTCTTCTTAAGTTGGTCTAGAAGTAATGATCTCTAACTTCAACCTAGTTATGACAAATCTTGCAAACACTATAAGCTGTTAATTCTTTCTAGTCTTAACTTCTTCCCCCAGTCTCCACTTGTAACTCCATTCTGCCGAAGCATTAGAGATATAGTTTGGTCATTTATTTTTTTTGCAGCAAACTTGAGCATTTCTGCTGACCAATACTCGTTTTCCTTCAGGTTCATACTTATTGGCTCTGGAAACCCTGAAGAGGGAGAGCTTAGGCCACAACTTCTTGATCGTTTTGGTATGCACGCGCAAGTTGGAACTGTAAGAGATGCAGAGCTCCGGGTAAAAATCGTGGAGGAGAGAGCAAGGTTCGACAAAAACCCAAAAGAATTTCGGGAAACTTACCTGGCCGAGCAGAACAAACTCCAGGAACAAATTTCATCAGCCAGGAGCTGCCTCAGTGCTGTAACGATGGATCATGAGCTTAGAGTTAAAATCTCAAAGGTCTGTGCTGAGCTGAATGTTGATGGACTGAGAGGCGATATAGTCACCAACAGGGCGGCTAGAGCTTTGGCAGCCCTTAAAGGGAGGGATAAGGTTACGTCTGAGGATATTGCAACGGTCATCCCTAACTGCTTGAGACATCGGCTAAGGAAGGATCCTTTGGAGTCGATCGACTCAGGATTGCTCGTTATTGAGAAATTCTACGAGGTATTCAGCTGAGGGATGTAGGTTTTTTGTTCTGCGTCTTTCATTTTTGTTACAAAATTGTAGTACAGTTATATACTGTTAACACTTTTGTATCAAATTTGAGTACTTCAACTTTGAATTCTTAAACGATAAAACTTGAAACACAGAAGAGCATAATTTAGAGCTGTATCTCATGAACTTATGAGTTATAATGTTGTAATGTTGATAACAAGAAGTTAGAAATGCCGTTTGGTTTGGGTTAGTTACTCGTGCGAATACGAACAAGGTGAATCTGCATTTTGGGTTGGTTACTCGTACAAATAGCTTTCTAACAACATACAAATAAAACATGACAATAAACGTCTCCTTTGCATTAAATAATTGCCAGCTAAGTCATCGTGACTTAGCATGAAATGCACGCCGCTATTTCTTCTGAAATTCACACTGAATATCTGGTAGACAATGATAGTGGACCAAACATTGTTCACTACTCCGTGAGGTGCTCATAAACCATGATAGTGAGCAGCCAAAATATACAATTGAAACCTACTAAAGAAACCTACTTGGTTTAGTGATCAAAATTGAATTCACCATCTTTGTTGTTTGAAGAATCAATATAGTTGGAATCCAATCCAATTCAAAAGCTTATTTCAAATCAACACTCTGGTGCAAATTTTAATTTCGTTTCCTTTTCATGTGGAAACTTCTGGTTGTAATCCTTATCCTCCATGAATCCATTTCTAATACCCAAACCCCAACACACCTCTCACTCCCCTCACTCCCCTTCTATACAATTGGACACATAGTCAACTTATCATCCATGAATCCATTTCCAATATCCAAACGGCCAAACCCCAAACACACACAGCCACCCCCCCTCCCCCACTATATATAATTGGATATACAGTCCTATTCTTTTCCTGCATGCAATGAATTACATAGCTATATATTATTATGATTATGATTATATACTTTAAATTTATTTTCCACCTTGGCATAGATCATGTCGTTAGGTCACAGAAAAGTTTTTGCATCAGCAAACTCTTTTTAGTACAGATATAGAAGTCAAATAACACTAGCAGCAATGGTCCCGTAGCTCAGTTGGTTAGAGCGTTGGTCTTATGATAGCTTTAAGCGAGCCGAAGGTCGCGGGTTCGAGCCCCGCCGGGACCAGTCTTTTTTTATTAGTGAATTTTTATTTATCTCTGAAGTGGTGGTATCTAATTTTAGAAGTTACAAAAAAGGAAAGAAAAAAAATCTTAAGTTTTCGTTTCTCTTACTTATGACTTATGAGAACAACCAATTGAAATCGTTAAATTTTCATCCCCTATATCGTTATATATTAGCCAAAGGTTTTTGGTTTGAACACCAACGGATTAGTACTCCATGTCTAAAGTTAGAAGAAGCAACCAACAAGTTTTCGTTTATCCTACTTATGATGAGAATAACCAATTGGAATCACTAAATTTTCATCTTTGATATATATTAGTCAAAGGTTTTGGTTTGAACACCTATATATATACGTCGAATCACACGTCTCTATATATACACACGCAGTATATTCCTTATATACTTTGAAAATGTATATAGAGTAGGGTTTACAAGACTTAATATTCCATTTTCTATGTTAATTTTTAAAACTTAAAGGAGATGATTTTTTAGGACATAGAGTGCATAAACTAATTTGATTTCTATAAATATACGAAATATATACCTTTTTTTTATATATAAAGAAGGTGTTGGAATTTTAGCCAAACCATGGTCGTTGGCCTATCTATGACTATGCATCATTAACCAAGAGAGACGCCTCACAAGTTAGAAATAGAGTTTTCTTGAACGTAATAATCTAAAATAATAGTTGAATTCACTCGAACATTATTACTAAAATTCCGTAGTGAAAGAGATCCCAAGAATTTGGTTCAGTGTGGAAAACGAAGTTGTAAATTACTAGTTGATCACCTCATAACGTATGATCAAAGCACTTAGGAGTTATACTCCAAGCGCCATTCCCGGTAAAGACATTAAGTGCTTAACTGCCTAGTTCGGGTGGAGGTTGAGTTCTTAAACTCTTAATGATCTCTTAAGAGATTCCTTGAATCTCTTTAGCTTCCGAGCGGAGCATTGTAAGGCAGAATGCTCTTAGAACGAGACCAGCTATTTAAGTGTGAAGTGTGGCCGCTTCGACAGAAACACTTAAGAATCGAAGCGTGTCCATGGATTTTAATGGACAAACAATACGAAACGAAACAATAAGGGACGTTATTGTGTTGATATCATTGTCTTGGCTTACACAAAACCCTGACCGGTTCAAAACATCACGTTCACCATGTGGCAAGTAAGTCTGATGGTATTCTACTAAGGATGATTCAAAGCTGAAATCTATCTACCCCGATCGATGCAATAATGTTTCCGCTGGGAAATCAAGTTGGAGCACCACGTAGTGGTGTGAGCATCAATTCTATTTCATGTGGGGATTGTCGAAATTTTAGCGAAACCATGGTTGATCTGTCTATGACTATGCATCATTAACCAAGAGAGGCGTCTCACACGTTAGAAATAGAGTTTCTTGAACGTGAATAATCTACAATAATAGTAGAATTCACTCGAACATTATTACTAAAATTCCGTAGTGAAATAGTAATTAATGCTCGGAGTGTGTTGGTTGATGTGCTAGTTATGAAATACTAAAAGTTGGAAGTAGCTAGAAATGAGCAAAATATTAAAAATAATATTTTGTTATGTGGTTATTTGAATAAACACTCTTGGTGAGGGGTGTGATAGTTGAAAAGATGTAAAAATAATAAGTGGATAAAGTTAACACAAACAGGTGTCAAACTTGCAACCTTTCACGAGAGCGTTGGAGACTTTTCCACTGGACCATTGCATCTTTTGGTAAAAGGTTGTATTGCAACATTAATAGATAGATTCTAGAGTGAGAATTACATTCTCAAAAGTTGCACATCTTAACTTACAACCGTTCAAAATTATAAATAACAACCCCATGTTCTGGATCTGAGACAAGCAATTCGAAATTGCACACTAGTATCCAAAAGTTTATTCCTTCTTCTCTTCTTTCTAAAATGCTTGTCTACCATATTGAAGTAGTCCAAGAGAGTCTTGTATTTCGAGTGCTAGTATACAGACTCACCTGCAGTTGTATATTGGGAGACGATTCGCTTGAACTGTGAGCACCGTAGCATGGCGAATTATGTCTTAAGGAGAGAGGGTCATCCCTCGACTCTGCAAATTTGTTAATTCGTTCAATTTCAGTTATACATTTCGATACAGTGTTTGCTCCCATTCTGGAACATTACCAGATTGTAGATACTCTATGATCTATCCAACCAAGTTAATTCTACAATTGTATAAATAGGGAGAAGACAACATTGTTGTTGGTACGTTGTATTATGACAATTATTTGTGTTATCTTTCATGCCAAGAAACACATATTGCATGCAATGATTCAACCTACCTAATTATTCCACAAAGAAAACTAACTCATATATAATATATAAATCACGGCATCCTCTACCTACTCACGTATACAAAAATAATCACAACTCCTTTGTTTTCTTTTAAGTTAAAAGTATATAGAGTTTCTTGTAAATGACAATACAATTTATTAGTAACTGAATATGAGAATTTACGTAGCTGAACTAGTGAAGAAGAGAGGTAAGATTCGATCTCTGACATAGATATAAGGTTGTATAGGTGTGGAGGTATAAAGTGGTGTAAGATCTTTGTATGGAATTAGTTGTGATATTTACCGTTTTAAAAAAATAAAAATTTACAAGGGATATCATTCACAAAAAATAAGGTGCAAAATTTGATCTCTGACGTAGATATAAGGTGGTATATGTGTGGAGGTATAAAGTGGTGTAGTATCTTTGTATAGAATTAGTGTAGAATTAATTGTATATTTACGGTTTAAAAAAATGAAAATTTACAAGGGATATACACTCATTCACAAAAAATTATAGTGTAACTTTCGAAACCTCTATAAAATACGTACTTCCTGCGGAAACTTTATAGTTTTACACTTTGTTTTTGTTGATTTTCTAAATAAAATGTAAAACTCTTAACTTTCCGGAGGAAATACTACGTAATACTTCTATAAAAATTAGTGTAACTCTGGATAATTGTATCAACTTGTTTAAATATACGTAGATACACACATTAAAATGGTAATATTCTTATTTAAGTATAAAAGATACACATATTATTAAAAGGGGAGGCTCGAACACCTGACCTCATGAAGAATAAATTAAAAACTCAGACAGATAACCACCGGGAGACCAAACAATTTATCCAAGTAGGGCAAAACAATGTTTATATTCAATCAAACTGATATGAATGAGGGTATAATATGAATTTCCTAGCCAAAATCCAGAGCTTTATGTGCAAGAGAAAAAAGGAAAATCCAGGTAGGGCACTTGCCCTACATAGTCCTAACCTATGTTTTAAAAACAGAGCCGGAGGTTGAGCCGAACATCCCCCAAAAAAGATTTAACCGGGGTCGGATCTGTTGAGCCGTTTTATGAGCCGATTGAGCCGGTGTACCACTATAATATGAAAATATATATATATATATATATATATATATATATATATAATATACTAATACTAATATATTTATACTATATTATTATTCATATTTTCGTCCAAAATCACACTAAACAATATTAAATGATCCCCAATCAAGTAAAATGACTTGGTGAAGATCCATATTCAATCAAGATATAGATAAAAATAGGTTTTTTTTTTTTTTTTTGGCAATTTTACCCAAAGAACGGCTCAACCTCCGGCTCAACCGCTTTCCAGTTCACCAGTTTTGCCGTTTGTCGCCCGTTTTTTCCGATTTTAGGGCCTCCGGCTTTTTAGCGTTTAAATAGCGGCTTCAGACCGTTGAGCTCCGGTTTCCACGGTTCGACCGTCCGGCTCAACCCGGCTTTTAAAACATAGGTCCTAACTGATAAGTTGGCTCTGTCATAATACCAGATAAATACGAGAGTGATGGTCTTCTAATTATATATTCAACTTCTACCCCATCTAACTTCTTAACTGATGTGAAATGTGAGATATTTCATACGAGTATTACAAAATATAAAATATAATAGTTATTTATTTATTTATTCATTTAATTAGTTTCTTAAATAAAAGAAAGCGCATCCATTATCCTTCCAAAATCAATCTTGGCCACCCTGTGTATAAATTATCTCTAATCTATTATCTCTAATCTAATGGTTTGGCAGTCCCGCGAACAGCTAACAAAATAATGCCAAATTTTACCAAACAAATCATTCGTAGAAGTTCACCGTAAACATTTTTTATTTATTGAATTAATGGAGGATTCTTTACGAGAGAACTAGTACAATAAGCGTCGGTAGAGCCCTTTGATTGAGGAATCAATGAACAATATACAGACAAATTACAAATAAATGAATGAAGATTATAGTGCTTCTATCTTCCTTTTCTTAATTATTATTGTTATGCCTTTGTTTAGGTGTATGCTATTTTTCAACTCTTTGTCCAGTCAATTTGCAGCTTGGTTGGGCCATGGCTGAAGCTACCCACTTTTTGTTCTTTCCTTTTCCTTCCTACTACGTCTTCATCAATCATCAATTCTATACAATTATGTCCTGTCCTGTATATATTGCCCAAATCTCAATCATCTTTCTTCTCTTTCACTCATACTTTACTGCATTTCCTTCCTTTTCTCATTACCCCTTTTGCCAAAAAGGAAGAAGTAGAAGAGTCTTTCGGTAGTTCCTTCTCTCGTAAGTCTATTCTTCATTCATTAGCTTTCTACAATTGTGTTGTGCCCGTCCCTTTCACTGCTGTTTCTTGGTGCTTTTTGTTTATGTCATGTGATTCATGTTTGCCTTTTTCACTCTCACATCTTGTGTGGGTTTGGGTTCAAAATTCTATTCAGTGACTGACTGTTGGTCAACTAGCTTTAGGCTAACTAGTTTATGCTAATTTGATACTATATAACATCTCCTGCAGGGCCTTGTGGTTTGTTGTTTTGAGAGAATCAAGAAATGGGTTCTGGAGTTTGGTTCAAGAACATAATCAGTAAAAAGAAAGTCAAGGGACCTAGATCACAGACATTCAAGGTTCAATTCGTCATCCACTCTGTTGCTTAGTATTGTATTCATTATTATGCATTGTTGCTTTTCTTTGTATTGCAATGTGTAGAGCATGCATACTTAAGATGTTTATACTATAGTACACTGTATAGTAGCAATATCAACATCTTGCTATTGATCATTCTAATGGAGTCCTTTGAGTAGCATTTCGATGACATTTGACTTGCGTAATTTAGTGAAATGGGCTTTTATCAGCTCGGTGTCAATGGGTACATCACACTAGGCTGTTATATTTAGCATTTTCTTTTGCATATAGGGATGAGATGATTCTGTTGGATTATACTTGATGGTGGCAATTTGTATTTCCCCTTATTGAATTGTTCTTCCCCCCCATGTAAGCAGAGATATTCAGCTCCTGAAAACGCAAATGGCTGCAAAGAAGGAACTTGCTTGGAGAAAGACTGTTGCACTCTATTGGCTAATGGTACTTCTGTAGATGACAAGGGTGTGCGTAGCCACTCCATCGAGGATGCCGCTGCCACTCGAATTCAAACTGCATATCGAGCATATTTGGTATGATTTATTCAAGTGAATATAGACATAATGCATCTACATTTATTGTTTGATTTTAAATATCCCCTCTCCTCCCCTCATCCATTTATATGGAATTAGAACTTTCTGTACTTGCATGCTTCTAATTCTAAGTTCTGTTGTTTGTTGTGTTCCTTTGTCTTTTCAACTTATTGGGATCACACGGCTGAGTTTTAGTAATATTTGCAGTATTGTAAACATGTACCCTGGACATTGGTAACTAGCCGTATAAACTGCTACAGCTTCATTTTTCCATGCCAACCTCTCTAGTAGCCAACTTAATTTCGGTTGGTGGTTTGTTTTGTGTGGGAAGCTTATAAAAGGATGTCTTCGACTTCTGCTGCCTATGCAATGTCTTAAATATAATGTAGGAGATGTTCTTATGTTTCAGACTTTCAGTAAATTCAGAGGCCTTGCTAGATAGATATCTTCCAAAATTGAGTCTCCAGCCTAATTCTTGCTATATAATGCACTGGCTTGGACCTTGGAGTTGGACTGACAAGAAAATCAGCATAAGATAAAGCAAACCCTCATTTTCCAGATAATGAATTGTTATGATTCCACCCAACCCCCACCCCCCCCCCCCCCCCCCCCAAAAAAAAAAAAAAAAAAAAAAAAACTAATAATAATAAATTATTAACAACTGCTGAATGTATGTAATGGTGTTTTCATTAGCACAATACTAGTTCCCACAAAAAGAATGATCTTAATGAGATTCCAAATAACAGATGGAATCAAAGTCTAAGTTTGTTTTTTTGAACCGGCAAAACGAGGATCAATAATGAAAGTCTAAGTTAATGAGTATCAGTCTGATATTTTTGGTTTAGCTTTCAAATTGAATTGGATATTCTTATGCTTGTACGTCCCTTGATTTCCAATGCCCAAAGGCAGATTTGTGGATCGTTTCTCATAGTTTAAATTAAGCTTCTTCTAATTGATTTTGATTGGCAAGTTTCAATTTGAACTGAAGTCTGATACTATTGGTTAAGGTGAGGAAAACTTTTCATCAAATGAGAGGAATGGTAAGGCTGCGGAATATGGTGAAATCTGATGCTGTGAAGAAGCAAGCCTCGAGCACATTGAGTCATCTGCACTCATGGAGCAGGATTCAATCTCAGATTAGAACACGTCGCATTCATATGGTAATGGAAGGCCGACTCAGGCAGAGGAAGCTTGAGAATCAATTGAAGCTTGAAGCGAAGATTCATGACCTTGAGGTAAGAGTAACCATTACTGAACATTACCACGAGGAAAAATTACTAAATTAGTCATTGCAACATGGTGACAAGAGCAGAAATAGGAATACATGATATGCTCTTATTCGTTAACTACTCTTGTATTTCATCTATGTAACTTGAATGCCATAATATTTATTGCTAGAATTAACAATTATGAATTACCTGTTAAGGTCTCTGAGAGACTTACGACTACGTAATGATTTTGTAGATCGAAGGAAATGATTTAATGTACCATTCATTTACAACTTTCATGGCAGGTGGAATGGAGTGGTGGTTCTGATACAATGGACAGGGCTCTTTCAAGAATACATCAAAGAGAAGAAGCGGCACTGAAGAGGGAGCGTGCCATGGCATACGCCTTTACTCATCAGGTATGTATACTATTGCAGATCATACAATTCAGCGGGAAAATTAAGACAAACCAGGTTTTACTTACCATCAAGAAAAATCATACCACCTGGCTCAGTCAAGTGTTAATGCTTATCAGTAAACACTCCCCTAACATACACTAAAAGTGAAGTGATTTCACTTATATTCAGGAAAAACTGGTTTCTCCAATGACTTGCCCTTAAAAATTTATGTACTTGTATACTGACCGAAGTTTGTGTTAGGTTAATATATCTTCTCATTGTTACTTTGAGAACCATGACAACCCCCTCCTAGGGAATGTATGCATTTACTGAACTTCCAGATGAATTAATAAACTTCAAGGGATGTAACATAAGTCGCCCTTAATCCATCAAATTGTACATTTACATCTGACCAAGACTCATCATAATATTATATACCATTTTGCAGTGGAGAGCGAACTCCAGTCCAAGTTTCGGGTCAAGCAACCAGGAACTTAGTAAAGAAAATTGGGGCTGGAGCTGGATGGATCGCTGGATTGCTGCTCGCCCTTGGGAAAGCCGAGTGGCACCAGCAAAGGAGAGTCCCAAGAAATCACGCACTTCCCAGCCTGGAAAAACCAGTGTCTCCCCCTTAGGCAAAACCAGGGTCTCTCCGGTAGGCAAAACCAGGGTCTCTCCGTTAGGCAAAACGAGTGTCTCTCCATTAGTCAAAACACCAACCAAAGTCAAATCAATCTCCCCAAATGGGAAGTCTTCTAACAAAGTCCGAAAATTGTCTTATGAAGCCGCTGGTCAGAAAACAGCTGCTAAGAAAGTAAGCACTAAAGCTGAAGAGGAACAGATCAAGATTGAACAAGAAGTTTAATGTGAACTTTTCAAGTTAACAAGTAAGTTATGCAGCTCAAGACCATTATTGAAAGAAGCAAGGATATCCTTTATTTACTTGCTTATATGAGTGATGTGTTGAGAGTTCGAGTTTCTCAAAGCCAGAACCGCAATAGAGAAAACTGGATTTTGAGTTAACGTGTCAAGAAATACTCTTTTTCCTTCTTTCATTGTTGCACATTTCGTGGAAGTGATAAGTTATTGTCTGTATTACTTTGTAAATTTATCTGGGATTGGTTGTACTTAAACCTGTGTATATGATATGGAATATTGGTTTGTGCAAAATCACCAATTTATGTGGCACTGTGTTCCTCATTACTGTACTTGGCTTTTTCATGAACATGTGTTTCTAGTCTACTTTCAAGTTTGTACAAACGTGTTAAATTGACCTTTTCTACTGTAATTTTTTTTCAGTTCGTAAGCTAATTCTATTGTTGTACCTGTCTAACTGTCATGTATTACTTGTAAATTGCAATACATCGTGATTCACGAGTCCATGTACTAGTGTAGTAGTACAGTTATTGGAGAGAACGTGTTGCGTAGCGTTAAGTTCATAACTTTGTTCTATTTTCTCCTAAAGCCAGTGCATTTCATACTTCGGTTCTGCAATAGCTGAAACTTAAGAGAAAAATCAGTAGGAATTATTATTGCAGAATCTGTGTAGTAATTGCATAAACTGCTTAATACCAGATATAGTTACTGTCACATGCTTCAACTATTAAAATTTGAGCTTTTTGCAATCCTTAAGTTCGAAGCTGTTTTACAGAAGCCATGACGAACCCCTCGCACTAAAAGCCTTGGCATGTTCTACTTTGTGTTCTTCATCGTGGTATGTCCATCTTGAAACTCAGATCTTGTTGATCATTTATAGAATTTGCTTTTCTTTCTTTGTTGCCGACTTTACTGTTGCAACTTGCAATATTACATGTACTTTTGGTCTATAATGCTGAGCTTTTGTTCAAGTGCATGTCTGCTGGTGCACAAGAAAATGCAGTGCATATATATTTTTTAGGCAAGCCATCTAATAGTATCTTGCTGCTCCTCTGTCACAACTTACATTTGTTTTTGCACATTCATATGTGAACTTTCCTCTCTACCAGAGGACTCATGTATCATAGCTAGACCTAGACATAGAATCTAGTTCAATTGATTAGGCAATATTACAATATGAAGTGCATAAATATAGACATCAACAACAAAGTATGAGAATGACACTTTCTAATTAAGAAAAAATTTAAGTATTGTCCAGTTATAATTATCCCACATGCATTGAATATAAGCTTGAAAAGCAAAGAAAACATAGTTGGCCTTAGATTTGTTCTGGTTCTGACACTATATCAATGGAGCCCATAATTGCTTTCTGCATCTCCAATCTTGTTAATGATTTTGCCCACTTCCATTCTTGAACTCATCACATGGGATCCAATATACAAACTGCAAATGTGTTTCAACTTTACCAGGAATTGAATTTTATTTCACAGACAAAAGGAAACAGGAAAGAGATGATACAACTCATGTCAAACATAAAGTCTTTCAGAAAGCATGCTTCTCTGATTCTCACACATCATTGTCAGTACCACCAAACTAATCCAGTTTCCTTAGCCATGTCTGCCTATCATTGCTACTCTTTTTGCTTTATCATCACTATGGTATCTTTGTCAAATTAGTTGTCATTTAAGTACCCATCTAATCACCATAAGTACTCTAGCACCCTTACCACCAGACCACCTTATAACTCCCTAATACACCATAATTATTCTGCACCTATCTATAAGTTTGAACTTGTATATGACATGGAATTTTTCAGAAACAAGCCAACGAGGGGAGTTGTTAAAGAATTAGTAATACTCACGAATGGTTTAACTCAACATCTCTCTATAAGTTTCCATTTCTTATTTGGGTATAATTTCACTCTGGTATTTGTATGAGTTTGACATATTTGCGAACCTGAAAGGTTTCTATATAAATAGTCCTCATCTGATGGAGGGATTGATTTGTCCAGGTAACTTATCCTTAATATTATCCAACTTTAGTACTAGAAGTGTTATAATTTATAACATATAATATGAGGAAAGCCAAGTTAGTTGCAGATTTTTCATAAGGAGTAGTATCACATGCATGGAAAGTTTCCTAACTATTTGTTTATGCAGAAAAAGATGGAATAATGAAAGCTCACCCTTCATGTCAAAGTCCATCCTTTTTTACTCATTTCAAGAAAAATTGATTATTAATTACCTCAAACATGCTGTGTATATATAGAAAACGTGTACCATCATGTGAGGAGAATGAAATGAGTAGTTTCAATGTTTGATTACATTGTATCAATAGTTACAGACATTTATCTCATCATTCTTATATCCAGCGCACTCCGTGGTCTCAACGTGTGGGGGACACTTCGTGTATTAGAAAATGTCGCGGTGGTTACGTGACTAGCATTGCACTTCATGCTACATTTGTAGTTAGCACTGGTGATAGGTTGAAATTTTCTTAGTCCCAACTCTTAAAGCAATATTCCCAAGCACAAAATTTGATCTCCAAACTAAATATTACTACAAGATAGAAAACTGTAACAAACTAACAATCATAGGCAGCATTTGCCTTGCCAAAACAAGCTAAATAGATAAAATCATCATATATATTAGTAGTACTATATAGACAATATTCTACAGAAAACCAATGTTTACATATATTTTTCTTACACTATATAAGAACCTGGCTGCTCTGAGCTCTCACATCCAGTCAAGTTCCTTAAGATGCTAACTGCATAATAATCTGCAATCTGCACTTTAGGAACTGAGATTGATTAGTTTGCATCTAAGAACGTTATGCAATTTATGCATTTCACCTGTGTGTTATGATAAAATGGAGCTGAGTGTTCTTAAATAGCAAAATATTGAGTTCGAGTCTTGTGAATGTATAAGAGAATTTTGGAGAAACCAGCTCCCGTTTAAGGCCCCATGAGGAAATGAAACCATGAAATTAAACCCTAATCCCATTAGAGGCGCGGTTTTAGGCGTATAGTATATAATAGAGAAAAGGTTTGGAGAACCCTATCAATCGAGTCAATTGTCCCTCACAATACAATGTTGGATGAACTTTCACATCCATACTCAAGTGGAGGTGGAGCACTATGGGACACCAAAATCTAGTGGTTCTTCCGGAATTGGTTTTCATGCATAAGACTCGAACTTTTTACTAGTTAAACAAAACCGGATATAGTGGAAAATACGAAAATAAAATGCAATCAGCCACTAAATGAACTAGTTCAAGTTTTTCTTACCTAAAAATGTTGTCAATCTTCTTGATGCTGAAAACATGGCCTGCTGGAAATTTCTTGAATTTTATCCTTCACTGCATCTGTAAAAGTTGAGAATTCGTCGCCATAAAAGTTGATGCCTTGAAATTCATCACCAATCTGGGAATAGTTAACAAAACTGGACTGAAGGGGTTCCCTCTGAGTAAAAATCTGGTTCTGGCCCGAGACAGTCGGGCTTGTAAAATGCAAAGGCAGAGTATTTGTAACAGAGTACTCTGAATTCGCAAATATCCTCTGCAAATTTGTATCAAATGGCGACAGAAATCCATCCTGATAGCTGGGATAGTTTAACAAATCCTCTTCATGAGCTTCAACTCTTTTTCTTGATGAGTTGGAATCTCCATCGGGCCAGGCCTGGTACTCCGTAGACGGAGAAGGGACGGTTCCATTAGCAAATGAGCCGAAATCTGAAACAGGGTTTTCCACATTGGTCACTTTATCAACTTTCTGCATTTTCTGTATCTTGGCATTTTCTGGCCTGTGATTCTCTGTGGTTTCTAGTGCATCGATAGCTGATTTCGCCTCCTTCATTAGCCAATCTATGGCTCTACTAGGCCGGTCGTACCCCAGTCTGTCCTGTATGGATACACTCAAGTCACTTTCAAGGTATGTGAATAATAAGCTACATTTAAGAAAAAAGACAGTTTTGAAATTTTAATCCATACTTGTACGTCGTAGAATTGAATGGCGGTTCCCGGGGAGAGGCGAAGGCGTCGGTCTTTGGGGCCCCTGGAGGTGCACACTTTGCTGTGGCGATCTTTTCTGCCACTGGATTGCACAATGCGGCTGCTATGGACTTGGATGAGATCTGATTTTCGTCTTTTCGGCTTCAGTTTGGGTGCAGAAAAGTTGAAACTGTCACCAAAGCTGCAAGTCTCTTGCATAAAGTTGGCATTAGCAGCAACTAGTTGATGATGATGATCAAACTGGTGATGATAGTAGCCAAGTAAAGTTGCTTCTTTACAAGTCTGAGCTTTTGTTAGTGCTTGAGATTGTTGATGATCATTATCATGAGGGAGTTGATGAAGTTGATTGATTGAGGGATCCATGAGAAGTGATTGTTGATGTGTTGTTGATGTTCCAGCTTTAGAATTTATGGCTCTTTTGTTTGTGTAGGTAATTGTGAACCTTTTTGGGGCCTCAAAGAATTTAGCTCAGAAGCCAATGAGAAATCAAGACAGTAACTGATTTTTATAAGTCCAATTGCTAAGTTAGATGCCTGTACCTCTGTGCAACACGTGTCTATGTCTGTGTTGGAGGGAAATATATTTACCACTAGCAGAAGTAGTAGTGCTAGTAGTAATTTCTTTCTAAAGGCTCTCTTTTTTTGCATCATCACTTGATTTCATTATCTCAAGTGGCCAAGAACTCAAGGGGTCACAAAATACAACCATTAATTGACTCTTCATTTCAAATGGTAACTAAGACGAAATTACTAAGATGCCATTTATATCAAAAAAAAGAAAAAAAAAAAAAAGTGGCATCTTCCTCCTACATATACTGTCAAGTATCAACAGCGAAATTTATCTAGAGGTGACCGATGATATGATAAGAACATGCACCTTTGGTCTGCGGCGACTACATTGGATTGGGAGCAGTTGATGGGCTGAGACATTCTAACATCATTTGAATATTTCCCGGTTCAACATCCATGGAGTCGATCCCTACTCGTCCTGAGAGGAGGAAGCCAACTATGTACGTATCTTAAATGGATAACTTTCTCTGAAACACAGGATCATGTCCCTTGAGATGATGTAAAAATAGTCCGTCATTTTGCATTTGTAAGGTACACATTAAACACCATCCAACTACTAAAATCGAGAGGGCCAAGGCAAATAGCCTTCTTGGTTCATTAACTCTAAACTGGCTGTCCTAGTCAAGTTGGCAAAACAGACTCGCCTTGGGTAAACTGGTAAAAGGGTTTAAATAACTCCCGTTCCCACTTTTTGGGTGAATAAGGAATAAGGATAATAATAGTACGATTTACCACGATAATTAGGCATTTTTAGTCAGGAGTATAAATGTAATGTACTCCAACCTGATCTTTGAATGCTTAATTCCTTAAATCATGCAGGGATGCGAATCATCGGTACACTGTTTCTTATGATCATGACATTTATAAATTGAGACACGAACAAGGCAACAACTATGCATAATGTAATCGTACGTACTACTATCCCTTCTCTCTCACTTTATTAATTGTAAGGATTATTACAACTGCATGACACCTTCATGACACTTCTCCACTTCAACATTATGGATCTTTATATAATAACTTTTTGGGACAGGCTACATGTGAATAGTGACTAAATTAGAGAGAGGAAGCACAATGGTTAAAATTGGGAGATAAGTGATTAAATGAGGAGATAAAATAATAACTAAGACGGAAATAGCTCTCTAAATTAATATCAAACGCAACAACTAATTTAATTTAGAGAAGGTACGGAATATCTCTAATGAGCTCAAAACTGTTCAAAGAACCTATGTTTAGTAAGATGTAACGGCACAACATACCATGGGCTAGTATAGTACAAAATTGTTATACACAAGTGTAGGAAACATGATTTCTCCAAAAAAGTTAGCGTAATATGTACTATGTGTTACTTTTTCATACTAGTTTACAATGGATAAGCTTAATGCCATGCTACCATACAAGGCGGTATGGTTTGATTTGACAGGCATAAAATGTTACATCGAATTGATACAAACAATCCTTGCGCGTACAAAAAATGATAGCTTATTCCATTTCATGTAAGCTTAATTATATCTATATATTCACTGCATGATAAGCATACTTTGATATGTGACTATATATTTTTATGCTTACACCCACATAATCCCAATTAAATCGCGAACTTAATCATGATGGAATTCAGCCTGTTACAGGACCAAAATTTGAAGACGTGGGGTGGAAAATTAGATATGTATGGAATTATTTCAGAGTTTGAGAAAAAAATTATTTTTAAAATTTTCCCTTGCACCGCTCTCTTATATATAGGGTTATTTCGGAAGATGTATCTGTTTTTAAAATATTGCATACATAGGGTTATTTCGAAGCCGGAGAGACACCCACAGTGTCCACTTCTGGTTACTCTCCTGAAAGAAATTGTGCTCTTGCCTATAACCTCCGCCATGATGGTGGTAAGTAATTAAGTTTCACGTTTACAAGGACGAAATCAAAAGTACTGGTAGTCTCAGACTCTCAGTAACATATAATATATCTTCTCTGTCCCAGATCAAATGGAAATCATCTAGGCAAGTTTGGTCGAGGTCGGGGATGGATGGATGCGAAGATTAATGTAAACTTTGGATAGCTAGCTAGGTTGGCAAAATTGGAAGGAAGGAAATTCAATCATGTGATGTGTATGAGGAGTAGCAACCCACGGACTGGTGTATCACTAGTCACTGCATGCATGTATCTGTCAATCTAGTACTACTCCACTACACACTACAGAAGTTCCAAATAATTGCCGAGTACGTAGCTAGTACAATGCTGATGCAGTGATGCTGATGCTTCATCTTTAACTATCTATAGCTGTTTTAATTTCTTCTTACGACACATTAACTCGTAAACAGTTAACTCCTTTTTCTTCCCCTTTTTTTTTTTTTTTAAGGCAAAAGGAAGAATGAAGAAAAAGAAGAACCCCGAAGAAACATATTACATACCGTACCGTCACAAGACCCTACTCGAATCACAGATTGAAAAACAATTAAACATTTACATATGATTCATTTCCGAACCAGTCATTTTACTCACAAAGTACTTGATCTTCACCATAATACATTACATTATACATGGACTAAAAGTGACCGGCCCGTAAGGCCAATTCCTTTGGTCTTAGACTCTTTCTTGTATGGAATTGTGGAAATCAAGTCCAACTGGTCATGCTCTTAAGTTCATGTCAAACATCTCAAATTAGGCCCAAACATTTCTCGACTCATATCCAAATATCTTTCCTCAATTAACGAAGGTAGATCATTATTTTTAATAACATGCTGTCATATATTAGTAGTAGTTCTTATGCTTTAAGGTTAGTGCATGCATGCAGCATGGATTATCTGGTTTAATAGAAATCTCAAAGTTAATCCAAATGAAACCATAAGTGTGAATTGCATGATGCATCACTTTACCACTTTGACTCAAGAGTTGGACAACATCCACCATTCCACCCAATTAAACTGCTCCTAAAATCATTACATGCAGGGGCGAACCCGTGCCTTTTTTTTTTTTTTGGTAGAATTTACGACTTTTCAAACCTCCTAAACAAGGAACTATTACTATTAACATTGATGGTTTCAGGCACTCAATAATCCAGAAATGGCTGGAACTGGTGTTATATAAGAAATTATGAGGGAGACTTTGCCAAGCAGGCAGCTGCTTCCTTCGAATTCATTGGTGTGACTGATAACAACACTGCTGAATTATTAGCGGTCAAGCTAGGATTAAATGTTGCAACATCACTAAATTGCAGTCAATTTACTCTCCAAACTGACTCCATGCATGTACACTTTCAAATGTTTAAACAGGATGACGGTGCCGGCCCTTCAGCATCAGGAGCTGCTCCATGAACTCACTACCACAATGAATCAGTTTGGAGAAATGTGCATCAATTTTGTCTACAAGGGTGGGAAACCAAGTAGCAGGTTTTTTGGCTAAACTTGGTAGTGCAAACTTCGCCTGCCTGGATTTCATAGAAAACTACTCCCCCGGCCCCCACCGCCCCCCCCCCCCCCCCCCCCCCCCCCACCCCCCACGGCCTCACCACACACCCACACTAATGTAACACCTAGGCCATTTTGCCAAGTTTTGGATTCATGCCCTTCTTGGTTATCTCAAGTTGTAAATTTGGATAAAACTGGTAACTTTAAAGGACTAAAATCTAACCGTGTTACTTTATATGGCCAAAATTGGACCTATATATTCTCTAGCACCTGGGGGATAAAATTGAAATTCTCCCAATACAGACAAGATGCATGAGTCAATTCACACTTTGTCCTGCAGAAAGACCAAAAATACTTTTCTTTTCATAGTAGCCAAACAGAACTTACTTTTATATCGTTTTCTGAATACATGATCATCTCAGATCAATAAATCTATAAGTGACTCTCAGCTCCATTATATAATGCCTCACATGCACTACTTTAATTATTGAACCCCAAATTAATTAAAGAAAGGGATATATAATATATATGGGAGGGCAATGGTCTGTGTTCCAGAACAAGTTAAACACGGAGATGGAGCTACGAATATTCACCATCCCAGCACGCCCTGATAGATTCAGGACTATCATCAGAATAAAACCTGGTGAAGTCAAGCTACTCAAAGCAACAAAATTGTTCCCCGGTAACGAAAATCCAGTTTATCTGATGATATTCGTGGATGGAGTTTACTCGGGAATAACTTTGTTTGCGGTAGATATCAGAAAGTACGCAAAAATCCTTGGCTATTTGGACACCAATGGCGTTGTCTGTTTTAAGGGAATCCGGATTGTAGCACCTGCCATTTGCGGTCTCTTGAAGTACGTACTTGCTCATATTTAATGCATACTATGTTATTATTGATATAATCCAACAAGTTGTTACTTGTTACTAAAATACTATATATACAATAGAGGATACTATCATACTACTGCTACTAATATGATCTCTGTTTTATGGATGGAAATTGGTTCCTTCACTGCAGGTGCAGGTGTCATCACACGGAGGACTAGTGTTCATGCATCTTCGGTCCAGCATAATAGCATATCACTGTCTTTTTTTTTGTTTTTTTGTTTTTTTAACTATGTATTGCAATAAAATGTGGTTGTAGAATAATTAGTCTGGACTGAAAGATCTATATATGTTGTGAGATAAATCATCGATCCTTGTTGTATTTGATTGTACTTTGGACCTGAACCATGTCCAGGCTATTTGTATTACTCATTTTGTGGAATGTTTTATTTTTGCAAATGAATCTACTCTTTTCACATGTTCGCAGTTTGCTGCTAACAGTAACTTTAAACTTTTTATTTCCAAATCAAATTTCTTAATGTTGTTTTTTTTTAAAACTTTGATCATAAATTACTCTTACATCACACACAATCAAAAAAATAATATAATTATATTGTGAAAGTAAATTAAGTATAATTTTTTAATATAACTCTATTATATACTAAAAATCATATTTAATATTTTAGTAATTTACGGTCAAAGTTTAATAAAAAATCAGATAGGAAGTTTGGTTTGAAAGGGAGGAAATACTATAGTACTCAACAGTGAAGTAACTGTTGTTATCTTCATAATCATTTAAGGTTGAGAAACTCGTTAGTTAGTTAGCTTTTTGGCAAGAAATGGTACAAATAATTTAGAGAACAATAAATGAATAATGGTACATGATCGTTATAGAGAATCGCTATTGTATTGAGGGATTGGATGAGTTGTATTTAGGGATTAGAAGAGTTTAAATACTTATTTGGATTCAACCTTCTGTGCTTAAATAAATGAAAAGTCAAATACATCCAGATACCTTTTAAGATGGTACTTGAACAATCAAATCTTTATGTTTCAGAAATTACAACTAAGGACAATTTTCTTGACCTGTGTTAAAAAGACTAAAATTGTAACGCCCCGACCACTAATCGGCCGAAGGCTCGACCCTTTGGGCCGGCGCGGTTACTCCTGGATGCTCTCCGGGGTGATATGCTGGCCCCACAGACCAACACGTGTTCTAATCCGCGCACTTTGTCCTCACTCGTGCGCGTACCGGGAACTTCCCAGTAGGTCACCCATCCTAGAATTGATCCAAAGCAAGCACGCTAAGTTCTTTTAGGTGAATTTCCGAAAAGAAAGGTGTACCTTGTTAACATGAGTAGCGTTCTCAACCCCTTTAAACCTCTGAATTTTTGGGGCGTTACATTCACCCCACCTTGAATTGCGCAACGTCCCCGTTGCGCCTTGACCTTGTCCCAACCAATCGTCCACCCCCTGCGGGTTTGTGCTGGTTCGGCTATGATACCATTTATAACGCCCCGACCACTAATCGGCCGAAGGCGCGACCCTGTGGACCGGCGCGGTTACTCCTGGATGATCTACCGGGTGATATGCTGGCCCCACAGACCAACAAGTGTTCTAATTCGCGCACTTTGCCATCACTCGTGCGCGTACCGAGAACTTCCCAGTAGGTCACCCATCCTAGAATTGCTCCAAAGCAAGCACGCTTAACTCTGAAGTTCTTCTAGGTGAATTCCCGAAAAGAAAAGTGCACCTTGTTAACATGAGTAGCGTTCTCAACCCCTTTAAGCCTCTGAATTTCTGGGATTGTAACGCCCCAGATTTCAGAGGTTTAAAAGGGTTGAGAACACTACTCATACCAACAAGGTCCCCCTTTCTTTTCGGGAATTCATCTAGAAGAACTTCAAAGTTAAGCGCTTGCTCTGGAGCAATTCTAGGATGGGTGACCCACTGGAAAGTTTCTGGTGCGCGCACGAGTGAGGATAAAGTGCGCGGATTAGAACACGTGTTGGTCTGTGGGGCCAGCATATCACCCCGAAGATCATCCATGAGTAACCTTGCCGGCTGTTGGAACTGGTCTGGCCCATTAGTGGGTCGGGTCGTTACAAAAATACTCATCTATTTACTAGATTAAAACATATCTTAGAAAATACAAATTTATTTTTATTAATTAAACATTTAATTCAAATATTTTATAATTTATATAATCACTACTTCTCCTCCTCCTAATAATTTTGGAGTTCTGATTGAAGCTCCGGATCGGAGTTCCGACCTGGAAAATTCCCAGATTGGATCGGAAAAGATCTAGAAAGCTTTCCAAGATCGGAGCTTAAGAAGCTCCGATCAACTCCCCTTTCTCTCTCTTCCTTTTTATAAATTTATTTTAAAATAAGTAATAAAATAGATGATTAAAATGTTAGGGGTTCATTTATTAAATTTTAAAAGTTTAGAGGGTTAATTGTAATAAAATAAAATATATAATTGAAAAGAAGAGGAAAAAATATAAGGGCAAAGTTGAAATATCAGTACTCTTTTTCATGTGATAGTTGAATTTTGTCCTTCGTTGTAGATAAAAATTTTAAACATGTAAAAATTTATCTTCAACGTAATATTTGAAACATTAAGGGTAAAAAATGTTATAATAATATCTTAAAAGGTACCTCAAGTCCTCAATCACCCGAAATGAAAATTAATTAAGAAATTGTCTTTTTCAGAAAAAAATTGTAAAATTTGTTAGGAAGTACTGTAGTAGGAAGATATCGTAATCAGAATGGTTTATTTAAATTAATTGGTCAGTAGTCTCCTTACTTGAATAGTTGAATATGAATGAATCCCCAATCCAATCAATATTCCCCCACTTGATTTGATTTGATGTCTTGTTCGTTTCTTCTCTCCATACTATTGTCGGCATCGGCAAGGAGAGACAGACAGAAGCATATTCTGGTGAGAGAGACTGCTGATCTATATCGATTCGGACTTTTTCCCATCTCCATTCCTCTCATTCCACTGTAGCCAAGGATTTTTGCGTGGAATTTATTATTACTACTCTGCACTCCCACGCAAACTCTTTGGCTAGCAGAGGATGGACGACCGGAGATGAGAGGCGGTTCGAATTAATTTCGATTTAGATCTTCTTCCTCTCTCGCCTTCTCCAACCAGAATTTAATTACATCTCATACTGAATGGTTATTTATGTATTGTGATGACTTTTGTCATTTGAATTCAATTCATTTCTCGCAACTGTGTTTGTTTTCTGTTATAATTACTTACTTCTTCTAACTTGTCACCTTTTTATGTGCATATTATGTGTTTGTTGAAATGTGCAAATCACTACTGAATTAAGCAACCTCCTCTTTTGAGCTTCTCGCTGGTTAATGTTTATTATTTCACAATTCAAATTAGAGCCAATTTTCTGCATTTGTTGTTCCTTTGAGATTCATTTGTTTTTGTTCATCAGATGATCAAAATGTTTGTCTTTCTCTATATGAGGTCAGTAATCATTTCTCTTATTCTTGGCCATCTGTTTTTGGTACTTGGTTAAGAGCTTTTTTTCCTCCCTCTCTATATCAGATTTTGTGACATTTACCATACACTGTTCCTCGAAAAGTTGAAAAACACTACTGTATGAAGCTCTTGTTTCTTAGATACACATCTGTAGGCTGTAGTTGCATTATAGTAACATAAACAAGAAAGATTCAGCCTTCCTTCTGGTTAATGCATGCTAGTGTGTAACTTGGATGACATTTATTTCCGTACATTATATTGTGAGAGAGTGATTATGATTTGACATTTTTGTCATGGAAATAGATTACATGGTTCTTGTGGTTCAAGTATCTGGCAACCATGAATTTTTTATACTACATATAATTGTTAATAATGCCGGCCAGAATTGAGCTTCTTCCTGGTTTTTTGCAATAAGTTAATTGTATAAAGCCGGCCTAATTACATTATGTCTATGGTTTTGTCATTATGTACTGTGCTAGCCTCCTCATTAATTATTGCTTTCGAACATGTCTATTTTCGCTTTCATGCTTTAGATATATATATCTCACATAAACAAATAATTTCAATCACTAATCTTTATTTCATATCAGTACTATATTTCCCGCTATTGGGACATCCAATCGAAGTTCACCATCTATTTGACGCTTATGTTCTGAAAGTAAGGTATTACTATCTCTTAGCATAGTGTTTATCTCTGTCCTGTTAATTTGAGGCAAGAGTTGTTCACCTTTAAAAGATTAGGATGGTGACTTGATATTTGTTTTTCTGCGATAGTTGATTCTCTTAATATAATAAATGCCGAGCACATGCAGTGCGTTTGGACTCTATGTATGGATGCTTTGTGAAAACCACTTAGTATAATGCTATGTATGTCTGCATAACAGTATTTTTGCTTGGCATTTTTTTTAAGACTTTGAGCACACGATTGAACATGCTTTCTGCATCATTATTCCATACAAATGGTGCTACTTGAAGAAAGACTCCCTGTAACTGTTTGTAATCATCAGCTAACATTCTACCTGTGTGATAGCACATATAGATATCTAACCCATAAAACCCCAGTCATCTTATTGCTTGAAAGACCCTCACAATTTTACATCAATATTGATGGAATGTCATTAAAATATGGTATGTTTCTTAGAAGCAGCACCTGACTCTCTTCTTGATTTGCTTTCATAGGATCAAAGAGCTCACGGTCAGGGAGGGACAAACGTTGTTTGATACGCCCCATTCTCCGAGAGAAAAGGACTTGTTCTGATGCCACGGGAAGCCTAATTGTTTCGTACTCTTTAAGAGCTCTTTTCAGATTCTCCACTCCCCACTTCTCAAGGCATTTCCCGAAGACTGCAGCATCCAGTATTGACATGTTTGTGCTTCTTGCTCCATGAGGACTTATTGGATGAGCAGCATCTCCAATCAGAACTACATTATCCCAATAAAGTTGTTCTAGCGGCTCACTATCATAAATGCCATTCAGAAAAGGCTCATTTGTTTCTCGCATCACTTTCACCAGTTCCGGTATCCAAATCTTCTCAGCTGCTTGATACATTTTCTCTATCATGTCACTCCTAACTTTTGCGGTAACCGAGTTCACCTGTTTTTAAGCATTAAAATAGTTTAGTTCTTCTATGCACAGTTGTATTAAATATGAAGTGCCAACTCAAGTATTTGACTCTGAACTGAAAATGAGAAGAGCAGGACATTGTACCTTAAATTCTGGTTCTGGTTGATTGAGATACCATATCCAGTTTATCCTTTTGTTAATTAACTCGTAAAGGATACCATGACCTTCTATGCCTATGTCAAAATAATTACATCTTCCAAGATCAGGGTATGCCTTCCTGATAGCCTGAACGGTTTCTGATTTCTCATTCTCTGAAAAATCAAGGACTCCTCTCCATGCACAATACCCGGAGTATCTATCATGAAGAACTTATTAAATCTAGCAACAAAACTTCTGAACTGTTTAGGCACAATTGCACAAGGTAAATATACATTTCTTTGCAAACCTGAGCTTTAGAGCCGGAAGGAAATGTTTGCGTATTGAGGAGAGGCAACCATCAGCTGCCACTAGCAGATCAGCTACTATGTCTATTGTTTGGCTATTTTCAAGTGATTTAACTTGCACTTTTACTGAATTTGTTTCATTGGAGGTGTGAAAGGTGAGAAACAAATGGCCCCATAAAACAATCTCTGGCGGTAAAGCTTTGTACAGAAGGTTATGGAGGTCAGCCCAGTGAATTGCTTGGAAGTTGAAATTCTCATCTCTTGACAGGGTCCAGGTAATTTTCCTTTCTCCATCTGTTGCTTGTTCCTATAACCATGTACGCCCAACTAGGACATAAGTCATACAGTAATTTCCAACAATGGTCTAAAGTTAAGCATCAGTGTGTCTGAATGAATTCATCCTAGAAAGTTTGCTAGGTGTCATATTTGGATGAGTAGTAGACAGCATAAAATAATAAACACAGAAATGGATATATCAGTTTCAAGTTTCAACTTAATAGTCAGTTTTGATTGTAATAGCTTTTGGATGCAGAGTAAAGATTTTTCACTTACATGTTCAATAGTTAGGGGCAAAGAGCAAAGCTGGATGAGATCCTGTTGCTTGAGCCATGAATGAATGAGTTTGACTGAAACTGAGTCTAGTCCAAGCCCGGCACCAGTAGCACTGCCCTGCGGTGGAGAGGATGTTTTCTCGAGCACCACCACATCCCAGCCAGCTGTAATTAGCGCATGAGCGCAAGAAATCCCAGCTATACTACCTCCTACCACCACTGCTTTGGGCTTCCTGCTTTCTTCTTTCATCTTGTCTGTTGTGTGTTATCTTATCTTTAATACTACTTCACTTTTGCATCAGATTGTCTTGATATTGGTGTTATGAGCCTACTTTGTTTCACTTATCCGGCCTTCTGTTGAATGATTGATGATTCATTTTTTTATGCTCCTTCTCATGTCTTCTTTAAGGGGAAAGTGACACCATTGATGAGGACATGGATTATCTTAGATATTATTCCAGGACTAGACCATTTCCAGCATCCAAACCCTTTAAAATTTTCTATTTTGCCAGGGTAGCTTTCCCCTCAAAATAGAATAACACCAAAAATCAACTCTTCAGGTGGGAAACCTTTAAAACCCGTTTTTTTTTTCTCTTAATACAGTCAAACAAAGAAATTGAAAAATAATAGAATAGAAAAGTAAAAATAAAGAGGAAAATAGTGGTGGAAAAATGGGTTCAAGTAGTTGTTGCATTATAAACCGCCGGAAGACTGCAGGGTATTCCAGCAGAGTCCACCAACAGTTGAAATACTTCTGGGTGTTCGACGCTTCGAGTAAGGAGTCTTTACCAAGTTGGTGGACCTCTGCTGCAGTTGGCCTTGGGGACTGGATGAAGCCAAGCAGACTACTTTATTAGCTTGAATAAATTCCAAGTCAAGTACAGGAACTGCTTAAAAAAAAGTTACTTCCTCCATTTTTTTAGTTACTTCTAAGGGACCGTTCATCGCGATCTTTGACCACGTATAACTTTTAAATTAAACTGTATCAATATAAATTAAAAGTTGATTATGAAAATATACTTTATTTAATTTCATAATATAATTTTATTATATTTTTCTCTAATGTAATTTAGGAGTTATACGTGATCAAAGGTCGGGATGAATAGTTCCCTTAGGAAGTAACTAAAGAATGGAGAAAGTATTTATTTTGGGGGTCTGATCCAACCAGAGCATGAGAGTATGAAGGGAAGATGCCTACCAGCAAAGTTCCCGACTCAGCTGTTTTTTATTTGTGCCTTCGCCCTGTACCGAAATTCCCATCACTGCGCTATTTTAACGAACTTTTTTTGTTACTAGAGCTCCAGAGTTTACCGTTTTCCTTCACACGGAGAATTCACTTTACGTCCTTTCTTTCCAGACGAATATGTTGGCAAAGCATCTTTCATTTCTTCGTCAAGATTCCAGGAAATTCCGTTTTCTTTTTTTCTATTGAATGTCATTCAAATTTGTTTTTTTCCATAGTATCAACTACTCACTCCGTTTTAATATAAGATGTTTTAGCAAAATACACACATATTAAAAAAATAAATCAAATAATTGATTTACATTGTTTCTTCATCCAACAATTATTGTCATTAAAATCTCAACCCTACCTAATCTAAACCCAATCTGATTGGCTATTGTTGATATTGCACTTTAATACAAGTTTATGAATAAAGAGAAAATTATATTAAAATTATAACAAAAAAAGCTACTAGAACATCTTATATATTTGTGGAAGAGATAAAAATGCTAAAACATAGTACCATATTAAAAAACAGAAAGAGTAATATTTATGGGGGATTAAAATGTTAAAAAATCGTCCTGATCTTGAAAATGTTTAACCAAATATTCCATATTTCACACCCATTCCTCAGCCGTAAAATCGAGTATCATGGAATTCAAATAACACTCGACTCGAGCTCATTTTGATGATGAGTCAAATTAAGATTCGATTTCGAGATAGAATTTTACTCGAGCTTTGCTCGTTTGGGTCGAATATACCTTGAACATACATAACGTGGCGGGTTCAATAATTGGTATTAAGATCACAATTCACACCGGTGACCAGTAAAGACCGAAATTGCAGACAAATGTCACCATCACCGTACAAAAATGCCTCCCCAAAATTGTTGATCCCTATAACTCCTTGAGCTGTTGCTGCCATTGAAGAAGATGGATCAGTAACAACTATACTCGAGTTAATGCAACTGTCTTCATCACCGGCTATAAAGAAAGTAATACTAATAAGGTAGAAGAAGTAGCAGCTCACAATCACATGCTCCATTTTCTGCGAAGAAGTTCCATTATTCCCCTTTTCTCTTCCCTTCAATCGCCCTCCTCAATTTCAACTAATTTCCCACTCCCTAGACGACGCATCGTCATGGATTCCTTGCCCACTAACGCTGTTGGGCCTTCTTCTCAGAGGCTCATGGCCTTGGCCCAACAACTCCGGCTATACACTCCACCCCCGACGCCCGACGATGAATCGGATCAACTGGGATTTGCCGAGTCACTCACTCCGGCGGCTGAGCAGCAGAGGTTTAGGCCCAAAAGGGCCGCGGTTTTGATATGTCTCTATGAGGATGATGATGATGGTCAACTCAGGGTTATTCTCACTAAGAGATCTTCTAAGCTTTCTACTCACTCTGGTTAGTTTACTTTACTTTCCTGTTGCTGCCAATTCAAAATTGATTTGGATTACCAACATTATTATCATTTCTGTGCTTAATTACCTAATAATTTGGTGTGATAATTCATAGGCTCAAAATTACCTAATTCTATGGATATTTAGTTATTCAATGGTAATTCTCTAGTTTGGGCTATTTCAAAATACTACTAGTATTTGTTACTAATATCTTATGATGTTGCTAAAGCAGCTTCTATGATGCTGCATTGCTTCATGGAGCTGGTTTGAATTCGATTGTGCCCATTCCTAACACGGACTTGCAATTTGATTGTAATTAAGGTGAAGTTTCATTGCCCGGAGGTAAAGCAGAGGAGACGGACGCTAATGATGCTGACACAGCTACAAGGGAAGCCAAGGAGGAGATAGGATTGGATCCTTCTCTTGTAAATGTCGTTACTTGCCTTGAACCATTCTTATCAAAGGTACGTACTATCTTCTCATATTACGGTTGGATGTCATGTATAATCCTGTAATCTTCAAGTTCTCAGTGATCACTTGCTGTTCTAGTGATATTTTCTTTCTTGAGTATTGTCTTCTGTTATTATTATCTATGCAAACGAGTGAATACTCTTGACTAGTAAGGCGTGTTTGTGCCCCGGCTTGTAGCAACATTTTGTCAGTTCCTTGTTTCAGAGGGCTCCATTTATTTGGTCAACCTGCTTAAGAGAGGGTGTTCATTACACTTTGAAGTTTTAAATTCACCTGCTTCTGTCAGATTTAGACAAAAGGGGTAATCTAAACTAAACTACATGGTGCTCGAAAAGATGAAGAATTTGCAGTAAGGACTGGAAGGATATAAAATGTTTTTTTTGAAATTAGTGCTTGCAAATTGAACACATTTCACTTTAGGAGAGAAGCTCATAGAAGTACCTAACTTTTCAAAGCCTACCAGGTTAACTTAATCCATTTACAAATCATGTTGCAAACACCTAGCTGGGTTGGGTATCAGGATATGTTTGCTTATGTTAGAGACTATATGACTTGTTTAACTGTAACTTGTGGCTTGTTTCCGGCTTCTGCTAGAACTTCTGCATTTTGAGTAATTCGATCTGTTGTGTATGTAAGTGTTTTCTTTTCTTTTTCTTCTACTACTATATTACACCAATTAATGCACATAGGTTAAATTCACTGGTGAGAGGGGGGGGGGGGGTACAAGCAGTATTCATATTCCTTTAGGATATTGTTACAAGTGCAAAATCTCATTAGGTGCACATAGTGATACTGATGATGTGATGAGATGAAACAAACATGTTTTCTGTTAAGTTTACACAAAGCATATTTGCATCAGTATGAAACCCACCCGCATATGGTTAGCGTCTCTAAAGTCTTTCCAGCTTCGTACATTGACTTGATTGTATTAATGCAGCATCTCCTAAGAGTGATTCCAGTTATTGGGATACTATCCAACAAGAAAGAGTTCCACCCATGCCCTAATCCTGCTGAAGTCGAAGCTGTTTTTGACGCCCCATTAGAAATGTTTCTGAAGGTATGTACTCAAAATCCACTGAGCTTGCAAGTATATCACATACCCCAAATATGAAACACTACTGGTTATCTGGAATGCTCATAAACATATGGGTTCAAAACATAGAGCATTCCAGATATCTGTTTAGCTCACACTTTTGGGTATCTGGAATGCTTCATCAAAATATAGGGATTCTGGTGAAATTCATCCTTTGTTTAGCAGCTATCCAAAATCTTTTTTTTTTTTTTCAGGATGAAAGTAGAAGAGCAGAGGAAAGGGAGTGGTTGGGGAATGAGTACTTGATCCATTTTTTCGACTACGAAATGAATGGGAAGAAATATCTGATTTGGGGCTTAACTGCCGGTATCTTGATTAGAGCAGCATCTGTTGTGTACCAAAAGCCACCTGCTTTTCTTGAGCAAAGTCCTAAATATAAAGTTCCTTCGGTTGTGCAGGATGATACTGTCATGCCATAAAGTGAGACGAAGGGTTCCATTTTTATTTTATTTTCCATTCTTTTCCTTTTGTTTGAAGATTACCCCCCCCCCCCCCCCCTCTAATTATGATATCAAGAATGTAAACTTTTAGCTATCAGAGAAAGCAGAGTAATGTATAGTTCTTTTTCTCCTGCGAGTGTGCCGAACTAAGAATCAAGCAGATGTGCACAGTTTCTTGATGATGTATGTAAAGCTTACTATGGGGATTTCTTACTGAATAAATCTATTTCCAACCTATTACGTAAATGTAACTCTTTACATCATTTCATTGATATGTTTATTCCATCAGAAGCCACAAGAACGAATGAAAGAACTGAAATTTTTACAGGAGTGCTAATTCCATCTCAAGACGAACTGCACAAAATAAAACATTCCCAAGGAGAAAGGATATAAAGAAAATGCCAAAATGCTGGTCCATAGGGGGTAAGTTGTGCGTGAGAACGCCACAAGGCCGATTATGGCACATACCACCACTATAGTGAGCACTTCTGCTGAAAAATTGAATGTCAACCCCTTCGCATATACGATAGCCATCAGTGTCGTCAGCCCTGCGATGTTGTTCATGACAACTCCACCATATATCTGTCAAGAGTGCGAGTGCCAGCAAAGTTGATCAGTGCTATTTATTTACATAAATTTGCATGTGTATTGACTATTGAATGGGAGAAAACTAAATATGGACTAGCTATACCTCTGAAAATGTCAAAGAAGCAGTTCTTTCGCTCTTATGACTAGCTGGCAGCAGTGCTGATAGCAATGCCCTTGCATTCATTGCCAATGGAACAACCACAAACGAGATGGAGAAAGTCGGTAAGTTCATGGAGAAAGATAACTGAAGTATGTTGTTCATGAGAGGTCCTCCAAGGAATGTCAACATACAGATGCCCAGTGTAACTTGGAATATAGATATGAACAATGGCAATGTGGCCTGTATATGTTTTTTCCATACCACCTGCACAAAAGGAACACAAATTGACTTTGTTTTCAGAAAATTGATCAAACTTGCTTAAACACTAATTTGTGGGGGTGTTTGCAGAACTGTTGTAAAATGGTTAAAACTTAAAAGCCAACAGAATTTGGTCAAGTTTTCTTTTGAATGCTTTAAGAGGCCTTCTTCTAGCAGTTTATTTCCAGATAAGCAGAAACTAATACAACAGTTCCAACACTCAGACAGAAATCAGATTTCACTGCCAAGAACTGGTAAGCTGTTTTACAGACCGTTTGAAAACATACCTCATCAAATTTTTCGATACTTTTTGTGTTGTCCGTCGAGTCAGCAACATGGACAGCCCTCTTCAGCCATCTGGAAACTCCCTCAATGAATTCTGGTTCATCGATAGCATCACTTCTATCTTTATCAAAATCTTTGAACAAATCTCTAACTACATCCTCGTAATTTGGTTTGTAATCTCCAAATTGGACGGTACTTATTAGTTCCTTTAGTTCTGTCTTTGATATCGATTTGTTCCCATCACAATCAAACCTTCTGAAGAGGCTGTCAGAACAAAAGGAGCATGTAAGCAAAGGAATCAGCAAAAGAGAAAGTCCTATAACAAGAAAGTATGAAGAGCTTACGTCTTAATACGATCCACATTTGGCCTTCCATCAGGTGTAACAAGTGCTTCGGATTGAAGCAATTGGCTTTGACAATGCGTCAAAATCTTAGACATAATCCTGTCAATTTCAGTGGGATCATGTTCTTTCTTCTCTTTGAATAGCTGGGAAACCTGGAGATCAAACCAGAAAGTTATTAATAGTCAGCATACCAAAAGAGCACTGAGTTATAGCTAGGTGCACACTTCTTTTGGCCTAAGATATGACATGAATGAAGTAGAGAATGTCTTAATTACCTCATGATATATGTATCTAGAGGCAAAGTCTTTGTTTTTAGTAGACTGGTTGTTGGTTTCATCAATCCATTTCTTGCATCCATTTATAAATTCGTCCTCTGTGATGAACCTGTCATCGTCCGAATCAAATGTTTTCATCACTTCTTGAACAGCAAAATTTTCATCAACCTGGACATTTCCGCTCCTGATGATTTCGAGCACCAACTTTTCCATTTCAACTTTTGTCACATTTTTGTCAGCATCTTTATCTGTCTCACTAAACATTCTGCAAAATCGAATGCATCATGTGAGCATTCAACCAACTCAATCAAATAAGCATTCACACAAAATGTTTCTCGAAAATTACTCTTCAATGACTTCAGTGTTGAGTTTTCCGTTTTCATTGATAAGTTTCCCGTGTCGTTTCATATGTTGCAAAAATCCTGTCCTCAGCATCTCATACTTTGAGTAGTCTAAGCTTCTCTCCCGAATCCAAGGGTTCAAAATCTGTAGAAGACGAAAACGTTAACTAAATATAAATACATACCTATAAGGGGCAATGAAGCAAGGTAATGTTAGCATGCTAGGACTAAACCTGATAGATGAAGTACGCGAGTAGAGATAAGGACGACAGTATGAGTGCTATCAAATTTACTGTTTGCGTTCCAGTCCGGATGTTAAATATGTCATCGAGTTGTACGAGAATGTAAGGAATCAACGACAAAAGCATAATTCCAGCAGTTTTCTGCGTATCTGTATCAATTATAACACCAGTATCTGCAGTAAAGAAACAACTAACAGCTGTTTACTTGTTTCCAAATGTACAACAGTTTTGGCATTCATATCTGTCAGCTTGTTAGAAAAGACGCAAACCTTTCAACATAGCAAGTTTCTCTTTTGCTGGCAAGCAATTTGAATTTGTAACAACAATTTGCTCATAATTTGAACTTTTTGGCAAATCTCTTTTCCCAGCAATCACAACCATACCCCACTGAAGTGTGAGGCTGAAAACTGTCATTCCAGCATAAATTCCGACTCCTATTGAGACTTGGGATTGAGCATTCTCTTTGCTACTGAAAGCTCCAGATACTACATTCACCAAAACAGAAAGTAAATCAATAAACTCTGCTCTAACCTCAAACAAATAAGGCCATGCAAAGAATTGGAATGTATGGCAAAACTTAATTTAGTCCATATTCTAAAATGATAACTAGTCATAGTTTTAAGTCTGCTATGCAAAATAAGTAGACACACTTCAAGAAACTTTGTGAGATTTGAGAGAAACAAGCTAGCTAGGTACGTACCGATCATCATGACCATGGATGGCAAGGACATAAGAATCCGAAATATGATACCACCGAATTTGCCAGCTCCAATAATGTTAAAAAGAACCTTACTTCCTTTCCCAATCTGCTTCTCTCCATATATGAGAAGCCCCTGATAGACTATTATCTGAAATATGTAGCCTGCTGCAATTTCGGCACATGGAAGGAAGCCATACTGATGATCACAGCTACTTGCGCGTAGAACCTCGTTCCCAACATGATCAACTCCATCTGATATTAAATCCCCATCAGAAGAGTTGAGGCTCAGAATACGGCCTTGAACCACGCCAATAAGAACGATAAGCAAAGTTACACACAACGCTTGGAATGCCATGGCTGTACAAGAATGAAGGTTTGACTTAAGATGAGACTAGAGAAGCTTATATACCAGCCTGTCCCAGCAAGCACAATTGACTAGTAAAACTGTAAAACTAGAACAAGTTTGAATACTAGTATGTGAATGAGTCAAGACAAAAATTATTCAATATGATTGTTTAATTATTGCACTGCCATGTTGTTGATTAATATGTAGTTAAGTAGTTTCCATGTCATGGAATTACATCATTAGTGCCTTAATATAACATGGAATTAAGTAAATTACAGCAGCCTAATGCTATCAATACATTATTATATTAGTAACAACTACTCGTAACAATAGTATGGATTAGTTTAGCAGAAGATAATGCCTAGGATGCACCTAATCTGATGACTGGTCCATAACAACATCCATGCAATATTTCAATTTAACCCTCAAGTAATTAAATATGATATTATTACCCCACAGGTCCAACAACTATTAGGTGTCCTTCCTTGATGTCTCATTAGCCCTTGTTGACCTTTCCCAGCTGGAAATTTCTCCCCTAAGTTGTTACAATATGTTTTACGTTTCCACCAAGTTTCACTGCGCCCTGTAATCGTTATCGAGTACTATCAGACTATGTACAAGGTTATTGTTGTAACTGCTTGTCATTTAACAAAAACTTGATACTTATTACTCCTTATCATTTTAATCAATAACCTGCAATAGTGTTCCAGTGATTAATAATAATTCCATAAAATAGCAGAATTGCTCAAAGAGAATGTTGTCACAAGGGTAAATTAAGTTATGCAACTTGTTCATGATTAAAAAGATAAAATTATTTCATGTGCCAATAAATTTGTTACGCGAACACGAGCTTATAAACTAATAAACTAATGCTAAACATAACATACTACTTGTCATATTTAATGAAAAACTTATATAAACTCATTAGTCATTAAGTACTAGTTTAATCAACAAACTGCAATAATGCTCGGGGGATTAATAATGATGATATGCACAAATAGCAGAATGTTGAAAGAGAATATTGTCACATGTTGGGTAAATTAAGGAATGCAACTTATTCATGATTGACATGGTAAAACGCCAAAAAGGAGGAGGCTTGACTAGTTGTTATCCAACAATAAGCCGCCATGTACATAACATTTTACCTAATCCTCTTCAACTCCATTATTAAGTTTTACGAGAAAGTAAGTACGTATGAATTAGTAAAACTTGTAGTTTTCTTTTCAATAATTCAGACTTGGGAAATATATAAAGACATGCATTTGACAGGTCAGGGAGTTACAAGTTAATAATAATGTTGAAGTGTTAACATCTTGAAAATGTGTTTTGTGATTTTGTTATTGTACTGGTGTCACTTGTACAGACAGGAGAAGTCTCACATCAGCAGATATTTCAATTTTCTTGGAAAGTTACATGGCTGATCGTTGACATTCAACCTTTATGGCTTTACCCCCTGCCCCTCCATCATAATTTGTATAAACACGCTTGATTTTACATCCAAGTAAAGTTTTGGGCCTGATTTCGGTTCTTCCCATCCTCCAGAAAAGATAAATGCAACTATGCAAGTGAAGGGAGGAGCTGAGCCTCTTGGCTCTTGTTAAGTTGTTAGATTCAGAAATGTAATCTAATTGTAGTTGTTTTCTTACAATGTAAGTGATTAAGAAAGCTAATGTGATTATTATTAATAAATTCCACATGGCACCCGAGATTTGTCCACCTTATTGAGGCCTGAGGGATCACACACTGTGTAGTCCAAACTCCAAAGTGTGGTTCATCAATGAAATACAGAAATCACCGTATCATATTCTTTTCATGTCTAATCTTTTCCCTAGCCTTGATCATCATCATCATCTTCACCAACAAACATTTTTACCCCAATCTTATTATTACTACTACAGATAAACCACCAATCAAAACCCCCAACCCTCTCTACACCGCAATACTCCATTTCAACAAATCCTACGCAACAATCTCCACTTCATCACAAACAACCCAACTCTTCTTCGATTTCAGCCCCCACCTCATCGTATACGCCAACGGCCATGTCAAACGTCTCTTACCCACACAGTTCGTCAAACCCGGACCAGATCCACAAACCGGCGTCCGATCCAAAGACATCCTTATCTCACCCCAAAACAACATATCCGCCCGTATTTTCCTGCCCCGATCCGCCTCCTCGGGTAAAAAACTCCCGCTCTTCGTCTTCTACCACGGCGGCGGGTTCATGGTCGAATCCGCCTTCTCCCCGCTCTACACCAAACACCTAAACCACCTCGTTTCGGTTGCTAATGTGGTTGCTGTGTCAGTCGAGTACAGATTAGCTCCAGAGTACTTTCTCCCGATTGGATACGAAGATTCATGGCTTGCTCTGAAATGGATTGTAGCAGATTCGGGTTCGGAGACATGGATTAGGGATTTTGCGGATATGGATCGGGTTTATTTGGGTGGAGATAGTGCCGGGGCGACTATAGCACATCAAATGGCAATTCGGGTCGGGTTGGATAAGTTGTCGGGAGGGATCCGGATCCGTTTACGCGGGTTGTTGCTAAACTGTCCTTATTTTTTAGGGAAGGATTTTGTTGGGAGGGAACGAGAGTATTATTCTCGTGAGGAGCATTTTCAGTTTGATCGGCTTTGGTTAAGTGCGTGTCCGACTTCGTCGGGTTTGGATGATCCGTGGATAAATCCGGGTATGGATCCGGAGATTTCGAAGTTGGGGTGTGGGAGGGTTTTGGTGCATGTTGGTTCGGAGGACGGTGTGAGAGATAGGGGATTGTATTACAAAGAGGTGTTGGATAAGAGTGCGTGGAATGGAGATGTTGAGGTTGTGGATGTCGAAGGTGAAGGTCATGTTTGGAGTGTTTCGAATCCGACTAGTGATAATGCCAAGGCTATGTTTAGAAAAATGGCACAGTTTATGAATGAATGATACTGATGCAAATTAGTGTGTGTCATAGTCATAGATAGAAATGTTGTAACATTAGTTTCACATGAAACAATTGACTCCATTTTAAATTCGATGGACATAATTGTGTTTGAGTTCCCCACTCATCTTTTTGCCCAAAGCTCTACATTTCGACAACACCTGATGATACTTGTAGACAGTCCAACTAAAGAGGCTGGTTGGATATTATAGACTGAATGTTCGGTGAGTCTTTAACCACTGAACTACTGAACTCATTTCACCATGCTAATATTTTTGTGGTGGAAGGAGCTTGGGAAGGTAATCTACGGAGTTCAATTTTCGACGGAGATATGATGCGGTTTAAGTGTGGAGATATAACGTGATTTTGAATGTCTGTTTAAAACTAGTGTAGAATTAGTTGTAATATTTGCCGTTAAAAAAACTAAATAATAATGATAATAATAATAATTTTTGGTTTTTTTTAACCTTGACAAGGGTAGATTTTTAAATAGATAAAGTAGCACTTGATTTGGAATTTAATTATGTATGTCTGCTAAAGCCTTTTGAAAAGATAGTATTATATCCGTCCCATAAAATTTTATCCATTTTGACTTTTTCTGGTTAACAGTTTTCGACTTTGACTACAAATTAATCTAAAATTGTAATGGTAGAATATATAACAAAATTACATAATAAAAATTTAGGAAGTAAAGTTTCATGATATAATTTTGTTATATATTTTATCATTACAATTTAAAAGTAATTTGTAGTCAAATTCGAAAACTGTTGACCATAAAAAGTCAAAATGGGTCAAATTTTCTGGGACGGAGGGACTACTACTTAGAGAAAAAAAAAGGTGTAATAAAATTGTATTGTTCTTGCTTGTATAATTGTCTAATCTTAATGGGACTGAATTCTTGATGCCTCGGTGGCTTTGTTAATGTGAAGATTAGGTGAACATAGTACAGATTCACATTACTTGGATTGAACCAATTTTTATGATTAAAATCATATCCAATTACTCTTCATATAATCGGCGCTTCAATTCTAGTAGGAGGGTTGTGCGGTTCAGGTGGAGCCGTGGAGGTGTTTAGCCACTCGACCTTGCCCGTGACCGTGGCAATATTTTCAACTCCGTTCAATTTTATGAAAAAAGTTGCGGTCGGGTCAGCCGGACACATTTTATCACCCTAATTTACATTGAAATGAGCTGAATGAGTCAAGAAACAAAAAGTCAATAAAAATTGGTAGTCAGGAATCGGAGTAAAGGGACAAAACATAGGTTGTTATGATGGATCAAAGGGAAATTAATTAATGAAAGACCAAAAAAAAAGAAGTAAAAAAAGAGTAATGAGCCTTGTTTCCCTGCTTATATAACAGAACACCTCTGGCACGTTGTATGATCGATCACCGAAGCCAAAAGTCTTCTTCATAGCCGAAAACATCTACTTGTCTTCAATCTACCCAAAACAATGTCAGCTCCATCTCAATCAACTGAAGTGTATTTAGATTTTTCACCACACCTATATGTGTACACAGATGGCCGTCTCCAAAGGCTGTCATGCATCCGGTACGAACCGGCCTCCAAAGATCACGAGACCCGAGTCTTGTCCGAAGACAGTGCAATCTCTCCTGATACTTACATGACGCCTGTTCGTATCTATGTACCGCCGTCAGCCACTCCTGGTCGGAAACTTCCACTTCTGGTCTACTATCATGGGGGAGGATTCATGGCGGAGTCCACGTTCTCTCCCTTGTACCACAGGCACCTCAACTACCTCGCTTCTGTTGCAAACGTGTTGATTGTATCGGTCGAATATAAACTGGCTCCGGAGTATTATCTTCCGATCGCGTATGAAGAGTCGTGGCTTGCACTTCAGTGGGTTGCTTCTCAGTCAAAAACTGAGGATCCAGCCCCGTGGATTAGGGAGTTTGCTGATTTCGACCGGGTGTATCTGGGTGGAGACAGTGCAGGTGCCAATATAGCACACTATCTGGCAATGCGGGTCGCATCTGAGAGGTTGGAGGGGATCCATTTACGCGGGATGTTTCTTAACTGCCCGTATTTTTGGGGGAAGGAATTGATTGGGAATGAAGTGGAGTATTATGCTCGGGAGTCGCATTTCTATTACGACCGTGTTTGGATTTGCTGTTTCCCGACCACGCCAAGTCTTGATGACCCAAGGATCAACCCCGGTGCAGATCCAGAGATTTCGTGGTTGGGGTGCAAAAGAGTGTTGGTCTTTGTTGGAGGGTTGGATCCTTTGAGAGACAGGGGATTGTATTATAAGGAGGTGTTGGAGAAGAGTGAGTGGGCTGGAGATGTGGAGATTGTGGATGTTGTTGGTGAAGATCATGTTTGGAGTGTCTTTGATCCAACTAGTGTGAATGGCATGGATATGCTCAAAAGAGTGAGTGAGTTTCTCAATCATCTACCATAAATTTACATGAAACAAGATGTGTTGTAACACTATTGTAAGAGTTATTATAAGATTGCAGTAATAAAATTTGTAATGAATTTTGATCCATATATACATTACATTTGCTGAATTTAAGGCTCAAGAGTTGCATGTAAACTGGAGACAAAAAAATTGTACACAACTAGTAGCTAGTAACATCGAACGAACGCATACTATATTACAAAAGATCGATCACAATGCTCCTTCTATGGCAATCCGACAACAGCAGTGAGAAAATAGACTATTCCTAGAGAAATCGGGTACAGAAGCAATGATACGTATCCCATCCAGCGGTAGTATGTGGTTCGGAAGCTTGTGAATAGGGTCATCAGGATGCATATTATTACCACTACCACAACTTCGGTAGCCACATTTGCTGTCAAGTTGCGTGCGTAGACTGGCCCCAAGAACACTATCAGACCTATCACATTGTTCATGTACACACCACTGTACAGCTGCATCAAACAAAGTACATATTAGAGAACTCTGAAAAAGTTTCAACCACATAGGCATGGTTGTGAATTGTGATTATTGCCATCAGAGAAGAACATACTGCGGATAAAGTTAGAGAAATGGATTTCTGATTCTTCTGCCTGGCGGAAACAAACGAACCAACAGCAACTCCGTAGTTCAAAGCAAATGGTATAGCCAAGTAAGCGACGCCGAATGAAGAGATATTTGCTGCCTGGGAGAATAATACTACGTTTTTTATCAAGGGCTCTCCAAGTGCACATAAGATGAATGTCCCAATCACGACATAGAATGTAGCCGTCAAGTAATTCAACAAAGTTTTAGCAGCTCTCCTGGCCCCAGCAGCAGATATAGCAGTACCGGTAGTACCATTTGCCAATAGAGGCTGTTGTGTCTGACTGTCGCTCTGCATTTCGAGTGTGTATAACCAGTAAGTGTCTAACTCAACGGAATTTGGCAATCGTTTTTCTGCAAATAGTAGAAATATATGCTTTCGGTTACCTTGGCATTGCTAGATGGAGTCTTATTCGAGGTTAAAGCATTCAGATTGTTTAGATCATTAACTAGTTGAGTCATGCCCCTGATAAACTCGTCCTGGGTGATAAGTCCATCGCCAGATGTATCGAAAGATCCCAGTACGTTTTCAATGTCCCTTTCTGTATCCAGATCATTATTATCCATTTTCACTCCCAAGAGTAGAACTCTGAGTTCTGCTGCTGATACTGATGCGTTCTTGTTCCTGTCTATGCTCTGGAACAGCCTGAGTATAATGATAACACGTAGTATTCAGAAAACGAAAAGAAATGCAAACTGTTGGATAAATGTAAGAGATAGAAGCTCACTGTTGTATTTTCTGAGTATCAGGCCTGCCATTTCTTGAGAACAGTCTCAATAGCTTATCTTTAGCATATTTAGTCATCAAATACTCAAATCTCCGGTTCTGAATCGATGGCCTAAAAATCTGTAGGGTGATGAAGATTAGGAACATGTTGTTAATTGAATGCAGAATTAAACTGAAATATTACCAATGATGTACATTACCTGATACAGCATATAACCAATGAGCAACAGAATCGTGATGATTAGAGCAATGAGAATGATCACTCTCCTTCCAGACGGGCCAAAGAACCCGCCTAGTAGAAGAACGAATAAAGGAATCAATGTTATGATCATTATCCTCGCAGTGTAGCTCGTCTCCACATCCGTGACAACTCCAGTTCCTGATAAACGGGGACATCCAAGTTCAGTATATACTAAAGAGGGCTAATATTGGTTATGATGTGGATATGTTTTTGAGTAACAAAGATGAAGAAGAGTACTACTAGCTATAGTACCTTTTAGATCTGTCCCATGGTCTGCTGATGTGGTGGTGTTGGTGTTAACCACAGAGAGATCATAGCTGCCAACAATGACAGAAACTCCCCAAACAAGTGTTAAGAGCATAACAGTCGTTCCGGCTACTAATCCCATGCTCAATGTGGCGCGCTGTTGGGCTGCCTCTGTGCTTCCGGAAAGAGCAGATACTTCATTCGGAAAAATGCACAAATGTCAGTAGAAATCCATGATTGATTGTACATACCATTATCATGGTGATTCAAATAAAAAATATCCCGCCGCTAGTTAGGAAATTACAGAAATATAAATACTCCATCCCTTGGATCAAAATGTTTCTCATGAAGTATTGTTAAGTATTTTTCGGTCCCAGATTACTCTCAAAGCATATTGTAATATTTTTTTACAAAAATTACATTTAGAATAGTGCAGTAATAATCGTATAAGTTGCGGATAGTCAACTTCCATTTGACCAATTAAGTTTAGTAGTATCCAAGTTAAAGAGAGATTAATTTCAACCTAAATAAAAGTGGAGGTAATTGTCTAGGGCCAGTGGGCCGCCACGAGTAAAGATTGGATTATTACTAGAGCCGCCGGGCAATTTTACTTGCATAATGGAAGCCTAACTAACATTATTGTGGGCCGGTCTATTATCGGCTTCTGCCTGTTTAATGTGGGGATAAAGCTTATGGAATTTTACATTAAACTCCATAATGTTTTTTACTGATGGCAGATGTACCCAAAATCTCCAATGACTATATAAATAATACTAAATTATTACTTTAAGGACATTTCAGCCCATAACAATGTGATTCTTCTTCACAAACATAGAAACGGATTTCAGTAGGCCTAGAAATACATAAATAGCCAAGAACATGTACATGCATAAATGCATAAGAGACTTCTTCAAATTAAAAGGACTAGGGAATAAGGGAAATGATCAGGAAATTTTAAGTTGCGTTACTTGCGTATATATCTGAAAAATAGCCAAGACTAGTGGAGTCAAAACTAATTATCCTTCTATCGTCTCCAAATAATAACGATAAGTGTCGTCTACTTTCATTTAACTACTGTTTGCCACTAGTAGTGGAACTTGATAATAGTTGAGAACGATCGGTGCATCACATATCTAGACACTAGACTTTTATTTAATTATTATTGACCAAAGAAAAGATCTCAGTTAGTACTTTAGCCGGATTGAATTATTGAAATGAAAATTCTATATAATTAAGTTAAGTAATATATCCCACCTAATCTACATAACTACTCCACGCATATTTTAAATTGAAATGAAATGGTATGCAATCCACATATATATGACCATCACTTATCACAGTTACAGCGTATATAATCGACTTTTTCCATATTAACATTTTTGAGAAATTATTATCTAGTTCAGATTATATGTGACTTATCTATAAATTTTATGACCGAAAGTGTTACACAACATATATTGGTTAAGTATGATTTATAATTACTTATTCTACGTCGGAATAAGTATTTTATGACGGTTCATATACTATATGGTTGCGGCCTCGTGGGAACATTTACAGAAGTGGCAAACATTTATATTTATTCCATGTTACTACATCCTATTGTTGTATAATTAATATTATGGTATTTTAGGTGTTAATATAACACACTGCGGAAACACATAGTACAAATGTGGGATATAATACATTACATATATGTACTATGTGTAATTCATCATAATGTATAGAGCATTAAAAAAACCGAACATTAAGGCGTGTAACCAGTTATATATGTGCAAGTGCACACCTTTAAATATGTAGAAGTATTGTTAAGACATTACAAATCGTAAATTATTCTCTCCTAGGTAAATGTTTCTCAATAGACTCCAAAAGTATTTCAACCCATGTGCAAAAAAGAATCCGTCTAGCATGTCCATGTCATTACTCAATGTGATCAAGATTAATTATTAATTAATTAATCAGGGAATTAACATTTGAATTCTGATCCATCTAGCTAGACCATTAAGTGTGATCCAAGCAAAAACACCTGGGACTTCTTCGGAGCATATTAAATACATGAAACTTAGATTATGGGCGCATTGACTAATTTAATAAACAAGAAAATTCTCAAATTCAATTCACAACACCAACACACAAAAAACAGAAACAGAAAAAAATTACTATTAGGATTTAGGATGAGAAATTTACTTACCAAGAACGAGGATAATTTGAGGGAATGTGCCAAGAAGCTGAAACAAACTAGCACCAAACACACCCGGTCCAATGATCTCAAAGAAAAGATTCGACCCGGTTCCAACATACGATCCTCCTACCGAAAGCAGAATCTCATACACCACGATCATGAACAAGATCCCCCAAACGTTGCTGGAGCATGGCAAGAACCCGTAAACCGGTTCGCAAGTCTCCGTTGTTGCCGAAAACCCGAATTCAAGGAAAGACGGAACCTTCTTTTGATCATGTTCGCCATCAACTTGATAGCCTGAATCTTCCCGTATCGAACGGCTATAAGCTAAGTGGGTTGCTAGAACAAGAATGGAAATGCACAAGGCAAATCTTTTCATCTTCATTTGCCTTTTATGAAGGTTTGAACTTCAAATTAAAAATGAAGACTAGTTAAAGTGATGAATGGGAAGAATGACGAAGAATGAAGAAGGCAAGTTTATTATATACTTGCACAGATTATTTGGCTTCTTAGACTTTTGACTTTTAGTATTAGATGTATGTATAATGCATGTATGAATTAACAATTATAAGATCACATGTAGAGTCATGTAAAAAACTGTAGTTGTTGAAATGACACAAGTTGGTCGTTTAATTATTTAATTTATAATAGCCGCCGCCGGTACGAAATAACCACGACACCTCTTGGTAACTATTTGCACATTTACGTGATGCGTTCCTTAAAAGTAAAACATGAGACACTATATAAGTCGACTTCCCCGTACCTTCCAAAACTCAATATTTAACTCCTAAGTTCCTAACAAAACATTTTAGAAAACATATTAGAAAATGATTTTAAAAATTAAAAAAATTGAGTTGTATTTCATTCATAATTATGAATTAGGTAAATAATTTTAAACTTTTTGGAGTCGTGGCACATTATTATTCGTACCGAGAAGTATCGAAAAGTAGTATCTATGTCAGTTAGTCAATATATGTGGATATACATATTTGTCAATATCCACATATATTAAGTAGCTACAATTTACTTTTAAACTTATATTCTGCATAGAACTCTAATGCCCCAATAATCCATCTTGTCCATTAGTATATAAGCACAACAGGCGATTCCCATTATTTACATTTTGTTTGGTGAATAAAGATATTTTCCAAAAATCTCGAATTTGTTCTTTTTATTGTTGATGTCAATTTCTTTTGTTTTCCAAGACGATTAGATGATCAATCATTCCTTTCTGAACCGACAATGCTTGGAGGACGCTCAGTTTGTACATTTGAGAATGAACTATATATCGAAGGACGAACAAGTCTGGAGCATGCAACGTTGAAGGAAAACTCATTCCAACGTCGATTCAGGTTAAGGAGGCAGTCAAAGAGGAAGTGGTTTCCAGTTTGGAGGTGAATGTTGTCAAAGCACCACCAGCACAAGTGGAGGTTGCTAGTTGTCAGATAAGCTACGAGATGACCACGTTGGAGACACATGGAAAGAGTGAGAAGGACCATGTCGACCCATTCAATGTTGCTCAAAAATCAATTAATTAAGGCATCGTTGAGGGGTGGTAGTCGACTGACTCCAAGAAGAATAGGACGCAGAAGGGGCAAAAGCTACAACCTAGAGTAATTCAAGCTCGACGATCCAACATGGATTTCACTGGTCAACTAGACTACATTTCAGAACCATGATTGCAATGTATCCAGAAATTATTCTGGTAGATTTTGAAGCGGCCAACAACTTCATGAAACCAGAGTTGGATTGGAAACATGTTGCAGTTTTCCCAGGAATACGTTGCGGTAAGCGGATAAGTATTACATACATATTTGAAATATGAGTGTGTGTCTATCTGTCCACAAGGTATTACTTTTACAGCCAGTCCTTGTATGAGTTGTCGGCATATGGGTAGACAAAGAGGTAGTGCATATAACATGGCTAGCCGCTGCAGGCTATGTTACTTTTGAATGTAGCAGGTAGTGTCTACTTGTTTTGGTCGACGATCAGCCATTCGTGTTAAGACTTGAGATGTGAAACCGCTAAACTAGAGTAGGAACAGGGAAGGCCGAAGGATGTGATAACTGTGCATCTACAAAGGTGCATGTTGCACTACTGAAGGACGATGTAGGAAGAAGCCTGACTAGTGGGGGCATCAAGCATGAGGATCCGACGATGCAAACGGTTGAGCTAAAGACTTTGGAATTGATTGAGATTTCCAACGATGAAGAAGCACCAAAGCACAAGAAGAGGTTCCGTAACAACTTTAGGTGGTTGAAGAGATTGCATCTGCAGGACCTGAACGCAGTGGGATGTTGGTCGTCAACACCAAAACATAGCAGCATCATTTGGAACATGTTGGTTGACATCGGATGATAAGTCATTGGTGCTCTATCTGGAGGAGAGTCTTTTTCTTTTTTTGTTAATTCCATAGTAGAATTAATATAACCGAGTAAATTCTACGTCTAAACAAACTATGTGATCGTTTGAATAAAAAATGCTAGAGTTATTTTGACAATTTATCCTCTTTATCCTCTTGTATTCTTTATAAAAGAATTGTTGTTTATAGATATTCGTTAAGAAATTCAGGACTGAACAAAGTTGAACAATCATTGCAATAAATAAATAAATTTATCTAATAAACGTATGCTCAAGTTAACGACTAATTTGTTGTTATGTACACAACTGGAGTAGTAATAAATCTCTTGCCGGCCAGTTACGACGGTACACCAGTACAAATCCATTTCAAAAATACTTGCAGTGGTTGATTATTCTATTATCTATACTACTACTATTCTAAGGCTGCTTTACAATCGAGATTCCATTACATTAATTGTTGCAGAATATTCAAACTGTTACACTCGATGTATCATCCCGACATTTTTAAATGTTTAAACTCGTTTATTATATGTGTACAACAAAGACAATGTTTGAATTTATAAGACAAGATTGTCATCAGATGTTGACCAGTAAAGCTACCATTCAAAGTCTTGGGACTATTATACACTTTTTAACTTTTGGTTAGAGGCTTAGAGCATAGATCGAGCTACCTACATAGTATCTACCATTGGACGTGTGATAAAATAATTCAAGCCCACTGTTATTGTTTCAGTCCAACAATTATAAGCTGGGGGAGGGGATGTTAAAAAAAGTGGAAATTTGCTTGTTTTGTTTCGGGGAAAAAGGTAAATAATACCAATCACATATATTTGGGACGATACAATCAAATGTTTCTTTGAATTATTAACGATAAGTAAATTGACACGTGGTGCTCGCAGCGTGATAAAGTTTATCAAATATAAAAAGTTGCGTAAAATATTTATCTAAAATTAATTTTTTGAACTCATAACTAGTACTTCTATACATTTGTTTAGTACTTCATCCATCTCATTTGAAACTTCTCATTACAAAAAAAATAAATTTTTTAATGTCTCGTTTGACCTGTTAATTACGAATTATACTGAAAACGTAATTTATAAAATTATATTATCAAAATATAATCTTTAACTTTCATCCAAAAATTCAACTCCCACCATTATACAAAATCAACTTCTAAAACCCTTTTCCAAACAGTAGGTAATTTTCACACTTAGTAGCTATAAATCAATTATTTTATATTTTCAAAAATTATAGTATATGAATAGTTTTCAAATCAGTCACATGATGTATCATCCCAAATACACAAATTTTATTTAACATAATAAGGGTTATAAAAGTAAATTACCGACCCAAAATTAGCAGGTGGATAGTGGCCCGGATGGGTGCTCCCCGACGGTAGATCCCGAAATCTCAGAACAATGCCGTACACGGACAAAAATACAGATGCTTACACGCTGGAACTAAATTATTAATTCATCAGGCATGAAGAATCTCGCCATCGCCACCCCTGTTGACTGAATAAAGTGTAAAATGAGTTCTATTTTGTACTAGTGAGAGAAGAAATGCATGAATGGCTACTCCAGTTGGGATGCATGTTCAGTTGTTCACCACCTCATGGAATGAGTTATACAGGTAAATCCAAAATGCATTTACAAGCCACTAGTACAAACAAATATAAAATCAATATTTCAAAATACAATGTATGCAGAGCCTCATACAGTTCTTTCTCTGTTTACTCTTCTAGCACAATTAAGTCGTTTTCCTTGAATTCCATTGCTCATCTATAGTTATATTTGTAGAAATGCAAGGCTGTAATTAATAGGGATCCTTTCATTAAGGTCTAGGATTGACAACTTGTTGCTGGTAAAAGTGCGGAGCAGCCTCTGATAGCCAGGAGGGCTCTATAGTCATCACGTTACGCATGTATTGGCGGTCAGTTGAGACAATGGAATGGAATACCACCCACTTTGGATTAACTCTGCAATGCAAGTTCCAAAGAAAAATATACTGTACACATCAACATACATTCATGAGGAAGTGAGATAAATGAACTGTAACGAGAAATTTAAAGAGTACTGTTAAGAGGCCATGTACTGACCTGAATAACACAGAAGAAGGATGAATATAAACTTCTTGTGAACTTCTCACGGTCTTATATGACCCATTGTGACTGAATGCCTATAAACCAAGATACGCAAATGGTAACCCATCAGATATGCCAGACAGGCAAAGATACTGTTCAAGTGAAGCCAGTTGGTTTACATGTTGGAGCGTTGTTTAGATGATGTAATACTTACTTCTAAGCGACAAGCATTGGCGAAAAATCCAGCAGCAACTGCCTTACGCACTGCCTGCAAATTGAGAAGCAACCTTTGCATTAGCAGGCTATAATTAAATTTCAGATATAAGTGTCACTTGAGCTAGGAGAATCATCAGGTAGGGCACGCTTAGAAATGAGCCTTGCCCAGGATCTAAGATTTACAATTAAAATAACTTCCAACTTTTAAAATATCAGCTAGACTAAATCCACGGATTATAGAAAATCTGAAATATGAATACTCATGCCCCCAAGGCATTAGAAAACCCAGCAAACTTATGAGCACATAGTATGATTAATCATTTGTTCCTCTCGAAGTTAAAAAGTAGACGTGCATAAGTATATTAAAGGTTTCCACAGAGGTACAGACATAAAGTATTACATAACACTGAAGAATATATGACCCAAATGCAAAGTTTTAATTATTTTCCTTTTAATCCCAGAATGAAGGTGGAACGAGCAATTTGGCAACACGGTCATCATCTGTGTAAATATTTGGATCTCAGGCCTCAGTTTAATGTCACTGAGGTACTTACCTGCATATCGCCGTCACATGATTTCATGGTTATGCCAAGACGACGAGCAATTCTTCGAAGCTGTTGTCGAACTTCCTCAACTTTTCGCTGCAGACAAATCAAATAAATATCTAAAACAAAAACATTGGAACAAGTATGTTCTTAACAAAACCGAATTGACATGCTGACCATTGCGTGGTAGTTTACATGGTTCTTGTGACACCAGTTTGAAGATTTACCAGACTGGGTAAATCCTCTATACACATTTAAGAAGGTAACATGATCACCCTGCGGACAGCCAAGAAATTGCATAAGAAACTTACATCAGGCATGTATAAGTAAACTGAAAGAGATGCATGGGGTTACAACAGTAAAATACCTCAGCAGCAGCAAACCTCAACTTGGCTTCATCTAGTTCCTTCTGTGACCCCCTTCCAGTAAACCAGATGGACTGTCCGCAGAGGGTAAACGGATAGGTTAAGTGAAATTGAAAGGATGATGATAAGAAGAAATCCATAAATCTTAACCACCAAAAACCCAATTATCAACAGCTGAATATCACATCATAATTCATACATCCAAAACATTGAATGCAGAATGACTTCAATTTGTAAAGGAGATAGTTTACCTGTAAAGACAGCACAGCAGCAATGGTGATGGCTTCCTCAGAGCAACCATAGTCATTGGAAGCTAAAATCATCTTTGAAATCATAGGTTCCTACAGAACAGTGATAAAACGAGATGATGCAATATATTGCATGAAGAATTAAATATTACTATCATCCATTTTGGAAAAATTCACGTCACAGCGTGGTGCTTGAAACAGTACTCAGGAAGTATTACAAAATCCTAAACCTCCTCTTTTTCCTCCAAAAGAAATAGTATAATTTATTTGTTAAACAGGTATACAATGAATATGATAGAAGACATACCAGTGGAATCTCTGCAACCTGGAATCCAACAGGAGATGTAAGTTTTGCATCGTCACCAAGGACTCCAAGAGAATAGAGTACTTCCAGAGCTCTGATCAGTGCTTCGGGTGAGGGTGAACCGGGCCAATCAAACCCCAATATATTGTCTATTCCCAAGGCTTTTAACTATCAGGGGAAAAAGAGATAACAAAATCAGATTAGACATGAAAACATATCTTAACAGAATTAACAAACTGCAAGTAACTTCATACACTCACATCATCGTTGCTAATAAAGTTTCTAAAACGCAACATTCAACATCACAATGTGCACAGGGTAATGAAAAATATCCAGGGATTTATTTGGGAGGTGGGACAAAAATTAAATAGCAAGCAGCCTCTCATCTTTCTTCCCTCTATTCCTTTGACTCCCTACCAAGCATATTTTTTGAAATGCTCCTCTTATAAAAGGACACGAAATTCAGAGGTTGTAATTTAGCAAAACATACCAAAAGATACCTTTAGGTCAACCATTTACCAGAGTTGAGAATATTTCAATAAGATAAATTGAACTTCAAGTTACATATGACATATTGACCAAAACTACCTGGATCACACAGGACACAAGGTTTGACCTTTGCATCTCGGGAATGCCATCAGGGGACATCTCATTGATAAAAAACTCTTCTGTGTAAAGCCTGGCCACAATAAAGAAAACAACACCCTGTGTGATCAAGCAGTGCCTTCAATGAAAATACTCACTCTACTTCTGTCCACAATAAAGAAAACAACACCCCTAATAATTAATCTTTTTTTTTTTTTTTTGAAATGGCTAAATTTTTTATAGATTAATTGAAACAACAAAAGAGCATAAGAAATGCTCGGATACAATACAACTAATAGTCTAAACCACCTAAACCGGAAGGGCACAATGATGCTACACCACTACCATCTGAACCAAATTCAAACTAAACAAAAAAGAAACCAAGTATTCCCCTACCATTTTGGATTGAACAGAAGAAGAGGATGAAGGAGGTACTTAGGTGCTGTAGCAAGTCCTTCGATAATTATTAGCTACTTTTTTTCTAATTTATTTCCTTGTGGCTTTTCTAGGAGAAAACATCTGCGAGATGTGTGCTCTGGTGCATTTTATCTATCAAGATCTCCACAAACTATTGAGTAAATATTGCTCTAATTCATCTCAACCCTTGAAAGAATATAGTGGCTAATTTTGAACACTAAACTGAAAGGACAGGATTGGCAAAAGCTGCAGAAACAATGACAAATTTAAAAGGTTGTGCATGCCCTTAAAAGGATACGGAAAATTCAATGTGTTACCATAAAGGCTCAGGGCTTAATGCACAAACTTGATTAGTTCTCCATCCATCCCAGACCAAATGTCACATTTGCTTTTGTGCACGAAGAATGCAGTGTAATTGTGTAAAAGATGGTGGGAAAAATTGCTCATGGGTGTAAATTATGCCCCCCCCCCCTTTTCTTAAAAAAGGTGCATTTGTATTGGGACATGTATGTATGGAATATGTGAAATTTGGTGTGGCACAGAGGGTGTACAACGTAAGAGTCAGCAGAAGTTCACCAAATTTACTTTTCGGTTGATGTTGGTGGAAAGGGGTGTAGGGGTCATGCAGGCAGAAGTTCACCAAATTTATGCACAAAACGCCACTAGGCAGTCATATCACATAGGTTCTATAAGGACCAGCCTTAAAAGGATTCAATAGCTTTTTCTGGTGATCTTAAAGGTGAAATGCAAGTATGTAAGAGATATAGAGAACATTACGGGTCCAGAGAATTCAGTTTCAATCATAAACAAGTTCATACTTCAAGAGGCTAGGCTAAATGACAGAGGAAGTGATGAGGCACCAGAAATAAATATTGGGCTACATGCCTGAAGAGGAAGTTTGGAGTATCATAACGGAACAATAGCTATGAAGCCTAGATGACATACCGCAAATGCTATACTTAAATTACCAACCCTTGTCAGCATTAATTTATGCCTTTCACAGTTGTTCAATTATTCATCTGTTTTTCAGTAAAAGCATCAACTTCATCACAAGGCAGAAATCATTTGTGACTTCATTGTTTTGAGAAACAGTAAACATGAAAAGGGCAAAGGAGCCACAAACATTCACCCTTCAACAAATTTTTCTTGTTGGTTGTGAAATACTGATATTCAGCAAGAGCGTGTTGCAATCAGACATGAAGACAAATACGGGGAGAGGCTTCCAGTACTTAACAACGACAAGAGAAAATTAGACTACATTTTCATGTGACATATCACCTGTAACACTTCCCTGGTCGAACTCTTCCAGCCCTACCTGCCCTTTGTCGAGCAGAAGCCTTGGATATTGGTGCTACAACCAAGCTCTCAATATCAGTCATCTGTTGGGATATATCAAATTCTCCAGTTACGCAAGAAGTTATAAGCTTTAATGAGTTTCGAATTTAAAAGGCAGCATAATAAATTAAAGCAAATTGAAAAACAAAAATGAGGTCATCCATGATAAACTAAGATGCAGGTGTGCCGATTTCAAGTAAATTGGAGCAAAAACAATAAGAAAGATACGCAGTGTAATATGATGAAAGGGCAAGATATAAGTACCGGATTATAAAAGCGTTGCTTTGAAAAGCCACAGTCAACAACATAGACAACACCCTGGAGAGAAGAAGAGAGAGTATTGAGAAATGATATCAGCTCCATAATCAATCCATGCAATTTGGTGTTAGTTCAATGTGAAACTTTTACCTCCAAAGTCAAGGATGTTTCTGCAATATTTGTTGATATCACAACTTTTCTCTTTCCACGAGGAGTAGGAGAAAACACAAGGTCCTGCAAGTACATTAGAAGAAAACATTAATCAGAAAACTAAGAGTTCTTGCACTACAACTGTTATTCCCTACACTAAGTACAAGTAAAAAAAAAAAAAAACCTGATCTGCACGAGTAAGCCCAGAATACAGAGGTAAGATGACCAATCCTGCAAATTGACCAAAATATTCATGAATAAAGCAGTAATAAAATTAGGAAATAAAATTGATCAGATCAATTTAAGTAATTGTCACGACACGGGCACAACCCTGATTGCGCAGCATTCAGTGAGTCAGTCATGAGCCATGCCATCTCTATGATAGCATTTGGAACCACCCAAAGACCTCAAAAAAAAATTCTTTGAAAGGTAATCCAAAGAATTTATTCATGTAAAAAAATAAAACACGCGAGTCATGTACCTTGACAATGCAAGAGGGATAACCACAAGTAAATCAGCTACTTTATTAAACAAACATAATTAAGGCCTCATACAATGTGAGAGTGTGTCTACCTATATACCATTTAACATTAGCACGCATATTCAATGTGGAATAGGGTATCACAATAACAGACAGCATACAATGAACTGTGACATCCCATAGGAGCATGTTGGCATGAGATACAATATCTAGCCCCAACATCAACAATAACATTATACAGGAAATGACATAATGCAGTAAGACCAACCCAAAGACATTTGCAACTGTACTGCATAATAAACTTCCCAGCTAAAATGTGAGTACAAGAGTAATTTAAAAGGAAAAAGAGTAACCATTCAGAAAAAATTGAGAGTCCAACCTACCTTTTTTACTAACTTGTGGATCTTCAGTAAGCATCTGAATTGCAGCTTCAATATCATCTTGACCAGTAAGAAATACCAGGATATCTCCCACTGCCTCCTGGAAAATACATTATGACGAACTCGTTCAACTAATGTCCCATAGTTGTAGTACATCAAAAGAAGTTGATGCAGATGCACATTATATCCATTTAATAATATATAAAAAAAGTAAACCAGATAACTTCACATTTTCAGGGTTATAACGTGTCAAAACTGAAGAAACAGAGAAACGGAAAAGGGACAACTAAAGTATTAGCCAAGGAATACAATACTTATACCTCCGTGTTTTGGAACAAACATACATTCCATAAGATATCACACCACTATTCTTTTCACTTTGTTGTTCCAATGCATCTCTAGTTTACAAGATGTGTATATATATCCCAAACACACTCTAAACAATCTTTCAGAGATCGAGTTGAAAATGCACCAAGAGAAGAAACCTCAAAAATGAGGGTTAAGAATTAGGATTTGTCAGAGTATCAAGTTCTTTTCAGACTCCAGGAATAGATTTCTAAGGTCGAAGCTAAAAGGACACTCACGGTCAAAAAAATCTAATGGGCATCACAGTGCTCAACTAGCAAATTTACTCATTTCTTTTAGATGGTAAAATCAAACTCTTCCAATGCCCAGTCAAATAGGTTCCTTCTAGAAGTGAAAATCCAATTAACCACAGCTCTGAGAAAGACTCTGGATTGATAGCTGACGTGATATAAGAGTGGGAAGATGATTTTTAGAAATTGGTTCCAATAACAAATTTTTAACATTAGAAAAAAGAACAATTTTCTCTATACAGTAAAGACACAAATTACTGAGGCATGCAAAAACCAACACACTTTATATATGTGAAAAGAAAAATTGCTCAACAAAAAGCAGGTACATCAGAAAACATCCTGGAGTCTTCAGCTCTTTCAAAGTAGAAAACCTTTATATTCTGGTCATAGCATAAACTAAGAAATATTGGCATACCTCCTCGTCAATAGAAAGTACGGTGGAAACAGCAGCTCGGACATAATCTGAAAACGGTTCCTCAGCATACATTATTTGCACGCTGTATCCTCTACCCTACAAATTCAGAATGTAGTGTCATGTATCCAGAACAACACAACATCCTGAACCAAATCCAAGAGAGCACATACAAAAGGTCTACTCTCATATTATGTTTAATAATAAATGCAACAGCTTTGATTACCTCGACAGATAGAATGGCAGGATCTTTCCTCGGTCCAAGCTCCTCTTTGTCTTGTACTTGACGCCTACGACTGATTTGGACCAAACGTAACATTATGAGTTCAAAATCCAGCAAATAGATGAGCGAAATATCACAGGAGCGGTAAGAACTCAATGTAAAAAAAGAGGAAGCTAATTATCTCATGGGGATTTATAAGGCCTTCGAAACTCAAAAAAAAATGAGTGAGATACAAATGTTGTAGGGAATTGTAAACACCAAAAGGGACTACTCTTATGAATATGTGTCATTACACAAATTTCTAGGTGTGCAAAAGCACTGCATTCTGTATGAAAGACCATTTAAGACTAAGGATGTAAAAGAAAGAAAGAAAAAACTGAGGACATAAAAGTACAAAACTAATCCTCCCTTCTCTTTGAGCCTGAAAAGATTTGAATATTGTTGACATCAACCCAAAGCATGTTTTGGGGTTGCACATAGAATAGGACTATGATAAAATTTCATTTCATAGACAGTAATTAACTAATAGAAAGTTCATCGTTGTTGTTTGCAGGCTGCAGTGAGAGAAGGCAATTAACAATACAAAATTGCAATATATTAAGAATATGGAACCCAATTGATCCATCTAAAGTATCACAGGCTACCAAATTACTATAAATAACAGATGTCATGAACAAACCTATTATTGAAAAAAGAAGCCATTGATTTTGCTTCAATCGTAGCAGATGAGATGATGAGACGCAGCTCAGGCCTACGCCTTTGAATCTGAATTAGGAAACAGAAAACGAAAATAGTCCTATATAAGAAATATATTAGGGCAACATTTCTGCACAATGAAATTCACCTAGACCAAGAGGGAAGCAAACTGTGTTCTTATAATTTGAACAAACAGAAATAGGGTACCTTTTTCAGAAGACCCAACAAAATGTCTGTCGAGATTGACCGTTCGTGAGCCTCATCTATCATTATGACACTGTACATTCAGAAGGTTGAGGTATGAGAGCATGATATTATCAAGATAAATCTATAAAAGTGAACTACACAAGCTAAGAAAATCACAGCATTGCTCCAGTTTACAAACAGAAAGAAGACTACACCAAGTGGCAAAGGCAAGGTAATGGAACAACTCAACAAGCAAACCCATGTTTTTGTGAAATCACACAAAAGGCTGTTTACCTACAGACAAGGCAGAGTACTGTACTTGCTACAGGAGCTTCAGTTGTGTTTCAAGGAGCTGAGCTCACCTCTTATATGCTAGTAACTTATTGTTTCGATTTTCATTTATTATTACAATAATAGAAGCTGATATTATGCCATATACCTATTGGATTAAAGTCTACTTCTACATATTTTTTTTCCATTTTTAGATGGCAAAATCTACCATTACAATCCTTTCAAAAATCCAGTCGATACGACTTCCACATACCATGCTTCATTGACATGATAATTTGGTTGGAGATATTACTAAGAACATTGTAGAACATGAGCGTAAAAAATGGTGCAGCAACTAGTTAGGGATGAAAAGATTTTACTTTTTGTTTATTTATTTATTTTGAAAAAGATGTATAGATGATATAGATGAAACAAGAAAATAGTAGGCCACTGAACAGACAAGTTAGAGAAAACAGCATGTACAGCACAAACCTTTTTTTTTTCAGTCAAATAAGCTTGTGATGATCAACAATCTAGTTAGTATTCTTAGGTTTCAAAACTGAAGGGGTTTTTGTAATGCCAAATAATATAACCAATAAGTTTGCATTCAGTCAGGAAAATCTAATTCCACAGGTTACATTGTCCATGGATGAATGGTTTTTAACGTTCACTAAATCAAAATATGGAATCTGGGAAAAGCATGAACCCACCTATACTTGCTTAGCAGAGGATCCTCCATCATCTCCCTCAGTAATACTCCATCTGTTAAAAACTTTATCCTTGTTAACTCCTGTTCTGCCAGAATACAGGCATAATAATGAGTCTTAGGTATAGTCAAAAATAAAAGTGACTTCCTTGGAGAAATAATGAAGCATGAAACAAATACTCACATTGAACAGAAAGAAAAGACGCTAACAGCAAGGCAAAAAATGATAAAACATTGACTAATAACAATGAAAGATGAAAAAAAGTACACTAGTACTCACATTATTGGTAACATCTTCAAACCGTATGGCATAGCCAACTTCTTCACCTAGTTTAACACCCATCTCTTCGGATACTCTAGCAGCAACAGTCTGGAGACAAGGTTGAACTTTGTATGAACATTTTACATTCGAGATACATGAGCAATGTCACTAGAATAAAAGGTAAACTAGAGTACTAGACTATGAAATCATGCAGCAGAATAAGGTTGCATCAATCACCTGCACAGCCAAGCGCCTCGGTTGTGTACACGCAATGAGTCGACCACCCTCCGCCCATCCGGCTTCTTTCAAGTACTGTAACCAATCAGATCAGTAAGCTAACACTAAAACACAATCTAAAACCACCTGAATTGAACTAAGTTCATTAGAAAACAAGATTAAATACCTGAGGAATCTGAGTGGTTTTGCCACTGCCAGTTTCACCGACGATGACAGTAGTAGCGTGCGTCTCTACCAAGTAGAGAATCGCAGTTCTGTACTTGGTGACCGGAAGCCTCTGCCTCCGCTTCTCTATGGTCGCGTGACCGTATCTGCAAATTCATTCAATTAAATTCAAACATAAATTGAGGAGCATAAGAGAAACAATAACAGTAAATGAGTGGAAGTTAAGGAAGAGAGGGAAAAGCAGCAATTACCCTGAAGAAGAGGACTGAGAAGCGGTGTAGAATAGCACGCCGCCTTCTTCATCGTCCAACAGTTGGGGTTTTTCAGTCCCTGGCTTCCAGAACCTTGACATTTCTGCGCTTTAATTTCCGGTTGAGGCTACAGGAGCTAATTGATTTCAACAGCTTCGAGGTTTTGCAGGCGTAAGTAAGTTCAGGCGACAAGAACGACTGTAAATTTTACGATTTTAAGGTTGAGTTGTTTTTTTTTTTTTTCTCTCTCTCAACGGCTCGACCGGGTCGAAGTTAGAGGACAAATTGTGAGAAAGGAGTTGCCGAGTTGCGTAAACTGCAGAGTGAACCTCAAACTTCATCAAGACTTCCTTCCCCACCCCCAAGACCTGGCAAACGGGTTGAACGGATTCGGATTGTTCAGATCGGGTGAATTTCGGATTGAATTTATTCGTGATATTTTGGATTGTTTAATTCAGATAAAAAAAATTCAGTTGCTTTTGAATCGGATGAATTCGGATCGGATTTCGGATCAAAATTCAAATGTTTTACCACAAATTTTCGGGTGAGTCTTCGGGTCGGGTCGGAATTCCGATTCTGACGGTTTTTTACAGGTCTCCCCCCACACCCCAAAAAACAATTCCATAAAATTGTAACTTAGTATTAAATTAAATAATAAATTCACCAATGCCTTAATTTTAGCATTTTATGTTTTGAAAAAGAATTCATTTATTTTATTATCAACTCATAACTTTTTTTTTCTTAGAGAGAACTTATCAAGGGTGGGGAAGTTTATAAAGTTGTGAACTTTAAGTGATTTGCCTCATGAAATTTTGAATTGTAGAGCTTTTTCCCAAGGCAAATAATTGCATTTTGAAATTTTAAGGGTCACATCACAATCTTAGAAAGTTTAATAATTTGCAACAAAGTAAAACTTTAGGGGCCTAGTCGTCACCCTAGGTTTTTCTTTACTTGGAGGGTGGCGGAGTGCGTTGTGTGCGGCTGTACCTAAGCTCAAACTTCAACATAGAGGAGATCACCTGCCTAGGTCTTGCAAATAACCTTTATAAAACTACAAGTTCAGCCCGTCCAAAGTAAAAGATATTACATTCAAGAATGAAGTACAAAATTTGATTTACAATTTGTTAACAAGATTTTGTCGGCTGCACTTGAATAAAAGAAACTTCGATCCGGGCATTCTCCGGATATGTTTCATCAATCAATCCAAAATTTATCCTCTTAACACATGAACCTCATAAAATTACAGAGAACACTGTCATTTTGCTCCAAATCAAAATTGCTTTAATATATAAAGATGGTACTTCACACAAACACAATGATATATGATGAGTGATGTGAAAATCTACCACCTGCCTCTTCCTCTTCCTCTTCCTCTTACGTGACCACCACCTCTGCCCCTACCTCTACCACGAAAACCACTTCCTCCATAAGATGGTCTATCAACTGCTCGGCCAGGAGCCTGATTTTGTGGGCCTTGAGGACCACGTCCTCTTTTAGAGGGACGACTGCCATTGCCAGCACCATTTTGAGGACCAAGGGGACGCTTTCCTCTGAAGATAACAATACGATTTGAAATTAAAGACTACATAATCCACTATGCCAACAAGGGAACTTAGGAAATTAAATATCAGCAAACTAGTAAAGGGGGAAAGGCGGGGAGGAAACGAAAAGAAGGCAGGAGACTAAACCATGGTCTCTTCTCTTGCTCACCAGTTTCTCCTCAATTGGGCTCCCACTTATTACTTGTATGTCTTGTAGCAATTACAGTATCAACCTTTTCTCTTGGAATATAAATTTTGAAACTAACCCCATGACAAACACTGTGTAGTAGTTGGTCTCTAGTGACTCCAGTCTAGCACTGAACATCTTGCTACGGAATTCACAAATTGTATTATATTGTCGGTGAGTTCAAAAGATTAATTTTAGGTCTAATTAACCTTCTACGGAGTTGAGAGAACACTACTAGAAGACCAAGAAATCCAGATCCCAATTTTTGTTTTAATTTGTTTTTAAATACTAGAATAGAATCACACTTTAGTCTGTCCATCTACTAGGGAAGATGCCCTCCTGTGCTTAATCAAAGTTGTAACTGCTGAACACTTGGTTGATTGAGAGATTGACAGGTTAGCTTTATATCTTAGCAAAACCGAACATATTAAAAGTAAAATTTAAGGAGCATACCCTGCAGTGGCAGAGGGTACAGGCTTCATATCTGCTTTCCAGGATAAATGTATCTTCTTGTCTCCAATAAATGATGGGGACTTGGAATACAGAGGCTGTATTGTTAAAAAGAGAAGAAAAAAAAAAAGCACCGTCAGTTTGACAAATGCTATGTGGTTTGTTATAGCAATGAACTGTGTGCTTTCACTTACTCGTGTCATAGTCAATATGTTATTGCAAGTTCTTAACCCAGTTGTGGTGTTCTGCTGCTTCTTTTTCTGAATATGGCATATAAGACTATAAGTAACCGCAAGACCACAGCGCAGATATGACCGTTTAATGGATTCCACAAAAAGAAAAAATCTTAGTCCTTGAAAAATGAACTCACAGCGCTAGCCTTTGCTTCTTCAGAAACAGCAGCTGTCAATGCATTTTTATGTTCTGCCAGTCCCTGCTCTAGCTTCTTAATTGCAGCCTGGGTTAACTTTTCAATAGATTGTAATCTGTGCCATCAACAACAAAACCCCAGAATTAAGAAGGTATAATGCATGATAATTAATGATACAATAAAGCATTTACTAAATAAAGGGGGGAATGCAAATGTAATGTCTGATTTAGAAGTTAAAATTGAGCAAAGTGATGGTGTTCTTCATTATTACCATATCCATATGCTTGGCATATACAAAGTAGAAGGATGAAGGTTGTGGTTTGTCATAATATATTATTGATACAGGCCAGAGGCCATAATTCACATTTCTTTAATGTCAGAGAAAAACGAGGAAATTTTCAGAAGAGATGACTTTAAGAAGATAACAATTATTATAATGTGGTTCCTCAGAGATGAAGCAAAATAAGAAAACGGTGAAAAATTCCAGTAGAAACAGAAAACAATAGAACTACCTCTCGTTGAATTCTTTGTATTGATCTGAGAAATCCTCCCCAAGCCTGTCTGATGGTTGCCCAGTCACAATCTTGTAACCACATAAGCTATTAGTGGCATTTGGTACCTGTTCATCAACAGGAGGAGGATGAACTATGTACTTACCGACTTCAGAAACATGGAAATGGTGAAGATCATAAGCATCAAATACCTTGTTAGCCAAGTGGTGGAATGTATAGAGCAAGCACTCCACATAGGTGAAGTTCATCTCTTCAGGCATGGACTTCTGAAACAGTATAAGTTGCATAATAAGATACTCTCGGGACATGTAGAGTTGAGCGTGTAACTAAAACTGAGAACAGTGCAGAAAATGAAGTTACATCATGAAGTTTCCATTTTAATTTTTGTAGATGTTGGTGGAATTGAATAATTAGTCTGCTTTCAGGTTCTTCAGATAAACATGCAGATTACACAATGATGTACTCTATTATGCGCTAGTTACACAAGTTGTGTATATAATAAAATAATCATTAACTTGCCTTCAATAGTAGAACAATAGAAGGCAGAACTTGTCTTGAAATTTGAGGAGAGGTGAAAGGAGAACTCTCAGCAAGGTTCTTAAGCAGGTCGGCCTTACGTTCTTCTGGAAGCTGAAGAGGAAAAAGTAGTCAGTCCTTGACTGAAAGATAAGATAGCAGACTCTTGATTCATATTATAAGTGTAGACGCTTAATATGACCAGAGATAAAATTCCTGTCTACAATACAAGACATGCTCTTTTATAAAAGTTCATAACCTAAATTCATGATATTTTTTAATACCTAGGAAACATGGGTCGAAGCAAAAAAACCACGAAGCGCAAACTTATTCCATCTAAAAACGATTACAGTGCTCGCAGAAAGTGCTTGTGAAAGACGGCTCATCAAAGCACCATTTCCGGCAATGTCAATCACAAAGGGTACTCAGAGTTCAGAGTAAATAGTTATGTTTAACTGAAACAAAACCATGTAGAATATCCATCAGAATTCAGAAAACAGGAACCTCAGACAGAGTAGCATGAAGATAGGGCGAAGGAAGGAAAATAGGGGGGGTCCACTCCAATTTGGTGGGCCACAGAAACACTCTCTAACCTAAAGCACAATCTTGACTTCAAGAATCAGCATTTTCCTAAGATGTAGATTCCTTTAGAAAACATCACAGTAATCCATCTGAAATTCTTTAACACGAGGAGGATAAAAAGATTGTCCTATAGTTAGCTTCATTCACAGGTGGATTAAATGAACATGTAATATGATTAGCTAATAAGCAGAAGAAAAAAAGTGATAGGTCTGAGCAAAGGTGTGATAACTGACAGTAAAAATGCTCTGAGAATGTTACCTTGTCAAAAACGGGAAAAATGTTCTTGTTCAAGTAGTTGAAGTACTTGCTATTGGATGCACCTTTCTGCAGTAAAACAAGTATTAGCTAACAACGTGATGACTTGACCAACCTATAAAACAAACCATTGAACACTCTACTGACCTCAAAGAAAGGCAAAGCCATAAATAGGCATGAAATGAGCCGATCAATATGGTCCCCATCATCAAACTGCATGAATTACAATACAGGGTGAGATTTAGAAACGCACACCGAGGATGATGGAGACAAACAATCTAACAGGCATCTTTAAGTACAATGATGATAATCGAACATGCAATTTGCAATAAAACTTGTGTTCATGCATATTTCATATATTTAAATCCATGCGGGGCAAAGACAAATGAAAGCATTTCCGCTCAAAATAGCCAGCCCACAATGCATCTTCATGAGCAAAGATCTAAACCCTTTCTTCTGTTCATGTAACTATGGACCTAACTAATAGCATCTGATGTTAACTACAAAATAACTTTGGAAAAACTCCAATCGCAAAACATATTGTTCATGCTACCTGAATTAGTGAAAGCGCAAGTGAAAAATGCAGTTGCAGCCTACGCAAATATATACAGGATTCTTATGTCGGTTTACATTAAACATACAAAACGGTAAATACTCACATCAAATTGGGCATCCAGATCAGCTTGGCTTTCAATGATATCACTAAGCTCCTGTACTCGTTCCCGGGGAGCTTTTTCACCAAATATACTCAGGCTTTTTAGAAAATCAATAAACATCTTAAATTCAGATCCAGTCACATCCTGCAGGCTCTGAACATTGATATTATAAAGTACAGGAAGTTAGTGTTGAGTAAACATAGGTCTGACAAGGACAAAACATTAGCATTGTATAGTTATATACTGAATTTCGGAAAACACAGTAAAACTGTAAAACATACCTTTTTTATCAGATCAGTAATGTGCCTTTCCATCTGTTCTTGGGGCTTCAAGAGCTCTGCTTTGAGTGGAAAAACCTGAAACCATTCAACCAGAATCAGTACTCTATTTTCAAAGAAGAATAAGTATATGACAGAATAATCCTAAGATTTGTTTCCCACCTTGTCTCGTATAAAATGTAGGGTCCTCTCGCGGAGATTTTCATCACTTAATTGCTCGTCTACACTTTCAATGTGCTTAAAAAGTGCTGTCAGAGATGCTGCATTAATAACACACAACTCAGCACCACAACACCAAAAATAAAAAAAATAAATTAAGTACTATAGAAAGAACCTCCATAATTATCTTTCCAGTCACAATGCAACAAGATACCCAGAAAGAAAGCAGTGGATGACGATATGATCACAAAGATACAAAATGCATTCAATTATATCAAGAAATGCTGGCTAATGTACTTGTTTTGCATGACAGGGAGCTCCTAAGTGCTTCCATCATTAAGCTAGATCACTTTATTGGGAAATGAAGACCAGAGCGCAACTTTTACAAAACTATGTTGTCATTTCATGTAGATTCTACGCTGCTTAACCAGGGGAAGTGAAACATGGTGAAGTCATAATCAGATACTTGGAATCCAGATGTAAGATAATTTTCAATGAAAAAAATTCAAAGCTAGAGTTTAGCAATTTGATTTACAAAATGTGCTTAGATTCTTCAAGATCAATTTCAAGCTACTAGAACTCGAGGCATAATGAAGAATTATATTTTTAAGAGCCTAAGAAGGCTTGTAGACATGATAAGATCCATCAACCCATGTGTAATAAGTAAAAATAAAGTTTAAGGTGAGAGAACAATATATTATTCGAAGTAGTGCTTCTTTGCACGGACAGGTTTCATCAACAAAAAAAAAAGAAGCTTAAAGCTATTGAAACTGAGGGATCATGAAACTAAATTACACAGAAAGCTTAATACTCCCTCCGCAGCTCCAAAAGCTTCCTATATGACATATTTGCTTCTTGGTTCCAAACATGAAAACTGGATGGGATAACATATCCCCACTAGTTACAACTTCACCACACTTTATTCAGTTTGTATCATACTTTAACAAACACTTCAAACGTTTTCTTCCTTTTTTCATTCGAAATAATACCTCACTTATTAAGAGCCTAAGAAGTACTCAAATTGCTGTAATTATGGCGCCCAAAATTAAATAAGAAAACAGTAAAGTCTTTGGTGATAATCAGCTAAAATGTAAAGTATTTCAATAAAAATACCTTTAACATCTTGCCTCAATAAGGACAGCAGCGCTTTATGTACCGCATCCCGCTCCACATTTTCCTCTGAAAAAATAGACATTAAAAAATCATATTCTCACAATACACACTCTTTGCTTCACTAACCATTAACAGTTCCAGAAGTTACCAGCCGTGAGGAGCTGCGCCAGAATGTCAACAATTTTGGAAAGATGCTCCGGTGTGTCCTTGCAGAACAGTGGAAGCCCTCGAATGGCTTGCACTCGAATCTGAAAGTACTAGTTGATTAGAAATTCCGTAATCAAAATATCAAATGCAGTTGTATAGCTTTGCATAATCAACAACAAAAAAACTAACCGCAAGCTCATCGTCTTCGCACAAATCAAGGTGCTTATCAACGGAATTGCCGGAGAGAGCAGGAAAGAATTTGAAGAACCTAGGGATTAGCTGAGCAGCTAATTGCCTCGCTTTAACACTAGTGCTCTGTGCTGCTTTCACTATGTTCTCGTAATCCTCTACGTGCTGCTTATAAGCCAACAATAAAATACAATCAATTCAATTAACTATTGAAGCTAACTCGATGATCAAACTATTAAGCCCTAAACGAAAGGAAAAATCAGAAAGGGCAATGAATTAGGAAAAATCATACGCACCTGAGACTTGTCTTTGACTCCATTGAGGCGTTCGCCATACTCGTAGAGCTTCTCGATTTCCTTTGAATCATCGGAAGGTATTGCTGCCATGGCTGCTGAAACTCAAAGTCGTAGCGGGAGTGAAGACTGAATTGACTCGGTCGAGTGCGAGGTTTTCGGGAACCTGTTCTATGACCACGATAGTATTAATTTATTACTAGAGGGGTTTTCGAGAAGCCCATGAACCAAAAGTGTTACTCCAACATTGTTGTAATCCAAAAATAAAAAGTAACTTGCTCCGGAAAATTTTAAAGATATCCATTTGATTTTGTTGAATATTTTTATATTAAACTTAACAGAGTGTTATTAACTACCATCAATAATTATTGTAATCGTAAAATAAAATGTGAATTCATTAGATACTTTTGTAAAATCGTTTTATATGTAAACTTTAGCCGAAAAAACTAGCAAAGAAAAGGTGCGGAAACTTGAGAGGTCGATAATGACGTGAACTATGAGGTGTTATTAAGTACGATTCAAGCCGCCTTGATCAGGCAGGCGCTAATGGATCATAATATTCATTGTGAACTAATATGAGTGAATTTGATAGATTTTCTCGTTAATTATTTTATAAGTAAAATTAGCGGGTTAAACTAGCAAAAAAAAGGAGCAAACTCTTAATAGATCGATGAATTGTGAAGAGTTATTAAGTACGATTCACACATTTGTCGTGAAGTAGTGTTAAAGGCAATATGCTAGATTTTCTTGTTAAAATCCTCTGCTAAGGCTATGCTCTCTTCATCTGAAAATTTATTATTTCTAGTTCACTTCTTTTCAATTATGTTCAAACGAAGAGAACATAACGTTAGAGGATAAAAATGGGATTCCTTGGCTTCTTATGAGAATGGTTTTTCTTTTTTAGTTCGAACAGAATAGCTACCCCATGGACAGATGAAGGCATTCCATATCGCTTCGTCTTGACTTAGCCCAAGCCTTCTATTGGCGGGAGAAACTAGCAAATAAAAGGAGCGGATCTTGAGAGACCAATGAACTATCCGACGAATTCATCGTAAAAAAAAAAAAAAAATCATGTTAAGTGAATTCGCCGGATTTTCTTCTCAAGTAGGATTCTCGAGTAGGATTCACATTTGTGTAAAAAAATATCATGGTAAGTGAATTCACCAGATTTTCTCAGTTAAAAAACAAATCATGTTCAATGAATTCAGCATAAAAGTAGTCGAGTAGGATTCACATTTAGGATATAATCTCTCTCCCATCTCCCAGTCTTGGCTGAAGGAAGAAAACTTCAGCTAAGAATTGGGTTATCTTAATTCGTGTAAATTGCACAAAACTCATGATTAAGATCAGAGTGTTTTCTCTGCTCAAAATTGCGATATTCCGATAATTCTTGCTACTTCTTATGCTCCCATTCCTGTCAAACTTCTAGTAGTCTCCCATCAGTCAAATATTTACATGGCTAAATATTACATGCACATTAGTGGTATTTTAGAGTAGACAGAATGAAAGGAACTCATTCTACTCTGCTATGATCAAATAGTTCACAGGTTCAGGACAAAATGGTCTAGTAAAGGTTGTAATTTGTAGTAAATAGTAATCTGCAAGAAACTAACAATCACAAGGACCATAATAACATTATTACATGTGTTTTCTTAAATAAAAAGCAAAAAAGATGCTCACAGACCTTTGATGTCTAAATGAAGTTCACTCATCTTTCCCCTACAATTTGCTTCAGATACAAATGTTTTCTCTCTAGTCTACAACGTCGGCATCTCCAATGCTCGTAGGACATCTTTGAACTCAAATTCATGTGCGTGTTTGTTAAAACGCTCAACTAATTTGTACCTGACATCATTCAAGTAAAACGATTGTGCATTCTTCAAGAGTGTTTCTGCTTCTGTGTCAGTCAGCTTGCTAGTAAATACAACATCGCCACGAATAAGCACCAGGTCCTTGGTCTCTGCAAATTCCGTGTAGTATGATGCAGTGAGGTAAGGGGTAGCTTCGGTTCCTCTTGCTTTGTAGTCTTCAAGACCAGTGAAGATTATGTGTGGCATCTGAACTGCATTAAACATTTTAACGTACAAGCAATCAAAATTACATGTCCCTTTCATCATAACTAACCAGATTTTTGAAACCTGATCTTCAAGATAGAGAAGTAGGCTAGCTAGTTAAGTTTCTTTATGCATCACTTGCTAACAGATGACTTAAAAGTTCAAAGTTAAACCTAAACAAGTAGTTCAAAATTCAAATAGCACACTATCACAGTTAGTTTTAGAAAAATCATCAGTAATTCAGTACAATATTATTATATACACAGATTTAACTACATATCCTTCACCATTTATTCTGACTTCCAGGATTAGTCCATGAAGATAAGTAATTCATCCATATTCCATTAAATTGTGTGGACTGACCTTGTAAAAACATTGTGGTATAGCCACTTCCTTTCCACACTGGAATCACAAAATAACGACTGCAGCAAAAGGAAATAGATTCTCAGCTTAAGAGGACAATGCAATGAAAAACAATATTAAGGCAGGAAATTACCAATCTTGGGCTCTTTGCTCCAAGAGATGGTACAGGTTTGCTGTCATGGAGAGACCAATATGACCCCTTCCCAAGTGATACTGAAACCAAAAGTCAGCACAGTCAATTGCTAGCAAATACATGTAACGTTATGACCCAAGTAACACGAGGGAATGTTTGATGCATAAATGTATAAAGTAATACTAATATACTAAAATACTAAAAAATAATGTTACACGGCCTCACACTTATTATTCATCCAATTGTAAACATAAAGACTCGTCTTTTAGCTATGATCTTAAACACATACTATATGATAACCAAGTTCATTTCAGAGCATGAAACAGCTTCGCACATTAAACTGAAGGAAGTAAGTCGGAAGCTATTCTTTCATGTTGCTGAAGGAGAATTATCAACAGAAGCAATGCAAGCATGGCAGAGGTTTACAGCTCATTGAGTAACACCAATTCCAGAGATATACGGGAAAATAATGTGAATTGGCAAGGGGGAGAACAAATACCAACAATTTAAAAAAGCTTACATCGTCCCAAATCTCAGCTAGTTCTTTGGATGATTTGTTCTTTGCCCTCTCAATATCAAGAATTGACTGCAAGGATTTTCGCTTCAGAGGTGTGAAACCACTTGCAAAACTCATTGTCCTGCAGAATCCAAGGGAACCATATTTCATGGAGTCTCTAGGAACTAGAATGTGCTGCACGCTCTCTAGTTTTCCTCCAAAAGCTGAGGAAACAGTAATATAACGTCTTGTGACTGCTAAACGAGAAGCATTTGCACATTTGGCAGCCACAATAGACAACGCCGTCCTCGAAACCTTGGATGCTAAATGATGCATCATAAACTTAATCTGCAACATTGGAACTCAAGTAAATTTAACAAGAAGAGTAAGACTTAACTTAATAATCTGCATGGTGGCAACTTAAGTAAGTTTAACAGACGAGCAAGAAACCATTCCCCTTTCCTTCCTTTTGACTGTTAGAATCAAGGGAACCCAGTTAAGATTACTTTCTGATTTCAACAAAACAAACATATTTCACTAAGCAAAAGATCGCCAGGAAAAACTATACTTCTTGCAATGAATAAGCTAATAATGCAATCGAATAAGCTAAACAGAAAGTCATTTCATAAAAAGAAATAAATATAAAAGAAAAGGAAATGATGAGAATTCACTAGGACTTTCATCAAACAGTTAGAGGGCATAGCACTAATTAGAGGCAGAGTACTAGAGTTGTGATTCATTTTGTTTGAAGCAAGCAGCAATGTAAATTAACAAGCGAAACTTAGAAAGCAAAGCTCCATAAGGGCATAATATTTCATACTGCCAAGAATTACAGGGGCGATTTGATTGAACTGACCTGATATCAGTGATGAGAAAGAATGAATGAGCAACAAGCTAGGAAAAGATTCAGTCAGAGAATGACTAGGTATTCTTAATACCACCTCCAGTAAATCAGTAATCGAGCCCAAATTCTAGAATTCAAAACTGCATTTATTTGGACAATTTGGACGTGACTTCCAGATTGAGATTTGGGAAAGATCAAGAGGGCTGTGTCTGTGTGTAAATTCCGTCTGGGTCCAATACCTGACCGGGGTCGATCAGGTAAAGAAATACCGGACCTGTTTGATCCGGTCCAGTCCATTTACCCCCTTTTATTATTGTATTAAAAAAATAAAATAATTTGTGTTCACAATTACACAAGTTTACACCAAATCGGCAAATAATTAGTTTTAAAAAGAGAAAACAAACAAGTTGTAAATATATTTTAAAAGCGGGAGCCGAAAGTCAAGCCGGCCACCCCCTAAAAAAGGTTGGACCGAGGCCGGACTGGTTCAACTAGATCGAGCGATATTGAGCCGGTCTATATATATATATATATATATATATATATATATATATATATATACTAATATTGTGTCATCATTACATACATATACATATGATTATATGAACACATAAAATAAATATATTCTTGTTATATAAAATAAATATTATCACTATATTGGTTGAATTAACATTTCTCAATCTTTGTAATCTTTTCATCAGGTCAATTAAAGTCACCAAATTTATTAGTTACGTTTAAATAATAAATTAATATTTAATATATTTTGATAATCATGAATTTTAATATTTCATTTATTATTTTTTAACGTGTGTGTCAAATATGTTTTTATAATAAAAAGTACCATTGAAAAATGATTACTTTATATAAATTTTCTATATCAATTCTTTTCTACACTATGTAAGAATGTTGTGTGTGTGTGTGTATATACTCATCCGTCCCAGAGCAGTTGCACCATTTGCTTTTGGGCACAGAAAATAAGGAAAAGAGTCAAATATTGAGTTATATTGATAGTGGGTGTTGCTTTTACTTTATGAAGGATTTGTGTCCACAAAAATGTGTTGATGGAATATAAAATTATTATAACCATGTCCAAATATGGCAAAGAAATGAAATGATGCAACTCTAACGGGACGCCCAAAATGGCAAAATGATGCACCTGTTTTGGGACGGAGGTAGTGTGTGTATATATATATATATATATATATATATATATATATATATATAATAAAGCATAATACAGTATAAGACTTAGTTCAATTGGTTAGAATTAGTGTTGTTACGCGAATCGAGCCTTATCGAGTACTCGGCTTGGCTCGGCTCGGCTCGATAACCTTATCGAGCCGAGCTCGAGTCTAAACTTAGGCTCGTTCCACTAACGAGCCGAGCTAGGCTCGGCTCGCGAGTACTCGGTAAGGCTCGATATTATGTAGATTATGAGTAATATTAGTATTATAAGTTATGATTTAAGTTTCAGATTATTGGCTTGAATTGCTTATATTTGCATTTTGTTAAACTTTATGATTTCATCATTTGAGAGTTGATTGTAATGCATAATCTTGAATTTGTTTATATTTTATTTAATATTTTAACATATTTTTCATGGTATTTTAACAAACGAACCGAGCCAGGCGAGCCGAGCTCGAGCCAAATGAACCGAGCTTGAGCTTGAAGTTAAACTCGTTTCGTCAAACAACACTAGTTAGAATGCTAGTATGCCATATATTTGGCGTGGGTTAGATCCTCACTAAGTTAATTTTCAGATATTTTTAATATTGAACCGTAAAAGCCGATAGCTCAGTCCGGTTATGGCTTACCGGTTCAATCCAATTTCGGACGACTTTGAACGGTTATGGGCCTGTCGGGCTAACCCCGACTCTATGCGCTACAACCAACCAGTGACTTCTGGCTTCCACCAACCCCCATCAAGTTTTCCATTTCATTTATGTTGACTTCTATTTATTTATTATTGTATTTTCACAATATAATTTTTTAAATTACATTTTCGATATTATTTAGGATTAATAAGGGGTCAAACCGAGAAAAAAAATAACATAAATAAAATAGGAAGTTTAATGTGGGGTGAAGGAAGTATTATTTATAATTAGTAGAGGGTGAAATAATATTTCTCTTGGTCCATATGGATAGAATTCACAAAAAATAAAAAGAAAGTAGAGACAAAAAAACACAAGCGTGCACGCTAGGCTAGATAGAGCGTGACGAACTAGCTACTACAAAGTGGTCACTCACCCGCTTGAGAACAAAAAAATACAGTGCTGATCACCAGAATGCATCCCTTTCACTCAAGGTCAAGGTCCACAAATTAATCTGGTTGTATCAAATGAAATGACAAGTTGAAGATGAGAATAATTAATTGGTCCACAAGCTTTTAATTTTGTCACACCTAAAAGCTCACTCCACTCGCCACTATATGGGGATCACAAAGGCAAACACTCTCAAATTGCCAGTAGGGGTTGGTATCGTATGCCGGTTGGACAAGCCGATAAGTGATCCAAATTTTAGAGGTTGGTTAAGGTAAAATGTTCGAACCTCGCTAGCTCAAGTATACAAGTAGTCGAACCGTAATGAAGTTGTTACATCATATTTCATTTGTGTCTTGACTCTTGAGTAGTGTGGTATATACTTAGTGATGGGGCGTGGATGTAATTAAGATTCCAATTTGGGTGGGCGGGATCATTGATATACTTTTAAGAATATGAATCGGGTCGAATGTTGGATTTAGAAATCAAAAACTTTTTTTTAAAGAATAAACTAAAAACATGGTTGAGTGAAAGACGCATATGTTTAAATATAATTAGTAAAGTTTATTCATTCAAGAATATCAAGTACAAGGTTTTATAACTACATGACCCTCCAACAATAAAACACCATCTAAATTTCTAAATTTAATTTTATAGGGAGCATGTGCAATGCATATATGCAAACCACCTTCAAGAAAATGCACAACATAACTAAGTGTTACACGAAGTATGGGTGGGGCAATCACCCTTCTCACTGTCTCCGCCCCTAGGTGGGGATCAAGGGATAGACCCAAAAAGAGCACATTGACCCATCTTCTCATACATGAATGATAAATGTCCGGTGCAGATCATGACATATGATCAACACTTTGGGATGCAATCCTAACACTATGCCAAGTGATCAAATTGACACGTTGATGCAACGTGAGTGGACAAGTAAGGAAGAATGATAATCAAAACTTCATTGATTCCGTAGAATACTAAAGAAGTGACGAATTTTATTAAAGTTCGTTGATTCTACCTAAGAATACCGAAAATTGACAGATTTGTGAGAAAAACTCAACTTTTTTTTATTCAATAATCAAAACATAACTGAATAAAAACAATGAATAACAATGTATTTAAATAATAGAACCTAAGTTGCGGGAAAAGAAAAAGAAACCAAGTACGACATAAATTCTAATACTAAAACCTATTGCTAGAAAATGAAAAGAAACCCAAAATATTAAAACTGGTCCGTCTCGAATGTTATTGTTTCGACTTCTAATCATACCGCATCACACGTGTCCCAAGTATCATAACATATAACATGCATGGAGCTCCCTATTGTAGGTCAACCACTAAAATAAATTTTAACAATAATATTTTCCGCAATACTATATAAAATTATAAACAGAGATTGGACTGGTCTGTCCGGTTGGCCAACCACATGCTGGTCGATTGAGCCATTCTGGTTGAGCTCATTGTTTGGGTTGACCTTGTTTGGTTGAACCGGGTTTTGCCAATTGAATATATTCTGATTCATCAATTAATACAAATTATTCATGTTTATAACTAATTTTTTTAGGAAGAAAATAATTTCACATGAAAGACATCGAGACTGCAAGAGAGACCTGGTTGAAGTCGCAAGAGCTTTTTTGCGTGAAAAATATTGATTGAATGTGGCAGTACATTTTTCAGCACACAGTTTCGATTGTCTTGTATATGTAATATTGTAACTAACTACATTTATTATCATGCAAGAATTTATTGCTAAAAAGGACATGTTGCTAGGCTCCTACACTATGACGTGCTTAAATAAATGTGCACCAAATGACCAAATTACAAGTTCTTCACATGCCTCATTTCACTCGTCTTAATTTATTCAAAAATCAGAGAATGGGTATACTTGTATTTTAGCCTAGTTAAGTTAACCCCTAAAGAAGTTGGAAGTGATCTGAACAAGTTTGCACTTTCTGCAGCCAAGAGAATCAAAACCATCTTGTTTAAGGGGGCGTGCTAGTACGACGTTGCTAGTGTACTGTAATTATTATACTTCTAGTGAGGTCCAACTACTCATTTGTACACTTTTTGCACAAATGCTTCTAAAATTTATATGGTATACATGTTACTTTCAGATGAGGGATTCAATAGATTAAAATGGAGTCCTTGGATGAGGTGTGACTAACTTTTGTGTACCGGAAATGTAATGTAGGCTGCAAGACGTGACCACGACACTTGTTTAATTAGGTACCCTGTGTGTCTTATAGTGGGGGTATAAAATGTTTATCTATTTTAATATCATGAATGTTTAAAAAAAAAAAATTGGATGAGGCGTGTGATACAAACTTTCACAAAAATTTAAACTAATAGAAAATATGTGAAATTTAGACATTTATATTAATTCTTGAGCGACGGTTACCGCGTGATATTTTGTTGTCGCACTAGCATACTCAACACATGGACCAAAAATGTTGTATACTTGATAAACTAGTGTACATATTATATAGTACTCCGTATTTTTTAGTGTAAATAATAAGAAAACAAATTCAGAGGGGAAAAAAAAGAGCTAATGCAACAGTAAAGGTTTCACGGGAATTGATTCTGTAGCTCTATAATACTGCCAGTTTAGCTCAAACAAGAGGACACCAGATTGACAAGAAACATCAGCTTTTCTGTTCTTATGATCTCACACACACACTTCACAAAACTATCATCATTCGTTTCCACTGTTATCTAATTTGTCATAAAGCTGTTCCAAATTTGCAGTATTGTATTGTCATGTCTTTCTCACCATTTACTCTTCTCCTGACTCTCATCTCGTTCCTCCTCTCCAGCCTACACACTTCAAACTTAGCTGCTGCTGCAAATGTTCCTATAAAGAGGCCTCCTTCATACCAATTATCGGTCAATTACTACGCAAAGTCATGCCCTCAAGTCGAGCAGCTTATCGGCTCTGTCACCTCCCAGCAGTTTAAGGATGCCCCCATTTCCGGCCCTGCCACCATCCGCCTCTTCTTCCACGACTGCTTCGTAGAAGTAAGGATTCTACGTACATGATCATCTTTTAGATTGTTTTTCTTTCATCATAAGGTTTTAATTAATAGAACTGTATTTATAGTTTAAAACTGGTTTCTAAGATACGCCCAAATTAACCAGTTTTACGCCTTAATATATAAGTGTTAAACTGGTTTTACAAGGGACTTACGTATATTTAGTATTTTTTATTTTTAATTTTTTTTTTGCAATGAAAGGGGTGTGATGGATCAGTGCTGATAACAACAAAAGCAGGAAGCAAAGAGTTAGCAGAGAAGGATTATGAGGATAACAAAGAAGTGGCAGTGGAAGCATTTGAGAGCATAGACAAGGCCAAGGCATTGGTGGAGAACAAGTGTCCTGGAGTTGTGTCCTGTGCAGACATCCTTGCAATTGCTGCTAGAGATTTTGTCCATTTGGTTAGTACCCTACAAATCCACATTACAAAACATACTCCCAAAGTCTCAATTTTGCCTTTCTTTTGACATTTCATGCTATTTTTGAATTTCTAACTTGGATGGGGAGTATATATATGGTTTTCATTTGGTCATAATTCTTGATAGTGACTCCCAATTCACACTGCAACTTATTAGTTATTACTACCAGTACTTATTTGTAGCAGAAATACAAATATACTAGCTAGCTAGTAAGTGTTTCAAAATAACACTAGGCATGCATATTTAGCAATATAAACATTTGTACCAACTACTAAATCTAAAATAATGACATAAACCACTAAATCTAAACTAATGACATAACCACTAAATCTAAACTAATCACATTATATAACATGAACATTGTATAGACGTTGGTCTATTCTACTTGCTCATGTGAATGTGAGACGTGCATGTGTAGATTGACGTAACACTGATATATATCCGTATTGTTAATAGTTTATTAGACCTGTGGAGGTCCCCTAGACGATCTCAAAACATAATTGGGGCTGTTGGGCTGTGAGAGGGGGGTCTGGGACCTCCCCTAGAGTTGAAATTCCATTTTTAACATAACACGTGCCATACGAGGGGGTTTAGAGGACCTCTCGGAAGGTCTGAAAATTTCATTGTTAGCATAAATCTGGTTTACTTTGCTGATGGAGCACATCTATCTTCATAACTCATAAGGGAGGGATTGATTGATAAGACAAATTAGTTGGTCAATAATTTCGATTGGAATCTAGACAAACTACAGATTAATGACTTTTCTTATGCATAGTGAAATTGGATTTGTTATGAAAGAAGGCTTAATTTTGAGTAATATATAGAGAACAAATCAAAATTTAGCAGTTTTATTACCACAGTTTAAGCACCAATACAGCTTTCAAATTTGGCTTCTACATATACTATCAAAAAACTTCTTAAGCCCTTTTTTAACTTTTAGTCATTAGAAATTTGACATTTAGCTAAACTCATGACAAGAGTACTTTGAAGGCTAGTGTGATAGTAAAAGACAGAACAAATTAATGTATTTTTGTTTTTATAATACAGTTTTTCTACTGGCTAATTGATGCCATTACATGTCTCTGCCCTCTAGGGATATTTGTACTGTTATGCTAATTGGCTAATCAAAATATAGCTAGAATCCAAACAATCTTGCTGTTAGATATGAAAAACTTTGCTGTTGGATATGAAAACTTTTAAGCTTTGCTACACAACAAATTGTTCAACAGTCTAGCAATGTTAATCACAAGAAAACCATTCATTTGGTATAAAATATTTTATTTTGTACCAAGTTTGCCAACACTTGCAAATATTGGACTAGGATCATCAGGACCACCAAAACATTTACATTCTTGTGCAGAGGTTAGTAAACTTATTGGCAAGTAATTTTGACAGGCTGGAGGTCCGTATTATCAAGTGAAGAAAGGAAGGTGGGACGGAAAGCTTTCTATGGCGTCGAGAGTTGGACCCAATCTTCCACACGCAAACGACACGTTAGGTTCCATCATCCAGCTATTTAAGTCCAAGGGTCTTACTATAGAAGACTTGGTGATCTTATCGGGGGCACACACCATAGGTTTTGCGCACTGCAGACATTTTGTGACCCGGTTGTATGACTACAAGGGTACAAAACAACCGGATTCATCAATTGATCCGAGACTTCTCAAGGCCCTGAAAATGTCCTGCCCACATTATGGAGGGAACACTGATATTGTCGCACCGTTTGATGTTATGACTCCTTTTACGTTCGACAATGCTTATTACGGGAACTTAGGGTCGAAAATGGGATTACTTGCCACTGATCAGGCCTTATTTTCGGATCCTAGGACTAAGAATTTGGTTCAGGATTTGGCTAAGGACAAGAAGAAGTTTTTCCAGGCATTTGCTTTGGCAATGGACAAAATGGGTAATATTGGTGTGAAGAGGGAACAAGACATGGGGAGAAAAGGAAATTTTGTACTTCACACGCACAATGATTTTTTGGCCACGAGTTTTTATTTGTTTTTCCATCATTTTCCTTTTTTTTTAAACTCCCCCCCCACCCCTTTTTTTTAAAAAAAATCTTCTTCTTTTTTTCGCTTTCTATTATTTTGCAGCGATAATCTGCTAACTTTCTTTTTCCTTAACTTTTATTTTCTTCTAGTTCAGAATTGTGTATGTGATTTCTGGCAAGATTAAAAAATAAAAATCATTGATTGGAATTTTTTAGCATAATCTTTCGTATACTTTGAACTCTGCTTGGCTCTGTTCGATTCACTTGAAAATTTCTGAACTTGATTTAATAAATTTGAATTGAATTTAATTAAAAAGAATTTATTTGTAATATTCAACTAAGGAAACATGAACTAATTATATGAATTTATATGAATAGAACTAAATTGATTTAAACTTAATTAAATTAAACTTAATAATTTGAACTGAAGTTAATAAAATTAAAATTAAAGTGGAATGAACAGCTTGTATGAAATTCATTTAATTGATTTCTTGTGAAGGATAATTAGTTTAATTTGTGACTTCTCATAAAAATAGAAAGCACGAGTCAAATTAAATTTTTTAAGTTGTTTTTGCAAATACTCATCAAATTCATTAATTAATAAGCCAACTTTACTAGTTTCTTCTTAAAATAAGCTGAAATTTTTGCAAACAACCCGAAATAAACTCTTACTCTCTTTGTTTCATAATAAGCTTCCTAAAATTGATTTTTTTTCGAACTTTGACCGCAAATTACTCCTACATTACACACTCAAAAAAAAATTAATAAAATTATATTATGAAAGAAAATCAAGTATATTTTTCGAATATAAACACTATTATATACTAATTATGTGTAATATAGGAGTAATTTGCGGTCAAAGTTAAAAAAAAAGTCAACCTTAAGAAGCTTATTATGGAACGGAGGAAATATTAGATTAAACTGTATTTTATTTTATATTGTTTGTATGTATCAAAGAAATTGAAAGAAATTGAGTTAACAACACTATTTTTTCAATTTCTTTTAACTTTTAAATAATTTTTACTACTCAAAATTCTCTAATAGTCCAACCATTACAACTTCTCATTAAATTAATTTCATTAAAATAAGTTGATTTTTTTTTTTTTTTTTTTTTTCAAAACACTACGCTATAAGTTGTTTAATGCGATCCAACTTAACTTCTCGAGTGAGTTTAGTTTATCTAACTTGATTATAAAATAATCTACCCACATGATAAGGAATTTACTTGCGTTATAATCCTCAGGTGAGTTCTAGTAAAAACCCAATGCGTTACTTTCCAAAATCCGAGAGAATTAGGATATAGGAGACCTTAGGCCTGCCAAGCTCTGATCAAGCGCCTCTCTATATATTACTGATCATCAGTAAGATTGTGTAATTCTCTAGTAAAGTCAATTGTTATCACACACATAAATTTAGTTTACAATTAAGATTACTTTGTTTAGAGTTTCATGGCATCATCAATGCCGGCTGATATGTCCCGACGCTTGAACAACAACAATCATCCGTTGATTACTGATACCGCGGATTCGTACGTGCAAGTACAAACAGCAATCAGAAGAATAGAATCTGCCAAAGTCGACGAGTTCCAAGAAATTAAATCGCTCATCAACATAATGTTCTTCTGCAAACAAATTCTTGTCGATGATGATTACTTGGTTTCCGGGAATGACGATTACCCTGTCACGATATCCAGATGGGAGCTCACTATAGGTGTCAATGAACTTGAACATCTACCGAATGAACAAGAAAGACTAAAAGACGCGCTGCATTTAAATCTGCGGTTAGATGATGATGATGATGCTGATTGGATCTCCAGGTGCCTACTTCAATCTGCAATAGAATCTCCAGGTTGGTCTACCGCTTTGTCAGCTGGTCACAATTTTGTTTTAATTGCCGTAGAACTTAATGTTGAACGCTATGTTATGAGACCAAGTGCTAGCCAGCAGCTGCCAATGGAAGGTGATGTTCCTTCTGGTATGGTTCCTGCGACAGAAGAGTCCATCAAAACACTACTCGTGCGGAGGAAGGTACAAGATTCTGATTCTGAGCTGATGGAATGCATGATTTGTTTGGAACAACTTTGTCAGGATAACGAGGCGGTTTCTATGCCATGTTCGCACTTGTTTCATGGAGATTGTATTCAAGGATGGCTTCACACAAGTCATTGCTGTCCGATTTGTCGATTTCAGATGCCCAAGGCTTGTAGCTAGATTATTCAGATTGTTATTCTAATTTTATCTTGAGGGCTACAACTGAGCTTATAAAACTAGTAATATGTGTCAATGTAACGGTTTGCATATTCGATTTCAATGCAATTATTAGTCATATTATATTCTCCCCTGTTTGCAAATTGCAAATTATCCAATGAATGAGGTTAATTTCAATCATATTACTGAAACTTTGTTTGCCCATATGCTTGTATGGATCTTCCATTAGTGGATTTAATTAGTTTTGACTTTTGAGCAAGTATTACTTACTGAATACCAGGGCTTGTTTGTCTTTCAAAAAAGAAAAAAAAAACAAAAGAATACCTCCTACAGTATTTTTTTTTTTTTTTTTTACGAATTTAATTAAGTTTTAATTAATCTTTTACGTTTGAATTTTGAGACTAATTATGTATATTGTTTGATTTAGTTGTAATACCCACCCTTGTGAGACAAGGATTAAGAAACAAGAACATGTATTTAAAAAAATAAATCGATTGACACGGAAAAAACAAATAAGTTAAAATAAAAGAACGAAAACAATACAAGATTGTTAGGTGGTAATTTCAGATTGTTATAGATGTTGGAGAGGGGGATAGAGAATTTGTGATGATCAACACTGTTCACTTAAATTAGTTTAAGACCATGTTTGATTCGTCTAAATAAATTTAAATTGTACTGACGTATTTGTAGTATAAATTTCAACTAAGTAGATCTAAACTGATTTGAACATAACTTAATTGAAGACTTCATCTTTCAAATGAATCAAATAAGATCTTACTTCGAGTTGACATAAAAAAATTTGTAGTGTAAAATTTAGTTTTGTATTTTCAATAGGCTATACAGTACTTACAAATAAAATTTATTTATAATCACCGTAAAATCAAAAAAAATTCTCGATATTTGATCCTGAAAAGAATCCGGCCCATTTAATCCTCCCCAACGAAATTGGAAAAGTACACAACAGACTGCACAAAGTACAAGCAATGTCTTCTTCATCGAACTTAATTCTAGTACATCATGAGCTCACATTTCACCACCATCCCCGAATTAACCTACGCCGCAGCACTATCTTACGCCCTAAGCTGCTCAGAATATTATCAATGAGGGCCGTGGTTCAGCGTGTTGCCTCTGCTAGCGTTGAGGTCTGTGTATGGTTTACCATTAAGTACACGCGCCGTCAGTCGTACTCGTTAATTAAAAATGATTGCTTGCTTCATTGCAGGTGGAAGGCCGAATTGTTTCGGCTATTGGGCCGGGCCTGCTGGTCCTCGTTGGGCTTCACGAAACTGACGTTGAATCCGATTCTGATTACATGTACTGAAGATTTGTCTGATTACTTCAATTTGCTGCTGTTTAAGGATTTATCTTAGTGTTGCTTTTGTTTTGCAGATGTCGTAAAGTGTTAAATATGAGATTGTTTCCAAATGAAGAAACTGGAAAGAGTTGGGACCAAAATGTAATTATTTTTTATTTTTTAAAATGTATTTTGGTACTACTGTATATGCTTGCTTAATGAGTTTATGGCGATGGATTGATGCGTATTGCAGGTTATGGAAAAGAAATATGAAGTTCTATTAGGTAATTCTGCTTGTTTACGTTTACTCTTAGTTCTGTTTTCTGTTAATTATAGCACTTTGCAGGCCATGTTCTGTTACTAGTTGTGGATCTTATGGTTCTTGAATAGTTTTGGTGGTGTATTGACTATTGATTGGATCGGTTTTGGTGCAGTGAGTCAGTTTACATTATTTGGGGTGCTAAAAGGCAACAAGCCCGATTTTCATGTGGCAATGCCACCTCTACAAGCAAAACCATTTTATGGTTCCCTTGTTGATAAGTTTCAGAAGGCTTACGGGACTGATGCAGTTAAAGGTGATGAGTGTTTTCACCTTCTCATTTCTGTAGTTGTTCTCATTGTCGGCCTTGCGTTTTAGTAGTATTTTCTATTTTGCTCTTTCATGGTGCCTTTTCGCTAAATGTTATTCTATGAGTCCATGTTTGTACCTTTTAAGTTTTAAGCCTATGCTCTTTCATTAATGATCTGTTAACTTTGAGATAGTCTCACACTGCCTCAATGAAACAATCTCGTGTCTCATGCTCAATCAGTTAAAACTTTTGAAGATACAGAAGTTGGACTTAAATTGAGTGAAGAGCAAAAGTTGCTTACTGTAACATAACTATATCAGTAGACAGTGTATGCTGCTTTTTTTTTTTTTTTTTTTTTTTTTTTTCAGGATGTAATCAATCACTAACTCATTTGGTTTTGGTTGACGTCGTTTACTTGACTCAAACACATAATAATTGTCATCCATCTATAAGTTCAAATCAAAATGAATAACAGATTGTTCTTCTATATTATGCAGATGGCGTATTTGGAGCAATGATGAAAGTGAGACTTCTGTTTTGGCATTATGAGTTTTTCCTTGCATATTCTGTACTTTTTAACCAACTAATGGCATAAAATTCTTTCTTACGAGGCTTTTTTCCTTCTTCTTTTCCTTGAACACTGAAGGTTAGCTTGGTCAATGATGGTCCAGTGACAATGCAGCTCGACTCGAGACAGCCATCTAAATGAGCTTCGAACTGGCCAATATTCTTCTCCATGATCTTAACAGGTCTATTCTGGTTTTCCCCAAAGTAGCTCTTTGCTAGGGAACAAACATGTCTGAGAAAACAAAACTTAATATAATTCTACCATTCAGTTGAAGAAATTGTTGTATTTACGTGAGCAGAGCTTTCATTGTACATTATACCAGCACTCTGTTAAATTCGGAGATGTGAATGTTATCCCTTTTGTCGATGCTGCTAATCATAATTCTTGATAATCTCATCCATTAGTGGTCATAAGGATTCTGATATGTGAGCGTAAGCTGCTTGAGTTGGATGAACTGAATCAAAAAATGTATATTTCGAGGGATTAGGCAAACTGGTAATTTGGGATTTACACACCAAACAGCCAACATTCACCACATTAAAACCACCTGCATCAACTGAACCAAAATGTTACTTCTACACTCGTGAAGAAAAGACACCATGACGTTGATATTGTGGAGAGATAATTGAAAGCCAGCCTTGACCATGATTTGCAGCTTATGATTGTAACCTATGGCAATTGACGACAAGCCACTGCAAGGTCGACCATGTAATCCCCCAGGAAAATAACCATGTTGCAGGCCATCCGCCCATGCCACTGCCACAATACCATATTACCCCCAAATGCTGGAGGATCAAACATTTGGTGTAATGTGTTTTTTTCTTTTAATTCAAAAAAAAAAAAAAAAAAGTAAAGAAATAAATAAAATAAAAATAATAAATTCCCCAACATATGAGAGCAATCTTTCACCGCAAATGGAAGCCGGTGGATTCGAATTTACTTAATGGTCGATACGAACTTTTAGATTTGACTATGGAAATCCAGGTTATCCTTACAAAAGAAAGAGTAAAGGGAATAACATGATATCACCAGGAGATTACAGTTTGAGCCCCCTCATAACCTTACACGTGAAACGTTCCACCTACAAACCTAGTCTTCAGCACTTCTAGGCATCAAATCCATCAATCACAGAAGTGCAGAACAGAAATTTAACATTATCATCTTCAATAACATTAGAGCCCTATGTCATTTCCATGATAGTCGCAGCTGTAAACAATGCTTCTTTGCTGATGCTCAGCATCTCCATTCTCCTGCACCGTGTTGATACAGAAAAATGAGCTCATTCTAAGAAAATACGCTACCAAATATATATATATATGGTATTATATATATATATATATATATATATATATATATATATATATGAAAACTATACATGATAATCTTAAATACCTAATATGGCCAGGAAAAAAAAAAAAGAGAGATAGAGAGAGAGAGAGAAGATAAAGTTTGGGATACAATGACTAGATCAGTTAACCTTACCCATCTGCTTGTTTTAGACAAGTGAAAACAGATACTACATCTCTGCAGACTTCAACTGTTGCGCTGCTTACGTCATCTTCCATAGGATCAGAGAAGCCTTCAGACTTGCAATCTGATTGATCCAAATAAGCCTAACAAAGAGCAATCTCAATCATGTCATAAAACATAGAAATGTCCATCACTTGCCTTGTACTTCTTTCCAAACGTAGAGATCTATAATCCAAATGAGAGAAGTGTGCTCACCTTGAAACCAAATGCCAAGAGCCACTGAACCACCTCAGTGCTTATCTTTTTAATAATACTTCTGGTGCTGTTGTCATTGGACAAACACTTCAAAATACCCTCAAAATTTTCAGCATTGAAAGTGCCACTTGACCTTCTAGTTTGAACAGAAGTCTGCAGAGATCATAATGTATGCACTTATCTCAGTTGAATTATCAGATAATCATGGATTTGGTAACCGCAGGTGCAGTTGATTTATATCCAAGTCAAACCAATGCTTATGTATAACCCTCCAGAGAAAGAAATGATGTTTCATGAGAAAGAAAATGAAATGTTTGTCCATGCAGCAACAAGGAAATCTTCACAGTGAAAACAAAAACTTAAACAAATCCCTTTCCCCAAGGAGACAGAAGCATGAAAATTTTAAGGGCTACGATTTTACTAACAGAGCTCCAAGTGGGGGTAAACTTAAAGTTTACCAGCTACTTAAAGTAAAACATGTAGCAGGGATTTATACATTTCTCTGTGGAAATTATTATGAAACTAAAAACAAACTGCCGAAGGTAACAACCTCTCGCCAGTTTACTATTATCTGATAATAATGCAGAGTAGACTGAACAGTACTTTGGGCACTGGCAGCATCTGTACAAGAGAAGTATTATATATGCCTGCTTGAAAACAGAACATAAAGATCGGGAAACATGCCTTCGGAATATACTTCTGGAAAAATTGTACAATAATATCAAGCTTCTGTTTTGGTTCATCAAAGACCTGCAAACAAATTGAAGAAGATATGTGTTAAAGAGAAGATTAAGCAGAAAAAAGTAGTGCTCCATTAGTTTAAAGATAAATGTGATGATATCAAGGAGCCTTATCCCGTAGTTCTGTCTGGAAAGTTGCAATACTCAATTTTCAAAGGACAAAAATTGAATGAAAAATGACAACAAAAATAGAAACGTACTTGCCTCTACATACTCCCAGTCTAATACCTAGAGCACTAATCAATTTATAACATGTGCATTTCGCATGCATTAGCAGCAGTGTTTTTTTCTAAAATAGAACTCAAAGCCCTAAGCTGCTTTATAATTTAAATAATTAATTACCTATAAGACACTAGTTCGAGCTACAGTTAAACAAATAAACCAACTCTCTAAGAAGATTACAGTTAAATATTCAGTGTACTTTATAAGCATGTATGTTTAAGAGAGTGGATGATAAAGAGAAAGCACCTGAAGAAAGGATAAAAGATTATTATTGTTATAAATAAGTTCATCCAAAATGATTTCCTTCACCTGAGACCTGCACCATGCCAAACAGAAGGCATAAACTTCCTTTCAACTAGATAATTCAAACTTTTTAATTTACTTTTTAATTATTATTATTTATTTATATTTCTTTTCCACTTTTGGAGGGTGGATGGGTGGTGTACCTCACTCCATCTGCCCTGGTGGTTAGGCCTTGCTCATCGGCCAACTGTCGTGATGAATCTAGCTCCATAATCTAGATCAAAGTGATTGTCAAACAAAATAATAAATATTTTTAAAAAAACACATTTCAAAATTATCATTGTAAAAAAAAAAAAAGGCTAATAATGAATTTACCATGACAAAAAAGTTATTCAGCATACTGCAAATAGACTTTTTCCATTGAGGTAAGGCTAAAGCCAGAGCAGACTGAGCAGTATCACTCTCAAGTGAAATCTCTCGTGGAGATCCTTCAAGATCATTTGTTTCTTTTGGCAGTACAACTGATCGATACAGGGTACATATGGTAGATAAAGAGTCTTTTATAAATGTTTTGTACATTATCTTTCTTGATCCCTGCAAAATAACTCCTAGAGATAAATAAAAAGGCATATATATAAAGAATGCATTCTGGAGAAAAAGTGACCAAGAAGATAAATGAGTTAATCACGAAGATCAAAGATCTCGAAAATAAGTAAAGGCATACCAGTAGTATGTTCAGAAGTGACTCCTTCAACAGGGTCCAGTTCATATTTTCTGCAAGAACACAACTGCTAAACTACAGGTATTCGACGACCATTCAAATTGAAAAGTGTGATAAAATACCTTGAAACGCGGAACTACGGGGCAAAAAGTCTCCTTCAAGGGCAGTGAAGAGATATTGAAGCAGTAACAAGTTTTTCAGGACCTGAGACAAATTACTCCCTTTACTGAAATGACTCAAAACTTGGGAAAGAAAAATACATTTTGTATAATTGTGATGAATGTCAAATGTCACATTGGAGGGGGAGTTGGGGGGATGAGAGACAATCTCAGAATGCCTCGTGTGCAAATGATAGGGGTTTCTAAACTACTGGTAAAATCAAGTACCAAAAGCATTAAGAACATATGGTGGAATTACTGATCAGGTTCAGATGTACGGCCTAGGACAGTTACTTTAGTAAACTAGAAAAATGACGGTTCACCTAAAACCATGCACAGAATGATAATGCACATCTGTGTCATAGATTATTTGCACATCTGTGTCATAGATTATTAGATGCATGCTGACGAACAACCAACTACATGGAGCATCTCACCACTATATCCGCTGTATCAGAGTTTGCAACATCTTTGATAAGAGAATGGAAACCCTGAAAATCAACAACGAATGTTGTATTAACTAATAATTGCAGAATCGCCACTAAATAAGAATGCTGACGATGTTACTCATCACCAAGGGCATGTCATGACAGGGAAAGAGAGAGATTAGAGGAAATAGCCTCATGTACAAACCAAGGGGTCCACTGAACTGCTTGTAAGTTTTGAAGATTCCTCACGACAACTGTCCACCCCAAAATTAAATGGTAACCAAGCCTGGAAAGCAGCAATTTTAAGTTAGCTATTCAAAGAAAGAAGGTACGACTAACACCAAATTTAACAGGCTCATCGAAAAATAAATAAAGAAAACGAAAATTGCATCACCTCTTCCACCATAACTAATTTAGAAGCACCTTTTGAAGATGACGATTTTTCTTTGCATAGGTACAGTCGAGGATACCGCTGTGTACAGAGAAAATTTCATAATACTCAAATTCATTTAAGAAAACATAACTGGTCTACTGTACCCGTGAAACAATTCCTATAAAAGGTGCAGATGTGAAGTACCTTATCTAATTCAATGAGTAGCTGGTAACTTTGCATTATCAAATCTAGAGAGTCTGCATCCCTTAGAATACGGAATATAGCATCAGACATTTTTCTGTTCCACAGAGTTGCAATAAGGGCCCATGTTAGTTTGTTTTCAGGTTAAGCATATCCGTGTTACAAAATCATAAAACATGATATATACAATTCAAGGATCAAATTGATGAATATAAACTAGCTATAACAACAGCTAACAGAAATTAAACAGATCCTACGGTTAAAACTGAATTTACAATATCAATCAAGCACAAAAACGAAACAAGTGCTACTAAGGAATCAAAACAGCAGATAATAAATCAAATGAGGACAAAACCGTACGGTGTTGGGGCATTTTCCATATCAGCGAGAAGACAACCGTTTCGAACAGCTTCCAGAAAAGAAAGTCCTGAGATACAGAAGAATATAACATCAAAATTAAATAGAAGTAGCGAAAAAACAGTAAGGGGTGATGGAGGTAAAGTGCGCTTACGATCGTCGTTGAGGTGGTGTGACAGTGTGGAACTGGTGAAACCGGAGGTGGCAAGAATCGCCATCGTGTTCTCCTCCATGCCTGCACTGCTAACTCTCTTTCGCTTCTCCATTTTCGCTCTGATTCTTCTCTCTCGCTGCTTTACCAAAGTAGAATTATCCAATTTTGATGGACTCTGTGTTCTCCCCCAAAATTTTGAAACCCTAATGTCGTTAGTGATTCCTCTTTTTTATAGTCAGCGGCAGCCCTTAAATGTTTGACCACTAATTAAGCTTTCCCGCCAAAACATTTTCCACGTTCGAGTACTTCTGGCATTCTAACAGTTCAAGTACTTCTTATTTAAATAATATGTTACTTTTTGGAATCATTCTAATAGTTCAAGTACTTATGCACTCTTTCCACAAACCAGCAGCAAGTAAGAGTGGTACGAACTGACACTCTCAAAAAAACATTTGTATCACTTGAATTACCGTAAAAAATTGGTTCCTTTCCCTCCAAATGCTATGCACCAATTCTGACAAAATAACTCTCAAGAAACGGGACCTAAAACTTCTTCCTCGCACCAGTAGAGAGAGAGGAATACTACTCTTTCACCTAATCATCAACTAGCCCATCACCACCCTTAACATCTTAGTGGTATAGGAAGAGGTGAAAAATAAATGCTCCGCTGTTTCAGAATAGGTTCCGCACGACACACAAATAGAATCCACATCAATACCAAACTGGAGCAATCTTTCTTTAGTTGCCAATCGACTCCTAAGAGCCAACCATATGATAAAATGTGCTCTTGGAGTCACAACATTATTAAGTACTAATTCTCTCCAATCTACTTTTGTAATACTAGGCCGAATAATCTTGTAAATACAAACCATCTTGAACTTTTCCTCCCCTAGTAGTTGTTGTCAAATCCCATTCCCCACAATCAAACTTCTAGACTTAAGTACCTTCTTCAGCAGATATGATGCATGGGAAGGTATATCCATTAAATATTGTAATACACTTCTATACAACATATATTTATAGATTGAAAATACAAGGATCTCATCTGGTATCTGCAAAACAAAGTTATCGAATAATGTTGAGGTCACTGCTGACTCAACATTGTAGTCAACAATGATTCAGTGCAAATATATAATAATCGTATGTCGCATAATTATAAACAAAGACATAGATTTTTCTCATGGATATATGTAGTATATCGCCAACTATCCTTATAGCAAAATATCTCCTCCGTAGATAAAAACCTAGATCTAATCTTTCACAATTGAAAGCTTAGATTACAAACATGAAGTTGCAATAACAAATTATTGTATCTGATCTAGCTAATCCTAACAAAACCCAATTCGCAATGATTGACTAGATCAAAAAGTTAAAACAAAAACTTACAAAACAAGAAAACAACAAGCTAAGGATGATGTAAAAATTACGGCTCGACGCTTTTTTGTAATGATCTTCCACTTCTTAGAGGTAATTTCGTGCATATTAAGTAGAGAGCACACCTCTTATGTCTATGTCTGTCTTGTTTGGATAGATTCAGATTTTGTTGTTATTATGCTTCTCCAACTTGTCAACTTATTCTTAAGGTACATAACTCTAAGTCACTAACACAAACTTAGAAACCTTTCCTTTTTAGAACATAATTCATCTTCATTCGGTGTCAAGAGTTAAGACTCTGTTCTTTTCGTCTGAACTGAACTTATTTGTAGTACAAAATATTATTAGGCAAATCTGAACTGAAATGAACTTAATGCATCTGAACTGAACTGATCTGAATTGAACTTAAAATAATTAATTTTCAGACGAAAAGAACAGAGCCTTAATGTAAACTAAATCTTCATTGTCGAAATAGAATAAGTTTTGTATAGAAATCAAAACTATATGTCCTTAACCTTCTAAAAACATCTTGAGCGTCCAATCTAGCTAGAACTTCTGCCGAAGTTGAAATATTGACTTCAATGCGCGGATCTTCAAGACTCCTTGATGTTTTCATACTCTCACAACTTGAACATGATCAACAAACACAATTACGTTGTGAAACTAATTAATTCGTGTGGATAAAGATAAAGTCAAAATCAAACTAATTCAGAAATGTGAAAATCAATATGATCACGAGTACTGTTAAGATCCGGCCAAAATTATCATGCAGGAGATCCGGATTGTATTCAAACTTTGATGGTTGGGCAAACATAGATTTCAATCCAATGGGGTTGATTGAAGCAACGGAAACTGATTGGAAAGTCAACAACTTTTAGCAATCAACCAATCACCAAGTTTTAATTAAGATATTAATTAGTAGTAACGAATGAATCAAAACGAATGCAATGTATCCTAATTGACAGCCGCAATGGCATAAAATTCTTGTTTGGCTTCAGATACACGCTCTTGATACTCTGCCTCTCGTCAAACCTCTATTCAGTTTTAAAATGTTGTCAACCGTGTGGTTCCTATTCAATGTTTTAAGCTATGCCTTGCTTAATTCGAATCTAGTCATCCTCTCACGGTTTCACACCCACAGGCCCACTGCCTAAAGTTTCATCACCTCTATTCAGCTACAATTAATGGTGAATCGAACCGGTGATTGCTTGGGGCGTCTCATTTAACAACCAGACTACAATCAACTTGACGTATTTTGTCTCATATATACACACACCATGTGATCCACGATTTTAGCCCAAAATACCGAGGAATACTGCCGTTTGTAACGATTCAAGAAAAAGTTGAATGAACAATGTGAAAATTTAAATTGACTATTAGTCTATTACAAAGATCAAGACTCAAGAGTGATGACTTTGTAATTAAATCGTGGAAAAACCAGGTCTGCCGAATTGACGTTTTAAATGTACACTTTTCCAACTTTACTCAATTAATCTATAAAATTGATTCACAAGCAACCATGAAATTAAGGGGATTGCATGATTGCATCCAGTTATTTGCTAGCTAGCTTAACAAAAATGAACCTATATAGCTTGTTCTAGCTAGCAAGTAATCAAACAAATTTCAAACCTAACGATTTTATTTAGTGCTTTGGTGTCACTTGCGCCGTATAACATCCCTATAATATACCCAAGAAAACATTGCTTGCTAGTAAAACAATATCTACAAAATGATTGCCATACATCGAATGTTCATCATATTAAAAGTCAAGGATTATCTTAATCACCCAGAGTATCATCCTTGAAGTTCGCTAAACATAGTTTCCAACACAAGTCTCTTAGCTGTTACTTCCAAATAGACCAAATAAATACTGCCTTTAATCCAATCTCTTTCATTAACATCATAGTTTTAGAATATAGTTCACATGGAGAGAAAACGCAGTGAATCATCGTCGAATGAGGCCATTCTTGAGAACGTTTGGGCAAATTTCATCGCCAAACCGGATGAAAATCATCAGGATATTATGGAGCCGGCGTCAACATCATGGGATGGTTTGCCTACTCTAGAAAGGTTGCCAAGTCTAGGCAGATGGGTATCTATGGGAGCAGAGGAGTGGGAACAACTTCTGAATGGTATTAGTATTCCCTTAGATAATGAAACGAAGACTACGTATGATCCTGGATCAGAGCGAAGTTTAAGGGATACGAGTACGAATAAAACGCAGGAGGTTAGCAAGCATTACAGAGGGGTGAGGAGGCGGCCCTGGGGTAAGTATGCGGCAGAAATAAGAGATTCGTCAAGGAAAGGGGCGAGGATATGGCTAGGGACGTTTAGGACAGCTGAAGAAGCAGCTATGGCGTATGATAAGGCTGCTTTACGAATTAGAGGTCCGAAAACTTATCTGAATTTCCCACTTGAAGTGGTTGCAGAGGCACTGGGAGTTTCCTCCAGTGACAATTACATGACTGGCCGTCCAGAGATCATGTCTGGTGGTCGGAAAAGGGTAAATGCAGATCAGGCGGGGGAAGACCTGTTTGTCGCAGAACATCAGGCAAAGAGAAGGTTAGTGGAGGAAGATGTTACATATGGCCGTGGGAGAGGTGTTGATGATGTATTTGAGTTTGAGGATCTTGGGAATGAGTATTTGGAGAGTTTATTGTACTCTTTGTGAAAAGATACAGTGTACATAAAATGCATGTAAGTTTTGTTTGTGACTTGTTTGAGAATGTAGTTCTACTTTATGGATTAATGAGTGTAACAATTCTTACATAGATAGTATGTGGGTCTCATATATTGAACTTACATGTTGTGTGAAGGGTGCGTAATTGTGTTGTTCATATCTGCTCTGTGTCGTACGACTATGATACTGTACGTACATATCAGAGGTAACAAAAAAGATTTAATGTGAAGTTAGGCCAGAAAGGAAATCGCACTAAGGGTCTGTTTTCTTCATCGGAACAAAAACAAGGCCAAATCCTACTTCTATATCAAACTAATACTTCAATGTCTTTTCAAGGACTGCCATTTCAAAGTCCTTACCAAATCTATAGAAATCTTATGAAAATATATGCCTCACTTCAAATTTACAAGTCAAGGAACCTGTACGTCTATATATACAGTGAAATCCACAAAGAAAACAAATTCCCAAAAATCTAACCAATTAAACAGTATTTTAACGAATCCATTACTCCCAAGCTAGACAACTCGAGAAAATAAATAATGCACCAAAAAGTTGTACATGAAAGAATTACCGAATGTGATGATATCCCTGTCCTACATTATTTTGCAATTCATTCATCCTAGAATTAGAATCCCGATTTCCTGCTCGGGCAACACTTTTTCCGTTGGGTTTGATAATATCTGGAATACAATGTTGAGCAGTGAGGAAATCTTCCGTTCCTTGCCAGTTCATGTTCATATTCCCATTCCTCCCCTGTTCATGACTCCACGGTGTCACATTCGAACTTCCGTTGTCCATAATCCTCTGATTGCTCACAGTCTCATTATGATGTTGCTGTTGCAAGAATCTCGGTTGAGAATCCAACAATCCAACCTGTCTTGAACTTTCTGGACCTTGAACTGAATTAATGAGATAATTATTATTGTTCACTGCTAAAGATTCCATTCCGTTCCCCGAATTATTTCGGGCTCCCCAACTATTAACCATAGGCATATGCCTCTGGCTCAATTGATAATATTGAATGAACTGTATAAGCTGATCCCGTTCTTGTTCCAGCTTCTTAAGGACTCCATAAGGCCCTCGTATGGGATCATCATGCCAGGACTTTCCTTCCCAACATAGAGACTCGACAACTTGACGCTGCTCTGGGAGAGAAAGCAGGGGTCGTGGTGATGGTGATTTTTTATCGTGGCCGGTTATCATCTTCGTTATGTTGGAGACACCGAAGACTTTTTGGACCTGGGAGAATTCTTCATCCTTGCTCGAGGGGAAGTGTTCACGCAATATACAGTCTTTCTTGCACCCCTTTCGTTGGTACTTGCAGGCTGAGCATGACGTCGTCGACGTATTTATTTTGCCTCGCTGGTAATAGTTGGGATCATTGGGATGATCATTCGCCATTGTTGCTTTTTATTATGCGATACAAGATTTATGAGATCTTTTAAGTATTTGTACTACCACACTTGATAAGGTAATTGTAGCATAATGTAACACAATGTTGATTATTTGTGATATAGTATAAGTCAATCTCTATATTGGAGAATAGTTTAATACGGAAAGGAATCTAATTAATGTATATACCATTATATACAGTAGTTAATAACCTTATTGGAAATTCAATTTTTATTTCAAATCCCTACTGCTTAAAATATTACAGTTAAGAAAATATTTTTCAAAATTTAATTGAGTTTAAATGAAAAGTACATCTTTACCCCTAAACTTTTTAATGAATTGTTTCTACATATATATGTACATGTGTGTATATATATATATATATATATGTATGTATATATATGTACACACACACACACACACACACACACACACACACATATATATATATATATATAATCAACTATATTAAATTTAAATTTTATTCATGCCTAGATATATTTTCTACTTTTTTTTCTGGTTTTTCTTACTCACAACCATCTTATAAGTTATAACTCCAGTACAGCTCCATATTGATTATGCTGGTATTGCATCACGCACGGACAGGGAATCATGTGGAAAACTAGGCTTATATTACCAATAGGACAATATTGGTGAATAAATAAGATGTTATATTATCCGTAGAGATATATAAAGATGTTCTACCTTATCCGTAGAGATAAGGGCGACTAAATTAGGATTTATATTTGCAATTCTATTTACTTTACTCTTCTATTTACCGTAGATAGTTGTCAGTCTAACTACTATATAAGTGTTGCATGGTTATATCCATTATTTTCGTTTGTAGCTTTTTTATGTTCATCAATAAAGATAATTACCGGAAATTATCTGTATCTATCTGATTTTCTTATTCATAAATTAGACATTTTTTTCTATTGTTCTGTATACCTGCAAGAAGTCAAGAACAAGAGCAACAAAACCCCCCTTTCTCGCTGATGTCTTAAGTACACATATTTCACATGTACTATAGCAAATTACAAAAAATAAAAAAAGAAAAAGAAAAAACGCTATTGAGCAGATGTCCAGATGTCCGCATATACTGGTATTTTATTTGATATGCCAGTGCTGTGCAGAAGGGTGATCGGAGAACGATCCAGAGAAATAAGCCCAAATTAAATACTTCAAGAAACTATACAATTTACATACTGTATTGGTTTGGACTTACTCGTATGGTGCAATAAAACATGACCAGTCCAGCAATATGAGCTAAACTCAAAATCTCAAGTCGAAAGGATAAACTAGACTACTAGTATTAAAGATTTCTGAAAATCTTGAAAGCAGGTCATCATATCACATTTAACGATTATTTAAGCAAACCACCAGTTTTAATCATCTCTATTTTCCTTGTTCATCACTTAAGCAACAAACTGCCACCACTACACCTAATTTGTTACACCCCAAGGAAAGTTTTGTACCAATCATTACACAGGTTGTTAATTACCAACTTCTCCATGTCTAATTTATGTATACGAATCTCTTCTACAAAATCCCATCATTTCCCTTGTACATAACTTCACCTTACCTTATATTAGCCACTTGAAGAAAATTACTATGACACTTACATAATAGAACTTCTGTATTTTGGTGTGTTATAAGATTTTTGGCGGCAAAATGACTACATCCAGGTTCATCAAGTGCGTAACGGTTGGAGATGGCGCGGTGGGGAAGACGTGCCTGCTCATTTCCTACACAAGTAATACTTTTCCAACGGTATGACACTGAATTTGTTTTCATGTTACCATGTGCATGATGAGGTTTTATTTAGTTACCTCACAGTGTCTATTAGAGTTACAGCTGGGAGTCACTATATATACTTACCAGTATGATCTAATGAACCATTGATGTAGGATTATGTTCCAACTGTATTTGACAACTTCAGTGCTAATGTGGTCGTGGATGGGAACACGGTTAACATCGGCCTCTGGGATACTGCAGGTAACAATTTCAACTCTTCGATAATTTTTTTTTGTTTTTAAACTGGAAATTGAATTAAATGTATGTACACCATTTTATTGGTGTCTTAAATCTTTTTAAATACTTGTGTGATGCAGGGCAAGAAGATTACAATAGACTACGACCCCTAAGCTATAGAGGAGCAGATGTGTTCCTGTTATCCTTTTCTCTTATAAGCAAAGCAAGCTATGAGAACATTCACAAAAAGGTTTGTTTCTCCATTTCCAATCAATATTTGTGTTTTAAATACCAGTACTATTCTCATATACAAAAATCGTTTTAGTCTTAACTAAAACGTGTTTCTGTTACAGTGGATTCCAGAGTTGCGACACTACTCTCCCAATGTACCTATTGTACTTGTGGGAACAAAATTAGGTAAATAAATTCTTTGATGACTTAACGTTCAATTTTAATAATTGATTGATTGAAGTAGCGCTATATGATTGAAATTCAGATTTAAGGGAAGACAAGCAATATCTAAGTGATCATCCTGGTGCAGCTCCTATAACCACTGCTCAGGTATGCTAGCTATTAGCTATTCTATATGTGTGTGTCTCACATCACTTTATTGCAGTAAGGTGACTCATTTGAAAAGCTATTTTATGCACCTTATTAAAAGTAAGATGAACAATCAGTTATCGGTCATCTTATCAGTTCGTTTCACCGAACAAAAATATTAATGAATTTGTTTATTACTTTTGGCATGAAATTATTAAACTTTTGTAATTGGAGATTAGCACATTTAATAAGAAAGATTGTTTTTGAGCAGGGTGAGGAATTGAAGAAGATGATCGGTGCAATAGCTTATATTGAGTGTAGTGCCAAAACACAGCAGGTAAAAATAGCTGGTGTGCTTAAATAAAAACAATCAGTTAACTGAATTTTGATCAATATATAGCTTATCAAATATTTTGTTTTATTTTAATTGCAGAATGTGAAGGCCGTATTTGATACCGCAATAAAAGTAGTGCTGCAACCACCCAAAATGAAGAGAAAACCGCGCAAGGCCAGAAAATGCACGTTCCTTTAATTGAAATTCATATATTATATTACGTTCTTCATGTATATGGTTCAAGAATTGTCACTATTTTTTACTTTTTGTTTTGCAATTAATATGTTACATTTTTATGAAGATCGATTCTATGTACGTACGTTCACCGTTTATAGTGAAAAATTGATAAATTTTGGATAGAAGAAAAAAGAAAAGAGAACATCTCAAGTTTTATATATTGTGCAGATTTACATTGAGCCCTATTACTAGAAACTGAGTCACACGGTAGCTAGCGTGTGAAGCGTAATCTTGTAAAATATTGTTATTTTATTAAATAATGTATTGAAATGAATGGAGTAAATTAAAGTAATTAAAGTAATATATTATAATAGAATTGATTTACCAATCAATTTTAATCCGTTGATCTTACTTATTCAATTTCAATTTGGTGCGTATGTGTCATTATTATTATTATTATTATAAATTTTATTTTATTCTAAAAATATATTTTCATCATTCATGTTCTCTATCCTCTCTTAGCCTCTGTCGTCTTTTTCTCCTTCACACAGCGACACAGACAGACAATCCTCTTTTCGGTTTAGCCAGCCTCTGCCGTCTTTTTCTCCTTCCATGAGTGACGATGAGGAGCTGGGGCAAAAGGGTTCGTCAAACCAAGAAGAAATCAATGTTACCTTTCCATTGTTTACCTGCACTTCGATCACCGTTTTCCCCTTCTCAGTAATTTCTATTCCATTAGATTGATATTTCAGGTTATTTGCTGAGCCTCTTGGAACTTGGGGGTTCCGAGCTTTTTCATGGTTAGTACTACTCTTATCTTGCATATTCTTATTTTTTTCTTTGATCTCTGTAAGTCATAATTAATTGATTGTTGAGTTTTTTTTTCTATCAAAATATGTTGTTGGCTATATGTGTACTCCGTTTATACTATCAGTTTTGTTCAGCCACTGATAGTATCCGTAGCCATTTGTGGTGACTATTTTGAGGATCTCTTATAGTGAAATAAGCTAAAAAGCTCTTATACTATCACAATTTCAGCTAGATTACATAAAAACTCAACAACCACATCAAAATCAACAAATAATTGTTCAAATCAGATCAGATAGTAATTCTATAAACCAGAAACAGAGAAACATGCAATCGATTTGAGATAATCCACATCCACATCCTCAATTGAAAATAGAATGTGAGTCGAATAAAGAAGTGGAGGATGAAAGTATATATGTCCTAGAGACAACCAACATTAAGGACGATATGTACTTTATCGCACTCAGCTTATTGATATTTTATTTATGTTACATTTATTTAAGCATACATAGATGCAATTGGCATTACATTTACTGAATAGATTATTTGGTTGTTTGCATTTATTCTGTAAGATGTTTCCAAGGATTAAAGATAATCACCAAGTTAGTGGGAGCTTGTGTCTCAGAACTTAAGTCCTAAAATTAGCCACTAGTTGATGGTCATAAGATATGGGATATCAATGATTCAATAGAGACTAGCATGTGTTGCATCAAATCCTTTGAGGATGTAGTAGTTCTCACTGCTGCAAATAGCTTGGTTATTCATGATGGACACATGAGCACTTTGGAGAGTGTTGGCATACCCAGCCGAGAAACCATTTGGTAAATTCTATTTAAGTGTCTATGGGAGTATCTGATTGTAGGGTGATGTAATAGTCCTCAGACTTGAGGTCAATACTACACCATATGTGGAATAATATACTTTGACCATGCGCAACGCTTGCACTTTTAAAGTATGATAGATACGACATGTGTTGGGTATATTAGGAAGCATATGGTATGAGTGATTGGACCAAGCTTAGGATTCATTCCTCCGACTAGATTCAAGGAGAGAATACTCTACATCTCATGTTTAGTGCAATCGTTGGTCAATGCCCACTGCAAATATATATGTCAAAATGGTGTTTGGACATAATCATCTAGATCAACTAAAAAGTTTGAGAGAAAATGGATGCGTTATTGGAATAGAAACTAATCCATATTCTAGACTCGTTCGAGTATTCGAGATTAAAAAGACCGTATCATCAAAGTACTCTACATCACAGGCAGTTTGCATCTCCTCAACAAACGTTCCTTACATATTAGTATTGTCTAGTGATGATTGTGTAGGAATATTCACTGATACCTTGATAGGATCATTGCCTGATATGTGAGGGCCTATAGGTCACATTCAACTAGGTGACACTTCTCCGGGTTAAGCATTAGAGTAAATTAAATGTCAATTGGATAGATATCATTTAATTTACTACTATAAAAAGTATTTCATTTGATGGAAATTATTAATTAAATTAAAATTAGATTTATGACTTAATTACTATATTAAATAAAACATCAATTGGATTGGTAAATATTTAATTTAATATTATTGAGACTGTTCTATTTGCAATTAAATAAGTTGAATTGGATTAAATGGACTTAATTAATTTATATTTTTAGAAAATAAATTAATTAAATTAGATTTAATTAATAAAAGAAGAAACGAATAATTATATTAAATTAGATTTAATTTAATTAAAGTTAGAGAGTGCATTTGAACCAATTTAGAATATAGTTCAAGTGCTAAAAGGCCAAAATAAAGGATTGGTAGTAGTGGGCTTCGAACCCATTACCCATGACCTCGTCATTAGCTTGCACACAAACCAATTGGACTATGCCCATGTAAAGCTCATTAGGTGTTATATTCCTTAAAATCCGCTTACTGCGGCTGGATGAAGATAGAAAACAGAAAATGTGTGTTAGTAGCTATGAGATCTATTCATCTTTTGGGTTTTTCCATACAGTTGTATTCGTTCTAACTCTTTTATTTTCTTCTTTGATTAATTCTCATTTATTATGATCTTTTAGATTCCTTATTTTGCTTAATGTAGATTTTGAATATGAATTTCCTTGCATCCATGCAGAATATATATCAACGAAGAATTGAACTACGTTTGACTTGATCCTAAGGGAGCGTGGGCAACTCGTAATTGTTCTAAGTTCAGTCAGATTCTTTAGGAGATGATCAATTGTTATTTGAAGAATAAACCTCTGATTAGATCAAAGATTAATAGAAGCTGGATAACGGATAAGTATTATTATATGAAGCAAGTTCAATAATAATCATTCAATCAACGATCCATGTAGGAATATTTTCGAATTCCGCTGTGTTAACCTTAGAGGTAATTTCCTACAATTACTAACAGGGAAGAAGGCGAATCGACGCCATAGAGGTAAATGTGGATCTCATGGCGGTCGGGGGTGAAGATTCGGTTGCATGAGTCATTGATGGCGGCGACGGTGGTGTTGAAGAGATCGAGTGATGGAGTAGAGAGAGAGTGTGTTTCGAGGAGAGAGAGAGAGAGAGAGAGGATGAAAAACTGAAACCCGCACAATCCGAATAGTTAATATGGTAGTGAGGCGTGTCAATGGAACGGTAGTGGCGATGGCGTGGTGACAACGATGATTGTCTAGGGTTTTGAGTTGTATTTGATTGGTTAGCTTGTTCTAAAGCGTGTGTAGATGAATTGCGAGAAGAATATGAATTTTGCACATATTTTTATGTAGACCCGCCTCCGTGACCCTATGACCCATGGAATTTAGTAAGGCTATTGATAATGCCAGAGATGAAATTACTAGTGTCATAGCAATTTACCTTTTATATTCACTAATCATTCCTTAAAATGCACAAATTGTTTTGGCATTAGTATTTTAGCTCTGGCATTATCATTAGCCATTTAGTAATTAGTTTTGGCAAAATTTGTGAATTATATCCTTTTTCTTTAATGAAAAAATCCCGATATATTACTAGACTATATAAGTTCGTACAAGTCCATTTCAATTTTTGTCAGATTTAGCTAGACGAACAGTACTTGTTTTAATTTGAAGTAAGCAAATCTTATCTATATATTCATTAAAGAATAGATATTTCAAGCTTTTCCTGCAACCACATGTCTTATTCTAATTCTTTCTTATCCCTTCATTGCCACGTGTCCTCCTTTCATCCATCTTCAGCTACTCAATTGGATTAACACCTTCAGATACAGAAAAAAGAAATCAAGTCGATTTCACAGACAAAAAAAAGAAGTCAAATCGATTTCTTCTACTGTGCTACACCTTCATAGAGATGATGATGAATTGATAATACTGATGGAGCAAACAAATGGAGGCGAGGTGAGGTCATCGGTAGTCAGTCCGCCGTATCACAACAACATACTAATTAACCAATCCAACGAATCAGCTACCTACAAATACGGCCACCACCACGAACCATAGCAGCTATCGATTTTAGGTCAGATTTTTTTGTGTAAACCGTTATTTATCAGTGTTTCTAATGGGTTGATTGTTTCACCAATGGGTTGCGGATGCATTAATCAATACTGTCAATGTTTGGTCGTTTGATTTATGGATGTGCACATGTTATTTTCTGCATGGGTCGTTTTGATTCTACTGTTACCCTCCGTTCTCCTAATCTCTTCATCTGTATTCTAGATTCTAGGTATATAATTATGTGGAAGTATGATTCTTCACCTCAATAATCCCTAATTTTAATTAATTGTAACAAAAGATATGTCAATTATACGGGAACCACGTTAGTTCTTTCAATTAATCAGAAAAAGTAGGTCATTTTCATTCTGTCAATTTTGGTTCAGGCATTTTGTACAACAGTTGTTGCCATAATCTTTTAATTGTGTTCTTAAAGGTTCTATCCGGTTTATACCCTGTTAAAGGTATGCTCTTAGTGCAGCCTATCAGGTGCAGATTGTGGGAGGTTGTGCAACTCAAATTTTAGAGTTCAATCTTTTGTTGAAGATACATAAAGTTTGATCGGACCTCATAGTATTGTTTTCAAGTACGAATTTGCTACAACAGTCTAAGTGCATGTTAACAATGGTAGTATGTGATGGACAACTTTCACCTTTATATATATTTTTTTATAATTGCAAGATACTGTGACATTTAAATATTATTATCATTTTGGAATTACTATTCCCGGGTTATTAACTAGTTGAAATATTAATAGGCAAAAATTTACACATGTAATGAAGCATTTGTTGTCCTCTTCCGAGTATGTTTGTGTTCTAGGGTAATGAGTGCTAATTATTTAAATAATGGACCCTTAAATAATTAGCATTTCCAGAAAAGAACAAGGATGATTATCCTTTAAATTGATATGGTTTCAATAAAAGGAGTAAATATTGGAAAACAATTCCATAATTCCAAACATTCCAAAATTAGAAACCTCAGCACGAAAATAGTATAATTAAAATAGTAGCAAACGATCCATTTGCTAAGCAACAACATTTCATAGCTTTAACCAATTGGACTTGTCCATTTGATCCATCTCAACCTGGGCCAGATTAACCTGTCCACCAACATTCTCCCCACCAAACAGCAACACCTTATTTCCAGATGGCACAAACAACTGTTCTCCTTTAGCTTTGCACCGTATCTGGTCCTTTAAGGTCATGAGTTTTTGCCTCATCTTCACCAACTCCGAGACACTAAGTTTCTTGATCCTCTCATCACCAATTTCAGTACTTGAGACTTTTCCATATAATTCTGCCACTTTACCCTTAGCAGCTTCAATGTGTTGAGTCAGTCCATCCCAACCCTCTTTGAGTTCTTTCACCTTATCCATCTGGCTGGATGAGGAATCCGTTGCAGCAGAGGATTGCCCCACATGATCAGTACTTGTTGAAACACTCCCGAAGAGTTTAGTCGCCACCCACTCAGCACTTGGATGGCCAAACGAGTAAGCGCGACCGCACATAGAAAAGATTATGACCGCAATTTGTACACCGCAAATGTATGAGATCTCGGTCGCTTTCTTGAAAAGTCCGGCTTTGCGCTTAGAGAATGTTGTCGTACGAGCATCATCGTTCTGAATGAATTTCATCTCAATCTTTTGCCGTCCTTTCGACTTCTTTTTTTGTTTTGAAGGAGCCATCTTATTGAAAATTTGCAACTGCGGTGATAAACTCTAATAAGGGGGTGCGTAATTTATAGTGGTAAAAGCCTGGGCAATTAAAGTAATCTAATTCAACATGGATTTTGTGACTTAGAATAATAATATTAAAATCCAATAAAATTCAATTGGAAAGTCTATATATTAAACATCACCCTACCTTTTATTTGAGAATATAAAATTACCTTTATTATTTTGGGAAAGTATGTAAATTAAGCCTGCCAATAAAATCATAGGTTCCCACATATGCTTACCTAATGGAAAGTTCTGTTTAATTTATTAGTAACTATAGTTTATACTTGTGTTATTATATTAATTGTGAGCACATTTAGCAAAAAAAAGAAGTACTATTACGCTATTAGTATTAGAGAGATGACCCGATTGTATTGGAAATTCATGACCCAAAAAACTTCCTATTTAGGTTGCCCTATTAATTATTATTGCCTAATAGTATTATTATAATCCCAAAATGTTTTCCAATTTTTAATTATTTTCCTAAAGTTCCATAATTTCCTAAAATATATGCACCAAATAGTTGACCAAAACAATATTCCTTTTTTCCTTTCCCTTTTTTTTTTTTCTTTCCATTTTCCTATTTTTCCTCGAAAAAAAAAAAAAGTCTTTGTTAACTAATAAGCAATAAAACAACGTATGCAAATATTTATCAAAAATTATAAATAAAAGTGTATAATTGTATACATTTATAATAATTGTAAAACCATGGGGCATCCTCCAAAACATCATAATTTATCAAATCGTAAAAAATGTAAAACATCATATATACAAATTGGAAGAGTTTATTCCACCTACGAACTGCTCCTGGATGGTAAGAACTATCCTTAAATGTCGAGAGAAAGTCTATGATTTAGCATCATGGGATGATTGCATGGCAAAAGGACAGTTTGATGTCAGAAGGATCTATGAGGGCCTCAGAGGTGAGAAACAAAAGGTGTACTGGCGTAGTCTGGTAACTGCAAACATTGCCAGGCCACGAGCTATCTTCTTACTCTGGCTATGCTTAAATAAACGACTCGCAACAAAGCATAGACTCCACCGTTTTGGCATCCAAACTGATGTGCAGTGCGTCCTTTGTGGTGGTGGACAGGAAAGTATCGAACACATGTTCTTTCAGTGCCAGAGGACGCAACAGATTCTGATAAAGGTGATGGCCTGGGCACGGTTGGATGTTAACTGGGTGGATTGGAAAATTAGTATGCAGACTTTCAGCAAACGGGCAAAGGGGAAAAGGAGTAAGGCGAAGTTCTTGTAGGGACTGTTTGCGGAATGTATCTACGAAATTTGGCAGGACAGAAACGGTGCAATTTTCCAACAGAAGCAGATTGATGTGGACGGTATAAGTGCTCTACTATACATCAAATTGTGTATAGGAGTGTATTATTTCCATGCCTTGAAAAAACCGTTTATGATCGTGTAGTTGATTAGTTGATTGCGATTCGTTTGGATGGAATAGGTCGTAGGGATGGTCTGGACTCCGTTGAAGTCGACATGTGTACTTGAACTGTTTGGAATTAATAACACATTTGTTTCGGTTCAAAAAAAAAATTAGAACATAGTACATCATACAACTTTTAGGCTAAGCTTAGGATAATTAGATTGAAAGGGGAAGAGGGACACCCAAATTTGAGATTCTTTTTTTTTTTTTTTTTTTTGGCATAAGTAAACTTTCACTTAACCTCGTGAGATTTGGTGCGAAAGCGTATTTAGTTTGTTATGAAAACCATAAAGCTAATGTAACAAGAAACAAAACAAAACAATATTGAAAGTAAACTGCAGTTGTTTTCAAATCTTCAAGTATAATATTAATCAGTTATACGTGAAAACGCCTTCAGGGCCAAAACCGCCAGATGCAAGTCTATAAAAAATGCAATCGCCAAACACACCTTGGTGATCACCGGTGCTATTCGCACAAACTCGGCTAAGCCTACACGCAAGGGACTTGTGAAATCCACCTCGTAAAGAGGACTTTCATTGTAACACCAAACTGAATTGAGAAGGTATGCAAAGAAGCGAGTGCTAGAGCAATCGCTCTCCCCTAAGGAGGTATGCAGATTACAACCATCCCCAACGGATCAAGGGCGGACGTCCTCTCCATCGTTGAAGCCAGGTGATGAAGGGATTTTTACCTCTTCATTTAATCTTTAGACTTAGCTTTTATTGTCCTTCTTTTATTTACTTGTTTATTAGAATTAGTTTACTTTTCATTCGTTTTATGTTTATTAAGGTCTTGCATGGATATGGATAATTCAGAGCCCAATTGGGTGCGTTTTTGGAATTTTTGAAGTGGCCGATCCAGAAATTATGTTAGAAGACGAATGGACCATGAAGATGTACACTTGGGCGGGATTCCACGCCAAAGGACCACTCTTTGGCCCAATAATATAACCAGCCTAGCGAGAAAAGGTCCCAAGGGATCGCTGGGGAGACAAATTCAGCCCAAAAGTATGCGTGTGTTTGTGTTTTCATTTTTTGCATATTTTTTTTTCCTTCGTATCTCTTGAATTCTTGACACAAACTATGGAGGTATAATTTTGGTCCAAACAGGAAACATAATTAGTGGAAGTATAATTTAATTATGACGTTGGTCATATGATTAATTGAGTACTACTACCATAAATATATACTAGTAATATTGAGTAGTTGGAGTCATAAGCGTGCAGTGGTAAGGAGTTTGAGCGATGAAAGGACAGGTGCATGGTTCTACCCATGACGGTGTCGGAGTTAAGGTTGGTATATAGGTGTAAAAAAAAAAAGGTGATTCAAGATTTTTTTTTTATAATAATAGTGTAAAGTTAGTTGTAATATTTATCATTTAAAAAATAAAAAAAAGTAAGTAGTAATTACTACAATAAGATTTTAATTAGATGGTCGTAAATCGTAATAATTGAATATGAGTAGCCTATAGCGGTGTGTGTGCCGTGTATGTGTGGGCAGCATGCGTAAGTGTGTTTGTGACTTTGTTTTGCAAGAGTGTGTTTGTGTAAATTGATGGGCTTGCCATTGGATTGGTTGGGCCAACAAAAATTAGCAACCCAAATTTCTAATATAATTTCATCAGACGAAATTGGGGGGTTAAACGGCTAATTATGACGGACTGTTACGGGCTACGGCTGTCATCCGGGTTTAACTGTTAGCGGACCGGGCTATTACGGGCGACTAGGAGTAAGGCCCATATAATCCACATGCTTTAAATGTACACGGGCTGTTCTAGGCTCATTTTAAATGGGCGGGGCCGTGCTGTTAAATTTGACGGGTTGTCCGGGTGCCCAGATAACACCTCTAACCGTAACTCGTTTTTACCATTATTCATAAGGCCTTCTCCAGTAGTCATCCCTTATTTCTTATGTCACGTCAGCGTCTCACTTACTCATCCCAAACTACTCCAACAGTCATTCCCTCTCATCCCACCTTTTTCATTTTATTTCACATTTCTTTTAATTAAACTTCATTCCTTATTTTATTATAGTATCATTAATTAATTTATTAATATCTTATTAATTTTAAAAAATGACATAACTTATTAAAATTTTATTTTTGCAAGTGTGTTTCAATTTTCAAGTATTATTAGTTAGTATTTTGTAATTTTCAATTTCGATACCTTCAATTTCGAATAAAGTTTATGTATAAATCTTAAAATTAGAATGCAATCAAAACAAGAAGTATTATTGAACAAATATAAAAATTAATTATATAAGAATTAAAAAGAAAAACAGAAAAAAAGAAGGAAAGAAACAACAAAGGTGAAACAAAATAAAAAAGAATAATAAAGAAAGAAAACAAAAGAATTAAAAAAAAAAAAACATAAATTAGAGCTCACCCTCGCCTCACTAGCACCTAGTGAGGCATAGGTGATTAGCTCACCTCCACTCACATGCCCAGGAGCGTGTGAGTGGTGATGAGCTGAGCCATCTCCAGCAGCATGCGCTGGTGGAGAAGGCCTAAGTATTAGGCTTGATATTTTATCCACTATGATAGGCCCTGGTATTGATTACTTAATTCACAAACTTTATGTTAGATCTGATTATTCATAATTTTAACTAAATGACTACGAGGGAGAGTAAGCGTGAGCAAGAGACATGAAATAGGGAAGTAGGAAAGGAGAAGGCTATTATATTAAGAAGATGCACAAAAATGAATTTGTCCCCCCTCTCCCTATCTCTATCTCACCGTGTGTGATCATTCTTTTAATATAATATATAAATTCAAAAAATAAATAAATCGAGAGAAAACCACTAGCGCTTGAGAATACACGCCTCTAAAATATGTTAAAGTGCATGGAAGTTGAAATTTTAGATGGTATTGTGCGTTGATCACCTTTCATATGGTGTATCATTGTTGATAACAACGGATGGTATTCGATTAATCAAGTGTGTCGTTGTTAGAATAGCATCGCCCCAGAACTTAAGAGGAAGTTCTGCCTGAAACATCAATGCTCGGGCTACATTGAGGAGAGTTTGATGTTTTCTCTCAACTACTCCATTTTGTTGTGGGGTGTAAACACAAGTCTTTTGATGTAGAATACCAGTACTGTTATAGAAAGATTCTAATTGAAATTCGACTCCATTATCAGTTCTTATGATTTTAACGGTTTTATTAAATTGTGTAGCTATGAGATGAATGAAATTAGGTAAAATGGTAGCTACATCAGATTTGTATTTCATGAGATAAGTCCAAGTCATGCGAGAATAATCATCAACAATAGTTAGGAAAAATCTGTGACCATTCAATGCTGTTTGGGAAAAAGGACCCCAAATATCTATATGTAAAAGTTCAAGAATAGAATAACTAGAACAGTGTTCATTAACTGGAAAAGGAATTTTCTTGTGTTTAGCCTTGCTACAGACACCACAAGCTTGTACATCAATGCTTGTTACAATAGGAGAAAATTGCTCAATCAACTTGAGCTTTGTAACTGGAATGTGTCCTAATCTAGAATGCCACAATTCCTTATTTGACCGAGACATTGATGTAGTTGTGAAAAGGTCAAGGGATGCAGGCTAACATAATAAAGACCATGTTCAATTCTGATCCTGCCAATCTCCTCCTTTGAAGAGTTCATCTGCATTTTGCAATGATCTTTGTTAAATGCAATAGAGATATCATTATCATCAGTCAATCGAGAAACAACAATTAAATTTACTTTGAATGATGGCACACAGAGTACATTTCTGAGTATGACATTCTTTTCAATAAGAATGTCACCAATATGAGTTACCACTGTGAATTGTTGAGTTGGTAATTGTACTTTTGAAACAACATTTCTAATGTTGTGAGTGTATAATGATGGTGAATAAATAATGTGATCAGATGCTCCTGAATCAAGAATCCAAATAACATGATTAAAATTATTAAAAACATGATTAACAGTATTACTTGCCCACTCTTCATCAGTGAGATTCTGTGTGAAATTGTTGGATGAAACGGCATTGATCTGAGAAGTTGATGAGCCGGCTATGGTGGGAGCATTCGGTTTGATCATCTTGAAGAAAGCTTGCAATTGAGCATTGGTAATGGTTATCTCATCGTTCCTCTGTTGATTCACCGGATTTCTCTGGTCTCCCTGAGTGACATTGACATACCCACCAGCACTGTTGTTCCTTGTGAACTTGAAATCAGGTGGGAAACCATTCTTCCTGTAGCAATTCTTCTCTAGGTGACCTGGTCTGTGACAGAAAGTGCAAGTCATGCACTGCTCATTGTTGTGACCTGCTTTACGGCATTTGGTATAGTACAGTTGATTCTTCCCTTCTCTTTTGTATCCAGCAGCCATGTTGGAGGTGTCAACCATCATCGCAGAAGTTTTACTACCACTGTTATTGATACTGCTTAATTCTCTTTGCTTTTCATCTTGGAGCACGAGTTTATGAGCTCTGTCAAGGGTAGGTGGCTTTTCCATAGTTAAGATCTGAGTTCTCACTTGAGTATGAGCACTGGTTAGGCCCATGCAAAACTGGACCAATTCATCATCTTCCTCCATTTCAGCAAGATCATGGAGTGATCTGCAAGGGCACTTTCCACATTGGCAACCTTGCTTTGGCCTAAAAGTCCTGAGTTCATGGAGAAGATTAACCATAGCATCAAAGTATCCTTCAACGGACAATTGTGATCGAATGAGAGACATGAGATCTCTTCTTAACTCAAAAATTCGAAGCCTGTCAGGGGAGGCATATCTTACAGCCAGCTTATCCCAAGCTTCTTTGGCTGTATCGGCAAATCTGAGATTGGAGGCTATCTCCTTACTGACAGAATACAAAATCCATGTGAATATCAAGCTATTACACTTGATCCAGGGCATATAAAGTGGATCATCAATTTCTGGTTGTTTAATGGTTCCATTCACAAAACCCAACTAATTATTTTTAGCCTCAAGATGCATAGAAATCATTCGTTTCCAATCATAATAATTTGAGTTTGTGAGTTTTGGCTCTATGACAACAGAAGTAGCTGTGTCAGTCGGTCCAAGATAGAAAGGACCATAAGGATCATTGGGATCATAAGTTGGTATCTTCGACTTGGAGAGATCATCCTCATCCTTCTTGTCGTTCAGGTTTGTGAGTTTACTGATATCATCATCAGTAGCCATAGTGAACAATGGATCTGTGATTCAAGATCTCTGATTGATGATCGATGATTGTTGCTGATAACAACAACGTGGAAACAATTGATGATCGATGATTGTTGCTGATCGATGATTGTTTCTGGTGATTTGGCTAATAACAATAGCTCAAGATTTAAAACTAATAACAATAGCTTATGTAAAAGATAAGAAAAAAAAATAAAAAATAGAACAATTAGTAATATGCGGAAGCTAGAAGAAAACAGGGACTTGCCGCTAGAAGAAAACTTTCATAGGGTATTGTGTACATATACTACAACTTAAAGGGGTGGAGTGCACGAAATTTAGGGGGGGGGGGGCGAGTGCACAAATTATCAAACTTTGGGGTGAAAATGCTAAATAAGTGATAAGTGGGATAAAAGCTTTGTAATTTGGCTTAGGAATTTTATAATGTGCGGTTAAAAATTGAAAAGTTAGGACAAGGGATATGTTTAATTTATCCGAAGAAATTTGATATGAAATGAAATTAAACTGAAAACTTATTTTTATAAAAAGAATCAAAACATAGACCAAGGTATTGTTATTCTACATCTTCAAGCAACTTTTAGTGTTTGGGTTAGATACTTTTGTGGTTGCACCTTTTAACCGTCCTAAGATAAAAATATCAAATGAAGTCTAAATCACCATAGGAATAGGAATGGTCAGTGTTCCAATTCTAAATCAAGTAATTTATTAGTACTACGGTACTTGTAATTATTTTAATTTCAATCAATCATTAACAAAGTAACAAGTGTTTGACACTCAATTTAGAATTTAGAAAGGTAACTTTCTCTTTAAATTAAAATTTACATTTGTTGGTAGTTTTAGATTTTGTCAACCAATAAACACTTCTCTAAATTAACTTTTCCGTTTTTCTCTCTATAAATAAGTTACTATTCACTTCTCAATTCACCTTTTGAATTAGCAACTCCAAATGAAGTGAAAATCAGTTTGTAAAATATTGTTTAATTTTAGATTTTGTCGTTTATGCCAAAAGTAAAACCCCCAGATTTTTAATTAAAATTAAACTTTTTAAAAGTTTAACTAAAATAAATTCATAATTAATATTAATAATCATTTACAAACACTAAGATAGTCGATTATTCAGTATATTTTCTTAAGTTATTAAAATACCGTCAATTCCAAAAGTTTATACTAATTTCTTCTACCACGGACCCTCTAAAGTTTGCATCCATGTTTTGTGGATCTTATGAATTTTCGGTATATATATATTTTTGTAGAAGTTTATTTTATTTCATTAGACTGCCTACAAACATGACATTTATAAGAGCGCTTGTCTGGATAAAATTTAAAAATGGTACTCCATAGTGAGATATGTCCCTTTTATTATTTATATACTACTCTAGAATGATCATGTTCATTTTAGGTATTCTAGTGTAACATACTGTCCAATTTATATACTTTTTCGATTTTCATCGAAAAACGTTCAACCCACGCGCGCGTGAATTACAATCCCCGGCGTGTTTCAAAAGTTGAGACAAAACAGGAAAAAATAGGCGCGTGTAATACATGGTCAGATGAGACAAAACATGAAAAAAGAGACGCAATTGCTAGGAAAAAAAAACAGGAAAACTGAACATGAAATATTAGTTTATACTTCCTTCATTTCATTAATAAGTTACTAGGGTTGACTTTTTTACGAACTTTGACAACCAATTGCTCCTAAATTACACAAGATAAATATATAATAAAACAATATTATAAAGTTTTACTTCATTTAATTTATCAAATAAGTTTATTAAATTTTATCCAGTCCAATTTATGAGTATTTTGTGGTCAAAGTTCGTCGGGAAGTCAACCTTAGGAAGTCAACACCAAAGTTGTTAGGAAGTCAAAATTTTACTTAATTTCAATTTTCCTGTTTTTTCCTAGCAATTGCGCCTCTTTTTTTCTATTTTGTCTCAACTGACCGTGTATATGTAGCGCCTTTTTTTCCCTGTTTTGTCTCAACTTTTAAAATACGTCGGAGATTGTAATTCACGCGCGCATGGGTTGAACGTTTTTCGGTGAAAATCGAAAAAGTATATAAATTGGACAGTATGTTAACTAAAGTATCTAAAATAGACATAGCCACTTTATAGTATATAAAATGGACATGTATCACTCAAAAGTACCATTTTTGAATTTTACCCGAACTTGTGTCTGATGATAAAAGTTTTGATAAATGAAAGGAATTCTTGATAAAATCTCGGAGACAAAAATGACTTCTGAAATTATATTATTATTATTTTGGAAATTTTTTTATGAAACCCCCGAATTCCCGACCTTTACTACAAGTGAGACAATACTCCCCAACCTATTAAATTTGAGTTTTAACCCCCTCATCTATTTAAATTGTTGCAAACAAACCCCCTATATAATATTTTCCCTTCAATTTAATATTTTCCCTACAATTTAATATTTCTGTTTGACTCCAAATTAATCCTAATTCATACCGAAAAATAATTTTAAAAATTATATTATTAAAATATAAGATTTTCACTTCTATAATAGAAATTCAAATATCATTTTTTCCGATACAGTTTATATTATAAAAGTGGAAAAATAATATCTTCATAAATTGTACCGAAAAATATTATTTAAACTTATATTATGAAAGTGAAAGTCGTATAGTTTCATAATATAATTTTCAAAATTATTTTTTCTGTATGAATTAGGACTAATTTGAGGTCAAGCGAAAATATTTAATTGAAGGGAAAATATTAATTTGAATGGAAAATATTAAAATGAAATTAAAATATTATATATGGGGTATGTTGCACTTTAAATAGGTAAGGGAGTTAAATCTCAAATTTAATAGGTTGGGGGTATTGTCTCACTTGTAGTAAAGATTGGTGAGTTTTATCAAAATTTTCCTATTAATTTTTAGTTTAGTTTAACAATAATATCTGACTTCATTAATTAACTAATTAAGAAAAGATATAAAATCGTTGAAATATTTCATATCTTACCTTATCAATTATGATCTACATCTATTAAAAAGATATCTACACAATTTAAGAAGATAATATAATATCAATAGTCCGAATCCTAACATAGTTTTCTAAGATAAGACGAACTTGGCTAGCTTGTTGAACTTGAACGGGTCCGCCCAAGGTTCCAACATAGTACGTTAACTTGGTCAACTTGAGCGTGAGCTCTATGCCAAGTAAGAGTTCGATCCATATCATGATCTACAAGCTCAAATTTATAAAGAGCTCAACACGTGATTTATATTAACTACGATCCGTAATGAAACTTCGGCCAGGCTTTAATTGCCCCGTCGGTCCGCCCCAACATGGTAGTGAGTAGTGACATAGCAATTCTCTGCCACGTACGTGCAGTTAAATGTAGTACTCTAGTTAATGAATCTTGTTGTCAATATTTTCAGTGCCTTGTAGTACTCTAGTACGTATGTGGCTTTGCAGTTAATTAGTTTTGGTGCAAATCGTGCCAATCCTAATTGTAACATAGATTGCATGTGCAACAAAATCGTGCAAAGACATTGAAGTGGTTAGACAGGTTGCATTTAGTAGAGCACGTTTTTGCATTTAGTGTAGACTGTTGGCGCATTTTGCGCTTAAGACACACATACCTATTTGAGTCTTATTATTATTTTTATTTATTATTTATTTACAAATGCATGAAATTTTTTATATTCTTACATCTGCAACATTATTCATTGCTTTAGCTGGCTTACAATCACCGTCAAAGTTGTGGCTTCACTCACTGTTTTCCTCTAATAAGTTATTTATCAATTGAAAATATATATAGTGAGAGTTATAAGGTGGTGAAGTGGAGTGGAACTGAAGCGAGAAAGTATAGCTATAGTGTTTGATCTGCCAGAACCATAAGGTGAGTAGAAATATAGGAGTAGTGTAATTTTTTGCCATTTATTAACGGCTTGCTAAAATTTGGGGTCCTTTGGTCTAATTTTATAGTACTAGCGTTTTAGCGAATTTCATACTAGACCTTTAATGTGACTGTGGAATTCTTATTTGTGACTGTGGAATTCTTAATGGCATCATATTCCAGAATAAGCCGCGACAAACGGAATTGGTGGACCGCATAGTGAATGATGTCGTTAATAGATGCTGGATGGATCCGAAACTGCGCACACATGTTGCTAGATTGATGATAGTATTAGATTAAATTTGCTGTTGGTTGTTTTATCTTGGTAACTCTGATGTTTACTTGATTTGCCTGGATCATTTGATCGGCTTTGGTTTGTAGTGTTGGAATGGAATAAAAGTATTGAGTTCGGTTCCTAATTCTTATTTGTGATTAATTCTGTCCGGAACTACAAAGGATTTGTTTTCTTCACTTAAAATTAAAACAAATAAAATGAAAATTGGTTCAATTCAATTTGATTAGATACAGTTTATTCAAAAATTCATTTTTGTAAAATTGTATTTCAATTACATTTTTGTTAGTTGTTTTCTATTATACGAGAAATAATTTCAATTTAATATAGAAGGGACTAATTAAAACTTTAGGTACAATCACATTGTTGATATTAAAATATGTCTAGTTCGTATGTTACGCTCCACAACGAACTAAGAAGTATTATCACGCCTTTTGTAACGCCCCAGATTTCAGAGGCTTAAAAGGGTTGAGAATGCTACTCATACCAACAATGTGCACCTTTTTCGAGAATCCACCTAGAAGAACTTAAGAGTTAAGCGTGCTTGCTCTGGAGCAATTCTAGGATGGGTGATCCACTGAGAAGTTCCCGGTGCGCGCACGAGGGGAGAAGAAAGGGCCTATTCCAAACAGCGGGAGGACAAAGTGCGTGGATTAGAACCCGTGTTGGTCTGTGGGGCCAGCATATCACCCTGGAGAGCGCCCATGAGTAACCTTGTCGGCCCGTTGGGTTGGGTCTCAGCCCATTAGTGGGTCGGGTCGTTACACCTTTAATATCTCAAATCATCTCTACCTCCCCGTACGTACCTTGATGATCCTTACCTTCAAGGTAAAATTATAAGGGTCTCAGATTCATGTACCAGGACCAATAAGAGGTACGGATAAATGGGCTTTTAGAAACTACGGACCAACAACTGCGGAAGAATTCAACCTCCTCAGGTCAGTTGTTCCTTATCTCTATTATTCTGTACCTTAATTACTTGACCTCTTCATTTAGATGAACCCAGAACGGATGTACAGAGAGCAACATACATATAGCATCGGAGTAGTAGCCACGGAAGAATGTGCATTTCCATACAAGCAGTATCTTAGTCATCTCTACCTTCAATGGTCCTTACCTTCAAGCTAAAATTATAAGGGTCTCAAAATCACATACCGGGACCAAATAAAGGTCCGGAGAAATTGATCTTAGGGAGCTATGAAAGAACAACAGCTACGGACGAATTGACATTTATACTTAATCAGATTAGAAGTTCCTTATATCAATTATTCAGTACCTTAATTACTTGATCTCTTTTATCAGATGAATCATGAAGTGATCAAATGAACAAGTGAAAGATTCTAGAAGGCTGATGAAGATACACATAAGTGGGCCTGAGCCAAGCCCATTAATGTCAACGTTGGCCTACTATGAACACGTGGAAGAACGAGAAGATGACAGATGTCCGGTAGAGATTGGACCGACATAGAGCAGACCAATCCCTAAATCAAGGTAAACAGATTCTCTGCTCTAACCTACTACAACTATACAAGGAAGGTGATCAACCTCCTTTAAATGAAGTCTCCTTCTGGTTTGACCTCAGTTAAATCGGCATAATCACACTTCCACATGTGCATGTGATAATTTTAGGGAGTGACGAAGTTGATTGCATGTATTGAGAAAAGGACTTTGGACCTAAAGAAGAAAGTGGGTCTTTGTGTGACTATGGTGACTTAGAGAGTACGTGAACTACTGAGCTTTGTAACGGATTAGTGACCTATTGTAAATCATTATTTGACTTATTAAAAAACACCCCTACACACATCTATATATATTTAGACGGGATATTGGTGACTTAGACCTTGATGAGACACAATATTTAAAAAGAATAATGTTGAATATGATGATGTATGCTCCCAAAGTTTGGATTCGTCAAAAACATGTAGTACGAATATAGAGGCAGGCAGTATTTAACGCTAAAGGTATGGAGCAGATCAGTCAAAGAAGCAGTAGTAGTGAGTTAAGAGGGATGGCATGGCTAGCTGCAGGGTGGAACTGAAAGCCAAGAATCTATCTATATAAATGTTACTCCAGCTCCATATGTTGCAGACAAATTGAAACAAGGCTACGCCAGCCATAAGGAAGAAGGAAAAAGTTTATTATATGCTTCAATAAATACAAGTCTAGCTAGCGCATACCATGATGAAATGAAATTGCGGGCCTGTTTTCTTGAATCTTTCACCATCAGAATTATTGAACTTGAGTTTTGCACAAGTACAATATCTTTGAGCATATAATTAAGATAAATAAGCTTCATTTGCACTCCTAAGTTCATGTAAAACAATTTAATCCTATACAAAGGAAATCAACCATATATACTGTACTAGCCTAGGCACGTACTGAACTTGAAAGGAAGTGAAAAGTTGAGCAAGAAAAATAGAAAAAAAAACGACATGTAGTGAGGCAGAGAGAAGAGCTAGATCAACATTACCAAATCCAGCATTCGTGGCCTACTAAGAGCTGCCTACTTTTGCTAACAAAGTGTGTTTTGCCCCTATTTCGTGATACTTCATTGTCAATTCAATTTCATCTCCCGGTCGATCGAAATGTAGGCTCATCACTAAACGTTTCAATTAATCTGTAGCACTTTGTGAATAAAAGGTCGATCTGGGGCAAAACAACAAATCTAATTAAAATGTAAGAGGGTCAAATTTAAAACAAGCCAATCTACTAGCTAATCAATTCAACTTGAAGCCAAATTGTTTCAATTCTACTAATTCTATTGAAAATTATCATAATGCAAAAGTACTGAAAATGGATATGTAGGGATTTTTATAAATCCCAACATGGAGTTTACTAGTTCGGTGGCCCATGGGAATTAAGTAGATGTCGTGTTTAATTTAGTTGATCAGTATTTATGGATAAACAATAATTGTTCATCCTTATCACCAAATATAGATTAGGAGATAAGGTACCTTATCCCACTGAGATAAAGTCGAGTATATTAGGATTTTCTTTTATATATTTTTTTTCCATTTATAACTCTGATGTCCTAGGAATCTTTGCGGTTCATTAGTAAAAATAAGTGACATGGCATAGCCCATTACTTAAGTTTTGTTGATGAATACATATTACTTGTCTGATTCTTTTCTTCCCTGGATGTCGAATTCTTCTATTGATAGAGACAAAATTTCAGCCATGTCTCGAGGATGCTCAATTCGTGCGAATTATAACAAACTATTGAAGAACGATCTTGAGTCAATCTCAAGATCCCTACACTGGGCCTTTATAGAGCTCAATTTTAAGATTTGGATACTTTCACGCTTCCACAAGCGATAGACGGCTTCAACGACTTGAAAAATCAATTGAGGAGGTGGCGACATTGTTGAAGATGGTAACGAAGAGTCCTAGGGTTGCAAAACTATTAGGGTCGATCGAAGCCATCAAGTTAGCAACGACGGCGGCATGGTGTCCCAAGGTGACGAAGTCTGGGGCCGGTCAATAAGGATGAAGAACACTCAACTAGGAGCCCAAATCAATGAAGGGGACCATGAAACTGAGGGAATCGATACGAAGTCAATGGTGCCAAAGTCGTCAAGTTTGGTGAAGGAATGAAGCGGAACGAAGCGCGGAAGGTGAATTAATAGCGGACGGAGCAAGCTAGGAGTAACGGATAAGAAGGACCGGATCTGTCGGTCCAATTATAAATTGGACAATCGATCCAACCAGAAATAGGCTTGGACCTAACCAAATCGAGTAGGGGGTGAACTAATTCGCAAATGGTGCATGCACGTTAAGGAGTTTGAAGGCGCAAGAGCGCGCCTGGAGGGCTAGGATAACATGTGGGAGTGCGTGCGGCGGAGTTGGATTACATGGCGGCACATGGCATGGTGTTTGGGACCCACAAAGGTGATTTTCTGCCTAAATTTTCGATTGAAACGTCCGAAGAGGTCAAAAATTGAGATTCAATTTTATAATAATTGCTTTCTTCTTAAAATTCTAATGTCTTAGGAATCTGTTTGGTTCATTGGTATAGATATGTCACATGTCATAGCCCATATTTACGTTTTGTTGACGAATAAAGATTGTTCCCCGGAATTTCTTATCCGATTCTTTTCTTCCTAGGTGTAGAATTCTTATGTTGTCAGAGACAACCAGTCTTCCCTTTCTGAACTAGTTATGTTTGGAGAACGCTCATTTCGTGCAAATCGTATTGAACTATTGAAGAAGGATCTTGAGTCAATTTCAAGATCGCTAGAGAATATATGGCCAAATTAATTACACAATAAAGAAAGTCTTGAGGACTAAATCTCATAATATAGAGGAAACTCGGGACATTCTCAACAACTTGGTATGTTCCACAACCAATGAAGAAATGACCCCATGGACAAAGTGGGCGCACGATCTAGAAGGACGAATTAGAACACGAAATGACATTGTAGAAAAAGAAAAGCCCACAAACGTTGTTTCAGTTGGTTAAAGCTTATGTGATCACCAACATGAAATTTGCAGGCTACCTGAGAGGCTGAGCCCATGGGTTCATTATGGAAAAAAAAAAACTAAAATTATTATAATATGTTAAGAGGTGCTTTTGTTTTTATAAGCTAGTTACAAAGAACTCCATTCGGAACTAACAATACTCCAGTATTACTACTTCTTACGCTCGCTTTCACTTGATTCCTATACCTCCTTCATGCCAGCTCCAGCCCCATTTCATCCAACCACATTATAACTCCTAAATGGTGCATATTGAACTGGCATAATTTTAGTGGGATATCTAAAAATGACAAAATAAGATGGAACAAGTTGTGTGACGACCTGGCCAACTACCTGAATAATGATCAATCAATTCAGACTTCAGGGCTGCTAATTTACAAGTGACAAAGATCTCACATGTGGCTAGTAAGACACTATCCTCTTTGTGGAGAAAACTTAAAGACAATCATATTAGAATCTCGATTTTGATATACGTTTCAAATTCTTAAAAACATAGACATTTTAGATTTTTCTGAAAACGTTTCGGTATTTTTCAGATCTTATCGTAATATTTTGAAAATAAGATGACAAATTTATCAAGGCCAAGAGTTTATAGGAATACAAAATTACATATTTATTTAATCTCGATAAGTTAAAAATTCAAGATAGTTTGGTAATTTTTGTTCTAATGATATACATGTGAGAGTATACGTATAACTATTTGTTATACTCTTGGGATTGTTATCCACACGGGCTGTCCAAGTCGTGATTAGTTAGTGAACTGACAATCCAACAATAGGGTTTCTAGAATGGGGCAGTATCTAAAGTTTGTGGAAGGTTCCTAACTAGCTTTTCAGGAGGCTTTCTATGGATAACGCGTGTAGCTTTCTTTAGATTTATATTTAGTTTATTAATGTAATTAACAAAGACTATTATCTGGAAATTACGATATATGTCGCAGGGCATATAACCAATTATTTACGATTTGATATAATAAGAAAATAAGAAGATGACTTTTCCGAATCACTATGCCTGTCATTTCTTTCTTTGATGGCATCTATCTCTCTTTCTAACATTGTTCATTCTTTTGTCATTGTTTCGTTCATGCAAGAACGCGACCTCTCTAATTCCCTTTATATGCCAGATATATCTGAAGAATGTACGATTCTTGCGTACCAATACAAATCATCGCAACTCAATCTTAAACCAATTTCAAGATTTCTAAGTTATACGTTCTTTGACTTAATTTTAGTAATTATTTATAATTATTACATTTGTTCTATAACAACAAGGCATGCATAATATTACAATACAATTACTGAATTACAGACGGTATCACTTGAAATTTAGAAATAGAACGATTTGGGATAATATTAGTACAAATATTTTTATATGATGCAAAAAATTAAATTTCACACTGGCGGTAAAAAAACTGTCGGAATCAAGCGGACAACATATGGAAATAGCTAACTCCTTAATCTCCTTATGAAGGCTTTTTAATTTATTTTTTTAAAAGAAAAAAGGAAAAAGAAAAAAAAAGAAGCTTTTTAACTTTGCGTGGGGATTTACAAATTATAAATTTTCAAACTCTTGTCAACTACACACACGTAAACGCATTGAGATCATCAAGAAAGTATAATTACACCTTTCAAACTTTCTCTTATCACCAAGTAAGTATTCTTTTGATTTTAACTATGCACTTAAATTTCCTTCCAGTCAAAACATGCCATAAATACTATTCAAAGAAGATAAACTTTGACAAATTCTGTTGGACCCTCTAATCTATACTCTTAATTCTCTGAACCTCATTATTAAGTGAAAATAATCTGCATGGCGCACGACGTAATTTAGTCGTGTATTGAAAATGTGTTCAAAATTCTTAAACAAAAATTGTAAACTCATAATTAAACAAAAAATGCAGATGAGAGGAATCCTCATATATATGGATCTTTCTTATTTTTTTTTTTATTTTTTTTTTCGAATATAAAAGAGTAGTTGTATTGCTTAAATAGGATCGAGCACCATCCGATGTTCCTTTGTCCATAACAAGCCTATGAGTGACATTGTGTCGATTACCGGAACAAACTCTGAGCTTAGCTCGTTCTGGACAAGTAGTTTTTGTTGATTGTCCTAGCTGGCTTGGTTATGTACTAGCCATTGATCTGACCTGACCTCTGTGGCAACTCGTAGGATTAGAATCCATGTATGAACTCTAGTAGTGTAATGTTCAGTTGTTAATGAAGTTTGCTTTATTAAAAAAAAAAAAAAAAAAAAAAAAGAGACATTGTGTCGATTACTCCCTCTGTTTCACCAGAATTGTCCTAGTTTGATTTTTTTCGGCCAACAACTTTTAATTTTGACTCCCGATTACTTTTAAACTATAATGATAATTTATTTAATGAAATTATATCATGAAAATATAAAACATGACATTTTTTTTTGGAATGCAGGGAGTATTTCATTATCTAAAAGTCAAGAAAGTTCAAAGTCTCATTTTGAACAGAAAACCTAGAGGTTTCATCAAAATGGTGGGAATTATCCTATAGACAAAAGCATGTTTTTGCTTCCCTCATTTGCAAACTATTTGTAAGCTATTTAGGGTATTTCAGTAGTTCGTCTAGTCCGTTCGAGATGGATATCCAAAGCGCCAGCTCATGAGCAAGCCAATGTATCTAAGTATCCTTCATCATTCCAATGCTCGGACTTGTATTCACTTGAAAGTGGGTGGGGAGTTAGTATTTTATATCTGGTGACATTGGTCAATTCAGGGGCAAGACAGAACTAGTAGGGAGTTGTAGATTGCCCTAGTATTGTAAAGAGTATTACAGGGTATACATTTATGAGTTTGGTTCGGTCAACTTGTCACCCCCTAATTCTTGGCACTTTGCTTGTCAAGATATACTACACGACGGGGATGATCAAGATTCATTCTAACCGTGAACACTTGTTGGGAAGTATGCTTTTGTTTTGGGGTGGTTAACTTGCTTATAGTTTCATTTGTGTTGCATTTTTTTTTTGGTGTCTTTGTTGGGCCTGGGGTGCACCTCTCGTTGTTTTTTTCTTTTATGTACTCTTTTCTCGATCAATAAAATTTTTGCCGTTGCTTAAAAAATATAATTATGACTTTCCCTTGGCATGGAGAGTTGTGCAATATTTGTACTCTTGTAGCCAAATCCTTTTAGATCATGACAAGTGTGTTCCTTGTTGTTCCACATGGTCAATTAGGCCCTGAGACCTTTAATGGGCCGGTACATGTCTGCTAATGGATCATTCAGGGGTATTATTGACTTTATGGAGGCTTAGTGAATCTTCTAGAGATCACGTGTTCCCTGGTAACGGACATAGTCCTACGGGTAATATTTACCTCTTTTGTCCTCTGACTGTTTATTGGTCTTTTCAACAGATTTGACATAAAACCTGAAAGGCATGGGTGTCCGCCCATGACCTTGCTTCTGGTCCTTTCATTGGATGCTGGGCTTGATCCCATTTGGCGTGCGGAAAGTGTGTCCGTATAACTAGTAGTGTCTGGGTTTCGTTTCTTAATTCGGGAATATTGTTAGTACTTGGTAAGATACCATCTGGGACTTTAGGAAAAGGCGAGTTAGGTGACCTGACAAAAGAAGTGTGAACTAAAGATGCCATCAGAGTGTTATTATTTTATCTCACAACTTGCTAAAATCCGAATTTAGGAATTCATACGCATTTTTAGTTTGTTAATGGAATTAGGAAAGTCTAGATTGGACTTTGGAACTCTACATGCTATCTTATGATTTTGCTACATTACGTATTTATTGGACCAAAATAAGTTTGTTACGTTAATACTTAAATTAATAATAGTTGATCATCCTATGATATAATAAGTTAATTGATTTTTTTTATAGTACTCTTCCATTTTTTTTCCATTGTCGATTATTATCCTTATTATAATTTTTGGAGTAATTTCTTTGAAATAAAAAAGAAGTTAAAATATCTAAAACTTAATTTTATTTTTTTTAAATAGTAAGAACACTCAAAATATCTCCTCTTCTTCTTCTCCCACCGCTTCTAAAATCCTCCTCTTGACTTTGAATGACAACATCCTTTATTTAATTCCATCCAACAACCTCTATGAGTAAAAAAAAAAAAAAAGAAGATTTATATAATAATATTACATAATCTCACACAACCTCCTCCCCTCTATTTATTCAGGCTTTGTGATAGTGATGAAACCAACATAAAACTAAAACACACACAATTTGATAACAAAACCAAAGAGACAAACTCTTGACACAGTGATCAGAGACTCTTGTTTCTCTGAAACTTTGTTCAGTTTTCACCTGCAAACCCTCGTGCATTTAGGGCTCTTTCTTCTGATGACAACTTCTTGAATTTGTAAAGAAGAAAAGAAAATTCATATTAGCTCCAAATTGCATGTGCTTTCTTTCAATGTTCTCTTTGCTCTATCCATCCACATGAGTACACAAGAAGCATTCTGTCAAAGTTTTTTATTTCTACTTAGCTTTTTCTAAGGCCAGGTATGGGCTTCTGCTTTCTCTAAACCCTTTCTTCACTTTACATTTATTTCACCTTACTCTTTTGTTCACAATTTTGCAGGCGATTCTTGTTGTGGGTTTCTCTCTTTGAGATTATTTTTTCCCCTTATTTTTATTTTATTTTTACTAATAATTAAATTAAATTAATGATTTTTTTTTTTAAATGTTGAAACAGGAGTAGTTGGTGATGCTAGTAGCTAGCTAGTGAGTTAGTCTATATAAGAGAGGAGCAATTGGAGTGTTCTCATTCATCACAAGTCCAAAATTGTGAAATTTGAGACTACAATCATTTTGTAGCTAAGCATCAATCAAATCAGTCAATCAATCATGGCTTCCTCAAACAGACACTGGCCTAGCATGTTCAAGTCCAAGCCCTGCAACACTACTAGTGCTACTTCTCATCATCAATGGCAGCATGACATCAACTCTTCTCTCATCACACCTACTTGTCACCGAACCCCTTACACACCAGGTAGGTTTAGTACACTTAATTTGCTTTCAAAATCAAAATTTATTACTCTTAATTATGCCTTTTTGTTCCATCGCTAGTTACTTTTTCAGTTAGAAAAATACTTGTCTCTTGCAATCTTTTACAACTTTTCTGTTAGGCTTGATGATGATTTTAGTCAAAAAGTTATAGTAGTTCATGTTTCTTCAAGAAGTAAACTTTCCGTTATGGAATTAGTTAAAACTCATAACTAATAAACACTCATGTCCATTTTTTCCAGCGGCCGGATGTGAGGAGAGGACCCCCGAGCCGAAGCCGAGATGGAACCCTCGACCGGAGCAAATCCGGATCCTGGAATCCATCTTCAACTCAGGGATCGTGAACCCTCCAAGAGATGAAATCCGTAAAATTAGGGCTCAGTTGCAAGAATATGGCCAAGTCGGCGATGCCAACGTGTTCTACTGGTTCCAGAACCGAAAATCCCGTTCCAAACACAAGCAGCGCCACCTTCAAAACACCAAATCCACCACTCCTCCACCACAAACCACCACACCTGCTCCACTCGCCTCGTCTTCGTCCTCTTCCAGCAAATCATCTCCCAACTCAACCGACAAGTCACTCTCCGTTGGCTCAGCTACTGTCATAGACTTGCTCAACTCCCCAACTGGTTCGGTTAACCAGCAGCCCTATTTCCAAGGCCCGAGCGATTTCCTGACTGAATCGTTCTTCTTTCCGGTTCAAAAAAACACGGTTGCTGCCTCAACCGGAGATGTTTTGGGACAAGGGTTTTGCTTCCCTGATGTTAACAATGTGCCAACTGGTGGCGGTATTGGTGATCACACTAGTGTGGTGGAGAATTGTCCGAGCTTCTTACTCAGTGAGTTTATGCTGATGAGTCAGAAGAAAGCTGATGAGGATCATAATCATGAGAAGCTGAAGATGCAGACGCAGGTTACTTACTGTGGGACTGCTGCACCGGATACTACTGCAGTTAATACCTTTCATGAATCCCTTTCTCTTCCCAACCCTACCAGCTACATGTTTCAAGGTAAAAATTCAGTTACCCTTAATTTTTTCCATTGTTTATTTTCTAGTTTTTGTTTTATAGGAGTACTATATTTCAAGGAGTAGAATGTTACAAATTTAATACTATAAAATGAGTATAACTTATTCGGGAATCGAAATTGTGACCTAAATTTCGATTGCTAGCCGCTAGGTATACAATTTAGTTCCTATGTGTACGAAATTAGTTATTTTGAGGTATTACCGATGCATTACTTTGATTTGATTCCATTAGATGTCATGTCACATGAACTTCTTGTGGGCTTTAAAATGAAATAAATTTTATAGAGTAAATCATATGATTAGTTCTGAATTTTATAGCTAGGATATTTACAATTTCATGATGAGTATTTTTTTTTTTTGTTCAAATTCATTAGCCAAATCTTGTAGTATGTAAGAAATTACTACTAGCTAGCTACTATATAGTAATGTTTTGATGAAGTGAAAAATGAAGTTTCCTATTGATGTTTGCACATACTGGAGTAAAGTCACAGTGGAAGTGACTGATAAATGTACACACTGAACTGAATAGTCACCCTCTTCCATTTTTCTTGCACTAATCCCATACGTTACAAAATGGACATTTATGTCACATTCAAACCCAGACAATGATATCTTTGTCCTTTACCCCGTGAAACCCTGTTCAATGTCTGCATGGATATTGACTCCTGCATTGGCTCTTTTTCAACTAAACTAAAAGAGACCATGATGAAAGAAAGGTCACTCATGAGGTGTGATGTTATTTCATGTGTGCTGTAGCAGGGGATGTGGGACCCACTAAATCAACGGTGTTCATCAACGATGTTTGCTTTGAGGTTGGACCAGGTCCGTTTAATGTGAGGGAGGCGTTTGGTGATGATGCGGTGCTCATACACTCCTCCGGGCAGCAGGTGTTAACTAATGACTGGGGCTTGACACTTCAGCCCCTCCAGCATAACTCTTTTTACTATCTGGTTCGTACTACATTTGCTCCCTCACCCGTTGACAGGACTATGCACTTGGTAATTAACCTTGAACCCTAGTCTTTTTTTTTTCTTTTTCTTATAGGAGACAGCCTTGAACCCTAGTCATTACTTTGGCCCATACCATTACTAGCTAGTTTGGCTTTGGTTGAAAAGTTTTGTGAAATTATTCAATGCCTATAGTTATATATGTAGATTGAGCTACCCGCCTCTAATGTACACTTTCTTTAAATGAAAAAGGTGGTTTGCTTGTCCAAAGAAAAAAAAATCAATTAGAGGTGTTCACCTGTTCAAAACCTGAACCGCTAAACGTACTGGAATCAAAATCTTAAAATCGTGACAAGATAATTGAAATCTAAGTTATGAATCTTTGTATGATGGTCATGATTTGGGAATGTTTGTGTTATTGACTTATGTTTTGGTGACATGGCAGATTTAGAAGAAATAAGCTCAAGGAGAGGCTAGTTATGGGCTGTGCTAGCAACATGCTATAATATCAAGACAGTTTGCAACTTGGAAGGCTTTTAAATATTTCTAAGTATCATCTATGTTTTTAATCTTTATAGAGTACTGTTATGTTTTTCTGAAATTATTTAAATTAAATAGGACCCTCTCTCTCTATAGTTGTTAATTATGCATGGTTTGAGTTTACTCCAATTAATTAAGGGTAATGTGTCAATGTTCGATCAGTACAAGTGGTGATTGTATACTCCGTTGCAATATCCTTATTCCAATTATGTAATAAACATGGGATTATATTAATTGCCATGTTTGGTTTATATTTGATTTTGTTTATTAAATTGTGACTATTTGTTTAATTGTGATTATACCTGTCAACTATGCATGTGATTATATAAGTGATGTAATAAGTGACTCACTGGATCTCATTTGCATGCGCATGAAATCGTGGTCTTGTTGCCACATAGAATCGGTGACATACTTATATGACCTGGTCAATGGAATTTTAAAATACTAGTGACGTTAGTTCTTACTTAATTATTAATTAATTACAATAGATGTATGCCTGTATAGCAGGATCGGGGTACCAAAATTCGTGACACCCTTTCCATGGGCAACATCATTTTTTCCTCTATCTTTACGTTAATCCTATAATATTATTCTAAATATTACTCACCTTAAAATTATTTACAATATCACCTCCATAGATAGATGACAATTAGATTACTATTTGTTTTTTATGTTTCAGTGATAAAAAAGACACATAAAGAATATATGTGGTGGCACATAGATAGAGAAGGTCAATTGAGTATTCATTTTTAGAATTTATTTACAATTTTCACAAAATAGGAGCTCAATTATTATGCGCCCAGTTATTTAGGAATCCTGAAATTTTGTTGTTTTTTATCATATATTTTTTTTTCTCCGTCTGACCTCATATTAATTCTAAATCATACCGATAAATTACGAAGTTATATAGTGCAAATACAATGATTATATTTTCAAAATATAACTCTATAATTTACATTTCGATATGATTTTGAATTAATATGGGTCAATTGAAGAAAAAATAAAAAATCAACGGAATGAAAATGGAAAGTTTTGTATATTTTGATTGCGAGTTTGTTAAATAGGGATTGGAAGCTTTGATGTCATGGTCAGGCCTTCATTGGAGGAATAATCTTACCTTGCGCAATCTGTCTCAAACTGTGAAGGGGAAGAAGCTGGCTATACGATTTTGGAAAGCGTTGATTACATAAGACATCTATGCCATTTGGAGGGAGAGAAATTTAAGGACTTTTCAAGACAAGAGCTGCACTTTGAATGTTATTCTGAAGTAAGTCGTTCATACTGCTTTGGCTAGATGTTTATTTTCTGAGAAACTTCAAGAGTTAATTTGCAACAGTTTTGATGGTTACCCCACTGTGAATACTTAGACTTTTGTTGTCTGCGTTTTGTTGTTTGGGTATTGAGCGTCCAGAGGCCTGTTTTGGCTTTCTGTTTTTGTTTTGAAAGATTGTACTTGAACCATTATACTTGGAATGAAAAACTAATTTTGTTATAAAAAAAAAAAAAGAAATGAAAAGTTTGATGAAAGGTCAAGAAACTACTTCATAAATCATAATGGTAAATGGAATTAAAGTACCATAGTTCAAATCTTTTAATATATTTCATTGAAAGAATATAAAACTTGTTAAATATAACGGGAAAAGTAGAGGGTGAGACAATTTCTTATTCATAGTATCCAACTATAACAAATAGAGATAAAAATATTAATATATAATTACATTCATAATAATCTAAAATATTTCCTTTGAATGAAACATGAGTTAGAAGATTGCATGCGGGTATGTTGTGAGAGTACTGTCTCATTAAAAAACCGTGCTAGAAAAAATTATGTGGGATAAAAGCTTAGTCAAGAAAAACAGAGTGCAATACATAGGGTCCGCCACACGAAATTGGCTAATCCATCTCAACAAAATTGGCTGCTTGTTCCAAGACCAGGAGACCATTAAAGTAGATGATCTAAACACAATGAACGGCCAGGGTCAGCTTTCTCATGGTATAATTCAGATACAAACCTAACAATCTTTATCGTGGCTTTAATTTTATCTTACACGTATTTACGATCATCTCATTTCATTTCATTAATTGAATATTTTGATGTCCAGTTTAACTTCGTATTATTTTCAAATTGTACTATAAAAATAATTTATAAATTTATATTATAAAAACATAATCAATAAACTTTCATAATATAATTTTATTAATTATTTTTCCAATATAACTTTCAGATAATATGAAGTCATACCGGACTTCATAATAGTCAAATGAAATAAAATGAGAAATTTGGTCCGCTGTGGTAGCCCAAGTGATTTAAATCGGCCTCGTGTAGTCTAAGAGAAAACGGGTCAACTGTGTATGAAAGTTTGTTTGTTTAAGATGTCTAGATTCTTTATATTCTACTCCCTCCATATACCAACAAGGTTCCATTTATTCTTATTCGTTAACTTTTTCAATATCAGGTTTGATTCCATCACTACAAAATATTATTTCGGATGTGATTATTGAATACTCTATTACGGAACCGATCTTATAACTGTGAAGGGTAAAATTCATATAGTATTTTAAAACACTTCGTTTAGGAGTATGGCGAGGGACAAGTAGGATTGAGTGGTCGAGAATGATTACGTGCAAATAGGTGTTGATTGATTGATTTTGATTTGATATTGAAAGATGAGTGAAAGATAGAGGTAGAAAATTCCTTTTTACTTTTCACAATTGTTGTTCAGTAACGTCAGGAGCAGTATCCCGTCAGTACTTAAGTTACTACACTTGTAACTTGTTAATGAACAATCACAAACCATACTAATCATTTCAACTATCTAATAAATTCTCAAACAGTTGTCACACACAGACACTCCTCAATTTTAATTGCTGACAACACATGGAAAAGACACTGCATATTCATTTTAACTACTTCCATATCTACCACCTGGTACACATTTGACATTTCTATTCTAATTTTTCTAAAATATTTTATATTAGGTGAGACAATTTGGAACCGAGTTTGGATCAAGAATTCTGGAGATGACCTGTCTTATCGAATTTACTTATTAACCAGCTAAGCTACCTGAGTTTATTTACCCCAGCTCAGTATTGGCCCATATTTTTTTAAAGAGGAGCCCCAATTTGATATCACACTCTAATCAGTCCACAAATAGTCTAAAATACGGTGTATTTTAGGCATTTTATATGGCAAGGGGTCCAAATCCTACTCTGACAATGAGCAGAATTCACAACAGACCACCCAGACATTTGCAGGTATGGTCCCCGGTAGAACCCAGTGGGCAATCAGGTGATGATGAATAGGCAACCGATAATTAACTCATTAAATAAGGTAATTAATACAAATGTTAGAATGTAATTAACTCATTAAACTATTAAATATCCCAAAAAATAAAGTTAACAGAGTTATTAGCATTTATACAATTATAATTAGCAAGAAAAAATATGTTGCCCATCGGGCCGTGGTGGGTGGCGGTGGTTCTGGGGCGGTGCAAATGAAGGGAAGCAGATCTTCGTCGGACGTGGTGGTGGTGGTCAACAACTTCTGGGATGGTGAAGGCGGCATGGTGGAGTGATCGGTGATGGGAGAGAAGATTTTGGTGGTGGAAGCCGCAGATCGGTGGTGGTTGGAGGCGAAATCGATGATGACAGAGTAGATCTCGAATCTTGGTGGTGGACGACAGTGGTCGGTGGTGGTGGAAGCCGCAGATGGGTGGTGGTTGGAGGCGAAATCGGTGATGACGGAGTAGATCTCGAATCTTGGTGGTGGACAACGGTGGTCGGTGGTGGTGGAAGCCGCATATCGGTGGTGGTTGGAGGCGAAATCGGTGATGACAGAGTAGATCTCGAATCTTGGTGGTGGACGACGGTGGTCGGTGGTGGTGGAAGGCAGTGGTCGGTGGTGGTGGAAGCCGCAGATCGGTGGTGGTTGGAGGCGATGAGAAGATTAATGGTGGTTTTAGAGTGATGAGAAGAAGGAAGAAGATAGAAGAGAGAGAAGGAAGAAGATGGAAGAGAGAGATAGTAAAGGATGTCAGGCAGTAGCTTGTAGTCTTTTGCAGGCCTAGTTCTAGCTTTTACACCATTTAGCTAATAGCAAACAAATGTGGGTACACAATACAAGAATTTGGGCTCATAGTGGACTGGGCACCTTTTCTCTCAAGCTACCTTATGTATATCTACTCATCTACTCATATACTACTACTTGTAGAAGGGTAGTAGATGTACTGTGATTTCACTAGCAAGACAAAACTGAAGACCTAAGAAGAATACTGTACAAGAAGATTGGTAAATAGCCTATCATTTACCTTGCCATATCATCTTCTTTTCTTTTCTTTTTCTTTTTCTTTTTCTCTTTTTAAAAATGTTTATGTATTACTTTAGTAGAATTTTTTTTCAGTAAATTTTAATATGATATATTTATTGTGGGTCATAATACTAAATCAAACACCAGTTACACCACACTTATTATAGTTATCGATCAGGTGATTGATGTTATTCATGATCGACTCGTTAACACCCCCATTGAGTCGGTCTCGAGCACGATTATTTGTCGAATTTTAAAATTATGAATCATTAAAAAATTCGTGATCTTCGAGCTTGCTCATGAGTTATGGAGGAGCGGCTAAATTAATATGATAATTCTTTAATATTTTATGTATAGCTTAAGAACGATACTTAATATGTCACGATCAACTTGATTCGTTAAGCCCCTACTACTAATAGCATGCAAGTTTTATTCCATGTAGGTAGGTGAACCAAGTTCAGTCCACAGGTAAACCACATTGACACATCTTGTTCCTAATTAGACCAGGCCCAAATAAAACATTTTATTTGGTAAGCCCAAAACCAGATTTTATTTATAGAATTGTAACAGTCCCCGCTAAGTATCCGGAGGGAAAATGAATCAAACAAAGACACACAGGAGAAAACTGGAACACACACATGCAGAAACAAGAAATAAATTTCTGATCTGAAAAATGGGAGCATACCGAGCCGATGAAGATTACGATTACCTTTTCAAGGTGGTGTTGATAGGCGATTCCGGTGTCGGAAAATCTAATCTCTTGTCTCGGTTCACCAAGAACGAGTTCAGCCAGGAATCTAAATCCACCATCGGTGTCGAATTTGCCACCAGGTCCATTCAGGTCGATGACAAGATTGTCAAGGCCCAGATTTGGGATACTGCTGGTCAAGAAAGGTATTCCGTTTCTCGTCGAAATTTTTTGCAGTTTGATTCCTGAATGTGAATGTATAATGTAATGCAATGTGGGATTAATTTTGAAAACACAATTCTGGATTTCATGCATTAGGTTGTGATGCTTTTCTAATGTGGACAAATCTGATATATTTTCTCTGATGGAAATCGAAATAACTCATAATTTGCAAACACATGGAAATATGGTTGATTTCTGATGTAGTTCATGATGAAGGTACCGTGCCATTACAAGTGCTTACTACAGAGGAGCAGTGGGGGCGTTACTAGTGTATGATGTAACACGCCACGTGACATTCCAGAATGTCGAAAGGTGGCTCAGGGAACTCCGAGGACACACGGATAATAACATTGTGATCATGCTGGTGGGAAACAAAGCAGACTTGCGTCACTTGCGAGCAGTTCAAACAGAAGACTCCAAAGCATTCGCAGAGAAAGAGAACACATTTTTCATGGAGACTTCAGCTCTAGAAGCTTTGAATGTAGAGAAAGCATTCACTGAAGTTTTGGGGAAAATCTACCATGTGGTGAGCAGGAAAAATCTTGGAGGAGATGATCACATACCTGTGCCTAAAGGACAAACAATTAATATCGGAAGGGATGATGTATCTGCTGTCAACAAGGGCGGGTGTTGTTCTGGCTAACAGACACCGATGCAGGATTTCAAACCAGAGGTGTACAGTGGCGGCCTGATGATTTGTTCTTTAGTTGGATTCTTGTGAGGATAGTGCAAGTAGATTCTTGTAGCTTTGATCTGAAATTGGATTAACAAATGGATGATAGTTGATATTCGCCTAGTCTAAAATGCAGTTGGGGGTGGTGGGTCGTTGTTGTTATGTTATGCCAAGTTTATCAGGCATCGAATTTCGATCACAACATTCAAAATATATGTAACATGAATTCGCAACCATTTTCCAGCTTCAAAGTGTATGTTTCTAACGGTTGTTTCTATGTTTATTATACACAAAATTCACTCTTTATGCACAAAGTTATCTCACATATTTATGATTTTGCGCCTTTGCTGGATGATAATAGATACAACATACAAGTTAGTACTGGATGTAAGAAACTGCACAGAAGTTGGTTTTAGGAAATTCATTTGAATACATTTATTACTGCTTAACACATTATTTGTTTATCCGACAGTAAGATACAAGTAGAACAAGAGGTAGCCTAAGAAAAAAGATAAACATGTCCCAGCTTATAGATTGCAGTAAGGAGGAGCCGGACTCTCAGGACCAAGATTACAAGTCACCTGCAGTAGGCAGAATGGTGTCAAAACAAGAAACTCGAATTTCATACTGAAGCAACTCAAACTCCAAGCACACACTGGCTTTAAGCCGGATACTACACAAGACCGTGGGGCAACCTCACCATTGTAAATCTGATTACATGAATTCTGACATGATAAATCCTTATCTGATCTTTGCAATTATCTCATCTAAGGAGGTTCAGATTGATACTTATCTGGCTTTCATGCTCTAAAAAGTGAGTGTTGTGGATACACAAGTATTTTTCCTGAGGCAAACTATTATTCCTTAGTACTCTATTTGACATGGTATCAAAGCAACATCTTTGGGTGTTGGTTCTTCCTTATTTGACAACCATGACACGTAAGAGCTTAACAAGTTGAAAACCTCTAAACCAAACCTGTTCAATGTGTATATTTCAAATAAAGGAAGAAATTGTGTAAAGATAATTACTTATATATGGGGTTACGGAACTGCTAACACAACATTCTTTTTCAGCCAGAGTTAAAACTAAAATAAAAAGCAAGAATGAAAGAAGTTACCCACTAGCCATTAGCATCACCAGAAACTGATACTACCATGCTTATCTCAGAAAGATTTATCCACTGTAAGGTTTTTAGGACAGGGCAAAATTTAGTTAACAGACTCTGCTACGCAAAAACCAAATGAACTAGTTACACAGGCACACTTTGCCACATACATCAACTCACTGAATGATAAACAGTCAGGATTCAGGAAAGCAAGACGGGATATAAAGCTAAATAATAACCACATTAGATTAGAAGCATCAAATCATGATAGAATTAATTGGTCCTAAGTAGTAAGTTTTCATAACTCTGAATTTTCTTGAGACTAGGTGTGTACTGTGTAGGACTGTAATGAATGGTTCAGCCCTCTGATTATCAAATTAGACAACAACAATATCCTCCCACAGATAACAGATTGATTCAACTAGACACCAAAACTCACTCAGAAATGATAAGCTGATGATATGAGGTTACTATCAACTAATATCTCGTAAAACACATAGCACTCATCATTTTAGTCACTCATAGTCATAGGCCATAGCTAATTCTTCACTCAGGTATTGATATGTATGTCATCAACAGTTGCACACGAGATACTGGTTCAAGATAAACCCTCCCGAATCAATAGGCCAACAACAAGACTATTGGGCACTAGTTATCAACAGCAAACAAATTCTAACAAATAAAACTTACTAGTAGTTTATAGACCCTACATTATTTTGGTTATCTGAAAGCAAGTAATTACAGAAACAAAGCAGTGGGTGTTTACGTAACTTATCCATCTTATCATTTATGACAATCATACAGAAACCTCAAAACCCATGCTGTAAAATAAACAGATAGGAGGCTGACTAACCGAATCAGGGAGGTTTAGGGAGCTGAGGGGCAGGTTTACTAGCTTCAGCATCATCGGGTTTACTCTTACTAGTATTCCTGTCGGCGTCGAAAGAGGGCAAAGGATTGGAGCCTTTGATGAGCCAGCCGAGGGCGAAAAAGGAAGCGCCGGCGAGAATAGCGGTGCCCCAAGCGTGAGAATACCACTTGCTGTACTGCTTAATCGCGAACTTCCATTGCTCTCTCAGTGCTGCCGCGTCAGGGTTCACCGTTTCTGGTGGGTTAGGAAAGTGGGCTTTCCCTCCGCCACTGCCACCGGTGATTTCCGGTGGTGGTTTTTTAGATGGTTTCGGTTCGGTGATTTGAGGATCGCTCATCGACTATATTTTTATTCTCAACACCTGGGTTCTTTGTTTCAAATGAGTCAGAAATGAATACCCTAGATTACTAATCGTTCCCCTTGATTTGGATGAAAGTTATTTATGATAAATCAATTAATGATAATTAAATATAAATTCTTTTACAGTGGCAAATATTTATCGATTAACGATTAGAAAAATTTATATGAAACAAAGGTTGGGCATAAAATTTGAACACCTAACAAAAGCATTTTAGCTCAAGTCAAAGACCATAGGGACTGAAAATCAATCGGGCCAAATTTAGGTAACAAAAACAGGCGATGTTGGACGAATCCATCGTATTAGTATCCAGACAAACTCATCTACATCACAATACCCAACCCTCTCACCACCACACTGCACTAGTACCATTAATTAATTGTTTGTAGCACGCCAGATTCAATTTAAGTATGACTCATGCGAAACATCTAGTTTTCCAAACTTCATTGGGAGAAAAGCCTGGATCTAAGATTACTCGGCATAAACATGATCTCAGGCCACTAATTACCTTCGAACGACAAGTGTAACCACATTGGTTGATCCTCAGACAAAATAACAATCCCCTGCAATCTAGGAGGCCACTGGATGGTCAAACATGGAGCGAGCATCTCCAGTCTTCAGACTCATTCAATACCAGCCAGAATTCCAGATGAAGGTAGCAACACTGGTTACCACCACTAGGCAATAGTAGCATACAAAGAGCATCAAAATTTCACAATTATATCCTTCTTAGGCCAAAACTTAACAATATGTATTTCTTGTCTACACATAACAGAGTACTGACACTTATGAGCAAAGACATACTAATCTTGCTTCCAAAATACATAAAAGTGACAGAGTAAATGGAATTATAGTGTGAACCAAGACATAGTAATAATGTTTCATTGACAATTAAGAATCATCACATAGTATCAAGATCTTGTTTCAATCTCGATGTCTGTTCATTTGCGAGCTTCCATTTTCTTCTGTTCTTTGGCAGCTTTCTCCTCTTCACGTTTCTTAGCAGCATCTGCTCTTTGTTGTCTTATAAGAGCCAATCGCTCTGTAAATTCATCAACAAAGAGAACCATAAATACACGGAATCAATTCAATTGTAGATTTGTAGTTATCAAATAATATAACAGCAGCATACGTCATGAACAGGGGTGGAATAACATAGCAAATACAAGGCACCAAAAGACTCATCTTAAAAAGAAGGCACAAAGAAGGCACATATAGAACCAACATGGTTTCAAGGTAGAAGACAGGAAACAGCAAAACACACATGTTTGAAGTTCACTCACAGGAACCGAAGTCCAGCAAAACAGAGCCCAAACATGCCAGATTAATGCTCGGGGAAAATTATTTACAAGAACAAATACTAATTAAACGTTGTAATCATACCTAGATCTTTCTTTGCTTGGTCGGTCTTTCCTTGCTCCTGCAGCCTCATGTACCTCTCATGTGCTTGATGTTTCTCAATCTCCTCTCTAAAACACAGCAGCAGACAGGTGACTACTTGACACATATTATTGTTTATGCTATATAAATATAACAAGTCACACGCTCGTTTTATATTCCATGTGGATTTCACCGTATCACCTGGAATTACAATTTACAGATACTATCTGGTAGTTATCTTTCTCCAGACAGGCTTCAGCACCCCCATGTGATTGAAGAATAATTGAAAAACATTTTTTTGGGGTGTGACAAAATCCCACTCTACTTCATGTATATTCACTAAAAACATCAATTATATTAGGAAGAGTGGTCAGATCTCAATTAGAGAGTATGACTACATGAATTTTTATTTCTTTTTTTTTTTTTTTGAAAAGTCAAATTTCCAATGCCTGCGATAACACTAATTTATGCCAGCAATCCTTGTTCATAAATCTAAAATGCCCAATAACAAGATTCAAAACAAACCTTTCACGTCTTGAAAGCTCAGTTGTTTTCTCCAGCTGGAAGAATCAAAACAACAAAATATAACACTTCGTTGGGATCAGAAGAAAATAGCGACTATTCAACAGACACGTAACTTCATTAATGTAACTTACATCAACATCACGTGCTTTCAAATTCTTTGGCTTTACCAAATTGGGATTCTCAATCTGAATGACACCCTGAGTACCTTTCCCTTTCTGTCAAACAACAACAAATAGAAGAGAGTAAACATCAACTAATTCAGGAATTTCACAAAGTGTGAGAAAGCCAAGAAAGTAATTAACACAAAATACTGACCTCAACTTCCTCATCGGATTCCTCTTCAGACTCAACATCAGACCTTTCTTCTTCTTCCGCCTCAGCAACATCCTGGCAATATAAAAAAAGGAATCTGTTTAGATAATATGTTTAATGTTAAGTGCACTATGATCAAAGATCCTACTTGTGGATGTGATCAACTAACTACAATATGATGTAAGAACAGTTTTCCAAATACGTATCCAATTATTAAAACATGAAGGGGGGGGGGGGGGGTGTGTAAGAGAAATAAAAGATAACGACAGGGATTTGATTAGTAGATTCTTCATGTTCAAACGCATAAAAAATTTGTTTACCCTTTATTTCACCTAAATAAAAGAACATCAGCATAAAAAATACATTCTCCTGAAGATAATTCGCTATTGCAGAAACCAACCAGATATTTAGAAATCAAAGGGAATAATAAGCATGGACGGTTCAAGATTGCTAGGATAATTTTATGTTTCCAATACTTTTAAAGAGGTGTGAGGGTTTTCTAAGTTACAGGAAAAATTGGATATAAAACATTAAGCAGAAATAGGTTTCAGTTTAAACTGCACAAATAGATCAAAACACTCAACGAACCCTGAAGGGTAAAAAACAAATCCTAAAGGAGCACAATGTAAGTAGCACAGATACAAATAAGTACATAATGTAAGTGTCAGGGAACAAATAAGTACCCTTTTGAAGGTGCGAGGCCTTGAAGCAGAGGCACCTGACACTGAATTTAAAATAAAGAAGATTAGATTGCAAAACACAGATATGTAATATAAATAAACCTAAAACGTCTACAAACGCTCTTGGCCAGCTCAACCCCAACCATACTACATCAGTATCCCCTGACCCTCAGTTGACCTAAAACTCCTAAGAAGAACAAGAATACTGTAATATAATGTGTAAAGAGAATGCATGCCCTTATCAATAAGAGAGAGAGAGGGGGGGGGGGTCTCAAAAACAAACTGCACAGAGAATCATTTATTCATTTTCCTGGATTTAGCAAAACAATAGACCTCACTTGCCCAGAAGCTGAAGCAGCAGTATCAGTGTCTAGTAATTATAATTCATATGTTGAGTTACATATATCCACAAAGTCACAATGATCATTCAAACTAATGAAGTTCATTGATCATCTCCTGTCACAAATACCATAGCTTAACATAATTTTATTTTTATTTTGAAATCATGAAGTATAAACAGTGTAACATGGGCAAGCATAAATCCTGATTGGCCAAGCAAGTAAATTAGCCACACAGCAGATTTTGAAGAAGTCTAGCAACATATCTCATAGGGAGCTAGGGCTGCTAGGCTGTTCATAATTATATGCAAAAGTGAACTTTAACCTCTACACATGTTCACATAGAATATGATTATTAGAAACTGAAATCATATCAATCCGTTAAAACAACAATTGACGGAAAGCTAAGATCAATAGAATCACAGGACTCTTTCACAATAGACAATCCGTAGCTAGAACCAATACGAAAGCAAACGATACGAAAACTACCTCAACCATTATCGCCAGATTCAATCAATATACTCACGCAGCTAGGTTTCACGATAAACAGATCACAGGACCGAAAAATATGAATTGCAGAAAACAAAAAGAACACAAACAAATCTACAGTAAACCTAACAGCTCAAAGTAGATATATTAAATCAACCACCAAAAAGCTGAGAAGATTTCACGAAATCAGCACAAAGAGCATAGGAAACAGATCTGAAGCAGAGTAAATTTCAGGAATGAAACAACATACTCATCTCTTCGGGAGTAGAAAACTGGCGGCGGCCAGTAGGCTTGCCCTTGAACTTTCCTCTACCATGGTGCAAAGTTTTCTGTGGGGGAATTTGCTTCTTTGATGCGTAATATATACGAAGTGAAGTAACGATTGGAATTCAGACTGTAAAGATATTCTGATGTGAATCGAATTCCCTTTTCCTCCCTCTTCTATTTTCCTTCTCTAAACCCTAGAGATAAGAAGAATAACAGAAAGCGTGAGAAATTGATCCTGGGTGCTTTAATTTTCCAATTTTCTAATTTCGTTTCCAAAATATAATAATTAATATTTGCCAAATTATCAATAATTTAAAATTATTTATTATCCTCGTATACGTTTCAATCACTAATCGATATACACCTAAATTTTTCAACATAGATACCCATGAGCTGGTTTTGCAATACCGAGTTTGATATGGCACTTGTTTTGTTTTCAACCGACAACACATATCATTATCATTATCAAACTGATCAATCATGTTAAAACAAAAACATGTTTTTTCAGATAATTTTTTGTTACATCAAATGACTGAACAACTACTTCGCAATATGTAAAATTGATGTTCAAAGTTAAAATATGTAATGTTAAATAAAAAAAAAAATTGAAATATGTAAAACATAAAAAATGTTTCTACTCAGCATGAAGTAGAAGTCATCGTTCCGATCTGATCGGATCGAGTGAATGATTTTATTTTGGGAGACTTTTGATCGGATCGGCGCGGAATCGAATGTGTTCGAGTTTCGGGTCTTGAACATATTCGAATGTTGTTCGGATTATAAATCTCCTAACATTTCGGATCGGGGTCACATTTGGATTAGGCGATTTCAGATCAGGTCAATTCAGAGTCAATGTTAATGGAATATTTGACCTCAAAATTATACTTGACATTTGATAAATTATTGTAATTTCAAAATCTTAATCATAAGTTAGCTATAGATAAAATATTTATTATAAGTGAAATTAGTTAATATTTTTAGTTAATATTTTTCTTACAAATTCAATTCGGGTTGGGTGGGCTCGGGTCACATTTAATTCGGATCGGATGAACTTTTGATCAAATTCATTCTGGTGATTTTTCCGATCGGATGAGTTCAGATCAAATTGATTCAGAGTGATTTCGGATCGGATTTCTGGTCAAAGTTCGGATAGTTGACCACGGTATTTCGGGCGAGGCTTCGAATTTCATATCGGTGAGGATCGGATTGCAGATTCTAATGGATTTTGCCAAGTCTAGTAGTCATCATCAAGAAGAAAATGAAATTCAAAATTTCGCAAAAAATAATTGTATTCATCAATAAAAATTTAGACATCTCCTGCTCAGTTTATATACTCGTGGTCCAAAGATAAAATCAGCTCATTTATAGTTTTAAACTACCTCGACGAGTCGGGTCAGACACGATCAGACTCCACCCGCGTCCGATCAAGTTTTTTTCTTTTTTATTTCCATTTTTTTCTTCTTTATTTCCATTTTTTTCTTTATAATAAATTTACGTATAAGAACTATTGTAGTTAAAAAATAAATGAAAAAAGAATAAAAAAATGTGAGTATGATGGGTATGAACACGGTAGAAATGCTGATGTGATAGGTGGTGTGAAGTGTGAACTGTTGGAGAAAGTGACTTGACTCACGATATCTTGGCAGTAGGGTTGGACACAAGTCGGGTATTTTGGATATCAGGTTCGAGCATCATGTTTTTCCTTTCCTGGTACCCGATTTTAGGTCAGCGTAACCCAAGTGTTGGCCCTTTTCTTGAATTTAAAAGAAATATGAAAAACCATATTAATTACAGGTGACTCTTTCTCTGGCCATCTATTGACAAAACAGTCATCCACCAAAATTTCATTGGCATGCATCATCATGATTCATGCAGTAATACAGTATACTTTTTAAAGTTTATACAAAATTTGCTAACATGTACAATATCACTTGGCTCTAGCCTGTGGAAGTCAAGACGCTGTAGACTAAAAATGAAGGTTGTTTTGTGGAATGAATTTGGTGAACTCCTGTCACATTTTGTAGCAAAAAGGAACAGATAAACTATAAATTTCAAATGATGATCATAACCAGTAAGCAAGAACTGCAGAATGAGAGGCCGACGGGAGCATCCCAGAAGACTTCCTGGCAAAAACTCTGAAGCAAACAACATTGTCAAACATATACCATCTCATTTTCCAACCTCTCATTTCATACTATCACAAATATTTTTCCATTCCTGAAAACTACATGTCATACTCTCATGTTCAGCAAGGGGTCATCTTTTCCCACTATTATCAACAGCCCTAGCCAACGCACAACGGGATTTAGGATTCACAGACATCAAAAGCTCCACTACTATCACATCACTTGGAGAGCTCATCTTGAGACCACGCTCTAACAAGCCTACATGGTGATTATTAACTTTAATTAAACCAGCTGTATAATCAGATCAAATGACGCAAAAGCATACAGAGTATACCTGGAGAAAGATTCTTTCCACCATACAAGTCTTTGGCTAGTGGGTTCGCTGCCCAATTATTAACAGCAACCCTATTAGTAGGTTGAACTCCAACTACACCCCCATCTATTGACCAGGCGACCTGTCAAGTAATGCAGAGGGAGAAAGTCAGATCAGTTCAATGCTTGCTTACAACTCTGAGTTCAAGTGAATCACAATATCCTAAGGAACACGATAAAAGAGCAGTAAAAAACAAGTCCACAATGCTTCAACTTAAAAGATGTATAAAAACCTGAGCAAGTCATCTGGAAATAGGTGAAATTTCGGAAGAGTGTAAATGTGAAAAATATATTAGCCTAAAGTATGCATCACCATTAATAAAACATTTAGTCCATGAATTATTTACAAACAAACAGATGGGGATCCGTATGGGCATAAATACTTGGCACTGCTTGAGTCCACTCTAGACCTTCAATAGTGTCAATCAACTTTACAAATTAATTTAACAACTACCAAACGAGAAAATTTGAAAGAATCATTTAGTACAGAGATTTGCACAAGTACCTGATAACTGGCAATATCTTCCAATGCCTTCATCTCTTCTTCACTTGCAATCGGCGACACTGACACTGAAGTGGGCGAATCGTCGAGCATCTTGGATTCAACATCATCATCAACCACTCTCAAGGATATTGGAAGCTCTCCAGTCCATGCACAATCATGGTTGGTTTTTATTTCTTCAGGCCAACCAAATGAATTCTTGATTTGTGTAATTGTAGAGATACAACATTCTCTCACCTAACATACAAATCATGTGTTAGATTATGACCACAAAATATGAAATTACAAAATGAAGAACCTTCCTATCAATTTTGGGGAAAACAAGACAGAATCGAAAAGAAAGCATGTACGGAGTTGAGCCTCAAAAAGGAAATTATATCATGAAAGCTCCTTTCTTCCCCAATTATAATTGCTCTAAGTCATCCCTCACACACTGATGAGTGATGACCTTTACCCGAAGTGTAATACCCCATATTGTGATAAGTGCTTAAAATGATCTCATTAAAACTTATCTCCACAGTTAAGCTTTGCTATGGGGAAATATGGTGATGAGTGCCCTCCTGTTTAGTTTTCCAGGATGCATATGAGTGAGGTCAAAGTGTGGGGCCAGTAGGTCTCCCAAGTACAGTTGCCAGTCGTTTGGTAACCAACTCTAGTTTCAGAAGGACTGGGGCATTACACAAATTATAGTTCACTTTTAGGCATGATCGGTCGAGGAGTGATCAGAAAACTATATTGGAAAGTGCCATATACTGACATTAGGATTTCAATCTTTGGCTATAGAGCTGAAAGACAAAGGTAAGGATATTTTGTTGAAGATGTGTGTCAATGAGGGCTCAAAGCTATCCAAGTTGATTTTAGCCTTAGCCGTAGGGCCGGCATGGTTCAAGAAAGGTACGGTACGTTGGCCACTCAATATCAAGAGCATTACACAGTCAAAGAATGCATAATTTAGTAAGATATCAAAACTAACTTGTTCTTTTCGCCTCCTTACCTGAGAAACATCCACCGAGTGGAGGGGTGCATTATTAACATCAGATAATTGGGGTCGAGTATCATGAGGCTTTCTACTTGAAAGATGAGGAAAGTAAACTTTTTGGAGAACACTAATAGTAACTAGAAAAATTCCACTTGCAATGACAACTGACACCATCTTCAAGATAGAGCTGCCCTGAAACAAAGAGAAAATATCATGGAATGTCAACAAACCATTAGAGAGCACACAGAAGAAATCATAGAAAGCCCTTTCTCACACATCGATATTTAGTGCATACAGTAAATATGTAGTGTTTGGAACAGCTTATTCTGTTGGATGTAGAAATAGAATAATTACCTTATTGAGTGTCAATTTGGAAGATTTTGCAATTGGATAACAAGATAATCTCTTATTTGGCAGAGTGAAGCCATCCTCAAAATATATATCAAGTATGTCAGCTAAGTTAACCTGCTCAAAAAAAAAAAATAACGATAAAAATAAAAGAAGAAGAAGAGAAAGCAATTACTTAAATGAATTTTTGAGTTTAACTATATTAGTATATTAACCTGCCTGCCCCATAAGAGAGAAGGGATTGCAATTACATTGAACACTGAAATCTTAATTTTAAGAATTAATCTCTTAATAACCTTAGCCCTTAGGGAGAAGAGAGTCAACAACAACAACACATAAATAAATCATTTTTCGTATGACGAAAAAATGCAGAATCCCGATTTCTGCAAGTGAAGCTAATGAAGTGTTCAGCTCAACTCCAGCCATTTTGTTTCCAATCAAATTCGTCTACTCGAAATTTAAAAAACTACCAATTATCACCATTAATTGGAAACCATATGCCAAATAAGTGTAACATAATAATAAATAAATAAATAACAATTACCAAGAGAAATGATATTAGGGTCGTCTAAAACTGCTTGCCCATCTAGCCTGCTTACAACCAAAACCCAGAGATTTTATCTAGAATAACCAACCCAGTAAGTTAAAAGCATACATAATTATATGCATAAGAGATCAAATCTTGGATTAGCTTCTATCTTTTCACACGTTGAGAATTATTTACCAGAGTAAGGTAATGTCCCATATCGCCTCTAGGTTGCACATAAAATAAACACAAGGTCAGCTCAATCAGCTTAAAGCAACTGAGGAAGTCACCAACGTTTTGTGGAACTATAAAAGAAAATGGGTAAATGAATTCACGAGTAGTCATGTTATGGGCATTGCCATGAATTTCAACACAAAATCTATATCTATATCCATACCAGGTCACAATGGAAACAATCAGTAACTGCAAAACCGGATTCAGTATGTTATACTTCAAAAGCAGATGAGCGGCATAAACACACACGCAAAAAGGGACATTTACCATCTGAGAATGGGTCAACTCAACTTCCCAGCAATCTGCCTCTGGCACTCCTCCCTTATCAAACTTTTTGGTCCACCCTTCAAACTTCACATTATCAAACTTACGACCATCAATTACCAATTTGTAGGCTGGAACAAATTCAGTAACCCAATCACGAAACTCAGGACCACCAATCTTCTCCAATTTACCGAGTGCCTGTGATGTCCACCAACTGTCTTTCGACCTCCTCGTTTTATTTAGCGTGTAGTTTCTTCTTCTAGACTTAAATATGTTCAGCAGTGACTTGGAATTAGCAAGTATCTCATGCTCCAGGAGGTCGTACATAACAACAGAGGAATCGTTGGATAAAAGCAGCTCATCCATGTTGAACAACTTATTTCTTGCGCTCTTCAGAGTGTCGCGAAAAAAACTTCTTTCAGTATTTCTGAGGACCGCAAGACACACAACCTCTCCAATACCAGTAATTATCCGTTCATCGGTGGAGCTGAGGCATAACACATTAGATACCTGCTGATAGCAAATGGAATAAGATTACTGTCACCTGCAGAACAGAAACATTAAATATAATATCACGACACGGTAAGCAAGCTACACAAACGAATGGCATATAAACTTCTGACGTAACTATCTAACCTCTCTTGGATTGTGAAGACTGTCCATATTCCTTTCCGTCCCAGGCTCAAGCAGAGACAGTTCGAAACTCCACAGCTGCTGCAGAACTACTTGTCTAAATGTCATAGCCAATATATTATTTGAGCTGGTACTTTCAAATATATCTTTAGTAATTGATCTCCTGAGCTTTATAGCTTTCTCCTTTACTTTCCTGGCAGGTAAAAACTGAAAGTAGAAATCGAAAACTATCAAACTTCTAACCTTTGCAAATTAAAACATAACCTAATTCAAGCATTTACAATTGTATAGGAGATGATTGGGAACACAATTAAAATAACAAACATGTAAAAGTACTTTTGGATTTTAGCACTCACTAGTCGAGTGGAAATGGTGCTACTATCATCGGCGGGATAAACGGTTTCGACAACCATGGCGTCAGTGCCGGAAGATATATGTTCATCTGCCGCCTCACCGCCGTCAGCGGCGGCGGCGGTAAGCGCTTGCTGGAAGCCCACGGCGCCAACAAGGCTGAGCCGAGCTAGGTTGCTCTCAAACGTCCTCACACACGGAAGCACTTTCCCGGAGGCATCGAAGCCGGCCAATGCGTCTATAACAGATTGCTCCGAAGTAAATGGCGACGATTGAGGGTTCGAGGAAGATGATGATGATGATGATGATGAAACGGTGATAGAGCGTGTGATTTTAGGAGAATTGACGGGTAGTTGAGGGTAAAGCTTGGTTGAGAATTTGAAAGGGTAAGATGGAGAAAGACGGAACGGAGTGAAGGGAGAAGTACGAGAGTTGATCGGAGCGAACGCCATTGAAGAGGTGGAAGCCACCTAGGGTTTATGTTATGGGGCTATCAGACAACGACAGTAAAAAATGAAGCTGAGTGAGCGAGCTATCGGAGGAGAAAGGTTGGGGTCACTTTGCTATTAAGAATAGTTATTTGTTCAATAATGAAAACAAATTCATTAATTCAGGGACCAAAATAGAAACTTTGCTTCCGGATCGCTATAACTTGTTTTTTTTCTTTTAAAGGTCGGCTAAAAACTTTTATTAAGTAACCGAGTATTTAGTATAATAAATACTCGTGAGATTACAACCAAGTTACAATACCACTCCGGGTGACACCACCACACCGGCCGAAGAACATAAGAAAGGAAACAGCAAAGCACGGCCTCATCTAATCAATCTAAACACTAGAACAATGACAGAAGGTCCTCATCTAACCAAGTCAACTGAAGGAGCAAAAAGGAATCATCATGGAATCAACAAGGAACCACCAAAGATGAATTTCTTGATCAATCCAACAGTGAAGGAAACAAGCACCAGGTCTCAAACAGAACAAGGCAGGGGCCAGAACAAGGCAGGGCCAGAGATCATAACAAAGTGAAGGGAGGCAAGCACCCAAGTTGAAAAGTCAAACCTAAAGCAAGTAATTTAAAATAATTTTCATATACTCCAAATCGGTATAACTTGTTTGTGTTTTAAATATGTCAAACAGGGACGGCTCTAGATTTTAGGGGCCCTGTTCGATCTCGTAAGATAGGCCCCAAGAACAATGTTATAACACCAAAAAAAAAAAAAGAGAAAAGGGGATAAAATGTCGATCTCGTAAGATAGGCCCCAAGAACAATGTTATAACACCAAAAAAAAAAAAAAAGAGAGAGAAAAGGGGGATAAAATGTTAAAATTGTGAATTGAACCAACGACCTACGCATGTATAACACAAACACCAGCACCCATGCCAATTGAACCAATACAAATTTTATTTCAATTTACATAAAATTATATATATATCTCTATGTAGAAAATATATTTGAGGCCCCAATTTCTGGAGGCCCTGTGCGGTCGGGCTGACCGCACAGGCCTTCAGCCGCCCCTGTAGTCAAATCATATATTTTGATCCGTAACAATATGTGTTTTGACCCGTGAAACACATAAATTAATAGGACATTCGTATCTTATGTTTGAGTTGCGTTTTAAACACGATTAAATGCATTTCAAAGTCGGATGCCCCTTATGCATTTCACAACGCATAAGTCTATGTATTTCAAAATTGTACATGTTGCTCAAACACAATGGGGCCAGCTCCAATAAAACGCATTTTACCGGTCGTTGTGTTTCAACAGTCAACTACTAAATTACCCAATAAGTACTCAAACCTAATACTATATTTCTTTCTTCTTTTGTTTATGCTTTAAATTAATTACGTTATCTGCCTCTCATCAATATTAGTGATCCCAAAGAAAGATTGTGCTGGACTGAGAGATTAGCTAGTTAGAGTTTACACCAAGTATTAATCAATTGCATTTACAACAATATTCAATCAAAACAATTGTGATAGAAGGTCAAAAATTTCATATGGCTTCTTAGGATTAATTTGTATAATATATATCGTATGCATAACCTTTAATCGCATATGCGGTATGCCTTTATAAGGCGCATATCACAGGTCCCCCATGTACTTCATATCGGGACGGAATCTCAAACCTTAGCATTTTAGGCGTAATCGCAAATTCCATATATACAATAACCATGTCCCTGGCACTTGTTATTGCACTCACCGCAATGTCTCTTGTCAAAGGCCAGGTTTACACACTTACCATTGCAGCAAACTTCAGTTGCGTCGCATTTCCTCTTGCAAGCTCCGCAGTTGTTGTGGTCGTATCCCAAGTCAATACACTTGTTGTTGCAACACGTTGTGTTTCTTCCTTCCAAAATGTAGTTACAAATTTCCGCATCCTTGTGGCAATGATCAGCCGCATTGGGGTTCCTTACTTTTTCTTGAAGAAACCGGCTCACCCTCTTTGGAGGCGCAATTTTGGTTGAAGCCGCTGACAAGTGATTGGCTACTGGTTCAACCGGATCAACGAATGAACGACTGAACATCATGGTTAAAGCTACAGTTATTGCTGCAATGAAGAGAATTGTTTGGATGATTAGCTTCATCTTGTTAGTGGGGAGAAGAAGTCAAGAAGATCTAGAGATATGATTGATACCCTAATGGTATTCCTTCGATCGTGTTTGATTCTTTTCTGTTTTGTTTGGTTAAGATGAATGGAATTAATGAGGTAGTTTAAGCTTTTTATAAGGTGACCAAGTGGGTTTAATTAAGAGTTGACTCGGTAATGATGGTAAAGTGAAGGCCCTATGTGGTCGGCTATTGCATGCATGGAGTGTCTTCTACGGAGTAATTAAATTTTACACTTATATGAAATATATATGGTTTTTCAAGTCGTACAAAATTTCAAGTCAAATGGGTACAAAATGTCAACCTGCATATGTTGTTTAAGAAATGTGACACTTCTATAAAACCCATGCTAATTGATGAAGCAAAGTAACAAAACGCATTAGCTTAAGAAATGTGACACTTCTACAATTGGATACGGTGACAGTTGATGTTTTGGTAAATGACGTGTTTCATCAAAGCTTAGGTAAATTGTAATCTGGTTTTCTTTTATCTTAGTCTCAACATTAATAAAGTGCTTTGTAACCATTTAGAAGTAATTAATTATGAAACGTCAATTGCATCATTCATTTACATTGTGAACCTCTTTACGTCACAAGAAAATGTTGATGAGAAGTAAGCGTACTGCGTACTTGTACATGTTTATTACTCCTTGTTACCCTCACTATTTTAAATCTTTTCTAGTCAAGAGTCGTAAGAAAAGTAGTAATATTGCTCAAACATCGATTCGGGCTTATTATTTTAATTTGGACTTTGAGCAACGAAAGAAGTAGCTAATTTATTTATAACAGTTACTTTAAAACTTTGCTTATACATTGTTGAGATGTTCGCTTTAAAAAAAAACATTGTTGAGATGTTGGTATTTGATGAAGAGTGCTCTTCTATAATTTGTCATAATACAATACAGATACACATGCAAATTATTGTTGGGAATATTAGTAAAATGAATGAGTTTTCAATTCGTTCGATGTATTGGTCGTTGGGATCCAGCATATTAAAAATGAGATTTCTATGAACATTAATACTCTTAATATCCGTTTGTTGAAACTTGAAACGGATGTCATTAAACACATTAGTCACTAAAATCTCATATGGTGAAAGGGTGATTAATGCACATAGTGTGTTAATCAATACATGAATGAGTTAAGTCATTCAAAGACAAATGGATGAGCTCCCATTGTACTAAAGTTTATGAGAGATGAGCAAATGAGGTTTGAAATGCACCCAAAATGCTTGATGGATTGTGTGATTTACTTGTTTTTAGTGTAATTAATGACTCAAGTTGAATGAGAAATTAATACACAAATAGACCGTTTGAATTTTTGTATCCACGATGGTTTCGTGATGTTTTCCAACAAGAAAAGTGGAATAAACGGTCAAACAAAAAATAAAGGCTCTAATGAGTCTCGAACTAGCGACCTGTTGTTCAAGAGTTACATTACTGACAAAGTTGCACACTTGCACCTGTTGACAAAAGTTGTAAAATGTTCGTTGGTATTTATAGTAGTGACGTATTTGGCTTGATTTTGGATAAAATTGGTTGCTTTGGAATGAATAGAGACACATCTATTCATTTGCACCTATATGAAGAGTTTTGTAACATTTCAATGAGCCTATTGAGAAGTATAAATATAGAGGAGTAAATTCATTTCTCCAACACATTGTTAACACACACCAAGTCATTTATACTTCTCCTTCTCATTTGTTTTATTTTACACTTGATCATACTCAAAGTAAATTCAATAGATTCGGCTACTTGTAGTGCTGCTTAGACGTCTTAAGATTAGTTTTATCCTGGGAGACTATTGTCGTAATTCCGTAAGCACCATGAGTGGGGCAATCTTGTCATAAGGAGAGATAGTGAAACTATGAACTCGAGGGCGAAACCAGAACTTTTTAGTAATCCGTGTGTTTCATTTAGTAAGTTTTGAAAAAACATTTAAAAAGTCACATAGTATTTATGAATATAACTTCCTCTAACAAAAAATAAAAAAGGTGGATTTAAAAAATAATATCATACTTTTAATGACTAAAAATAGCACTAGTTAAACGCCTAAAACTAGACTAACATACTTATAACTAAAAATAGCACTAGTAATTAACGAAATTTATGGCCAAAACTAAACTAAAGCTAAGTTAACCTGGATTGTAAAATAACTAAAAATAGCATTACTAAAATTTTTTTCTCCCCATTTCAACCCATGCAACGCACGAGGTCATGATAAGCGTGGGCATGGTCAACTCTACTCCCACATGTTTATCATTATGTAGTTACACATTCTCCTACTCCGAAATTGAAGTTATTGCCCATTAGCGCTCCACTGTCTTTCTCGATCATAGGTATCTTCTTACAATCACTATCGATCCGTGCAAACACCATTTTTCCAACAATTATGCGTTCTCCAAATATATCTGGTTCGGAAAAGAGGGAATGGACGTCCTCAAATGAATAACGAATAGCATCAAAATAGTCAGAAAGACTAATCGTCTATTGAAAAACCAATGGTAATAAAGAATAGGGCAAATAACGTACGGTACTCTCGTTAGATTTTTTTATTACGGATTTCTCCTTGTTAGATTTTTTCTTTCATCGACCCCCCTGTTAGCACAATTTAATTACATCCAACCCAGCGACTTTGACTTTTGGCGAATTAATACCTGGAAAAGACAATTTTGACCTCATTTAAGTTTCAGTTTTCAAAAAAACCCAAACACCTTCAATTATTATTTATTACACATTTACCTCTACTTTTTTGTAATTTAAAAAACTGACTATAAATTATTTAAAATTAACCCACATAACTTATCAAAATTTCAAAATGATCTTAATTATTATTGCATAAAAGTTCCTACAAAATTACTAACCAATTTTCACTTATAATATTGTTTAGAAAAGAAAAATATAAAAAAAATAATAAAAAAATATAAAGAAGCCAATCGAAGGTGGGGACGTAACCCAGCTCCGATTTGGAGTTGTATAAAGCTCCAATCGGAGCTTTAAAAAGCTTCGATCGGAGCTTTAAACAGCTCCGATTGGAGCGTATCGAAGCTGGGTTTTCGGTGCCGGAAAAATTCCGGCATCGGAGGTTGAAGAAAAGAGAAAGGAACAAAATAAAGGAAAACATAAAAAATAAAAAAGAAAAGTAAAAAAAGAAAACAGAAAGTTAAAGAAAAAGGAGAAAAAGAAAAAAATTAAAAATCTGAAAATAGCATAAGGGTGTGTTTGGAGAGAGAAAAATTCAGAATTTTCTAAAGATGGTCAACACAAATGGGCTAGATGTAATTGTTGAACTAGTAGGGAGAAAAACGCAAAGTCAGTCTCTAAAAGGGAGTCTGAGTAATTTTCCCTAAAGAAGATGATTATTAAAATATAAAAATAATGATTTAATTTATAATAATAGTTACCGAAAAGTATGTAATACTTTGTAATTTGAAATAAAAATTAGTCTTGATTTACTAATATAATTATCGGTTCTCTACAATTATTATATACATGAAACGTGATTTACTAATATAATTCTTTGTTCTCTATAATTATTATACATGAAAATATACATGCACATATACCATAAATTAATTTATAGATTTTTAGTTACTAACTACATACTCTTTAGTTCCGCCCATTATAATTTACACACTTTGATTTTTTTAGTCAACGATGTTTGAATTTAACTACAAATTACTGTTAAATTATAATGATAAAATGTATAATAAAATTATATTATGAAAATTTAAAGTATATATTTTCATGATATAATTTTATTAAATACTTTTTCATCATTATAGTTTAAAATTAATTTGTAGTCATAGTCGAAAGTTATTAACTGAAAAAAGTCAAATTAAATAAATTATATGTGATAGAGGATATAACGTTTGCGCTTGAACTCCTGCCTCCCGTGATATAGGTTTGTTCACATCATAGAACATTGTAGATTTTTAAGTTTGGGGATTTTGGAAAATTAAATAATAAAAAAGGTTTGAATGTAGTTTGCGCAAAATTAAATGTTTCTATTTTAGTAAGTGCCTGGTGGAAAAATAATCGGTGTTGTAATATGGAGTAGTCAGGAATGCATCGCGGCTATCCTTCAAATTCATTATCGAGTAACACAAATGTGCGCGTGTTCCCTATCTGAGACTAAAAAGAAAAAAGAGAGAAGTAACCAAACATTTTAGGCTTGTTAAATCAATCACATCATAAAGAAAAATATGACATCACTAATGCCCAAAATATCATACAGGAGGGGCAGTATATGCTATCTGGTTCTGGAAACTTTTCTTGCGATGTCAAAAGACGTAGGTGGTGATCACAAATCACTTCACTGCACACAAAAGAAAAAAAATAAAAAAAATAAATACACACTTTAACTACTTATCGTGTTGAAATGAATTAAAAACAAAACTTATGACCTTGCATAGCTCGAAAAGGATTATTTACAAAAAAGTTTGACATATTCGTAGATAATCTTATACCCTGAACATGATTTTACACCAAAGATCATATTTTTTAAGGATGCTTGAATTTGAATTTCAAAAGACTAATTTTGGATTTCATTCCAATCTTAAGCAGTAGTAGTTTGTTTCATGTGTTCAAAGTAACAAGAAACAAACATCGTTAATCATAACGGTATGTGATTGTACACAAATCAACACTTAATTTATTTTCATGTAATATCTTAATTGCACATCAAAGTGATCGTATAACTTTAATGAGATCTCTATTTAAGAATCCTTTCTCTTGGCAAGTCGGGGGATTTTTAATAAAATGTTTTATCGTGCATGTCACATTTGTGACCAGTAAAATTCCTTTACGAATTGAACATAACAGATGGTCATGGACAAGAAATTCGACCCATGAAAAATAACTCAAACCGTCGTCGGTAAAAAAAGGACCATTAACAGTTGCCTTGAGCTAGGAATTACACTGATCGTCGTTGTCACATTCCAATCATAGATCGTCAAATATGCATTCTCAACACAATTGCCAATTGCATAACTTTTTAACAATAGAGATCCACGTCTTACGCATTTGATAAAATAACAAATTAATAAATTAATACGAAAGTTTGATAGGCACTAGCATTTGTGACATACAATATATGTGTGTTCGAGCCCTTGTAAAATATTATCGAATTCTATAACTTGTCCAAAAAATTGCAAAACATATAGAAAATAAATTTAGAATAAATAGAAGGAAATTCTCACTCAAGAATAACAAAAATTGATAGATTAACATTTTGAATGACACTTGAGAGGATAAAAGACAAAGTGCATAGTGGTAAAGACAATTATCACTTTATGCACTTTGTGTTTTATCCCCTTAAGTGACATCCATGATATACCTAATAAAATTATGAATATATTATGAATCAAAAGTATCATAAAGACTTGTAGAATATTTTTAATTATTATAATGTTTGATTAATTTATATACGTGAATAACATAATGATATTCAAACTCGTCCAAAAACAAAATTAAAGAACATGTAGAAGAAAATTTAGGATAAACTTTTATTTCATCAATCATCAATCATCAATCAATCAATATTATATATGAAAGTAGAGTCTTCCATTCCTACATCACCATTATTCAATGACCAATGAACATTAGTTATTCCATCCAAGCCTATTCCATTCCTATGTGCCATTTTAATAGAATTTTGAATTTGTTTTAATTTCATTCCAAACCTAACTTATTCTCAATTATTATTCTACTACTTCAGTCTTCAAACCTAACTCATTCTCCTACTTCAGAATAATTTTGAATTTGTTCTAATTTCATTCCAAACCTAACTTAATTGTCTGGCTCCTTAATTATAGCTTGTCGAGGATTCAGCTAATCAAGAGTGTCAGTTTTTCTATAGCAAATTATTGGATGCAACTCTTTCCTTTGCCTAAACAGGTTATTCATAAGATTGAAGCTCATTGTCGAACCTTCTTATGGAGTGGATCAGCCACCATTAGTCGAAGAGCACCTGTTGCTTGGTCGAATGTGTGTGACCCAAAGAATCAAGGGGGACAAAATATAATATCTTTGGCTGAGTGGAATATTGCTACGATTGCTAAGTTATTATGGCATTTGAGCTTGAAAACGGACAAATTATGGGTCCGATGGATTCATAGTTACTACTTAAAGGGGGTTGAGATTGAGGATTTTGCTCCTACTTCAACCTGCTCATGGTTGATGAGGAAAATAATTAAAGTGAGAGAGCAGGTACTGCATCTTCCAGCCTGGACGCAGGCAAAGCAGACTGGGCAGTATTGTACAAAGAATGTTTATGCAGACATCAGAGGGAACAAGCCTGCAGTTCACTGGCACAAAATGATGTTCCGGAATTATGCTCGTCCAATGACCTTACTTATTCTTTGGATGGCCTGTCTGGACAGATTATACACTAGAGAGCGTTTGCATCATATTGGCGTAGCAGCTGAAACAGATTGTTTATTATGCGGAGATCAAGAGAACACACAACACTTATTTTTTGGGTGTAATAGCACCCCTTTTGTATGGAAAAAGTGTAGGAATATAGGGTCGTTTTGCTCTAAGCATATGCAGCGGAATTTCGAAAATTTTACGACCTATCTTGATAACGATTATTTAACATGTGATACGTAGAGGAGAAAAATCTTACAAATTAAGCAACTCCTTCTCCTCGTCAGTTTGTTCAGCAAAATCCAATTGTTGCTCCTCGATCTCCTCTTCTGCGAATTCACGATCGTAGGCTTCGTATTCCTCTTCAGTGAGCTCCAAGTCTTCAAGCTCTGCTCCAAGCAAATCCCAATCCTCGGTATTCTCCAGCTTGAACTCCTTAACCTCGGTATCCACAGATTTTCTTCTACCGTAGAGTGCTAGGAAACTCTTTGAACAAGGTTGGGATATATGTGAATTATATGGAGTATTAATTTTATCCTTTTCAGAAAAGGACAAAATATTTTGATATGTAGTATTTGTTCTTTTGCTTGTAAAGAGAAGAAGAAGAAGAATGCATGCAAAATAATTTACACGTACAAAATCAAATTCTTCTCCAGCATTTAAAGCACTCAAACAAACTAACTACAAGTCAAAAATATATGTGGGACGCGTGGGACCCGGATGAAGAGAAAACAAAATGGAGAGAGAGAGCAAGTGGTGGGGACCAAGTCCCCACACTTCTCTTAACCACCCGGGCGCGTGCTCAGCACGCGCCCATCTCCTTCTCGGGCGCGTGTCGCACACGCGCCCGAGAGATGATTAATATGCTGGGCCTTTTGGCCCAGCTTCTCCCTTCATTTCTTTCCTTTTGATTTGGGCCCAATTGCATTTAGTCCAAATCAAATTTGGTCTAATTCATGCACTCCATTTTAATTGTTCAAGTCCAATTTGATCCAATTAAATTATTCACACTTAATAATAAATAATGTTAATCTAATTAACATTTATTTGTTTAATAATAAATAATATTAATCTAATTAATATCTATTTATTAGTAATCCCGATTTGGTAGAGTACTAATCATGTAGTGTGACCCGTAGGGCCTTATATATTAATCACTAATCTAATTAGGTTCACGGTGAAACTCCTAGACGGTTTACCGGACAACATTAATATACAAGGACGTTTGTAAGGATATACAAATCACCTTTAGTGTAAGGCTAATATAGTCCCTTCATTCTCGAATACTCGAATAAGTCTAGAACTTGATATCGTGTCCGTTCCAATAACTTATTCATTTCTTTCTCATTCTTGTTAGTTGATCTTCGATCATATCCAAACACCATTTTGAATATATCGTAACGCATTGGCCAATGACTAACGATCAACCTAACTATGAGATGTAAAGTATTCTCTCCAATGTCTATTGCGAGGAATGAATTCTATCTTGGTTCAACTACTACTCCCATGCACTTCATAATATATCCAACGCATGCCGTATCTACCCCAAGTGGAGTGCAAGCATTGGTCATGGTCAAGATATATTATTCCACACATGTAGTCAGTATTGACCTCAAGTCAAAGGACTGTTAATTACCTTACACACCGATACTTCCGTAGACACATTAATAGAATTAATCAAACGGTTTATCGGTGGGTCAGTCAACACCCTCTAAGGTGTACCATGCATCCATCATGAATGACCAAGTCATTCGTAGTTGTGAGAGTCACTACATTCCTCTAAGAATATGATGCAGATCGCATGTCAATCTTTAACGTGCGTCATTGATATCCCAAATCTCAATGACCTCGATTGGGACTATTTTAGGACTTATGTTCTGTCATCCAAGTTCTCACACATTTGGTAATAACATATAGTCCATGGGAACATCTTATAGAATTATCTTAAAACAACCAAATAAATAATCCAAAGATGTAGAGCCAATTAATATGCAATATAAATAATAATAAACTGATTATGATCTAAGTACATATCATCTTGCAAATGGTTGCCTTTAGGACATACATACTTTCAAAAAGTTGCTGGAATGGATGAAAATTAATCATACACCATACAGTTTTGATGCTGAACTTGAATGGATGAAAAGGGAAGCTAAAGGAAAGTCAATAATGAAGGCCCTATTATTGAAGATGACTTTCACTGAAACTATATATGCAATCAGGAAGGCGAGGAACATGAAATTATTTCAACAGCAGCCTTTCAATATGCACTTGGTTGAGGAGATTAAGAATGTGGTAAAGATGCGTTGTATTGGCAATGATAAGCTTTTAACTTACTGTTACAGTTTGTAAGGGTGTAGTTGCTTGTGTTAGGAGCTTATGTTAGCCGAGAAGAGTTTGTAATCGGCTTTGTCTATAGCCCGTATGGATCTAAGGATCGACGTTTGTATTGAAAGTTTTTGGAATAAAAGTAAAACAATTTTCCAAAAAAAATAAATTATAGCTTGTCGGGCACCTTAATTTGTAGCTCCCTAATTAAAGAAAATCAAAATTCTTATTCGGTAGTTCCAAGTTCCAACATTTTCTCACTCTTTAAACTTTATTCAAGTTTCTCTTCTCCATCCCCATCATCTTCCTTCAAATTTCAAACTGGACTTTTTTTTTCTCCATCAACATTCAGTAGCAAACTGAATCAAACGTCGATACTCGATATCATATGCAAATGCCATTCTTCAAGCCCCCTTCACCATGGGTTTCAAATATGTTATCTCTCAAACCCTCACATATTTCCATGGTTCGATTCTTATTATTATAAATTACAATATATGTTTTCAACTAGCAATAGACGCGCCTCGGTTATATTAATTCATAGTTATTTGTATGTTGGCGTGGAGAAGACATTGGATCAATACATGAGGATGGTATATGGTTTTTGACATTTCAATCGCAACTTCAGTACCATGCTTCATTGTTTTGACATCATTCATTTTGTTAATTTGCCTATCGCATTTTCTTTTTCAGCCTACTTCTGATGTACAATTGTTGCACCATGCGTTGATTTATTGTCCGAGTAAATTGTTCTTTAATCTCTCATGTATAACCTACATCCTAAGATCTAGATTTATTGTAGTCTCTTGATGACAATGTTGAAGCTATTTATGATTGTGATTACTTATTATGCAATTTGGATGAACTTCGCACTACTTGGGCAAATTCAATAGATTATTCATGATTCATATACATTTGCCTCTTTGCAACCACTTTAAGTCAACTGAATTATGCTATAATCGTAAATGATTATAGATTTTTTGCCATATCATACAACATCTCACATTTCCTGACTTCATAAGTTAATCCGTTTATGCTCCTACTTCTTGTTTACCCTTTTTTTTCAACGGTAAAACGAGGATCAATAATAGTTTCCCATTTACACCCGTGGTGACTCGAACGCCCGACTAATTGGTTGGAGGTGAAACAACTTACCAACTGAGCTACGCTTCATTGTAACATATTACAATTTGTGCATGCAGAAGAGTACATTGACACCTTGATTCAATGTAAGATGTTGTATGATGGGATATATTTGTAAACTATAGTAGTAGTATACGTTAAGCTGATATATGAAACAAATGTAAGAGAATGTCGTTGTTAGAGAGAGGAGTGGGGCGGAAGAGGGTTAAGAAGAAATGAGAATGAGTATGATGATTAAGTCATAGTTGATTTATAGATCATGCAACTGTGTGTATATAATTGAGAAAAAAAGTTAAGTCATAGTCTAAAAAATTAATTCATAGTTGATTTATAGATCATGCAACTTTGTGTATATAATTGAGAAAATAAAAATGTTCAGAATGTAATAAATATAATAGAGAAAAACTCACATCTTTCACAAAAAATAAGAAGTATTTTATTTTCATAAAATGAATTAATAAAAATAAATAAAATTTTAGCAGTTAAAAAACAAACAAACAAACAACTGTGTTATAGTTATCAATGCATAGTCGATACTCTTCTCAAAAAAAAAAAAAAAATGCATAGTCGATACTTTCCTAGCAACTCATAACCATTGCTGCTACTATACAACTGGTTGAGTTGATTCACGACCGCTTTTCTTCTTGCCAAATCGATGGCAGTTCGTGCAAGGGTTAAAGGATCACCGTTGAAACCACTGTTTTGTTCTACGATGATCTGCATACATTGGTCCAGCCTTTAGTTATCATTACAGTACAGAGGTGACAGCGTGCAATATGCATCGACTGTTTCACAAGAGAAAGAAGAGGGGATTGACGATGCTAAGAGGAGGGCAATGAAGATCATCAAAAGTGACATATTTTGTGCCAAGAAGCCATTGAACTTTACTTTATGTTTCATGTTTGCATGATTAGTGCTTTTCCCTTTTATTATAATAGATCCATGGATGCACATTGTTTAATTTGTAGTACTACTGTATTAATTAATGTGTGTTAGTACTTAGTAGTACTAACGTTTTCTATTTAAAAATAAATAAATTATTAACGTTTCAAGTCATTAACTGCAGTGGGTTACTCTAGTTTAATTTGATAAAATAAGCAAATATGATCAATTCTAATTTTATTTTCCATAGGGGAAAAATCTCACCTTGAACACTTGTTAACAAAGACACCAATCTATGTTATTGTTCTTTACAAAAAAATGAGGCTCAATGACAATGGCCTTCTCAGATCAAGGCAACAATAGCTAAAAACAGATCCATCATTTCACCAGACGTCATAAATGATACTATTATTTTCATAGTACCGGATCAAGCCGCAGGTGATGGCTTGCCTTCTCCAGATGCTGCTGCCTGTTTGAAATGAAACATACCGGTCAATCCTCGGGCCTTGGACATCTCTTCAATTTCTGCTAACTTCGCCTTCAGAGCCGCTACCTCCTTTTCTAAAGCTTCGTCTCGTAGCCTCATGGCCTGAATATGGTTACAAAATGTTGGTTCCGGATGAGAAGATATTTAACTTGAGGGTAATTTCATGCAAGTTGGCCGAAATCAATTACTTGTTCACGTGAAATGATAATACCCCGGGTAATAATTCTCTAGGAGGTACATGCAAGTCATTTGTAACAGAAGCCGAAAGTATGGATTCTACATGCAACCCAGTATATCACAAAATTTTCAAGTTCCAGGATGAATAAGCAAAAGGGTCGAAGCCAGAGGTACCAAATGTACTTTTTCCTTTTCTTGATTGACTAGTCAGATTGAGATCATGGTATCTTACCTCCAAATCTTGCTTTCGAATTTCCTCTTTCTTGGCTTCTGATCGAGCACTTCTTTGCACCTCAAATATCAGGGCAGCAACTCCAACCTAAATCACAATCAGATGTGAGTAGAAGACTTGGAATGGAGGAAAAGTTAGTACACCATTAGTTCTGAACTGCATAAGACTGCAGTAATGGGCGGACAAGGTTCAGTTGTGACCTGCCTTCAGTTGGACTTTTCAAATAGAAATAATGGTGTGTGAATTCTTGTTATCTATCTTTAAGTGTATGACAATCCTCTGATTAACACCGTATTAGGATCTGGATATGGAGAATCTTATTGCAATAAACATTGCATCAACACATTCATATTGCCTCCGGTGAGTTACATATGGGAAATAAAAGTTTTCAATATGAATCTCAAGCAGCCCCATCATAGGACATTAGGAACAATTAATTTGGAATTAACAAGTTTTGGGAATCAACAAAACAAAGTATTGCAAATAAGAGGTTTGTTTAACTTTAATTTCTGAGGCATGAATCTTCTTGATCTTTAATCTGTTGATTCTGTAGAGGTTTTACATTCTCTCTTTTTATTGTAGCCAATTTCTAAGTTTATTGAATAATCAGACACTTCCAAGTTATAATGGAGACTCGGGATGTTGATGTTAGTTGCTGCTACTGATTTCAAGATAATTAGCAGCATGTAAAATTACCAATGTTGGATGAACATAGTACTTGCAGTTCTATTAGGTAGGTCTTTCTGATAGCTCGTAAGAAAATCAAGAATAACAATATCCCCACGGCTCCATTACATCATGGCAAAAGTGTGAGCAGATGAGGAATAAGGTAGTTGGTTCAAACTAGTAGGCTATATCAATGCTGGACAGGTATCATGTTGGTCTAGGAGATCAGCAAATTGTGAAATTACAAGGTTGAACGACCATCCCCAAACACATGGAGCTCATTTCTGTTTTTATGTGCTTAAGTTTTCTACTAAGTGATACTCTACTACTTATTTTATCAGCAAAAGCAACTCCAGATATGCAATATATAAGCCAGTAATATATTAGTAATTGAAATTAAGTTTTTGGAAGGGTTGGAAAGAGAGCTTACCGAAAAGACAAAGAGTTCTCCAAGCATATCTACAGCAGCTTGAACAGCTTTCTCTTCATTCAGAGGTCGAATTTCTACATCAGTAGCATGACCGTATATTCTTCTTTGCATGGTTGTAGTTATTCGATGATTGGACTGGTTTCAGAAAAAAGAGAAATTGTTTACAGTCATGCATTTTCAATCTATGAGTGAATACAGAGCAGCAGGATACCAGGTAACACACTTAATAAGGAAATAGGCCACAGCAATATCAAAGAATGCACGCAGTCAATACACGATAATGGAATGGGAATTAAACACCAGAACTTAGAGTGGCAGTCACTTAGAATCACATCCATCATTCACTAATGAGATGCATAACTTTGGTTAAGTTAGGACTTAGGAGACATTGTGCAATCCTTATACTTGTGTGTTATGGTGGTATATCATATATGATATGAAACTGATCCCCCAACTAATTCTCACATCTATGAAATATGTTTCGACTGGTCATGACATACAGGCTGCTCTAGAAAAGTATGAACATGAAGAGCATGAAAACAAGAGAAGATGGGTAGACACATACGACCGCATATGATTATCACAATTCACAGGGTAGACTCACCATCAGAAAGAAACACATACAGTGATCACGTGATAGAAATTTCGGTGCATCAACACTAGATCACCTACCACTTAAGGAAATTTACCCGTGTCCTTGGCTTATATATCACAATTAGCAGCCAAACCATAGGCCAAGGTGACTCTACTAAGTGTGTTGTGAGTTCGTGACCACACACTATTGCATCAAACATAGAAAAAATATCAACCAGAACATTCTGACTCAGTACGATTTCAGCTCAGCCTAGTAAACTCTCCTGGTGCTAACCCCGATACACACTCGTTCACATAAACTCCCCCCTCTATCTGGAGCTGAAACACGTCCGATTTGTATACTATCTGATGAAACTATCAACTACTACAACATGGCATTCTATTATCCACCTATCATTTCCAAATTCCAATGCTCAACCACTCACACACATATGCAACAAAAGAGCCTCGTTACTTGAATTTTTTTTACGTACATTTCAAAGTCACCATCACAACCCACACTATTGGAGAGCCTAGCCTAAATATGAAAGAAACTCATCAACAGCTCAAAAAGGAAAGAAAAAGAATTATTTGGCCTACATTGGAGTTATACAAACAACACTGATCAACAAAATCTGAAATGTAACAACCCATCATCCATGACAGACATTCTTGAACCAAGAAAAGCAAAAGCATAAAAAGTAAAATGATCGATCGATCAAGTCACCTGGGCGATGCTGATGATGAAGGTTCTGAACTTAGGATGGATCCCAGCGGATTTCTTGAGCCTAGCTGCAATTGGTTTGCTGAGAGTTTTGATGGCAAGTGTTCCAAGCTTTAACAAAGGAAGGACCATTACTGATCACACTCTCTTTCTCGATTCAACTCTATTTCTGAACTGAAAATGATCTTGAACAAGAATAACTTGTTTATACACCCATAACAAGGAGTTGAGTGTTTGCGGAAGAAGAAATCGAAGGTCAACAAGATTGGGATTGATGAGTTTCTTGAAAAAGAAGCTGTACTACTATACTATTATTCTGGAAACGAAAACGAAAATGTTGGAGCCGTCACAGCATGCGTATTGGATTTTAAGAATGATGATGAATTGCAGATGAGAAATTGTTCAACTATTGCGTGGAGAAAACGAATCATCCCAATTAGGGATTGACTGACTTTTCCTTTTGCTCTGACTGAGACCTAATTAAAGGCTTTAAAGCCCATGACTCGTTTGTTTGTTAATAGAATAGAAGAAGCATCTCGCTTCTGTTAGATACGCGTTTAAACGAAAACGCTTCCTTTGTCAAAAGTTATAAGTATGCTAAAAAACTTGATTTATATCCAGAGCAACTTCATGATATTTACATTCGATCACTTATGTTCAAGTTTAACTCATAATATCTGATACTTTACTCATTCCCCCATTTCACACTCGATTTTATTCTTTCTTGTCATATTTTAACATAATCGTAGATTGGATTGTCATACCTGATGAAGGTAGAAATAGTCGTCTAGATCAATCTCACCGTTTTCCTTTCCAAGTACTAAACTCAAATGTAGATTGAATGAGTGGGGACCTTGAAGTTCTTGGTAAAATAAGATAAATGTATAAGAGTGAGGCAGATCATGAGATCATGATCGATTCAACGTGAGAGTGTAATTTGATAGAGCTAGAAATTGTGGACTAGTGCTTAAATTTCCTCTTCGTTCATTTATGAGGGTATACATAGGCAAGGATGGTGAGCCCCCATATTCTTGATATATGCGCCTAGTAATAGGGTAGCTAGTAGCTTGTACTTTCCTTTGTTGTATTTTAATGTAAGTCGTTCCTGATTCCTATCTAGCTCACCGAAGTTGAGGGTTAGCAGACGGGGTTACATAAGGATGGTGAGGATGGTGGTATACTTCGTGGGCACCTAAATAATGCTTGGGATGAAGGTGACTTTGAAGTTAGCAAGCTCTCTAAGTGTCATAAGGGGAAAGTAGAGATATATTCCTATCAATAAGTTAATGGGTGGAATTGATATTGTAGAACTATAATAAATAATTAGATTCCACACATCATCATAGGTTCTAATTATTTGGAGATTAGTATTCTATCCAATTGTCCAATTTTATGTTAAGTTCATGATCATCTCTCGAGCGACATGTGACTTTGAATTGTTTTATATCAATAACTTGATAGGTCATAGGCCAGACAATCAACTATATAATTTTATATGGAGTATGTATGGACCATTAAATATATACTAACTCCTCTCCAAAACAGTTGTACCATTTTGATGTTAAACAATTTTAAATTTTAACTATAAATTATGTTTTAGACTATAATGATAATGATAAAATATTTAACAAAATTACATTTTGAAAATTTAGCACTTAAAGTTTCATAATATAATTTTGGTAAATATTTTACCATTGGTTTAAAAAACTTAAAAACTATTGTTACATTTAAAAGTAAACATGGTGTTAGGAAGAGTATTTACATTAGCTAAAATAGTTGTATGTCAACCTTTTGATGGTATTTCAACTATAAACATACACACATAATGACATAATTACTCCTGAACGAGTTAATTATGATTTGTTAATATGTAGCCATCATGGTATAAGTTTAATTAACTACCTACAGACCGATCGACCCATTATATTCCATCTTTGCGCCAGCTTTTGCCATGTTACTCGTGAACCTTCTCTTCACGACACCAATATAGCGAGGGGAATATCATCATCAAATCAATACACCGCAAATGAGCTGTTTAATTATTAGGGTCACTCAATCTTCTTGTAAGGATAATAGTACTATTTCCTACGAACACCTATAATTTCTTTAACCTTAAAAATTTTCCACTCGATCTGAACTATTTTATAAAATAAATACAACACATACGAGTAATATTAATTTTAACCCGATATATGCATAGAAAAATTGGAATTTTCCATAGTACAAGTTTCTTGTTCTTACCCCAAAATGTAGCCCTCTAAAGTAAGATTCTTTCTAATCAATGACACAATGGGGAGGTAATCGCAATTAGCCCACTAGCATTATGTTCGTATCTGTCCACATGCATGATGATGGAGATTTATGAGGGAAATTAGTAAAGATTGAAAGTTGAGTCTTGGTAGTATATCCTAACTACTACTCTTTGTTCTTTTCATCCATGATTTGTTTTTAAAAAAAAAAAATTATATATGCAGTACTTTTCTGATGATTCTTTCTCACCCCACCAAATTTCCAAAGAAAAGAAACAGGACAAAAAAGAAAGGATAAAACATTATCACAAGATGAACAAACTTGTTCTTGTTCTCCTCTTTATGTTCCTGTTCTTCTTTTCTCCATGCCTCACTAGTACTGCATCATTCCCATCTGTACACAAGAATGAGAAGTTTCTTGGTTGCAATCCATATGAAGGGACATGGGTTCTTGATGAACGCTACCCGATGTACGACTCTACCACGTGCCCGTATATTCGTAGCCAATTCAACTGCTTGAATTATGGTCGCAGGGATCAACAATACCTTAAATTCCGTTGGCAACCAACCAACTGTGACTTACCAAGGTACAGATAGCACTTAATTTTGTTCTTCAACAAATCTTGCACTACTACTTAAAGATTTAGTAGTAGTTTTTGTAATGTGGTTCTTGTGTTCTTGTCCTATAGATTCGATGGCGTAGACTTTCTGAAAACGATGCAGGGGAAGAAGATCATGTTCGTTGGTGATTCGATAAGTAGCAATCAATGGACATCACTCGTGTGCCTTCTCTACGTATCTGTGGAGAGCAAAAACATAACTACATCCACCATTGAACCGGTTACTTCTGTTACATTTCGAGTACGTGCACAGTGTAGCAGAATGCAACTTTAACATCGGTTCATTTTCTTTGTTATAGGCATGGTTTCGTGACTTTCATTTAATAATGTTGCAGGACTATGATGTCACAGTATCAGTCTTCCTCTCACATTATTTGGTAGACATAGAAACTAGAAATGGCAGTAGAGTACTGAATCTGGACTCTCTATCGAATGGAGACGTGTGGAAGGAACAAGATGTGCTGATCTTCAACACATGGCTTTGGTGGGGACGTCGAGATCAGTAAGTGACTGTTCGCAACAACTTCTTAATTGTAGCTTTTTTCACATCAGAATCAGAGAAAATAATAACTGTTTTATAATAAGCAAAGTTAAGCAACATGCATGATGTAACAAGTTCTAATGATACAATATCTATGTCTTAATTACTTGGATTGCAGATGGAATATGGTCCAGGAAAATGACATAATACTCCATGCCAATGAGATACATACTATGGACATATTTCAAAAAGGCCTAACAACTTGGGCAAATTGGGTGAATACAAGTGTGGATCCTACCAAAAACAGAGTTTTCTTCCAGGGAATCAATCCAATGCATTACAAGTAAGAAAATGAATGCCAATGCCATCATCATGATCCCACTGAAATGGCTCCATATTGCATAGTAATGATGTTCACAATATGTTCTTACATGTTACTGTTTTGATTCCTTTAATTAGTGGCACGGAGTGGAACGAACCAGGTGTAACAAGCTGTGTGAATGAAACGGAGCCACTAAGTGGGTCGACTTATCCAGCCGGTGAGCCACTAGCATCGACAGTGGTTAAAGAGATTTTAGGAAACATCTCGGCTGCAAAACATGTGGAGTTATTTGACATCACCAATCTTTCGCAGCTGAGAAAAGATGGGCATCCAGGGCTACACAATGCCTTAGGAAGCTTGGATTGCACTCATTGGTGTGTGGCTGGTGTTCCTGATACTTGGAACCAAATTCTTTATGCACAACTACTTGATGGAACAAATATAAAATACTAGCTATATAACATAGAATTGTATTTAGGAATTAGGATATCTGTCTAGACATAGTTTGGAAAATCTCTTTACTGATTTTTACATGAATTTGTGGAGAGACACATAGTATGAGGCACGATTACCCATAGTCAAAGTGAATTATTTTTTTTATATTTTTTATTAAGTAATACTACTACATTAACCATTGGAAAATATTATTGAAACCTTACAACGAGTATGGTCTAGACGAGACAAGTTCGACACGACATCGAGTTAATTTGGTTGTATACAACTCTTTAAATACGGTCATACTGAAGTTTCAAAGTAAAAAATAAATACAACTCTTTAAATACACCTTATTGTCATCGAGTGACACTGAGGGGCGAATGCAGCTCATGAATAGTCCGTGTGCAATTTTATCTTTAGTTATCTTTTTACTCTTTTAAAATTTTAAAATAAGATATAATTTGACATCGTAAAAGTTTAGATAAAAATTACTTGTGTTGAAATAAAATGAAAAAGGAGAATGAAGAGAAAATAGAAAGTGCGGAGAATGACATATGTATTTTATGGTGTGTTTTATAATGTACAAGGATGAGCCTTATATAGGCGCCTACAAAATATAATGAATTGCATTATACAATGAGTCAACATTTCAATAATACTAAATAGGGACATTCATGTTATTCACATAACAATTGTTTTGTAACAACTTGTTCTTTATAATTATTGTACGGTTAATCCGGGTTGAAAATTTTCAGACTTTACCCCGCGACACTTGTGTGATAAAATTGGAAAAATGGGATGCTTTTATTAAAAAAACTAAAATTATAGCTGAAATATGTAAGAAATTTAACATAAATAAGAAAAAAGGATTTATACCAAGTGTCCCCAAATTTTAAAAAAAAAAAAAAAAAAAAAAAACAAAAACTTACAACTACATACAAAGTTGGTACACATTTGTAAATAATCTTGTATGAATTGTGGGTAACGTATGTTTCAGTCTGAATGACAGAATTGAATCCACTAATAATTTCTAGGGTTCGATTTGGGGCCACAATTTTCAATAGTACAGTAGGGACTGCAACAAGTCGGATCCAACATTGCTCATCAATGGCGGAAAGGTAACATTTATGCAGTAGTTTCATCTTCGATTCAATTTTTTGAGTTCAGATTGATCATTACTATTCAACATTCATCTATTAGTGATTTGAGAGCTTGCAATATCAGTATGTTTTATGTAGCTTTGTTGAAATGTTTTTAGCACTTTTTGTTTACTTTGCGTATAATCTGAAGAAAAATTGTGTACAGATCTAGAACTACCCAATAATAGGAGTAGAACTACCCAATAATAGGAGTATGTGATAGTAATTAATTGAGTTAAACCTTGAGATAAAGAAATCTTTTGTAGAATTATTATGTATATATTTGAAGGAATGATTGTAGTAGCTGATTAGAGCCATCCCTAAATTTGTGGGTGTTTAATTGTGGCCAGACTATTTGAAACTGATCTGAATTACCTGACCTTTGGTTTTCCTGGTTTCTCTCCTGGCCTCTGATGTTTATGAGTAGCTTTACTGCCCAATCTGTATGTTTTGTGATGCAAAAATTTCTTGATCGATTCTTATGGTAGCTTTCCAATTATCATTTGTCTCTCCTCTTTTGCCGAAGTCACCATCATAGCCCAATGGCCACCGACATTCCCTCTTCTTGTCTTTGGCATGGGTGTCGTATAGGTTAGTAACTTGCATTGTCCAGCTGGTTAGGTTTGTCAGGTCAATTCGATTTGCATCTTTCAAATATCAAAATCTTCGCGATCCTAAATCTTCGAAAAGAAAGAGAAAACAATATCTCCACACTCCTCCAGGAACGAACTATTCCATTCCGTGTTTCTTTTCTTTTTATGATCAAGAATGGCTGGAACTGTGTACTTGAGGACCAACCGCTTTGAGGTTAAGCTTGAAGGGATAACATTCAAAACCAAAGATTTCGAGGCATTATGCAAGATGGATTTTCTTTTCCCAGATGGGAGGGTCTGGGCCCGCCCGCCGATTGTGGGTCTTGATGTTATGCGTCACCCTCGTGATCCATCCATTCTGCTGGTCCTATTGTGTTTCGGTGTTGGTTGTGTGATTCTCAGGTTTTTTGCAGGGGAGGCATTGCCTGCTTCTGTTCAGAATTTTCTCACCGACAAGAGAATTCATTTTGTTGGCTTTGGAGTTCCTGAAAAGAAAGATTTGTTTCCATTCGAAGAATTGGGCTTGACGAAGAATAAGGTGGACATTGGTTACTTAGCTGCCAGACTTTTAAAAGATTCAAAATGTAAGAGATGGGAGCTTGCCGAATTGGCTCGTAAAGTTATTGGGATTAAGAGAATGATTGGATTGACTGAGGCTTCATCTTTTGAGAGACACGAACAAATTAAATGTGCAATTTGCCAGCTCTTCATAACGAGCGTCATTGCCATGGGGTTATTGGGTGCAAAGGATAGGGGTTCCAATAGTAGTTCTCCTAAGAAAAACTCATTTCTGAAGAATTTGAACTCTATCCAGTTGTTGGCTGATGGATGGTTCAAGCTGCCTACGGACAAGAAAAACTCGGAAGATGCTTCCAAGAAAAGCTCATTCTTGAAGAATTTGAATAAAAATTTAAAGAGTTTGAATAGTGTCCAATCACTGACTGAGGGATGGTTCAAACTGCCCACGTGTAAGAATAAGAACAACCAAAAACCAACCACAGACGAGGATGAACTGTATTATGAGGATGCTCAAGTTGGGGAGATAGAGGATATGTTTGGCCATAACAATCTTGTCAAGCCGAAACCAAAAGAGTGTCATTTTAGCAGCTGGTTTAAATTGGATAAATTTCAAGACAGTCCTTTGGGCAACTGTTTCCTTGGATCCAAGAGTAGAGAGGGCTCTCCTCCCAGAGAAGACTTCTATTACGGTGACGTGGAGGATGATGCATCTAGTAGTGATCTTGCACATGAAGAACACAGCAGGGTGAGTTATAGTTTTGAGAAGAATAAAGAGGACCCTCCACAGTTCGATAGCAACAAGGATTTCGATAGCAACAAGGATGTCTGCAACAAGAACAAAAGGCCGTTAAAAGGAATCTTGAAGTGTCCATCGTCACACTTACAACGTAATGAGTCTTACCGAAACTTCGTAGAGTCTCCTCCAACTTCTTCAAGCGAGCAGACGCCGGTTAGAGGTTCACTGAGAAGGGCTAATTCCAAAGGATACAATGTGAGTTTTACGTTGTAGTTCGGAGGGGATGAAAATTGCATGTTCTTTTTATGTCTGTTGCATACCACCGGGTGGTCTAGGTAGTTGGTAGTCGTTGAAACTGTTTTTTATGTTGCAATTCGGGGTTTAACTTTAATTTCATCCCTGTTTACCTTCTATTGGTGCTGGTGTTTGTGAAGGGAATTTAGTTTGGTCCTGTACATAAGAAGAATGTTTAGACATGCTAATTATACAGTCTCGTTGTATTCTCCATGTATGAATAAAAGAGCATTTTACTGTTGTTTTTCTTGTGATTCACTCTGAAAGTGCACTTTTGTTGGATTAGAATAAAATGATTGTTCTATGCGTGCAAGAATCCTCTTTGTCACGCCTAAAACCTTCTGTATGTGTGGCTGCAAAGAGGCAGTAAATTGTAGCAAGAGTTGGCATTGCTTGCATTTGCAGCTCACTAATTAAGCTAAAGTCATAAGCTGCTTGAAAGTATACTTTTAAACAATCATTAAAAGCGAAAAAGTTCCTTGTAAGCAATGATTTTATTGGCTTGCACACAATATGCTGAGACATATAAATAGCAAAGACAATTGTTATTCAATCTTGGATATAGATGAGATTGATTATTGAATGAAAATGATGTACCAAAAGGAATATCTGGACCTGGTAATGGTTCCATTGGGTCTTGTTATCATGTTTGTTTATCATCTCTTTCTGCTCTACCGGTGCCTTAAGCTTCCTCACACCACTGTCATCGGCTTTGAGAACATCGACAAGAAACTCTGGGTTCGAAAGATCATGCAGGTTAGATTCCGTCATCATACTGAGGCTGTGTTTTCAAATTATTTTCGAAAGTACTTATCGTTTTAAAAAATGACTTCTGTTAATCAATCGAAGTATGGAACTTCTTCAATTATCTAAATTAAGCAGATAATGTTCAGAATTAGATAATCTAGTAAAGTGCAGACTGTGATTAAAGATCAAATGCATGATGGCTTTCAACAAGAAAACAGAGCATATCATGAATCATGATACAGAACAACTAGATAGACTTAATTAGCAGCCATGTTAACATATCTCTATATACTTGCTTGCTGATCGCAAAACAAAACAGTCGGGAAATCGAGACGTGACGACAGCACTGAACGTGCTATCCACGAACATCACAGCAGCAACATACCTAGCTTCAATCTCACTCACACTCGCTGCACTCATTGGCGCGTGGATTGCGAATAACTCCAACATCTTCCAGAGTGGGCTCATCTACGGCGACACTCGGCCAGCTACCATGTCCATCAAGTACATCACGCTCTTAATCTGCTTCCTGTTGGCCTTCACTTGCTTTGTCCAGTCCTCCAGGTGGTTCATCTACGCCAGCTATTTGATCAGCACACCTGAATGTGAGGTCTCAACTGAGTGTGTCGAACTTGCTGTTATTCGAGGGGGCGATTTCTGGTCCATTGGGCTGAGGGCCCTGTACTTCGCCACGCCTCTGTTGATGTGGTTTTTCGGTCCCATACCTATGTTTCTCACGTCCGTGGTTACCGTGGTGATACTGCATTACGTTGACGGTGATACAACTTCACTGAGTAAGAATCGGGGGCGGGAAACCTCGGGTTCACGCGATTAGAGGAACGGATATAAGATTGTGTTCGTAATTTGTATAAGTCCGAATTCTATAAATTATTTAAACGTTAGAAGACCGTCTAATACAAGTTTTTTGGTTTAGCGGAAATGTATAAAGTTTGTGGATTGTAATGTACTACTTTTAGTTAAGGTAACTTATAAATGTACCTTTAGCATGTCAAACATTTGGGCAAAAGGTCGAACAAATGAAGCAAGTTTGAACTACAGAAACGGTCAAGAGTTTGGTCCAATGCATGACCCCAGAAATGGTATGCTAATAGTAGTAGTAGTTAATACAATGGTGTACTTTGATCCGTTTCTTGTCATGGATTCAGGAAATTAAATGGTGGTCTTCCATTTGAGAACATAATAGCTATGGATAACTAATACTACTACAACTTTCACTTTAAGAAGCAGCTTTCCACGTTGTTGTAATAAAGTCGATCTGTTACATATGTGATGCAGTACAGTACAACCTACAAGCACAAACAAGCAACATGCAATTATCAATTTATCATCATCTCATCATATATTATTGTATGTAGTAGTCTCCTTGAATGCTCAATTCAATGAGAGCAATAGATCGACTTTAATTCAAAGCCTGCTGCTGCTGCTGATTTTGCTTTTCCTATGTTCAAAAGTCATCGACTGTTCACACCGGACCCCTCACACTGATACTATTCTACCTTGATCTCTCTGTTAAGTTGCTGACATTAAATAAATCTACCGTTGGATGCGCGAGCATATCATTATTTATACCAGATGTGTAATGTGTTGTTTCCTCTTACAATTATATAAGCAAATAATACAAGAAAATATACTAAATAGATGAGAGAAATAGCACTAGAGAATAAATAAGTAGTTTGAAAAACAGAGTAAATAAGAACTGTAAACAAACTCACTATCCTAAGATCAACAAACGAACGAAATTCGGATTAAATTACTGCGAGGCAATCATTAATCCGCTTGCCCTCCCGTGGATAATATAATAGGCTACCTTGACGAAGAGAACAGAGCCTAACAAGACAACTTGTGCATGAATGTTTACGTGGACACATATAAGCTAGTGAAACTTTTCACTCATTTTCAATGTGGGGCAAAAGTCCCAAAGTGAGACGAGTAGTCTCAACCACACTACTTTTGGTCAATCTATCATTCGCATTGAGAATTGGTTTACTCGTGTGTCTTATCTTGTTACAAAACTTGAGCAACCCTCTTTACCACGAGCTCAAGAACATGAACATCGTGCGGAGTAACCTTCTCTAATTAATGCTCAAAGTTCTCCACTTAACCCATATTTTAGTTTAATAGTATTGACTTAGAAAATCAACATAATGCTTAATTACCATACAATATAATTTTGTCTGACTATAAAACAGTATCGAAGCCAGAAAATTTTCTCAGATGGGATAACTTTCTAGTCATTATTTGAAATATGGACAAAGTGTTACCTGCTCAATTACATGCCAAATTAGTTTTTTTTATATCACATTTTATGACGGTTAAATTTAATTCATATTAGTGATTTAATACACAATTTTAAAATTTCCAAGATTATTAGTCATCCTGCTAATAGAAAATTATAAATATGTATTGGAGAAATTATATAATTTTTTAATATGTTTTGCTGTGAGAAAAACAATAATAGAAAATTGAGATTGCAACGTGTAACATTAATGTATACTGCATATTAAAAATTTCTAAATTACAAATTGTCATTTTGTGACAAAATAGGGAATTAAAACAACGGAAAAACAATATTCATATTACAATTTTGACGAAGAAAAATACATATATTGCCACAATTTTATTTACATTTGACCATTATATTAAAATCACATACTTGTAAGGACACATTGATAAAAATGAAAAATACACATATTGCCACAATTTTATTTACATCAGTCGAGCTAGCACTGAGAAGATGGCACAATAATGAGGTTGCAGGCCGTACAATTGATTGATCCCGTGTTAATCGAGGGAGGGACAAATAACTACTTCCAGTAATAGGACCGTCCGTCAACCTTCTTCTGAGTTCTCAATAGCCGACACATTTTTCTGGACCGGAAAATGACCCGTCCTCTCCCCTTTTGGCTTTTCCTTGCTATCTCTTTAAAGTGCTTTCAGTGCCCTTCACCGTGGTGGTATACTACTACTCCATTCATGTATATATCCATTGATTTGTATATATCGTTCACTTTAATTTTGATTTTTATTATCATTCTGACGCAAGTTATAACTTATGCAATTTTGTTCTTTATAGAAAAACTATTTTAAATGCCAAACGGTTTGTTGAAATTTTGATACGGATTGTGGTACTATTATGGATTTATCATCTTAACAATAAAAACAAAATATTTAACTTCATTCATTGATAACCTATTTAAATTTGTATCAGCCTCCTTGAACCTTGTTGTTGAACGATTATCCAAATTCATCAAACATCCAACTCAATTTTCAAACAACCTAGCAATTGACGACCATTGACATTTTCTAATTTCAAGCATCCTTACAAATTGATATTCATCCACATTAACTTCTAGGATAAAATTGATCAAACCCCCAGAACTTTACTACAATTGAGACATTACCCCCTAACCTATTAAGTTTGATACTTAACCCCCTCATCTATTTAAAGTGTTACGACATACCCCCTATATAATATTTTCCCTTTAATTTAATATTTTTCATTCAATTTAATATTTTCCCTACAATTTAATATGTCAGTTTGACTCCAATTAATCCTAATTCATACCGAATATTTTTTAAAATAATTATATTATAAAATATAAGATTTTACTTCTATAATATAAGTTCAAATCTTATTTTTCCAATACAATTTATATTATAAAAGTGAAAAAAATAATATTTTCATTAACTGTACTGGTAAAATAATATTTGAACTTATATTATATTATATTATAAAAGTGAAAATCGTATAGTTTCATATTTTAATTTTCAAAATTAGTTTTTCAGTAGGTATTATGATTAATTGGAATCAAACGGAAATATTTAATTGAAGGGAAAATATTAAATTGAATGGAAAATATTAAATTGATAGTAAAATATTATATAGGGGGTATGTTGCAACACTTTATATAGGTTAGGGGGTTAAGTCTCAAATTTAATAGGTTAGGGGGTAATGTCTCACTTGTAGTATAGGTTGGGGGGTTTGATCAATTTTTTCCTAACTTCTAATTGCAAACATCTTTACAAATCAAACGTTATGTGGTGGAAGCTGCTGATCTAAACCCTAATTTGTAAGCAAAGAAATTTCTGAGATAACGGAATGAGTATCATTTAAAATTGTAAGCAAGCATCACGGAAAGCATCACCAATTTGGTGAAATAAAATGATTACATAAGAGTGATGTCATTTGATATTTTAATCTAAATTTGATTGTTTAAGAAATACGCCAGATAGTGATTAGTTGAAGAGAATGTAGAAATTTTTGTTCACCTTATTAATACTAAAATTAAGAGTATCACCAATTCGTAAAAAACTATTTAGGTTACACTAGTTTAATAAAACTTGTAAAAATATCACAATCAATTAGTAATATTCTTTTTAACTGAAAATTCAATTCAACATAATTTTCAGTTATATGGATTACAAGAAATAACAAAGTCTTTAGAATGAAGACTTTAACAGTAGAAAATTCAACATATTTTTGCTTAATACAATTAAGGACAACACTTTCTCAAAAGAGATACATAGGGAAAAATCTAAGTATCCCTATGGAAGCCACCACCACAAGGTTGGATCTGTGTCAATATTGATGGCTCAGTTTGACTTGAAGATGGATTAGCAGGAGTAGGATGTGTTACCAGAAATAAACATGGATAATTTTTAAAAGCAGGAGCAAGTTTTATTGGAAGAACTGATCAGAACTCTACTGAGATTCATGCACTTCTACTTGACCTTAAATTAGCAGAAACACTTTTCTACTGCAGAATTATCGTACAATTAAACTGATATGATTCACAACACTTGATATCTTGTATGAACAGAAGGGAACTAGTAGCATGCCACCAAAGGACTATGTTGGACGAGGCGGTAGCAAGTAGGGTTGAGCATCAAAGCCACCCACCCGCGCAAACCACCCGTTTACTTCGTGTTATATCCGTCCGCGGTTGAAAAATGTTCAACCCGCGACCGGTCGGGTGGGTGGTATTTAGTGATGAGTTACTCTAATATGTATTTTTATGTAAATTGTAAAGTTCAAGTTGTAAACTAGTCTAGGTTAACTAAGTCCCAGACCCCACCCTCAGCCGTTATACTCATATTTTCTCCAAATGGAAAATTCTATATATCATCATCTCCAGTCGATCCCCAAATCAGCAAATCAAATCCGTTCGACCCCTCCTCCCAATTCGACTTCTCTACAATATTCGATCCCCAAACTAGTTTATGTACCATTGATGCATATTGTATCGGTTGGTTACATTTTGAACTTCGTTATTTCTAGTTAGTTTGTTAATTGAATTTGGATATTATTAAAAACCATCCGCCTTTCACCCGCCATCCGCTCGCGCATTTTGCAACCCAACCCGCCACGATTTGAGTGTTTTTCTCACTCGCCGCGGTTTGTAATAAATTCACCCGCACATGGTGGATCGGCTAACTTTTTGTTAGAAACCTGCCTACACCCGCCACGCTCACCCCTAGTAGCAAGAATGAATAAATAAACTGGGAACCCTGCAAATGTGTTTTGTGTACAGGGAGATCAACAACGTTGCACAACAACTAGCTAAAAGAAGCAGTAGTAGATGTTTTGCTAACTCAACGAGTAGCCAGGCTAATATATGTTGTAGCAGTTTTTGATAGAATTCCAACTCTCCCAAAAGCATGGTATCAGAGACATTCGACTCACGTCCACCTCGGTTTGAATCTCCCTGGAGACAAACTCCGCCCCATATTAAATTTTCACTCGATTGGCCTTCCCAAAGAGGTTGAAATCGACCACGAGTGCGGGAGAGTGTTGAAAAATTAATATAAATGATACATTTGGGACACCGAATTATTATGGATGTAAACTCTATTTAAGTTTAATGAATATGTGCTTTAAAAAAAAAAAAAAATTAACGTACACAGTATGGTCCCGTGATTGTGTATATGGGGCAACTTGGCAACTAAATTGGGGTACGTGGGGAAATGAATGAGAGAGGGAAGCCATTTATATTTTATTTTCCTTTATTATTTTATGAAAAAATAATGTGGATCTGGATGAGTCCAAATTGAAGGGGGGAAGTGGTCACGGAGCTATAGGGAGATCCCTGCAGCAGCCCTGATCCGCGCGCGCCCCCACCAGGCAAGGGTGCCAGACATGATGTACAGTAAAACAGCAACTACCCGCCCGCGATTAAAGTTAGATGATCAGATCCAAACATAGGTAAAATCCACACAACCTTTCTCACCTGTCTCTCTCCATTTTCAACTTTGCTCCCTCCCTATGCACCCCCATTCATAATGCATGCATGATGCTACCTCTTCTTCTCTTTCTTCATCTTCTATTTATCGTACTTCTTTTTCTTACTTTTTCTTACTTCATTAAATATATCCAGCCAATGAAGGGAAATTTCTACCATGTGATCTTGTAATATATAGGACAATTCTACCTGGAACTATAAATTTCATAGTGGTTATAAAAGATCCAATTAAGTTTGTGACATGGATAATAATGAATCAAGTTGAAAAAGCAAACTTACATTATATATTTAGTTTTTAGTTCAGTTCAAATTTAGTTTAATTTAAATTAATTTGTCTAACTGTTTTTTATATTAAAAATAAATTCAATTCATTTAAAATCTTTTAAATATAAAGACGGTAAGGATTAAAATTTAAGTGTCGCATACTTTATAAATAGTATTCCAATTGGATAAGTTAGCTCTTTTCTATTTTAACGGCTATAAAAATTTATTAATCAAAGAGCATAAGAAATGCTCGACACCATTACAACAATACGAAAAAAGAGTACTTTCGCCTTAATTACGGGGAAACTTCAACAAACATTCAAACCATAAAGTCAGAAACAAACTCTCTACAAGAACCTAGTCTCAACCAACAAAACCAAAACCAAAGAATTTTTACCAAGGAACATAACATCACAACTTCCATGTGTTGGAGAATTAATATAAATGACTAGATTTCGTTCCTCCCCAATAGTTTAAACTTTTGGGAGAGTTGGATTTATATCTGGTATCAGAGCCATCAGGCTCACGCCCACCTGGGTTCGAATCTCCCCGGAGACAAACTCCGCCCCATATTAAATTTTCACTCGATTGACCTCCCCAAAGAGGTTGAAATCGGCCACGAGTGCGGGGGAGTGTTGGAGAATTAATATAAATGACTATGCGGTGGAGTGTTGGAGAATTAATATAAATAACTAGATTCCGTTCCTTCCCAATAGCTTAAACTTTTGGGAGAGTTGGATTTATATTACCATGGAGGCAAACAAGCCACACTTCAAACCTTGAGCCATAGCCCATAGGAAAAGAGCAAGTATCATCACCATCGTAGTACTAGAACTTGAAGGCCAAGAAGTCCCCAACACTTTCGTAACCAACAAGTGAGCACAAATAGAGACACTGGGTGAGGAAAACCAAAACCAAACAAATAAAGCAGGCACTCCAAAGGACTTTTTCAAAGTCGGATTTTTACGTAGAAAATAAAATTTAAGATTCGATCACGAACAGACCCCCTAATCAAGTTGACTAAAGCCCTTGAAGGTAAAAAGAGAGCTCAAAAGTAAATTTAAGACCCGACCACAACCAAATCCCCTAATCGAGCCAAAACCAAAACCAAACAGAAAAAGAGGAGACACCAATCACTTTCAAAGTTGGATTTTTACTTAGAAAATGAATTTTAAGACCCGATCACGACCGGATCCCCTAATCAAGTTGACTTAAGTCCTCCAAGGTCGAAAAAACAAAAACAAACCACCGCCTTGAGTCCTAAAAACGATGCAAGACCACCTCGGAAAAGCCTCCAACAACCATGCTTTGGAATTTTAACTTAGAAAATGAATTTTAACTACCCCTAACCCGATTCGCTCCCCCCTTCCTTCCAACCCTAAAAAAACTCAAAACCACATCAAGAAAATCAAGTCACTGTTAGTTCAAGAAAACATATCAAAGTTTTTTTTTTATTAATCGGAAAAATATTTTATTAATAAGTAAAGAGAAAAGGGTTGAGCATTAGGCTTGCTCACATACAAAGTAACCTCCACGAGAAAAGGAGGCAAAGCAAACAACAAGAAACCAAGACCTTAAACCAACCACTAAAGCCTAGAGGTTAAGTTTGAAGGCATAACTTCAGATCCAAAAACCAATCCTTCAAGTGTTTGTAAGAACAAAGTTTCCCTTTCCCTTTCAACCAAGACCAGCAATCTTCTACAAAGCTTGCCAATGAGTCAATTTCACATTGTTGAAGTCGAAATCGTTCCTAGCCTTCTAGAGGGTCCAAATGGTTCCAAACCAAAGCACTTGCCATCGTTTCCTTTGCCCGGGGAGGTTAACCATACATTCCTCCAAAGATTCTCCCAAAGAAGGTTGAAAGTTAAGACAATCATACAACGACTTCCAAACCTTCAAGGCAAAATCATATTCACCAAAAATATGCCAAGTGCTTTCTACCTCCCCCTCACATCTTTTGCAACTACCGTACAATCATTGTTAATAAAGAAAATACCCCTCTTCTTAAGGTTTTCATTAGAAGAGATTTTGTCTTAAACCAATTTCCACACAAAGCACAAACCTTTAGGGGTACCAAGTTATTCCAAATCACACTTGCCCATCTTTTAATAGGAACATCCGTTTCTCGTTTAATCAAGTGCCCATATTCTTCGTTGGTCTGAGTATCAATCTGACGAAGTCCCGATCCAAACCCAAACATCATCCACCACATTCCCAAGGAAAGAAGAACCCACGTTAGCTTGTATGGCTTCTAACAAGCTTAAGTCTCTAACCCGAGTACGTAAATAATAGATGATTTGATGGAGTACGTATTCTTATGTGAAGCAAAATAAATAAATAAATAAAAATTCTAGGGCTAGGATAACATACAAGGATTTAGATTAATTCTCAATAGTAGTATTTTGCGTTGAGCAATAAAAGTGATCGGGCGAGTAATGATCTAGGAACGCGAATTGTAATGCAAAATACGTGTGAGGAGGGACAACAAAAAGAAGAATCAAAATTAGCTAGCAAGGTGATGATAATGAAGTCTTTTTTGTCGTCTGGTTTAGAATTTTTATTAGAAAAATTGGACAGACAAACTAGTGTTACCAAGCAGGAGTAAAAGGGACAGGCCATTAAAAAGACGTAATAAAGATCTAAGGTTACGTTTCTTTCATGCAAATTGACGATTTGACAACTCATATCTCTATATATCTAACTTTCCCAATCTCTTATATATCTACCCTCCTTATTGTTTTCTATAATTTGTAAGCATGCTCGCATATATATCATATATTATATTGTTCTTTTGGAGGCACTATCATTCTTCACAGATCACAAAACTTGCAACCTTGCAATAATAACCAAACTACAAAAACATATAAATGATGAAACTGTGAAATGCTCCAATTGAATAATAGAGATATGTATATAGAAATGGTTCGGAAGGTGTTGAGTCACAAAGCGGACAGTAGTAACTAGGTGAAACAAGTTACAAGTGCAAGATGGGGCACTAACAGGTAATCAAGTGGGAAAAGTTACAAGTGCAGAATGTTGGCTCCGACAGGGGTCAAACCCCGAACCGAAGGGTTGTGGAATTAAAACGTTGTCACTTAACCATGGGATCGTTCGATTTATAGGTCAGGTGACGAGATCGTTAGCAATTAAACATTTTCTGTACAGTACTTGGTAATCATTATATATCCCCTCCATATCCAATTTTAAGATACCGAGATCAATATTCTTCTTGAGAATATGTGAAGATCAAGTATTTAGATTAAACTTCTCATTGAGGGAATCAATGTTATTTATAGTATGCAAGTCCGGATTACTTGGGTAAGTCTGGTGGTACATAATGTAAGACGAAGGACAATATGAAATAGTGCTGATTTTTTGGTGCTTTTTGGTATGGATATTCTTCAATTTCATATTATAAGAGTAGGCCCCTGTCATTTCAAGCGTCATGCTTTATCGCCTCATTTGTTATTTTATCTTGAGAAACACTTTGCTAATTGCAACCGCGGGCAAATATATTTTTATATAGAAAGCGCATTATTATTCAACTCAGAAAAAAATTTGTGTTCTTTTGTTCTACTTCAGTTATTGGTTGGATGGTGTTTCGATTACCAAGTCCCGTGAAGTAATGATAAAATAAATTTCAACACACTAATTCTTGAGCTGTTTTACATCCAATTAAGGTTTAATTAAGATTGAAACAAGTGTAAACAATAGATGATAGAATAGTGTGCATACGATATGAGTGTTATTATTAATAAGTTGCATGTTTCTACTTATTAAAATAATAATAATAATAAAAAACCTAACATGTTTTTTAATCTAAAATTGAAAAATGACAAACATTAAGGAATGTACTTAAGTAACATAAATACATTATTAATTAAATACAGTATATCTTTGTTTCTCAATAAACACAAAAATTTATATTTTGTTATTTTTTTTAAATATTTCATGTGTTATTAATTATCAAGCTTCACCTTTAAAATAATTAAGAATACAAGTAATTTTATTATTTTATATATGATGTGTTCTGATAAAAGAGAAGAGAATTGAAAAGGGACAGGAGATGAGGCATGGGGACAGAATAGACATCACATCGTGATCATCACCCCCGTAAACAAAGGGCGTCTCTATTCATCTCCAAACCACAATATCCACGCACCCCATGCAAAACAAAACAAACTAAACCAACCAATAAATGCGCAATAGTATTAAATACATATACCACATCTCAAATGTCACATACTACATTTATTTAAATATTTAAATATATAAAATAATACTTATTTTTTTATTATTTATATTTATTTTTCAATTTGATATAATATATTTGGTATTTGATTTAACCGGTAAGAATTACGATAAAACTGTGGTTGGGAAAGGAATATGTAAACAATGTTTAAAAATAGATAAAAAAAGAAAAAATGTATGATTTCAAAAAAAAAAAAAGACAATAAAAAATGTATACATAAATAATTTTAAAAAATGAACAAGTTACATTTTTAGATTAAATGTTTGATATTCAAAATTAAATGTAACATATGGTACGTAATAGATTAATGTATTTGTTTCCATGAGATTCATGAGTAGTACTAGCTCCTTGAAAGACTCTGTTACAAAAGCAGCATGGCTGATAATAGCTAGCTAGCTGTTATCTCCTCCACCACCCACCTATCTTCACTGCACCACTTCCACCATAAGCTACTGCTCTTTGCTGCTTCTGGCGGGCCCCATTTCCTCTTCCATCTTCACAATTATTATCATCATCATTGATTCTTCTTCTCTCCTCTCATCTCCTCTGAGTAACAAATTACTCACTGTACTATCAAACCACCTCATTTCACATACACTGCTACACTGTAAGTGACCAGCAGCACCCTATTTCAATTTCAAATGCTGCAGTACTGCACTTACTATAATATTAATAATAATAATAATATTAATAATTATTAAAGTACACTACTCTACTACTTTCAGCTTGACTAGTTCTATTTCTTCCTCAATTCTCACTACTAGTATATATTTTCATCACAAAATCTGAGTTAATTTTGTCTGTTAGGGATTGAGAATGGTGATAGGAACAATTGATTTGAATTCTGTCGAGAACCACGTCGGCGAAACGGCTCCTGGAGGTGGTGGTGGGGAGGTGTGTTTGGAGCTATGGCAGGCTTGTGCCGGACCATTGGTTTCTCCGCTGCCAAACAGAGGAAACGCTGTCGTTTACTTCCCTCAGGGACACTTGGACCACCTTCAGAAACCTGCTCTAGCTCATCTGCCTCCCCATGTCTTTTGTCGCGTTCTCGATGTTAAACTTCATGTTAGTAAATATGCTGGTTTGGTTTAATTTCGCTAGCTATGTCGTTTTGTTTTCGACTACTTGTATGGAAATAAAATTTGTTTAATTATTTCACAGGCTGATGCAGCTAGTGATGAGGTTTATGCAAAAGTTTCACTTGTTCCAGACCAACAGGTACTGTCTCTGTTTAGCATTGCACTGTTGGACTGATATGTATATATAATTATTAATGGCAATGTTGCTCTATATTTTGGGCTAATAGCTAGCATACTAGTTAGCCCTTACGACATTTCTGTTTGGAATAGTTCTTGTTGACAAACAAACAATGTTCTGAATTAATGTCCGTAGTTTTTCATCTGAATATGTTTGTTTCCACTTACATTGTGGAACAGTGGAAGGTTACTCAATTTAGCTTCTTTTTCTTTTTGGTGCATTGGTTTAAAATTGAACAGTTTTATTTTTTTCCCAGTTGGGGAATGTATGTTTTCGGAATTTTGGTTTGATAGAATATGTTTTTCACTGAGTGGTATGGTTCCGGAAGTATATGTTGGTATGATGGTGAGTATTATCCTGTTAATAAGGCCGTTCTTGCAGATCGAGGAAAAATGGAAGGGAAGACGAGTACTGGAGGCAGAGTGTAAAGATGATGACGCTGAAAATGTGGGGAAGCCTATGATACCTCACATGTTCTGTAAAACTCTCACGGCATCTGATACTAGCACTCATGGAGGTTTCTCTGTGCCGCGAAGAGCTGCTGAGGATTGCTTTCCTCCTCTGGTAAGATATAAGAGAAGACCTTATTATAAGTTCTGGTGGAGTCTTAAAGTTATCCTATTTCTATTCTTGTCATAATGTTCAGTAATGTGTGTGTTTCTAGGACTACAAACAACAAAGGCCTTCGCAGGAGCTTGTGGCCAAGGATTTGCATGGTGTCAAGTGGAAATTTCGCCATATTTATAGAGGTACGGGTTGCTTTGTATAGTATTTATGTTTTCTTCTGTAAATTGACATACTACAAGATGATTTTGATATGTTTTTTTTATTTTGTTTCCCGTTGTAGGCCAACCTCGAAGACATTTGCTGACTACCGGATGGAGTGCATTTGTCAATAAGAAGAAACTTATGTCTGGAGATGCGGTGCTTTTTCTAAGGTTGGAAAGGCATAAAGTGCTTGTGTTTTAGTTTTATAAACTGTCAGTTCTCACATCTCATAATCTGTTTCAGAGGTGGTGATGGAGAACTCAGGCTTGGGATTCGAAGAGCTGCTCAATTTAAAAGCCGTGTCAACATTCTTCCTCCAGATAATTTTCAACAGTATAATGCTAGCAGCATTGCTGCTGTAGTGAATGCTATATCTATGAAAAGTATATTCACCATTTGCTACAACCCAAGGTACTTTAACCTGCACAGCTGTACTGCTCACAACCTATGATGTTGATTATGCCTCTTAAATTTAATTAAGCAGGATTTAGGAGTTGTACTCATAAAACGTATTCCTCGCGTATTATACATTTGGGCTTGGCTTAGTGATCTTTAAAAATGACCTTATGCTTTGTTGTTCAAAGATCATGTACTTAAACATCTAGGCTTACATGCTAGCAGTTTTACCTTACACATGAGTTATTTCCTTTGAGTTGTCCTGGATTATGCTCTTTTCTCTTCTCCTTTTGTGGCATTCAGATGGATCCTTGATCATGTTGAATATTCATCTACATGCTTCTTTCTATTTCCATCTTTAGCCATCCTACAAATCTGAGTATGGATGCGTCTTGCAGGGGCTGCTCATCTGATATTATCTTACCTTTCCACAAGTTCTCCAAGAGCCTTGCTTGTTCTTTTTCATCTGGGATGAGATTCAAGTTCCGGGTCGAAACTGAGGATTCTCCTGAGAAAAGGTTGGTTTTATTACTGCACAAGTATGCTCATTCATCAGTGTCAAGACATTTGATACTTAACCTTGTCAGATGCAGTGGACTCATCATTAGTGTTAGTGACGTAGATCCAATAAGATGGCCTGGTTCGAAGTGGAAGTGCTTGTTAGTAAGTACTAGCTTATTTGTGCCTACTATTGTAACACTTCTTCATTGTTTCTGCTTCTTCTATAGTCAAGCTAAAAGATGTACTCCAATCAAATTTCATATGCATATTCTATGATGATCTCTAATGACAATAAAATCACTTATTTCAGGTCAGGTGGGATGATATGAAGGCCAATTGTCTAAATAGAGTCTCTCCATGGGATATTGAGCCCTCTAATTCTGGGTCAGGACTCCGCCACAGCTTGTTCATGCCAAGCACCAAGAGAGCCAGAGACAGCTTTCCTCCCATGAAGCCAGATTTTTCCATTGCCGAAGGTCATTGTTGTCCTGTTTACTATCGTGAAATATGTATATTCCTGTTCTTTGTCGATCCATTTGGTAAAACTTTAGGGTTTCATTTTTACAGGTGCGCTAGAAAATTCAGACGAGCCTTTTAGATTCCAGAAGGTCTTGCAAGGTCAAGAAGTATTTGTGGTTGGTACACTTCATGCTGGAGGTGAAACTTCAGGTCATTGTAGTTCGAAAATGAGGTGCTTCCCTGGTCTAAGTCCAAGAAATCCTCTTACAGGTACCATGAATTCCTTGGAAGGCAATTTATATGGTACACCCTTACGATACCAGAAGGTCTTGCAAGGTCAAGAAACAGTGTCTATCCTGCCATGTGGAAGAGGTCTGGATATAAACAAGATGCAGAGAAACATTACTAATACTAACAATGTATTACATGGAGTGCGGATGCCAAGTCTTGGATATAGTCGGTTCACCAATACCGACTTAAATGTTACTCACATCCGGGCAAAAGAAGTAAACAATCAGGATTCATTTTGGTCACCTTGCCAAATTCCAAAGCAGTTTCCATCTTTTGATAGTGGTTATGAATCTGGAGGAGGCCTCAAAGAGCATCACTGGAAGGATTTGTCTCATCTTCCACAATCTTTTGGAGATGGTAATATCCCTGTGTGTAAGAGTAGTTGCATGCTCTTTGGATTTTCCCTGACAGAGGGAAAAGTTGCAGGAAGTAATCTGGACAAGCCTCCTTCAGTAATGGCCGGAAGTTGTACTAAAATTAGCAATGTGCATGCTGTAAGAGAAAACATGCTTCTTGATATAGCATTGTAATGCATCTGTAATTCGAACTCATAATGTGATCTGGGAAGTGAAAACTCCACCTATGGACATCAGTTGTAATTCAGTCCATTTCGTGTCAAAGAAAGTTGTGAGATGACATTATGTGTTTCTGAGATTGAAGAAATCCTTTAGGATATCAAGTGTAGATCAGTTTTAATTTCAACTTTCCTGATCAACTTTACTGCCATTAATGATCATTACTTTAGAGTAAAAAGGAGTTATTGCCTTATTGGTTCGACTGTGAATGGTCTTTGTTGAAATTATCATGTAAAGTTTTTGGTGTACATGTATGTTGCTTGCTTTATCTGTTAGGATCATCATTTATAAACACTAAACTTGAAACTGTAAAATCTTGAAAATCTCTAGAAACATTCACATAAACAGTATGTTGTTCCTGCTGTCTTCTAGCAATGTCTTGCTGCTGCTATTTTAATTTGGTATATAGTATATACATACATTACTATTATGACCATAAGTCCCCATCTAAAACTAATACAGTCCATAAATGACATATTGTGGCCAATGAAGAAACATAAAAAATATGTTATATCCATGATATGCTGTGCAATAAGACGTCGAATTTTCTCAAAAACATACAAAGCACCGGAGACTGGAGCACATTTTTTAACTCCATTTATTTTAAAGAATCAAGTAAATAAAAACAAAAAGGAAATATAACATAGAAGCACTACCCACAATTCATCCCAACTCTCTCCATCCCTCTGGAAAATTAAATTATGAGATATCGGAGTATGTTTGCTCCATCAATAACTGGGCAAAGGAAACTTAGTAGATCTACGTTACTCCTAAACTGTATTGTTAGTGTAGAACTCTTTTACTATTTTATCTCCGTCTCCCTTCCTCTTTGCATTCTTCTTAACAAAAGGATGTTTATTCACACACTATACGTCAGCCCATATCAATCTTTGAGTTCCAGATACTTGAATCTTTCCAACAGTTCCGGAAGGTCCTGACTAAGCATGTCGTCAACAGCCTGGATCATTTTGGGCTTCAAGTGCTCAAACTCATCAATCTGATGGGCACTCAGAACCTCTCTAAAATGATCCACATCTGGGAAGTCCCCAGCTGGTAGACGAAACTCTTTTTGGATCTGTTTGGACAATTTGTTATAGTACATGAACAGTTACATATGAGTACTTTAATAGGACCATTCTATGAAGCATGAAAACATGCAAATTGCAGATGTTTAGGGAGAGGGGACGTTACCTTTGCAAAAACTTCATGAAGGTTATTGGTGAGTTCTTTCTGAGCTTGAGATTTGCCAAATAGAAATGGCATCTCCTCCTTCAGATGGCCTATTATGTAGGCATGTATCTTGGCGGCTCTGGCACGTTTAACAAATTCATTGATCTGAACATAAATTATAATTAGACATGTTAACTGATACATGGCAATCTTGACTATACATCACATAAAACACGTATAAAGTTATTAAACATTGGCCTACCCGACGATCACAAGCTTTCTTTGGTAAATCCATCAGATCTTGGATGACGTCCTCTTGCTCTTTCTCAAAAAGTTCTTTTCTAATAGAACCGGCCATTGCTGCTTCATCCACAGGCTTGTCATTAAATGATCTAACAAGATGAGATAAGTAAGTTGATATAGCCTTTATCTGTTATAGGTACATGTATGGACAACAATAAGCAATCAGACGCAATCAGGGCAGACATAGGATGCAACAATAAATAAAATTATGACACATGCCAAACTTGAAATATTTTTCATGTAAAAGAAAAACAGATAATGCAAGAAAGAAAGCCTCATATGATGGAAGATTCAATATTTGACCAGTGCAGGCGATAGGATGTAACAATAGTACAAGTTCTAAGGGCAATTATAAAACAATAATCTTAAGCAATGAGTTGTAATTGTAATGACACACAGAAGTCAAATCTAGAGATGAAGTGCACACCCCATGTAGACACGAACAACCTCTGGATTGTTCAAAACTTTTCCAAGTGACCACATCAGCGCACCATAGATTCTCATTAACTGCAAAAGAACATATATAATTACTACATTTTGTAGACACACACAAATAAAGAAAAGAACAAATCGAAAAATCAAAGAAAATGCACATGTACATTATAAAATCACTTATAATACCTGTTGAGTATCAACTTGATCAGCTTTATTTAAAACAACACGTATTTTATCATCATGCCCGCGTAAAGAGTTAATGACCCTTTTGAACTCATCACTGATATCGAGTTTGTAAGGATCAAACATAAGAAAGATAAGATCAGATCTTGTCGCAAACCACGACGTAACGCTGGTAAAATCATAGGCTCTTTGAGTTCTTTGCTTTTCTCCTGATAAGACCCCAGGAGTGTCCACAAATGTTAATTGTTCAAGTAGCTGCAGGAAATCAAAGTTCCATTAGAAAACTAAAATCATGACTGTGGCAAACACTAATATGTAAGGTATGCAAATATAATACCGGATGTGGCATTTCAGAACACTGGAACTTCTCCAAAAATGATCCGCCAAAAGAGGACAAGCTAGCAAATGGCAAGTCTGTCTGAACTGAAACAGTATTCCCAGGAATACTCCTTTCCTCCTTCCCAGACTAAGAGTATACCAAATAAACAATGTCAATAACGTTACAAGGAGAAAACTAGCAAACAATAACACACCATGATGCATTTTACATGATAACAGAAAAGACATGGGCAGCCTGTATACTTAAAAACCTACGTGACAGCTTATGTTGCAAATAAGAAAATAGTACCGGTCAGGCATACGTGATTACGATACACAGAGTAACTAACTATCTATGCTTTAAGACGATGGAAATGCTAACAGAAACAAGAAGATTTGGAAAAACAGCTGTTTCATATGCGCTTTTTTCATATCCAGTTATAGAATTTATAACTTGGATGACAGTGCGGTATCCAAAATATCTTTCTCAATGTCCTAAATTTTTTCTCGGCAAAGCTGCGTTTGATTCATATAATTAGAAGATATTGGGTGGATTCAAATGATTTGTAGCAACTAGCAAGTATAAATAGCACTATTGTATGTTCTCAATGGATAATTTCTATATTGAGTCCATTATAGGACAGATGGTTCTATAAAAGCATAGGTATAATACGTTTGTCTCCTCAAAGATAAGAAAAGGAAGAAATTCATGGGAAAGACTTCCCTAATATTAGGAGAAACCACATCAACACCCCCAAGTGTCTAAGTGGTTTTCCTAATGTTCAAGGAAAATAGGTTTTTCCGGTGACTTACTCAAGAATTTTTTAAAGCAAAATGGGGAACGGCGCCTCTTCCTAATAGTGTCACACATCGATAGATTGACAAGCCCACGCAACCCCCCAACCCCTGATAGAGCAGAAGATTTAGGGATAGAGAGGGATACGATTTTGGTGTAACAATAGCTGCGTTTTCTGAAGTTTTATTGACTAAACTGAAATAAAATAAAATAAAGACACCAATCTATGAAGAGACGAACCACCCTAATGCAAAACCAGCTCCTATGAGTGAACAGCTATAACTTAACTTCTGAATTCTCAATAAACGCTGGACCGACACTCTCTTATATATTTACTTCCAAACTTGACTAGAAGTCTATTTAGTAATTCCTGATTCTACTTGAACAATAATAACACTCTAATATCAATAAATATTATCCTAATAATAATTTAGGACTCTAGGTCCGTAAACAAACACCATGTAGGTTTGGCTAATACTTGCACTTCTGCTTCCACACAATTCACAATTATGAGATTCTGTACTGGCAACAATATAATTACTAGTAGTAGTATTTTTTCAGCAAGTTCAGAGATCTAGTCTAGATAGTGGATTTGCAGCAAAATTAACTAGTGTAAAGCATTTAAAATGATTTGATGTACCTTGACAACAATAAAACGGTCAGTGGTAGGCTCTGGGCCAATATGCTCACCTATGAAGAAAACAAAAACAAACCTAATAAGTTACTCCACTAGTTACTAAACAAGCATTAACACAGAAGAACGAAAACTTAAGATTTTCCCAGATATAAGAAGTGAACCTGGGTAGCTGCGTTGGAGCAAATGTCTTATGAATGTGGTTTTACCAGTCGAATATTGACCCAGAAGCATAACCATAGGTTTGGCATCAAAATCACTCGGAGTCTGTATATTAATAAAAACGGGAGTATGTATCTCAATGCCAATGGTATATCAATGACAACTCAAGCTGTATATGTATAATTTAATTATATGAGGAAAAAAAACATAAAGAAGACAAATGAATTCACATTTCCACTACTCACCAAGAAAGGAGACGCAAAATCGTTAAAACGATATTTAGCTTCGAGTGGCTTGAGCCTATTTGTGTACAACACCTTGAGTCCATCAATCACTGAAGTAACACTTGCAAGAATGTCTTTCTGGCAGTATTTATTAATGAGAAAAAATTAAAATGGTCAGGGTATTTTCTCACAATTGAAAGGGGCATGTACATTGTACACAAAAGCTGTGCTACTACATTGGTTGGATTATTCAATTATTTCATACTTTGCAGCTAGAAATCAAAGTTTGATATGAAGAACCTAAAAAGCAGCTTGATTTACTTTTCTCGGATTTAAGAGTCTTGATTGAAAAAACCAGCCATTAATCTATATTTATGGAATGCAACAAACATAATAAGAATCATAGTTTTGGTTCAATGATGATACGATTAATTAATGAATCTCCAGAGCAAATTGAAAATACAAGCAGTTTAGTGCAATAGAACAGAAAAATTAAAATTAAACACACAGAGCAGAAGACTGAGAAAAAATAGGTGGTAATGTCTGAGAGAGAACCTGGAATAACTTCTTCATGTCAATCAGCTGCACGAGAAATCGGAACAGACAAACAGGAAAGAAGGGGAAGAATAGAAACCCAGAATACCAGATTCGAGACCTGAAAAAAAATTGGTCACTTCTTACTTGAGTCTCAAGAACAAAAGTCGTGTGTTATTACATTTTAGAGCAGTAAAAATTTAGTAATTTACCACGTGAAATAATAGTACTATATGATTAACCCACCAACAAGTTAGAATTACCCAATACCCATATTGGACCATAAAATTGGAAACTAGACTTGGCCCATAACATAGCCCAAGCCCCAAAGGGCCAAAACGACCGATACCACCCAGTACCAACTCCAAAGGGCCAAAACGAGCAAGTACCAACTCCATCTTCATCGTCGTCTCCCGTCCGGTAGTCTTTTTTCTTCTTCTTCTTCTTCCGAAATGGCGACTGGTGTTGCAGCTCAGTCCTTCAATGGAAATCTAAAGGTAACTCTCTCTCTCTCTTTTTATCTCCCTTACGAATTCTTCCGATTCGGACGGAGGGAGTTATAGTTGTTTAATCCTAGTGACAATGAATGAATGTTTGCATCTTTTATTTTTTCCAGAGTTTAGTTTTAGTAGATGTTGGAATGTGAATTGATTTCCTTCTTTGTTGTAGTATCTGTATTAAGTTGAATGCTATTTGTTTTATTTGTTCTTATTAATAATATTAATTGTTACTTTATCAGCTGCAAATCTGTTGTTCATAATGCTTATTGTCATTCATCCAGCCACCTCACCATTATTGACATTCATCCAGCGATCGATCTCACTGTGAAAGCTTTTTAAATGGATTCGTCCTGGTTTTATTCCAGTATTATTTGGGTTTAGGGTTTAGGGTTTATGCTTCGGCTCACTGTGAAGGTTTTTAAATAAATTGTCCTGATTTTGTTGCAGTTGTATTATTAGGGTTTAGGTTTCTATCCAGAATTTCGGCAATTAGGAAAATGAACAATGAACTATTTGAGTACAGTGTACATATAATGATGTAATCATGCAGACATTATTTTGTTCAGTACTTACTTATTATTTAAGTTTAGGGTTTACACTTCTATATACCTGGAATTCGATTGGATTATTAGGAAAGGAACAATGAACAACTACAGTACATATCATGATGCAATGAAGATGATTCCTTCACAGTTTTATCCGTGATTTCGTGTTTGAGAGCTAGTGGTTGGATGTTGTGCATAGTTACCAGAAAACACTAACCGGATAGTATTATAAACGGCCATCAATAGTGAACTGTTTGATTTATGTTCTTACTGTTTCTATTTTTGCTATCTCCATTTCCAATGGTTCTTGATTCATGTTTGGTCGTTTATGTGATTCATGTTTTCTACGAATTCTGGGATCTCTAGTCAAATGTATCTGTCAACAGAAGTTCATAGTTGTTTTTTACTCTTGTTTGCTTTGAGTAAACTAGTTAACAGAAGATATGTGTTTGTTATTTCCATTCCTTGTAAATAGCTTAGTCTGTTATACTTAGGAACTTAGTATCTAGCTTTGTAACTTTGCTGAGTACTATTAATACAACTAGCTCACCACCAAGTACATAAGGTGGAATTATCTCATTTACAGTTTCCAGCTATTTCAAACATAAAACAATAAGCGTCTTTTAAATGTCTCTGAGCTACAAAATATAAAGTTATATTTCTTTCCTTGGTGCTCTGAATTTAGTTAGGAATAAATTTACAGGCTGTATTAATCAGTTTTCAAGAAGTAGTCCTCTCCTATTAGTTTTCGAGTCATAGTTGAGTTATATCTTGTTGATCAGAGCGCATGCTTAACTTTACTGGAGGATATCATTGAATTTTATGCCCTTACCGACTGTGAATGAATTGTAATGTAGAAAGCGTTGGCTGGAATTAAACGAATTAATTTGGAAGGTCTGAGATGGAGAGTTTTTGATGCAAAAGGCCAGGTACTGTTTCTTTTGTTATTCGACTGTATTGCTATGTGAGATTGGGAATTACCACACTTACCGAGTCAGGTTTGTAACCATGTAATTGTTTCTCTGTAGGTTCTTGGGAGGCTAGCATCACAAATAGCAACTGTTGTTCAAGGAAAGGACAAGCCTACATACACACCCTACCGAGAAGATGGGGATATGTGTGTTGTTATCAATGCAAAAGATGTCTGTGTCACTGGGAGGAAGATGACTGATAAGGTTTACCATTGGCATACAGGGCAAGTAACATTTCTTTACATGTTGTGTTCCTGTTGTCTGTATTTTAGGCAACTGAGCTAGTGTTGTGTTGTAGGATGAGTATTCAGCTCCTGATTCTTAATACTAAAATTTCTGACTTTTGGACCTATAGGTATGTGGGCCATCTCAAAGAAAGGACCTTGAAAGATCAGATGGCTAAAGATCCCACTGAAGTTATTCGTAAAGCCGTTCTACGCATGCTTCCTAGAAACAAATTGCGTGATGTGAGTCTTTGATGTTCTCTACATTTTATTCTCTTTTCGAAATGAGATGTTCATCTACCAAGTCCGCTGGCAAAAGTATCTTGGTCTTTTCTGTTTTGGTACTATATAACTTGACTACTTTACGTATCATCATCAGGGGGCATACAAAGCACAAAGCATCAGTAATTTGAAGTACTTAGGAAAATGTGAACTTCTTAAACTGCTCGTTCTATAATCTCATTGCAATTGTGATATGAGTTATAGCATTTCCATGTCTCTTGTCAAATTATGTGCTTTATGTGTCCAGTGGCGGACGCAGGAATTTCAGTAAGGGGAGGCAGTTTTTTTCAAGTGCAATACTTTATCATTGTTGAAGACAAAAATAAATTTTAAAGAGAATACACAAGCAAATTGTTAAAAGAAAAGAAATAAAGCAGAAGGAATACAATACAACTAATCGAATGCAATCATATTCAGAATAATAAGAAGAAAAGAGTAAAGAAGTATATAGTATAATAGTGTTTGTTAAGTTAAATAAAACAGTGGAACAAAGAAAAAAAAATCATGGAGGATATACAACGAAAAGAATGAAAAGAATAAATCTAAATCCAAAAAGTAAAGGAAATATAAATAAGGAGAACAGCAGGAATCGAGTCTGGGTGGAGAACAAATAATAGCACTTGCTTTACCACTCGGAGAAAAAAAGCAATATATGATATATCATTTTTTGCGCAAAAATTCATATATAATAACTACACAATTTGAAGAAGGGAGGCACCCTGACACCGTCCGCCACTGTCTGTGTCCCATTCCACTTGTGCACACGGTTTGTTGTCTGCTAGTCTTGCTGTTTACCTTTTCTTTAGATGTTGGATGCCTTAAAACTATGCCAAACTTTGAATAGGCCATGATTCATTATATGGAATGCTTGGCTCAAGCAGTTGCTTCTTTTAATGATATAATCAGAGTCATGGAGTTCTCATTGTTCTTTGCTCACACTCGAAACTGTAATCAGTTTAGCATTCAGTGTTTTAGAGAACAATCCCCCAATGAATATCTTTAAATCCAACTGCTGAGGTTTATGTGTTTCTTGATTTAGTTTGACGTAAAACTTCTTGTTATTGTTTAGGATAGAGACCTAAAACTGAGGATATTTGCTGGAGGGGAACACCCTTTTGGTGATAGGCCTGTCGAATCATATGAAATGCCACCTAGACAAGTGCGTGAAATGAGGCCACGTGCTAGGCGAGCTATGATTCGTGCTCAGAAGAAAGCTGAACAACAAGCACTCGGTGACACAAATAATACCAAGAAAGGCAAAAAGAGAGAAGAGGTCAACACAGAAATTAGTGCATGAGGATAATCGGGTTTTTTTTTTTTCTTAGCTTTGGTTTTCTGGTGGCGGACTCGATGATCTGGAGTCTGAAAGTGCATGGATTCAGGAATTGTTCAACTTCCAAAGAAAGGATAGGATGAAATCTGGTATTTTCTTTCATATCTTGCAGATTCGAAACTGATTTCATATCTAGCTGTGAGCTGTTTAGTACCTACCATACCATATGTAATGATGGAGTAATATTCCATTTGAATTGGCGTTCTTGTAGCTTTTTCATAATGCGTCTAACTCAAGGGCCTAAATAAGATGCTAGTACTAGTATACTTATTTTCACTATCCTCTTTAACTTATTTTATAATCATTAGTATTTGTATTGTTATTGCCTCACTGGTATCAATATATTTTTATGCTTTGTCCTTCTCACTGTCAATTTCAGCCATTCAGTCTATTTTGTTTCATTTCCCCTATGCTTCAAGTCGCTTTAGCATGCAAGTGATGATCGTTTGCTTAAGTTGTGGAAATAGCATATAAATTGCACATAATTGCTGTCTCATATGAAGTGTTGTACTTGTGTTATTGTGCGGATGAATATAGTATCTTTAGAATTTAAAACATGTGTACGGAACTCAGTGCAGGGCTTGTTACTGTGTTGATATTGATTGTTGGTGAAGAACAGTCTTATAATCACAATGTTTATGTGGGCTTTAGTTACATTTCCACATTGGTTTATGGGGAATTCTGGAAACATGTTCATAGCGTCTCCTTGTATTTTGTTAGCATAGATGGTGGATTTAGGAAGTGGATTGTGGAAACTATAAGGCAGATCTTGTAGTAGCTGGTGGTTTATGGGTGGTGATCAAATAGACAGTTTATAAGTTCTTCATTTCCTTGGTCACTCGAGATTACTATTCACTCTGCTCTGTACATGCACACACTGGTCAGTGGAAGGCATAGATGCATGTTTAAGTTGTTCGATTGGTGGTCCTTTCTGATATCTATTCAAGTGGATAGTAGTAGGTGCTTCTCAATTATGAAATTTCATTCCAAGACTTAGGTGATCACGTTGGGCTAAATTGTGCGGATTGGAAAAGTGGGAAACAAAGTTTTAGAACACTTTGAAGTATATGATTAATTGAATATGTATATTTCATGTGATCATCCTAATCCTGGAATAGCATTAGTTGTACATGAAGGAATCACATTTACAGATTCATTTTTTGTTTGAGCATGTTGTAGTGAGGTGATTATTTCTATATATTGCACACTGGCACACGAGCATTGATTTAACTTATGTATCTGGATGTGTTATCCTCACTCGATCACACTGGCACCTTCGACACAGAATAGCTAATATTGCTTGTCCGGAAGTTGCATAGTTGCTCAGTGTGTTATGCGTATGGCAATTGATTTGCAACTACATGATGTTGAATTTGAAGACGATTGTCTTAAGACTCTTAACGGCATCAAGTAGTTACAATCTTGAGATCCCTCTCTATCCACAACAATATAAATGATTGAAGAAAACGTTGTTGAAATAAATTGACATTGAAATGACACATTTGTTAGCTCGTAATTTTACTCCCTCTCTAGTGACTTTTTTTTAAATAGTGATGGCTCTTCTTTTCCCATCCCTGATGTAACTTGATCAAATTTGAATATATGTTGCATTGCTGAATTTTCAAAGTCCCGGTTGATTTTAAACTAATATCGAATAATAATGGAAACTAAAAGTAAAACTGAAAAAAAGTCTCTAAATAATTAATAACTTTTTTACTTTAAAATTTTCAATTGTCGCGAATCTTTAAAAATTTATTTATTTAGGAGAACTTAATAATAAAACAATGGTCCATTTTTTTCTACTGCCAAATTAGCGTCTCCAATAACAAAAACAACCACCTTAATTCATCAACTGCATTTTAATTTATGAATTTGACCAAATGACGCTTACTGTTTTAATTTCTCAAACAAACCTTAGAATTAAAACAAAATTAAAATAATAATAAATAAATAAATCAAACAGTGGATTTTTGGAGGCAATAGCAAGATTGCAAATAAGTGTGATTATGTAAAAAAAATACTTAACTTTTGGAGAGATTAATTAATTAACTAATGTGGTTATTTTTTAATCCCAGTATTTCCTAAACCAATGTGAACAGGGGAAAAACTTTAGTTCCCGCGTTCTGAAATGATACAAATTCTGCAAAAATTTCGATATCTTGTTAATTACCCCTCTTATACGTGTAACCATGTCTTCTTCCCATTCTCAGCCACCCATCACCGTCGTGTGGGCCACCCAAACGCGGCAGCGAACGACATGGGCATTAAATTCCGTTTCCCGAACGACGTCGTCAGTCTTTTCAAGCTACACGCAATAATTTGCCTCCGTCCCGCCCGTCAATGGTGGTACCTCTTTTAACCTAAGTCAATTAATTGCTTGACAGCTCCGTGCTCTTGACTTCCCTCATTCTACCAGTTATTCTGTATATAATATAACCACACAATTCAAATGAAGTAGTAACTCATTTTGCCGTTCCAACAAACTTGATCTCTCCTAATTTTGCCGCGGAAAATGGCGGTGGAAGGCGAGGGAGAAAGTGCCACTGAGGAGATTACGCTTGAACATACACCGACGTGGGCCGTGGCAACTGTTTGTTTCGTTCTCATAACCGTTTCCATTATCATCGAACGCGGTCTTCATCTCTTAGCCAAGGTTTTCCAATTTTGATACCTAAATCAATCAATTCGTCTTATGTGATACGTACTTAATTTTTGGATTTTTCCTAATTTCTGCTACCTTGTACTAGTAGAAATTTGTTTTATTTGATATTATTAGGCCACTAGGACTGTTGTAATTTTGCAATGTGTAGTATCTTAGCTCAAGTTTCACTCACTTCAACGGCGCAGGAATGTAGAAATTGTTGTATATATAGCGCGCTAATGTCTTGCCAAAAACTAAATGATCATGATCATTTAGTTTTTGGCAAGTGATTTGGTATGTTGAGAAGACTTACTATAAAGTTTTCGTGCGACTTTTCTTGAAACATACAAAATGGCATGAAAGTAGATCATCCTTAGTGCAGTCCTTGCAAGGGATCCATGGATCCACTCGGTTGTTTGATCGTATGGGTTTGTTGTGCAGTACTTGAAGAGGAGGAGGAAAACATCTCTGCTTGAAGCTCTAACCAAAATTCAATCAGGTTATTCATTTGTTGGCTTTGTTTGATGCTTCTTTAATGTTGCACATTTGTTGGCCTTGTTTGATGAAGTGTATGTGGTTGTTTCTGTTATGGTTCTTTGTGCGTGATTTGTGTGTTGAATAATGCAGATTTGTTGCTTTTGGGATTTATCTCATTGTTGCTGACCATGTTAGAGAAACCAATTTCAAGAATATGTATTCCAGAGGAATTCGCAAAATCTTTTCTTCCTTGCCAAAACGCCACAAGTGCCCGGGATGAGGAATCCGAATGTGAAGAACAGGTAATGATGAAATGGTTCTCACTTCTCAGTTAGTATGGCGTAGATGATCTCAGATAATAAAACAATTAAATTAGTAGATTTTTGCCTCACTTGGAGAAAAAATACTCGGTATTGTGGATCATGTAACTCTAGTTTATTTCGTATGTATAAACTGATCTTTTTGTCAATACAGAGCCATAGTATAGATATAGTATATAGATTGCTGGATTTGCTTCTAGAGTATACTGTCTAAAACACATATACGACGAATACAGGGAAAGGTATCTCTAATGTCCAGAGTTGGTGTCCAGCAGCTTCAGTTGCTGATATTCTCTTTGGCTTTCTTCCATGTTATATCTAGTTTCCTCACATTCTTAATCGGGACTGTAAAGGTAGGTCTCATTATTTACCTTCGCTCGCCATGTTGAAATTTGAACCTATTAAACTTCGAGTGCTCTTGTTATGAAACTTCCAGATGCAAAGATGGGAATATTGGGAGGATGAAACTAAGACACTGGAATATCAATTTTCTAATGGTATCTATTTCCTCCCTCTGTACGTATCTTTTGTTAATTATGGAAATCGGCATGCTAGTCATTCTTGAGTCTTTGCTTTTTACTACGATCCACTCTGTTCTTGCAACTGTTGGGAGGAAATTATAAAAGGGTTGTAACTGGACACTATGAAATTTCACAATAGGCTGGCTGTCTTACATGCATGAAGCATGCTTATCTGAAATAACTCCACTTTTGCCTTAACAACTGTTGTACTATACAGATCCAAGGAGATTTCAGTTAATTCGTCAAACTTCATTTGGTAGACGACATTTGAAATTTTGGAGTGAACACCGAATTCTTCGATTGCCAGTCAGTGCTTAACTGAAATGACCTTGTATTATTTACTTAGCCACTTGCTATTGATGCTTAATGTATCATATCATCCCAGGCTTCTTTTCTTCGTCAATTTTATGGATCGGTGTACAAGGTAGATTATTTGACTCTTCGACATGGATTCATTACAGTAAGTAATCCCTTCCTTTCTTTACTTGCAGTTCTCACTTATGTAGCCACATTATCATCCACTTTAATGAAAAAGCTTAGCTTGCTTGATATCTTTGTGCATGACTCAGGCCCATTTTTCTGAAGAAACTAACTACGACTTCCAAAAGTATATAAGGAGAGCGCTTGAAAAGGATTTTGAAGTGGTAGTTGGCATGAAGTAAGCAATTTTGTGCATCAAAGTCTTTCAAGTTAGTGAGTGTATGTAACACCTAAAAATGATTGACGCTGGGAAAATTAATATCATAGTCTTGTGTTATGCAGGCTTTGGATCTGGATTTTCTCCTTGCTCTTCATATTTTTTAGTGCATCTGGTAAGATTGAAATAGCTTTACTAATTACTACAACAATTACAACAATTACATGTGATTTTACTATCAGCCTCTGGGTAATGACTATCTTGCTATGTCTAATGAGTAATGACTAAATACTAACTCGCCTCTCAAAATGCAGTGTTTCACAGTTATATTTGGCTACCTTTCATCCCACTATTGGTAAGAAACTAATATACTTTCAATCACCGAGAAAGTAGATAGTGGATTGTAGTGTCTAATATTGATAGTTGCAGATGTTACTGGTGGTCGGGACAAAGCTGGAAGGTATCATAACCAAAATGTGCTTAGACAGCAACAGAACATCTCATGTTGTCCAAGGAACCCTGCTTGTTAGACCAAGTGACCACTTCTTTTGGTTTGATCGGCCAAAGTATCTTCTCCACCTCATGCACTTAATCTTGTTTCAGGTAAATAGATGAATTATTTTTACTGCGCATTCAATGATGGATCTAACAAGAGACCTCTTGTTAATGCAGAACTCGTTTCAGATAGCATTCTTCACATGGTCTTCGGTAAGTACAAAGAATATAAATGGAACAACTGTTGCTTCTACACACAATTTGGCAGTTAAAACTCATTAGTCATTATTATCTGTTGAGCAGTACGAATTTGGATTTAGAACGTGTTTCCACCACAAAACTGAAGATATTGTCATAAAGCTCGTGATGAGCGTGCTGATACCAATCCTATGTGGTTATGTCACTCTCCCTTTGTATGCTTTAGTCACTCAGGTAAATGCTTACTAAATATCAACTTGCACACTAAGAACACCAGTCCACAAAATCTCGGTTGGAGTTGTATTCAATTTAAATGAGTTGCAACTTGCACTTGACACTTTGACAGATGGGCACATCCGTTGGAAACTCTGTATTTCCCGAACGAGTGATTGGAGGCCTCAAGAGATGGCGCGCAAAAGCCAGGAGAAATTTGGCTACAGGACATGGAAATTCGGCAGAACAGTTGCTAGATGCTTCAGTGGAATCAAATCCTTTCCGTAGTCTTGATGTTTCACCTTCTCTAGAAAGAAGCTATACTGGTGATGATGGGTCTGGATCGGTTGAAAGATCATACGGGGAAATCGTAGCTGAAAGGGGTTCTGGGCAGGATGATCAGAAGTCCAGTTCTTTTGAAGGTTTTGAGTTGAGCAAAAATATAGTGTAGTTTTGAGCAGTTATGCTTTGAGAAATATATACGGTATACAATAGCTTCCGTAGTTATTCCGTTATAGTGTACTTCATGCATAGCATAAGTTGAGAATTAAAGAACAAATTCATATCTTGACATCGAGTACAGTTTCTTACACATTTTTTGTTTATGGGGAACATATTCTCATTTCTCAAACCTAATTTTGCCGTTAAATTAGCATGATTGGAACCGTATTCCCAAGATAAGAGTTCCAAAATGTCTCTACAACATAGGAAGGAAAAAAGTTGACAGACAGCAGAGGAGACTTTCTAGCTCCAATAGTTTCGAAAGGATTTTTATTTTTTATTTTGATGTGTAAAATTTACTCTTCAAAATCAAAAATCCACCTCCAACATTTCAGTTCCAAACACTCTGTCACAAACAATATCCAAAGAAAATCCAATAGAGGACTCTACACGATAACTTTAACCAAGAGACTCGTTCATATCTTTTTATAATCTTCTTATTCTTCTAATTATGTGTGAGTAAATCTAGTCTAATATTTGATGAATCACTTCACAAGTCTTGGTCTTTGGTCGAACTTAGACAGCAATTTTAACATCATTTCGTTTTGCTTTCCATTAATCCATATTATATTGTATTCAATTAAATAGTTAATTAAATTAAACCATCATTATGAGAAAGTGAGAAACTATATAGAAATTTAACTTGATTTGGTGATTTGGTACGTATGAAAGAAACAAGTCATTTTACTCCTATTGTTAATGGGTATGAACTATGAAGTAGTTAATTAAATTTAACCCTGACGTCAGTCCACACGCAATCAAGCATCCACACTGGCCCAAATCCAGAAAAGTTAACATCACACAAAAACCACCTCCATTTCTCAATTGTTTGCGAGTGGATTTAAGATTTAGTTTTTATTTTGATAAAACATTAACACGGTGTTTGGGTTTCCACTTTCCACTAAATTGAGTTACTTTGTATGTTGACATCTTTGGGAATCTCCTCCATTTTCATTTTCTTGCAATGTTGAAGAAAATTCGGTGTTAAAACTGACAAGTTGGTTTTGGATGATTAAAATAAAAAAGCCAAAATCATCACTGGGAGTGCACATCCAACACCTGGGTCTTTACTATTAATATTTATAAAAAAAAAAAAAAAGGTAAGAGTAAGGCTATGTTCTCTTCGTCTGAACTGATCTGAACTGAATTGAACTGATCTGAACAGAACTGAACTTATTTGTAGCAAAATACAATTAGGTAAATCTGAACTGAACTGAACTTAATGCATCTGAACTGAACTGAACTTAAAATAATCAATTTTCAGATGAAAAGAACAGAACCTAATAATCTTGGAAGACAATATACACGAAGATAAAAATAAATCAACAAACAAAAAGAGGGGTTTTGAACCCTGACAGAGACATAAGGTGATAAATGAATAGTGTAAAAGTAGGAATCGGAGTAGGGTAGTTAGATTTTACGTTTAAAAAAACTACTAGAATGAAAGAACATACTATGATTAATTAAAAACATAAGTATTTGTATTGATAACACGGGAAGTGTAGCTTTTAAGTTGAACATTGTAGTAACAAGGCTTATAAAACGTATAGGGTTCAACCCGATCCATCAACGCATTTAATACCCCGCTCAAAGTAATAGTAAGCTGGGGTATGAAAGAATCCAAGTTCGGCCTAGCTAACAACCCAAACCAACAAAATGGGTTGGAAAAGTCGCAGAGGTCGATCACAACTACATTTCTTATTTTAGCGACTGTTTGTGATGGATCCAGGATTTCAAATCCTCCCATTCAAAGGGTTACTTTCGCACGTATTTTTTTTTCCTTTTATGTACTTGAATGAACTACTGTATATTGAATATCTAACGCGTTTTATTCATAATCCGTATTTCGGGTACAAATTATATATCCATTGAAATTTTCATGGCCATCAATTTGTCCAGTTTAGAGAAAGAACCAAAATTTTAATGGGCATCAATTTTACCCATGCTTGCGGTGCAGCGGATCGATCCAAAATCGCGAAAGACACCAAAACATGAGACTCGTCGGCCCCTCGTGGCCGTCGTCATGTTGTTAAATGTAGGGTCAATTTTGCATCCGTCAGTGTGGGACCCATCTTACGTCGTATGGACACGTCTCACTATTAAGATACATAGGCATGGGGCCTTGTATAGTGACATCATCACGATTTAGTGCCATAACTGTCACTATTATTAGTAATGGACCGGCCCTTTTTTTTTAATACTAACACGATGGAACTGTCATATGGAATACTACTTTTTTCTCGATTGACAGTTTTTAACTTTAATTCTTGATTATTTTTAAATTATAATGATAAAAAATTTTGATAAAATTATATTATAAAAATATAAAACTTAAATTTTAATAATATAATTTTATTAAATATTTAATAATTATAATTTAGGAGTAATTGACAATTAAATTTGAAAATTGTTGAAAAAAAATAAAACGGTATAATTTCAAACAGGCTGAGGGAGTATTCAATATAGCTAATCAATCATGCTTCATATGCTGATTAATGGTGTACATATATGTTGATTACACCACTAATCTTCTTTGAATAATTAATTGCTTACTGATTACTGGGACAGGATGGCCAGCATGATGGGAAAAAGGTGGTTATTTTATTGCCATGATGTGGGTGTAATTTGTTTGACTAAATTACCACGCGGCAATTAGTTGTTTAGAATTATCACAATGAATTCACAACCCATTGTTGTGTTTATCTTATGAGAGTGAATTGGGTGCAATTTGAAAGGAATCATCATTACTGTAATTGTAATTGTGTTTTAGTTTGTATTTAAAATTTTAGTCCGGTTGCCTCCAATTTTGGACAGAGATAAATGGGCCATTTCTACTTTTTAAATTCGGACTAATTTTTTAAGTTAGACACATTAAACGATGGAGTAATAAAAAATTAAAAGTTATTAACATCAACTTTTATTTAGACGAACAATCGGAGTTATTATGGAGTCTAGGAAGTTTGTTGTATGGGGTAAAGGAGGTTTGAAATGTAATTTTTTAGGAATAAACGCATTACTTATACACCCTCAAATGTATAAAACTTCATATGAATAATTCAAAAAATGAAAAGGTGATACCCTCTACCTAAGAGAGAATGTATTCAATTCACGCTAAAAGTTCGTCATCTCCTTTGAAAACCTTTAGTACGCCAGACAACAAAATTTAGTTTCCACATGAATAACTTCTACATGATCTCTTGTATAGTTGTATGCATTTCATCACAAACATTTCACACTCGGCGGTAACAATATACAATAAATAAGATTTTTTATAGTGAATCTTACTTTCTTCTGATTGTTCTATGACACAAATAAATTCGATAATTTCAAATCGTTCAACCACAACAGTGGATCTCTTTAAACATTCAATATATTCAATATGACTAATTATACTATGCCAACTCCATATTTCACCTGCAAAATTGCTGTGTAAATCTGTTACCCTCCACTATTTTACCTGCCAAATTACTGCATGCGTAAATCTGTTACCTTCCAGGCTTCAACTATTTCACCTAATATATCCTTCAACAATAAATAGGTAAACATACTGACATCCTATATACAGTATTAAGTGTATAACTAATCTGTTCTTGTCTCAAATGCAATCGACTTAAACTAAAAGGAAAAATGGAAAAGCCTAATTCCGTGGTCGGCTAAACAAACCTTAACAATTACTAATTAATTAAATTGGAAATATTAATAATGAGATGTGCAATATAAGTCATCACATCATATAACAACATCATCATGAATTAGAGGGCAAACAAGGATTAACGTCATCAGTTAACGACTAATGACCAGACCAACACTCGAAAAGCCGTCACTCACCGCATACACTGACGTCGTGACACGTTGCTAACAGTAACGGTGACGTACAGATTAACGTCACAGCCGTTGACGTTAGAGTCTCCCATCTTTTATTTAACCCCCAATTTCTACAATCATTTCTCTCCCCCTCTCCCCTTCTCTCTCTTTTCCACCGATTTTTTTTCTAGAAATTTTAAAAAAAAACACAAAATGCAACAGGCGATCCCATACCGGAACTGGCCAACGAACGCCACCGCAGCGACGACGAAGCCGCAGGAGTTCAAAACGGCGAAGGAGCTAGTGGCGGAGAATGCGGTGGTGGTTTTCGCGAGGCCAGGGTGCTGCATGTGCCACGTGTTGAAGCTGCTGCTCCATGGACACGGAGTGAACCCTGCGATATTCGATGTCGATGAGCGGAACGAGAAAGAGGTCGCGATTGAGCTGAATAAGATGGGTGAGGATGCGGCGGCGGAGTTCCCGGCGGTGTTTGTTGGTGGGAAGCTGTTTGGAGGTTTGCAGGATGTGATGGGAGCGCATATTTCAGGTGAATTGGTGCCAAGGCTGAGAGAAGCTCGAGCTCTCTGGCTCTGATTCCATTGGCGATAGAAGAAGAATCGTCTCTGTTAATTTCGGTTTCTGATTTTGGAGTGTTATTAGATGAAGAATTTTGGATTAATGGAAGAACAAAAAGAAGAAGAAGAACTAAGCCAGAGAACCATTTTTTTTTTCTTCTTTATTTTTAATTTTATAATTTATCAAGTCATCAAGGAGGTGGAGAAACAAATCTGTAGGTCTGGGAAAACCCGGTTGTGTTTGACTCTGTAAATATTAACAAATCGCCTCATTTGGTGCCTTTCAATTTCTGTGTTATTTCCATTTTCCAATTTTTTCATCTTCATGTATGTCATAAATTAATTTTTCGATATAGTTTATAAATAATAACCAGTCAAACGAAGCACAAAACAAACGACAAAGATGAGATTCACTGGGACGGAAGGAGTATTCGGGAACGATCGATTCATTGTATACTTTTATGGACATGATTAAGCTCATAATTATACGGGAAAATACGTTATGGGAGCAAAATGGGAATTATTCCGGAACGGAAAAATACTAAAATTGCATACAAGCAAGTTTATGGTAGCTGAATGATCACGTTAGTTCTTTAAAATATTGTGAATGGATTCTTAAATTAGTAACTTAAATGAAGGAGCAAGGCAACATAATGAATGTTTAGTGTTTTAATTAAGTTGTATTTATAAGATTATGTTTGTTTGTAGGAATGAGTTGAGATAAGTGTTGGATCCGGTATGATGAAATAGTGGGAAATACTACTAGTACATCTGAATTTTTGCAACAAAACAAAAGCTGTTAAGCTGAAGTCTATCCATAACAGCAAACAAATAGGTGTCATGTTCAATAGTACAACCGATCGGTGTGCTGCTATGGCAGCTAAATTAATATATGGCTATAACAACATTCGAAAACACGAAACTTTATCCTAATTGCTTCATTTTAGTATTATAATGCACGAGTTTGGTTTGGTCTTTTAGTTTTTCTATCTTCAAACCCACTTTTTGCTTCACTTGTACATTTGCTGATATAGCAAGATAATTTTTATTTTTTTTGTAAATCAATAGCAAGATAATTTCGGTGAACTGAGTGGTGATAAGTTGATTAAGTGGGATAAAGCTAAAGCTAGGACGGAAATAAGAGGCGTAGGGATAGTGTAGTATTTGCCGTTTAAGATCATAGTAATTTCAGCCAATCGAACTTAATGTTATAATGTTACAGGTAGTGCAACGTACTACTTGTGTAAAAGTGGACTGGTTCATACTTTTGCGTATCATATCAAGTTCAAAATATACACATGAATTTCTTTGCATGTGTGCCAAGTTTGATAATGTTAACATGATTTTTTGCTAGTTTTTGTCTCCACAATTTCGTACAGTCCATTTAAAGAGTAAAGATATATCAGAGAAAATCATTCATGACCACAAAATGGATGCATAAAATCAATACATTGATATTTTTCTTGTGTTTTTTGGTAGTTATAACATGTATGTGTACACATGTTCATTTAGTTTTGGTTTGTAGAACTTAACATCAAAATTGAAATTGTCCTTTGCAAGAAAAGGGCCACGCGGATTAATATTGTACTATTGAATATGAATTATGGATTATTTTGGGGTCATGTACGCCGGGAAGGGATGGTGTAGTTTTCACCTTAGACGTACGTACGTTTTCATGTTTCTCCAATGCTGCAAAGATTAATGAGCTAAATTTTCATAAGATAATGGTATTACTATTTTACATAATCCCATTTTTGGATCAGAATTTTTTTTTTCTTTTTTTTCTCTTTCCAATTATATATATATTTGGGCATTAGGAAAACAAAAGCAAGCTTTAATTTATTTGTATTTTTTGTAGTAACAGAAATATTTGATGAATTTATGAAGTTTTACAACAGAAAACTCTGAAAACATATATATAGTTCCAAAGTATTGCTTTACAAAATACTCTACGGTCCACCTCCCCATAATACCAATCTCTATCTAGCTAACTTATGGGCAATAAAGTTTGAAACAGACAATAAATCAATTGATTAATTATGAATTATATACTTTCCTTTACCTAAAAATAAAATGCATGCAAATGCAACTGAAACGTAGTAACGTACCGATGGAATATTGACTCAATGACCGGATGTATTGGATTTTTAGTGTCAATACGTAGGTTTGAAGCTAATAAAGTAAATCACACGGATCATTAATTATCTTCAGACTCTAGCCTCAAGTCTTAACATATTGCACTGTGGTGTATCTTTCTTGGGTGTAAGTACGATCAAATTTAGAGTTTAATTGTTTGAGAACAACAAGAGCTTCTGTATATACTGTATGCATGTTTACTTAATTGCTTTAGTTAATAATAATTCGTAGAAGGCAGGACTAGTATATATTAAAGTGCCACGTTTTCTTTATTCTACACATGACATTGAGTTGTAAAGCCTGGCTATGATCGATAGATCGATATAACTAATGTTGAAAATGAATTAAACTAGCCAAAATTCAGAATACATGTGATTGTGTGAAGGTAAGGACTACTCTGTTACGGAATCAACTGCTACTCCTTTATCATGTTTGATATACTATACATTACATGTAGAACTACAGAAACAGATGGAAGAAATTAATAATTTAGACAGGTATGTATCATGTAGTATGTATTTTCACACATTAGTTAGTAGTACATTACAGATATAAACACGTTAAAGTTTTGATGATCAGAAATCAGAGGCACATAGTACGTACTCTAGAATCAAATCAATGCCTCTTTCGAAGATAAGAAAAAGACACTTACCTTCCACTTATATAATGCTCATAACTCACTCATAAACACGATTTGACTGGACTACAATTCCATCGTTACCAAACACCAAATTAATGCCATAACTCATATAGTCATATTAATAAGTCACAAGTATTATTCTTTTTGACGATTAGCCTAATCCCCTAATCAAACCGATTTGATCAATTTGATAACCATCAAATAGAACAAGATACTACTAGTTGTCAGTAGATGTCAAAGGATGAGCACATATGTCTAGCTAGACTAGATCAACGATCACGTCCTTACTATCTACGTACATCTTTACGTGTTAGATTAACATATTTGTGTGACAATGATTTAATTTATTAATATTATCATACACGTATGTTCATACGCAATGATCCAACTAAATAAATATCTCAAGTTACCAGTTTAATGAATAAATATTATTGACCGGTTCTTAATTAATTAATTGGCTGCAGTTGAACCCATAAACGCGCCACACGCCTTGTTAGTCTTGTACTAGCTCTTTTTCCACCATCATAGCGTAATATATATTGGGCCAACTCAAGTATATTAAGAATCAAATTTCAACGGTCGTGTAAATGTTATTTTTCGAAATCTTGATGGGAGGACGTACGGGTAAATTTTAATATTTTATGAAGGTAGACGTAGAATATACTCTGAATTTGAAGGGTTTTAGGGTGGTCGCCATACCCTGCTGTCATGGAAAGTTGGGATACGAATATGATGCTAGTAATGATTCAATTCAGATTACTTCATGTATGTTTGTTTTGTGTCTTGGACGTCCTGATCTACTACTAATATACTTTGGTTCACTACCGTAAGTGTGAACGGTTTTGGAGTCTATATGAGAAGAAGAAATCATCATTAATTCCGTTTTTGTACGTGTTATTACCTGGAATTGTCAGTTCGTGCCTTGTATCTATCGGCTAGTCTTTAGCTAGACATAATGGAGCAACAGTAACACTTACTGAAACCAGTGTGGAAGTAGTAGATTGGATAATTAATAGGTCATATATAGATAAATCTTTCTTTCAGGTGTCGATTTGTATTTTAATTTTACAAAGTGTATTTTACTTATTAAATTATTAAATTAAAGTATTAAAGTAATATATTTACTCAATTGATTGACCTACCAATCAATTTTAATCTGTTGATCTTGCTTATTTAATTTCAATCTGGTGCGTACATGTGTCATTAGTTAATTAAAAGATGTAGGGTTCGAATCATGTTGGCGTGATTTTTCTCCATTATTTTTATTATTATTTTTATTGAAGGTGTTTGGTTCGAATCTTGTTGGCGTGATTTTTCTCTATTATTTGTATCATTATTTTAGTTGAAGGTGTTGGATTCGAATCTTGACGTAATTTTTTTCTTTTTTATTTATTCTCTTCTTAAATTTTTATTTTTTAACATAAAGTTGTATGACGTATTATACTTAATTTTAAAAATAACCATGATATGTTATTATAAAAAAAGAGATACTTCCTCCGTTCAATAATACATGTAACACTTGATTTTGTTGACTTTTTTATGGTCATTTTGACCTTAAATTATTCTTAAATCATACGATAAAAATAACTAAAAACATCATATTATGAAACTAGAATGTTTATATGAAGCACTTGACAATATATTCAACTGATGAAGAATACCAATTAACATGCGAAAAAGATGCATTGCAGATTTTGAAGTTGAATGTTTCCAAAGTCTAGAGATGTATCTGATGGTTCTTAACTCATCGGAAGAATACTTCTCGTATGTATAATATAGTTCAATTCAAAACTATTAATTGCATAACTACAAAAACAATATACATTTATATCACACCATTTATATTAAGTTTAATTACTCAATTAGTTTTTTTTTATTACGTTTGAAGTCATTATGTGAAGATTATATATTCACTCCATTTATTTCAATATATTACTTAATAAAACAACAATGTTTTTACAAGATTACGCTTCACACGCGTAGCGTAGGAATTGGAATAAGTTCGGCAGCGGATCACGAAACCTTGGTGATCTTCTCTATCTAATGAAGGGGGATTCTGCTTTAAAATCGTCCACACTACACCCACCCCCGAGTATATGCTTCAACATGAATCACACAAGGGTAGATTCGAAACCTCTGAAAAAATGCCCTAATTAATTAATTTATTAATTATATAAACATTACAGGTTGCAGTTTTTTGATGATTTATTAAGGGATTTTTCAGTTGTTTGAGGGTAACGCAAATGTAAGGAGATATCTGCCTCTTAGAGTTCTTAACTTTTTACTACTACTACAACCGCCATAAAAAGATTCCTCGTGTATCATCTGTAGCAAAACTATGAACGGAAGCTAGCAATCCGGACCTTATGGAAACGGTTCCTAAGACACAGGATGGAAAAATCACAATATTCAGAAACGAAGTCCAAGAATGAAGAAGAGGTAGAATAACTGAATGAATACAAGTTGTGGCTAATACCCGAGGCTTGGATTAGATATCCAAAAGGATAGGATCCGCTCTCGGCCATTCCACACGCTGCCCTAGCAGAGGCGTGGTTTCTTTTTCTGAAGTCGATTCTTTCCTTTGTATTTGTAGTAGATGTCGAACCTGTTGTGCCCCGTTGACTAAGAAGGTGGCTGGCGCAGCAGCTACATGGACCCATTCCTTTCTTTCTTTGCCAGCGCTTTCCCGGGCCGAACCGAAGTCAAGGGCAGGTAACAATGCTATCCCCGTATTAAAGTAATATAATAAGCCGGTTGATTTACCAAATTGATTGACCTACCAATCAATTTTAATCCGTTGATCTTACTTATCCAATTTCAATCTGGTGCGTACATGTGTCATTAGTTAATTAATTAAAAGATATAGGATTCGAATCCTGTTGGCGTGATTTTTCCCTATTATTTTTATTATTATTTTTATTGAAGGTGTTTGGTTCGAATCTTGTTGGCGTGATTTTTCTCTATTATTTGTATCATTATTTTAGTTGAAGGTGTTGGGTTCGAATCTTATTGACGTAACTTTTTTCTTTTTTATTTATTCTCTTCTTAAATTTTTATTTTTTAACATAAAGTTGTATGACGTATTATACTTAGTTTTAAAAATAACCATGATATGTTCTTATAAAAAAAGATATACTTCCTCCGTCCAATAATAAATGTAACACTTGATTTTGTTGACTTTTTCGATGGTCATTTTGACCTTAAATTATTCTTAAATCTTACGATAAAAATAACTAAAACCATCATATTATGAAACTAGAATGTTTATATGAAGCACTTGACAATATATTCAACTCATGAAGAATACCAATTAACATGCGAAAAATATGCATTGCAGATTTTGAAGTTGAATGTTTCAAATGTCTAGAGATGTATCTGATGGTTCTTAACTCACCTGAAGAATACTTTTCGTATGTCTAATATAGTTCAATTCAAAACTATTAATTGCATAACTACAAAAACTATATACATTTATAGCACACCATTTATATTAAGTTTAATTACTCAATTAGTTATTTTTTTTATTACGTTTGAAGTCATTATGTGAAAATTATATATTCACTCCATTTATTTCAATATATTATTTAATAAAACAATAATGTTTTTACAAGATTACGCTTCACACGCGTAGCATGTGATGCTGTTCCTAGTAATATAATAAGTCGGTTGATTTACCCGATTGATTTACCTACCAATCAATTTTAATCCGTTGATCTTGCTTATCCAATTTCAATCCGGTGCGTACATGTGTCATTAGTTAATTAAAATATGTAGGGTTCGAATCCTGTTGGTGTGATTTTTCTCCATTATTTTTATTATTATTTTTATTGAAGGTGTTTGGTTCGAATCTTGTTGGCGTGATTTTTCTCTATTATTTGTTATCATTATTTTAGTTGAACGTGTTGGGTTCGAATCTTATTGACGTAATTTTTTTTCTTTTTTATTTATTCTCTTCTTAAAATTTTATTTTTTTAACATAAAGTTGTATGACGTATTATACTTAATTTTAAAAATAACCATGATATGTTCTTATAAAAAAAGACATACTTTCTCCGTCCAATAATAAATGTAACACTTGATTTTGTTGACTTTTTCGATGGTCATTTTGACCTTAAATTATTCTTAAATCATACGATAAAAATAACTAAAAACATCATACTATGAAACTAGAATGTTTATATGAAGCACTTGACAATATATTCAACTGATGAAGAATACCAATTAACATGCGAAAAATATGCATTGCATATTTTGAAGTTGAATGTTTCTAAATTCTAGAGATGTATCTGATGGTTCTTAACTCATCGGGAGAATACTTTTCGTATGTCTAATATAGTTCAATTCAAAACTATTAATTGCATAACTACAAAAATTATATACATTTATAGCACACCATTTATATTAAGTGTAATTACTCAATTAGTTATTATTTTATTACGTTTGAAGTCATTATGTGAAGATTATATATTCACTCCATTTATTTCAATATATTATTTAATAAAATAATAATGTTTTATCTTCATAGTATACTCTTTGGTTATAATGCTTACTATCACACTCGTAAGATGCTAGTTTTATTCGGTTTGGAAGACTTTTATTTTCGTATCTATACAAGTATCTCTATCCTTTAAAAAGAAATAATGCTTACAGTTTAGATTTAATAAAGTTTTACCGTCTAATAGAACGAATTATAGTCAGATAAGCATTTCTTAATTGACTTAAATAATCAAGATTGTGTACACTTCTACAAATACACCTCCAGCCATAGATTCCTAGCATGTACAAACTTTAGGCAAAAGCAAAACTTAAGAAACGCTCTACAAAAAACAACAGAAATCACATTCAAAACCTTCGTCAAAAACACACCTTAACCGCAAGAAGCCTTCTTCAAGCCAAAATAATGATGGTGATGATCATGCATATCAAGATATTTAAAATCAAATTATATTAGTTCGGCTCCTTAATGTTCGCACTTGGCACAAAATTTAAGAACCGACGACCTTCAGTTGCCTTTAAGAAGATACTCCCGTATAAGTTCTTATTTGTTTATTTATTTTTTTAATCTTTATTTTATTCCAAACTAGTTCTAATCTATATTTAAAAAAAAAAAAAATTATATTATGAAAATATAAAATTTTCACTTTTTATAATATAATTTCAAATTTTGTTTTGTCGGTACGATTTATGATTAATTCGAAATCAAATGAAAACTAGAAAAAGTTAATAAAATAAATGGGAAACGTATGCATAATAAACCCATAGTATACTAAGTGTATTAAATTATTATATAATAGACTAGCCTAATATAGGTTGTTTTCTAAAGTATTTGTGGAATAGACCCATCAGAAAAACACATTAGGTTTTCTAAACTATAGCGGAATAAATCCGCCGAACACAGTTAATAATCTAAACTATTGTAAAATAAACTCGTCGGATATAGTTAATGATCTAAACTTTTACTAGATGCCTAGACCCGTCGAGCACAATTAATTGCGTTTTTGAAAGTATATCAGAATGCATTAGTGAAACATATACAATTAGTGTTCTAAAAAGTAAATACAAAATAGACCCCTCTAACACAAACTTTTTTCGGAACTTTTGTGTAATAGACACGTCGAAAACATTTAGTATGTTAAAGTATCTGCGGAATAGAGCCGTAAAAAATAGTTAATTTCTAAATTATTGCAAAATAGATCCGTCGAACACATTTAATGCTCTAAACTGTTAAGGAATAAATTTGTCGGGCGCGGTTAGTATTTTAGACAATAGCGGAATGCTCCCGTCGAACAAAATTAATATTGTATCTCTAAACTATTGCGTAATAAACCGGCGGAACACTAACTGTTTTGAACTATTATGTAACAGACCCGTGGAGAACATGTAGTCTTCCCAAGTGTTTCGGAATAGACACGTTTATCAAGTGTTCGACACTATTGCAGAATTAACTCGCCGAATATTGTTGATAACATAAACTATTGTGGAATAGCTCGTCGTATACAGTAAGAACCAAGAAGTTATAGGATGTTGACACGTGGAAACAAATAGAGTATCGACAAATATGAATTGGATGAAAAAAAAAAGAAAAAAAAAGACACTTGAATTAGATAAATGACTATTGACTCAAGGAGGAGACCTAAAACATTGATTGAATATTTCCAATTAGTTACTTTGTTTTTACAGCAAAACTAACTAATATATAGTATCATCATTTTTGTATGACAATTTTAAATAATTTTTCAGATCATAAATATTTATTATATAATATCTTTTTATGAAATATAAAAAAAAACAATTGTACAATTTAAAATTATATAGTGGTTGCCAGTGGCGGAGCCACTGGGTCACCCACTGGACCCCCTGAGATTCAAAATTCCTTTAAATTTCTTTTTTTCTTAACCATATTTTGCATTTTGATCCTCCTAAACAATTAAAATTTTATATTTTGACGCCCCTGAATATTTATCCTAGATTGGTTGCATACATTTGTTGTAATGATTTTTTTTTAAAAATATACATCAGCTATCTTTTTTTTTTCTTCCATAATTGTGATATATATTATTTTTTAAATAGTAGAATTATATCCATGGTGTTATTTAAATATTATTTAATTATTAATTTAATTCACACATTAATTAATTAAAATATTGAAAGGGTGAATAGATGAGTAAGAATATATAAAAGTCATATATTATGGACATGTGGCATGAGTGGATCATTGGAAAAATAAAAATAAGAGAATGTACCAAGTGTCAAATATTTAACAAATATTTAACATGAATTAAGGAAAAGTTTAGAAATAATCATTCTTTTTTAATAATGAATATATAGATAGTAAAAAATTTACTTGTCTTAAAGTTTGGGGATGATATCACGATGGAATCACAAATGTTGTCGCGATGAATTAAGTCAACCGGATGGATCAGCTCGTGTGAGGTGGCACCCAAGAAACAACTGATTGTGGTGAACAAACTGGCCTGTGACGGGCCCAACAAGGTTGCAGGCCCATATCCGATTCAATATGTGCTCAAGTTCAACTCTCGGTACAAGATTTTCTTTTTATTTTTATTTTTATAGAAAGAAACAAATTTAACAATAATTCTTGGCTTGTGGATGACGACGATGATGACGATATATTTACACCATATCGTTGCCCATCTGTCTAAATCTCTGTCTACATCAACATTCTATACCAGGCCAGCAACCTTTTAATATATATTATGATGATATATTATTCATTTTGTTCAAAGAGGACCACAGGTTGCATGAGTTTTTGCAAAGCAGCTAAGAAATCAGTTTGAGAGCTTGCAAAAACATTGAACGAGTATTCAGTTGCTTCAGGTCAGTTTGTGTATCGATCCAAGTCTAGGGCTGATTGGATATAACAGCAAGCTGTTGGGGTGTCTCCCACTCTTTTTACTCAGCGTTAGAAAGACGCAGTTTAGATGGCAATGGGTCAGGATTCCAGAGAGCTTATCTCGACTTGGGACATTAGCCACAAGGCTTCATGATGGGCCTGAACTTGGGACCAAGCCCTGTCCATCATAGGCCAGGACGTGTTTGGCCAAGCCTATTTGATTTTGGATATTTTTATACTTTTTATAATGATACGATCATCTTATTCACGGATATTTAATATTAAATCTAGAATTTAGAAAATTACATAGGAGTTGTTTGGTTCTTGAGATAATAAAGATATTTCACTGTACGTGAATACTATTATCGCGTTTGGTCGGCATTAAAACTGCAGAGAAAATACAAGAAAGATTGTTGATTGCCCGAGATAATTTTGACGGGAAACAATCTGATTAGTTGGGGCATCCTACGTGGTTGTTTAGAGAATATATCCATCTCCTCCGTTTTGACAAGATAATGGCTTTCTCCTTTCTTTTATCTGTGGCGCTCACTTGTTTTCATAGCCACGTGAAGTTCTTGTTCATCTGGTGAAAAGTTATCTGCTCAATTAAATGGACCAAACCCAAATATTCTCTGAGAGTTTATCGGATAACATTTTCTAATTCATGCGTCTATTCTCGGAATATCTCAATATTCACCATACCATTTTCCCCTTCATTATCTTCAGAACCAACAGCTTCATAGCGTTTCTCTCACATTAACATTTGATGGGGACTTTCAATATATGCACCCAATTCCAGTCCATGTCAAAACCCTCGATAATTTCTTTTTTAATATGCATTATCAATTTGCTAGACAATGAGCCATCCTCCATTGAACTCTGAAGTCTTGTATTACAGTTTTTTAGCCACAATTTACATTGCCAAAAATTTAAAACCTGATTAATTTATTATTATTTTTTTTTGGAACAAAGATAGCTTTTATTCCAAGTAGTCATGAAAAGACCATCATCACAATACAAAAGAACAGCGAGACTGTCCGCAAATAAAATCTCCCAGGAAAGCACAGTTACATAAGACGCAAAGAGTGACAAAAACTAGCTAATTTAGAATGAGTTAAACCTCGACAAATAACGACAAAGCTAACTCTACTAACTAACTGCTGCATATCTTGCACTTTATGCTGAAAAATACGTAGGTTACGCTCAATCCAGACGGCATAAACAAACTCAGTTGCTACCATTTTGAGTATTCGAGCCTTGGCACTTCTCCCTTTAGTGGCAGCACTCAGAACCATTTTTCCCCCTTCCCAGTCAAGAGAAGATCTGTCATGTCCTATCCAATTCAGCAAACGCTTCCAACCAGCAGCTATGACAGGACAAGAAAAGAGAAGATGATTTATGCTTTCATTAGCCAAGTCACAGAATACACAACATTGCTCAATTTCAATCCCAAATTGCACCAATCTATCCTTGGCAGCAAGACGATTTCTTAAAGCCAACCAAAATACAAAACGAGCTCTTGGAGTGGCAGCATTGTTGTGAATAAGTTCCTTCCAAGGGACAGCGGGAAGGGGGGTCTGCAAATGATATAAACTTTACTCATATTAAACACATCTCCATCCAACAGTTGCTGCCAATCCTGACTATGAGCAACAAGTGACCTGCAATTTAATAATTTTCTAAAGAAATAAGAGATATCAGCAGGAACACTCATGCTCATCAAAGAATCTTGTTTTATATAATAAACATGTATCCATTGCACCCATAGCTTATCAACTTTCTTGTGGATGGCCCATAAAAGCTTCAACATACAGGATTTGTTCCAAGAATGCAGATTAATCAAATTCAAACCTCCTTCATTTCTGCTTCTACAAAGGTCCTCCCATGCAACAGGGGATCTTTTGCTACCTTCAACTTCACCAGACCAGAGGTATTGTCTGCAAATAGACTCTATAATCTGTATGACCTTCTTAGGAAAAAGTAAAAGCTGACTTCAGTAGTTTTGGACTGCGTACAAAACGCTTTGGATGAGCTGCAATCTTCCACCGTAAGTCAAAAGACGTGTTGTCCAGTGCCTGATTTTCCCTAAGAGTTTTTTCAATCAGAGGTTGATACTGAGAGATAGAGAGCCTTTTAGAATTTAGAGGAATTCCTAAATATCTAAAAGGAATAGTCCCCTCCCTCAACTGAATTTGGTGAAGAATCAACTCTTTTTGTATCTCACCAACGCCGGAAAAATATATTTCACTCTTACTCATGTTGGCTATCAACCCACAAGTGTTACTGAAGATCTCAAAGTAATTCAGAAGTGTAGTGACAGACTGAAGATTACCCTTAGAAAAGAACAACAAATCATCTGCAAATGTGAGATGAGTTATTTTAAATTTAGCGCACCTGGGATGGAATTTAAAGGTTGGTTCTCTGTGAAGTTTAGTCATCAAGCGACTCATATATTCCATACAGAGGACGAACAAATATGGGGATATAGGATCTCCCTGACGAAGACCTTTCTTCCCGTCAAAAGGAGGCAGCAACTCTCCATTAAGACAAATCTGATAAGTCACAGTGTTCATGCAGCTCATTATCCATCCTACAAACTGATGAGGAAATCCAAAAGCTCTCAGTAAGCTTTCAACAAAGCCCTAATGAACAGAGTCAAAAGCTTTCTGTAAGTCCATCTTGATCATGCAACGTGGGGACTGATTTTTCCTCCCATATCCCCTGATTAGTTCTTGAGCAAGTATAGTGTTATCATGGATGAATCTACCCGGAACAAACGCGGCCTGTTCAGCATTTACCAAGTAGGCCATAACAAGACTCATCCGAGTTGTCAAAACTTTGGAGATAAATTTATAGAGGACTGAACAACAAGCAATTGGCCTATAATCCTTGATTGTGACAGCATTAGCTCCCTTAGGAATAAGAGTGAGGAGTGTTGTATTTACACTTTTCAATAACCTCCCTGTTTGGAAGAAAGACTGAATGGCTTTAACAACATCAACCACCACAATCCCCCACGCACTCTTGAAAAATTTAGCAGAATATCCATCGAGGCCAGGAGCCTTGTCATCTCCAATAGTCATTAAAGCATCTTTAATTTCCTGAGACGTTATTGGGACAATAAGAGCATTCCTATGATCATGATTGAGCATTCTTTCTTCTCTAATCACTTGAATGTCTATCCCTCTAGTAACATGAGCTGGAGTGCCAAGAAGATTCTTGTAGAAACCAAGAACTTCAGTTTGGATGTCTTCCTTATCTGTTAATTGAACCCCTTGAAGACTTGTTAGCAAATAGATGCCACTTCTTCCTCTACTCTTTAAACTTGCATGGAAATATTTGTTGTTTCCATCTCCGCACTTTAACCAATGTACCTTAGATTTGCTTCAAAATTTGCTCCTCAACATTCATCCATTTTTCCACCTCCTGAATTGCCAACCTTTCCTCGTCAAGCAGTTGCCTATTCAAAGGATCAAGTGCAAGAGCAGATTGAGAGAGATCCAACTTACACCGGGCAACAACAATTTTCTGTTCAGTGTTAGCATAGTACTTCCGCATTAATCTCAATTTCTCCCTTAATGGTTTCAACTTACACCATACCACATACATAGGGACCCCTTGCACTTCTAGATGCCAACTTTGTTGTACAGTTGCTAAGAAATCAGGATGGGAGGCCATACAATTAAGAAATTTGAACTGATCTTTAGGAGGGGTGATAACAGGCCCATCTTGCAACAACAAGGGAGTGTGATCAGAAGTGCCAGCATTACAAACCTGCACTACATCATTACCATGGCCCTGGAACCAAACATCATTGCCAAAACACCTATCTATTTTAGTATAGATGAGATTGGCATCTTGCTTATTCTTCCAGGTGTACTGCCAACCAAAATAATGCAACTCCTGTAGCTCAGAATCAATCAGAGTGTCCCTAAAATCAGCAACTTCATTTTTCAGTAACAGGCAAGCCGCCTAGCCTGTCTTCAGAGACTAAAACATTGTTAAAATCTCCTAGAACAATCCAAGCTTCTTGAACTATACCCGACAACCTTCTAATTTCTTGCCAGAGAGGTTGTCTTTCCTCTAAGGCGTTAAAAGCATAAACAAAAGTACAAAAACAACAAAAAGAGCCGTCAAAAGTAGATATATAACCGTGTAACGTTTGGGAGGTACTTGAGATAACTTGAATATGAACTTTAGTAGTGTCCCAAGCAACCCAAATCCTTCCATTTGTTGCACTAGAGTAGTTATCCACAAAATTCAGATTAGAACTAAACTTTTCTCTTATTCGCTGCGACTTGGCCTGCTTTACTCTTGTTTCTAGCAAACCCATCACAACAATATTATTACTTCTAATAAACTTACCTACTTCCTTCTGTCTGAGAGGCATGTTGAGGCCTGTCACATTCCAACTACAGACTATCATTGAGAGTTTGGGGGATCTGGCGGTTCCCCACCCCTAGAAAGTCGACCAACAGTACCAAATATCAACTCAGACTGTGCATTAGAATCACCAGCTTGTTCTTTATCTTGGAGAGCAACAAATTGATTTCCAGTTGGAGTTACATTACCCGCAGGATCAGGTCTTGTATTATTTACTGAAACATTTTGTTGAGCTGGATTATCTCTTGGCTGCCTGGGACCAACGGCAACCAACTGATCTACAAGAGCCCTATTCCTTCTTCTGTTACGACCCTGTTGAGGTCTATCTACTGGTTGCTGCATTTGTTGAGGCTGCCGGCGTTGATTTTGTCTAGGCAATAAGCTGCAATCATGCCCAATCATTTGACAAGCCTAACAGTACTTGGGCTTCCATTCATATTCAAAATATTGCTCATGAACATCACCAACATTATTTTTAAGCCTTACTGATTTAACAAAAGGCTGACTTACATCAACATGTACTAGAACTCTTGCAAAATTAACTTTCACTTGAGCAATAGTGCATTCATCAGAATGATCAGGAGTACCTGCTAAACTGCCTAACTTGCTTAGACATTTTTTGCTCTAGCACTTCAAAGGAAGTTTAGGGAAATTAATCCAAATAGGCAGCACCGTTACCTTTTCCTTATTAAACACAAAATTTGGAGTCCATCGTTTGAGAATCATTGGTTGATTCTTCACAGTGTAAGGCCCCCTGCTTAGAACCTTTTCACAATCCTCAGATGATTCAAATCGTGCAATAAAAAGTCATCATCATATTGATGTAGTGTAGGAACTGCTATATGAGCCCAAGCTTTCTGAACAAAATTCTCAAGGTAATTGATAGTATGTTAAGCATCAACAATGTAAAATACAAGAGAGTTTACCCATTTTTGAATCTCCTTTGCAGTATCTTCCTCTGTGACATGAATAAATACACCCTCATCATGCATACTGGGCGCAATATATTCAAGCTGCATACCATTACAAGCCAATCGATTGCCAGTAACAGGAACAACAGGATGCTGCACGGGTTGTTCAATGTCGACACGCTCATCTTGCTCCTGATCCTCCATAATAGTCTCCCCTATCAGATTCAATTTCCTCACGCCATGTGGGGGATCTGAGATCTGATTTTCTAACCTAATCGCACCAATACCTTTGGCCGGAATAACCATAGCCGCCGGTATCTGAGCAACCGTTGGGCCACCACTGACCGGAGGCATCGTAACTAGCGGAGGTGTTACCAACGCCTCATTGGGTAAATTTGTTCTCACTTCACTCGTAGCTGAACTCTCCCCTATCCCCCCATCTCGGCGTACCCCTTGGATTGGAGTATCAACCGGCGTTGATTGAAGAACCAGAGGAGCTTGTTGAATACGGGTGGCGTTCGGCGGTCGACCGCGTTTTTTTTTCGCCCCTGACTTTTTTTCGCCATTCTTTAGCGCGTGGTGCAGACGCGAGGAGAGCTTTTTTCTACGTAATTCTCTACCTGATTAAATTTAATTAAATTTAATCAGGAAACGGGACATTCATAAAAGTGAAGATATAGAAATTAAAAGCACATAAGAGTTTAGCTCTCATCTCATGGATCAAAATTGGCATAGTCATTAATCTTCTTATGCAAATTAACAAAGAGTTTAATGATGCTACCTGATTTGCTTTCAGGTTGTGGTTGTTTTCTCTTGCTACGGTGATCCATTTTACTGGGAGGTTTGAAACGGTTAAATTAGGTTAGAAAAAATTTATGTGAATTTCTTCGGTGGCTATAAAAATATTTCCACATTAATAAAATGGGCTAAAATAAAAAAAATGCCCGTGTAACTCACTCAAACTAATTAACTAGTAAATATTTCTTTTATTTTATGACAAATACACTTATCTTAAACAAATCAAATTTTATAAATTCGGTCAACTTATTTAATCATAATGTCAACTAATTAAAAAATTTAGGGATAACAAAACTTGGAGTAATTACATTCTTACTCCAAGTTGGCAAATACTAATGACCTTCTAATTAACACCGTGAGCCCAACGCAATTAAAAGTCCATCTTAAATAGTCAGGCCCAAAAATAAAGTCCATTAATTATCACCAAAATTCATCTAGCTTTATTGGTCCATAAATAACCATTTAGGCCCATCTCAATTTAATGGTTCGGCAAAGTAATGACTAACAAAGTCCCATCTATCAATTTGAGTCGTATATAAATCGTTAACTACAATAAAAATATACCAAGGTCATGTCCACTCCACAAAATTCATATATTAGTTTTTGACTCCACTAAAAGGTGCGTGCTCTAAACACAAAAATAAAATTTACCAAAAGGTTTTTCCAATAAGTGTACAAATACTCCTCTAAAAATATCTATGCGTCTATTATAGGTCTAGTACTTTATAAATTATAGTCATGAGTTTGACTATATCCTCTAAGTGATGCGGACTATATATCCACTCGGGTTAACATGTTGAATTAATATATTCGATCTAGTAATCGATCAAGTTCCAGCGTCAACTAGTAGGCTCAGCGCGAATGCGTATTTCATATGTGGACCAAGTCTTCGACCAAAAAATTCATCTTAACCTTAGTTAAAATTTTGAGAGGAAGGACGTATGGTTGGAGCTAGCCTCCCAACCAACATTTGTAACATGATACTGCACCTAATGAAATATGGTTTGCCGGAGAATGTAAAATGGATCCTCGACATTTGATTACCATGCTTAATCGCTTGAAGGCATAGTATAGAGCTATTAGTAACCAAGAACATCAAAAGCGAGATCGGGTTATCGAGCAGTTTACTAGTGATTTGGTCCTACTAGGCTACTACTATGTCAACATAGGCTCATAGCAGTTGAGACCAGTCAAATTGATTTTCCACATCTATCGCTATCTTGGAGATATATGTTACCTTTATGAATTGAAGGTTTCAGAGTTAATTATTTTCAATAAAATATTTTTTATTTCTTTTTCCTTTTCTATTTCGTATGCAATGGCGTGTAATAATAATTTGAACAGTTAATGACTGTGACAATGTATTGTAACACAGGGTGTTATTTTTATTTCTTTATTGCTTTGTACTTTTTGTAGCACTTCATACTCTGATATATTTGTACACTCTATCAATATTGCATGGTTCAAATTTTTATTAAAAGCCGTATTTACTTATAAGCCCTTTTTTTTTTTTCCTTTCATGCACAGAAAAAAATATCGCGATAGTTTATTTATTTATTTATTTTTTGCATTATTTTTCGTTTTTACTTTTCGTTTTCTTACAAAATTATACAACACTCACTCCAACCAATCTCGCAATTTCGAAAAATTTCATTTCAGTTAACAACCTTGACCCCATAAGAAAACATTTTCCCAATCATTACCTCTTACCACACATCATCATCATATCGATACTTTTCTTACCACACACCTCCTGTTTTTACTCTTAATTTTGAAAACAATAGAAAAAGAAGAGAAGAACAATTCTTATTGGCCGATGGTGATAGACTATTCATATGGGAGACCGTCAGACATAAGAAGTGTATGAATGTAGCTAGACCTGGCAAAACACATCCGAATCCGAAACCCGAAGCCTCACCCAAAAATTTATGGTCAAACATCCGAACTTTGACCCGAAACCCGATCTGAATTCATCCGATCCGAAAGCACCCGATTTTTTTATCCGAATTAAACAATCTGAAATCTTCCGAATAAATTCAATCCGAAATTCACTCGATTCGAATTAAATGTGTCCTGAACTCTTTTAATCCGAAATTATCCGAATTAAATTTATAGGGAATACATAGTTATTTTGATTTAAAAAATATATTTCATATATAACTAACTTATAATAAAAAATTTAAAGTTGTAATATTTCATAAATTTTTATTATAAAAATAAAATTGCATTTAAATATTCAATCAACACTGAATCTGAATTGGTCCGAACCGAATTGACCCGATCCGAAAATGTTTTGAAACGTATAATCCGAATAACACCCGAATCTGATTAAAACCTGAAATACGAACACATCCGAATCCGAATCCGACCCGATCCGAAATCACCAGGAACAATCTTACTCACCCGAAATCATCTGATTTGAACAATCCGACCCGAATCCGCTCTGATTGACCCGTTCGCCAGGTCTAAATATAGCGGTGTTAAATAAGGAGACATCAAAGGACAAAGGAGGACGATTTCGGTGAGGTATGTGGTGGTGGTGAGGATGGCGAGGCATCAGATGTGAGCTAACGGCAAAATTTTAGCCGAATAATAGAGAAGGCAGAGAGGCTATGTCAAAAGACTAGCAGAAATATGTAAATAAAGATGCAAGAATTTTATGTTTGTTTATTGATTGAATTTGCAGTGAATAGTTGCGGTCGTGATACAAAAACTAGAACCCTAGGCTGCTACTCGTACTACTAAATTTACAGAGCTAATTTTACCAGAAATAAATTTACACAACAAATGGGAAAGCAGTCGTACATGAGATGAAAAGGAGAATTTATCTTTGATGTAAAAAATGGATCTCTCCATAACTTTAGCTGTGTCATCCTTACCACCCTTATCCACAAATGTAATGTGAACAATACATTCAGGCCCGATTATGGCCCTATGCGTCCTGTTCAGCCGCATAGGGCCCCCGAACTTTTAGGGCCTCAAAATTTTCTACTTCTTCTTTATTTACATATATATTGTCGATGCAAATTCAACAATATTCATTGAGTCTCCAACTAGTTAAGTTGAGAGTATCCATTTTAGACGACCCTGAGTACATTATGTAATCCTCTGCTTCTGGTTTAGTTGTTCCATCAATTTTGAATTGTCCCGCCTATGAGTTTCAATCTTATGTATCAAACCTTTGTGTTCCCGCGCTCCGTTTGTTTCTTCTGGACGAACTGTCACTGTATACGCTCGAATCTTAATCCGTGATTTGTCTTCTTTAATTCTTCTCTGCAAACTGTTGAATTGACCTTAATTTGACCTTGATTTCGAACAGACTGTGGGGTTGAGAAGCCAAAATGTTAGGTTGAACAAGTAACATATTTTGACGTGTTTAGTTGGTAAATTAATGTTAGCGGGGGCACTCAATTCACTAATAAAGTACCGGGTGGGTGCGGGTGCAAAATCCCAGTGGGCACCCAACCAACTAATAAAATACTGGGTTGGGTGCGGATCGAGTGACACCAGTTTACATTGCTACAATAGATATAAAACCAATGTCGGTTTCATACAATGACACATAAAATTAGACCCAAACAATCAAAAATTATTTTTATTTTATTTTCTTTATATGGAATAAATTAGCTTTTGGTTTAAGCTAAATGAAGAAGCACCGTATAAAACCGTCCATTCGTCTGTCAAACCCTTTTTTCCCTTTTTCTTGTTCACCCCTTCCATTTTCCCTCTCCCGTATTTAAAAAAGTTCTTCCAACTCTAAGCACTCACAATACCCAAAATATCGATCAGAATCGAATCGGAAGAGACCAACCATGATGAAATTCTTCGGAAGAGGCTCCACCGGAGACTCACCGCAGGCGGCGTCTCCTCCCACTCCTCTCCCTTCTCCGCCACCGAACATGTCCGCTGGTCCAGCGAGACCCATCCGCCTCGTGTATTGCGACGATAAAGGGAAGTTTCAGATGGATCCTGAAGCTGTGGCTCTGCTTCAGCTAGTTAAGGAGCCTGTCGGTGTCGTTTCGGTGTGTGGCCGTGCTCGCCAGGGCAAGAGCTATGTATTGAATCAGGTATTGTTTCATTTCGTAATTATTGCATTGTGCAATTTCTTAATTAGGGTTTATTTACTTTTTTTTTTTTAACTGTTAAATGGCTGTACCATTGGCAATGAGTTAGGTATTGGTGTTCTTGCGCAATTTACTGGTTGTATTAGCTTTGATTGAGAAGCTAGGGTTAGGTTTGGTTGAGTGTTTGCCTGGGGTTAGGATTTTGAATTGATGCTTAGACCGACCATGTTCACATTTCAATCAAATCAAGCATTGTACATGTAACAAGAATGGGTTTTTATTTATTGATTTTTTTTCTTTTTTTCATTAGAATGAGTTTTCATAACCTTGCAAGGCTGCAATAAATAAATGTTTAGCGCGTGGTGTTTTACCTGCTCAGTTTTGCTCCCAATGTGGGGAGCTCTCGATGATGTGGTCTGGGTAGATTAACTACCCCTGTATTTTGGAACTCCACTCGGGGAGTGAAGTTTCAGGCCCTTAGATAAATCAATGCGGACAACAAATGTCATATTTCTTTGTTCGTCTCCATATGGTTTAGATCCATAGTGGTCAACATAACAAGTGCAAAAACTACCAAGGATTGTCGCACGTATAAGTATTCAAATATATTTAAGATTAAAAGAAGAGAACTACCCATGCTTTAAATAAAAAATCATGACTCCATAAGGCTTTAGAGTGGGTCCATTGGGCTCTATATGGCTCAAACATGAATGCACATCTAAATGGATCCTGTGGCTCCAAATTGGTTGGAAGCCACATAAACCATGTTTCATTCCGGAGCCATTTCGGACCTCGTACATTTCTGGTTCTGATCCATGGCTCCAAGGCATTTTGCTAGGGCTAGCTCTGGTCCATTATGAAAGGGGATTTAATAGATGTTTCTGAAGTTTCTTTTTTCTTATTCTTGCTGGCTGAAGAGGTGCTCATGCTTGTAGATAATAGATGTTTCATTTCTTCTTCGTTAAGTATTTACTTGAGCCAGATAAACACCACATATAACTATTCAGTTTTTTTTTTCTCCGTTGATTGTTACAGCTTCTTGGCAGGAGTAGCGGATTTCAGGTTGCATCAACACATCGCCCTTGTACTAAAGGTCTCTGGATGTGGAGTACTCCATTGAGGAGGACTGCGCTTGATGGAACAGAGTACAATCTTTTACTATTGGACACAGAAGGAATTGATGCATATGATCAAACGGTTGGTTTCTTGTTTTTGACAACTTTGCACTGTTTCATTATCATCACCGTCATATATTCAATCCCTTTTCTTGCAATAAGGTTACTAACAGCTTCATTTCCTGATATTATTATTAGTTAACAGTCATTTTCCATGCCTGTGGACTTGTGTTGCACCCTTTCCCAGATTTTGATATTTTATCAGTCCTCACTTTTCTGGCTACAGTGCCTTATCTAACCTTTTTAAATATTACTCGTCTACTAATGTTTCTTTTTCTTTTTTAAAATTCTGTTCTACAGGGAACGTATAGCACACAAATCTTTTCGTTGGCTGTCCTCCTGTCAAGCATGTTTATATATAATCAGGTGAAAGAACGCTGTACTAAATTTCACATATTCAGACTCACGGATGATTCTGTTTACCGCTGCGACTCCCATAAATCCCATAAAGTTTACCTCTGATGTTTTCCATGTCTTTTAGATGGGTGGAATTGATGAGGCTGCACTGGACCGCCTTTCTCTAGTGACAGAGATGACTAAGCATATTCGTGTCAGAGCTTCAGGGGGAAGGAGTACAGCTTCGGAGCTAGCTCAGTTTTCTCCCATTTTCGTGTGGCTTCTGAGGGTAACTAGCAGAACAATAATATCACACTCACACACACACACACACACCCCTATATGTATATAAATCACTGGAATACGTTTTTCTCGTGTACGATCAATGAGCATTAGACAGCCCTTAATGCGTTCCGACTGGTTAATACTCCTTCCATGCCGTTGGATTCATTTTCAAAGATTTTTGTATGATGTATGTCTTGATTGGTTTAGGTTATGTACCACTAATAAAAGTGTTAGATAAATTTTGTCAAAATAGAGACACAGAATTTTATGGGATGGTCAAATAATAGAAATGTATATAATTCAATGTGGGAGAGGGAGTACTTCATTTTCTTGGAGCATATTATAATGTATAAGTTCATGGTTACAGGATTTTTATCTAGATTTGGTAGAGGACAATCGCAGAATTACACCCCGTGACTACCTTGAGATTGCTTTGCGTCCAGTTGAAGGAAGCAGAAGAGATGTAGCCGCTAAGAATGAGGTTTGTCCTTTTTTGAAGACTGCCCCCACCCCCCATCTCGTTTTCTTTTCTTTCCCTGTCCCGGGCTGGGGGTGGGGTGGCTCATAGTGATACATTATACCTACTTGGTTACTGACAGAGTAATTATTTATTGAATCTTCAATGGTTGAAATTTTCTTGCAAGATCCGAGAGTCCATTCGAGCTCTTTTTCCGGACAGAGAATGCTTCCCGCTTGTAAGGCCGCTTAGCAACGAGAATGATCTTCAGCGACTCGATCAGATTCCAGTCAGTATTGCTTTCTATTTCTTTTCTCCGTGTTTTGCTTCTTTGTTTATGGACTCCTTATTTTATTTTTGTACCACATCCTTTGCTGTTTTACTTAGCTTGTTGTTTATGTAACTCGCAGATAGAAAACTTAAGGCCAGAATTTAGGGCTGGTTTGGATGCTTTGACTAGATTTGTATTTGAGCGTACCAGGCCCAAACAAGTAGGAGGGACGGTAATGACAGGGCCTATTCTTGCTCGTATTACTCAGTCATTCCTGGATGCACTTAATAATGGTGCGGTGCCTACAATAACATCTTCATGGCAGGTGATATACTTTTTTCTTCTCACATACGTAATTTACTTTTCTGATTTCTCCTTCCTGGTATAATTACTACCTTCTGCTTGTTCTCTCCATGAAGGAATAGTTTACTTTCTATTCTGCTGTTAGTGGATTACAACCTCCATATAAAATGAAAAAATGTTTTGATTATCTAGACATCTAGTAGGTATGGTTATTGATTGCTGAGGCAATATTACAATCGAATTAATATTGTTCAACTATCAGACATAGTTAACCTGGAATATGTTAGCAGAATGTTATTTAATTACTTGACAGTCCTATATTATAGTTATATGAATGAACATGTGTCTGCACTTGTATGGTTAGCTATTGATTTTCCCTTTTATTTTCTGAATTGTTTAACTTTCTTCTTCAGAGCGTTGAAGAAGGTGAATGTCACAGAGCATATGAACTGGGTACAGAAGTCTACATGTCTGCATTTGACCGTTCAAAGCCTCCAGAGGAAGTAAGTGTTGCTTCTATGTGCAGGTTTTGGATTTATGCATCCATCTTACTGTTTATGGTCTTGTAGGCTGCATTACGTGAGGCACATGAAGTTGCAGTGCAGAAGTCCATGGCTGCATTTAACTCAACGGCTGTAGGAACGGGTTCAGTTCGGCAAAAGTATGAAAAGCGCCTTCTGAGTTTCTTGAAGAAGGCTTTTGAGGTAAATCATGTCGTCTGTTCTGTGGCAACAACTTTTTTTCCTTCCTGGCTTCTTGAGTAACTGAGGCATGCATCAAACGTTTTCAAGTTCAATACTTCGTCGCCATTTTCTCCTTTTCTCATTTAGATTCCTTTTGCAGGATATAAAAAAGGATGCCTTTAGGGAGGCCTACCTGCAGTGCACAAGCACCATAGAGAATATGGAAAGGGAGCTAAGGAAAGCTTGTCATGCTCCCGGAGCAAGTGTAGACACTGTTTTAAAGGTAAATTCTTATAAATGGAAGCTTATTGCTTTCTTATACTCTTAAGTTCCTTATTTGTATTAATTAAAATCTTACTGGTTGAAACTTCTTGGGAGTGATATGTCTAAGTGTTTTCCAGGTTCTTGATGGGCTTTTATCCAAGTATGAAGCTACATGTCACGGACCAGAGAAGTGGAGAAAAGCAATTGTGTTTCTGCAGCAAAGGTATGTGCCTGCATATTATTTTCTGTGGTTATGTATCAAATTTTTGTTATATCTAATTAATATTGGTTATCCAGTTTGGACGGGCCACTTCTTGACTTCATCAAGAAGCAAATTGACCAAATTGGTACTGAGAAGAGTTCTCTTGCTCTGAAGTGCCGGTCAATTGAAGACAAGATGGGTTTGCTTAACAAACAACTGGAAGCAAGTGAGAAGTACAAATCTGAATATTTGAAACGCTATGAAGATGCTATTGGTGACAAGAAGAAAATTGCTGAGGAGTATATGGACCGTATAACCAATTTGCAGAAAAATTGTAGCTCACTGGAAGAGAAGTGCTCAAACTTATCTAAGGCACTTGATTCAGCAAAACAGGTGTCCACTGACTGGAAAAGGAAATATGAAATGTTATTATCAGAGCAAAAGGCTGAAAAAGAGCAGTACAATGCGGAATTTGCGGTACTCAGATCCAGAAGTTCTGCAGCTGAAGCAAGGCTTGCGGCAGCACAGGAGAAGGCACATTCTGCTCAAGAAGAGGCAGAGGAGTGGAAGCGGAAATATGGAATTGCTGTCGGAGAAGCAAAGAATGCTCTTGAAAAGGCTGCTTCTATCCAAGAACGCACTAGTAACCAAACCCAATTGCGAGAAGCTGCTCTTAGGGAAGAATTTGCTAATGCTTTGGCAGAAAAGGTGGGTTCTTCAAATTCTCCTAGTTCAGATACTCCCTCATGCCCATTAATGCACTCCTTTCTTCATTTGCTATTTCCATTTCTTGCAAATTTGATCTCCATTCTCCACCATATTTAACCATTACCCTGGCAACACAAGCATATTTTCCTCTATCCTTTATGCAAATCATACCCCAATAACAACTTTGTTTTATTTAAACAAAATATCCTTTGCTAGTAATTCTTTACTCCCACTGCTATATTATGTGTTTAGGCACCTGCTGGAAAAGAAATAGGAGTGACTAAACGGAGAGAATTTTTTTTCTCTTCCTACTTGTGTAATATCTGTTTTCATATGCACATTTCTCTGGCCAAGTTTGTAATGGTTTTGTTTGTTGGTTTGATGTCAGGAGAATGAGCTAAAAGAGAGTGGAACGAAGATTGATGAAGCACAGCAGCGCGTGACAACTTTGAGTTTGGAGCTGAAGGTGAGATATAGATATTTTTAATCCTGATTGTATAGCACTGCTGTTGTGTTTAAACCTGTGTGCTAAAATACAGTTATCTGTAGTAGGCATTTACTAATACAATGACTAATCAAATAAAGAAATCTATATTTCATTCACTACAACAATGAATACTCAATAACGAAAGATCTGCATTTCATGAATTACATGTTTATTGCAATCCTGAATTACTAGATACAACGATGAATTGTAACGAGTTTCATGAATCTATATATATACATAGTATTATTGTTTTGAGCTTAAAAATATTGTGAAAATAACATATTCAAATAATTAGGATTATAATTTCATCTGAATTTGTTTAAGCTCCAATTAATGTCATGTTACCGTGTGTCCAACAGGCTGCCGAATCGAAGATAAAGAACTACGATCTAGAAATATCGACCTTGAAGCTTGATATCAGGCAGTTGGTTGAAAGAGTAGAAAGTGCAAATGCTGCTGCTCTATCAGCCGAAAGCAATGCAAGTATTCTCAGACAGGAAAAAAATCACCTGGAGCAGAGGTACCAATCACAGTTCAACCAATTTGAAGAACTCCAAGATAGGCGTAACAAAGCTGAAAAAGAAGCTAAACGAGCTAATGAATTTGCTGAGGAGGCTAGAGCTGAAGCAGCCTCTGCCCAAAAGGAGAGGAGCAAATTTGAGCGAATTGCAATGGAAAGATTAGCACAAATCGAGAGAGCTGAGAGGCTCAATGAAACTCTGGAGAGGGAGAAGTCTGACTTGGCTAATGAAGTGGAAAGGTACCGAGCAGCTGAAAGTGATGCCTTATCTAAAATGCAAATGCTGGAAGAGAGGGTTAGAGAGAAGGAAAAGGAGATTGACACGCTTTTGCAATCAAATAACAACCAGAGGAAAAATACTGTTTCTGTCCTTGAGGGCTTGTTGGAGAGTGAACGGGTGGCCCATGCAGAAGCCAGTAGCAGGGCGGAGACTCTATCTGTTAAGTTACAGAACACACAGGCGAAGCTTGATGAACTTACTCAAGAACTGAATGCTCTGCGGTATGGTGAAAAGACTAATTTGGACAGTAAACTGAAAAGCGTATCAAACGAGTAAGGACAGAGGATTACGAAATGGGTGTTGACTCGACTGATGAAAGGGTAAGAAGAGCGTACAAGAGGTCCAAGAGTAACACTAGTCCACTGAAGTTTAATTCTCCAGAAGATGGTGGTTCTTTTTATAGGGGTGATGAGCAAACAAGTAGCCAACAAACGCCGCAGGATTACAAAAAGCTTACAGTACCAAAACTGAGGAAATTGCTTACGGACAGTAATGTTGGTGATCAACTGCTGGAATTGAAGAATCCTTCTAAAAAAGATCTTATAGCACTTTATGAAAGAGAAGTTCTCAAACTGTGATATGTTCTTGGTGCAATCTCGTTTTCCCAGTAAAAATGTAGAATCCCTCGGTTTTAGCAGAGGTTTGAACGTTGTGGAGTGTCTAGTACTTGTTTTGAAAATTCCCTAGGTGTGAGATTTTATGTTCTTCCGGTTTGCAGAACGTATATTTTCAGTAGGAATATCAGGTGTTTGTGTAATTCGGATAACTGTTTTCTTTTGGTTTCCTGTGTATGTTGAAGCTTGCTGTGGTATGTCTTCTTACTAGGTTTGGTTGTTTTTCAGATGTGGAATCTGTATCATCAACATAATTACAATACTTGAATTCAAGTCTTGCATTTGACAACTTGGATTCAGAATTTCTGTTACAGGACCTGTTATAGCCGAAGTCAAGATCTTTTGCCTTAAGTTTTTGCTGTTTGTAAGGTTTTGTTTTTTCACTTGTGATTTTTTTTTAAATGGCAAATCTAACTATCGCTGTGATAAATGCACTATTCTTCGGAGTAAGGTTGTTCATTGACTACCTAACATGTTATTTCACATAAGGGTAAATTTTTGTCCTCCGAGTAAAAAACATATTCAACACTACAAGGAAGAGCGCCTTTAGCGACGGAACAATCCGTCGCTAAAGAAGCCCGATCGGTCGCTAATATTAGCTAGCGACCGATCGGTTAGCGACGGATAAATTCGTCGTCGCTAAACCGTTGGTCGCTAGCGAATTAGCGACCGATGAGTTTTCCGTCAGGAATTTACGACGGAAAATGAGGTTGACTTTTAGCAACCGATGAATTATCCGTCGCAAAAGTCACCGGACTTTTAGCGACGGATGAGACTCATCGGTTGCTAAATGTTAGCAACGGATGAGACTTATCCTCGGTAAATGTCCGAGACCTTTAGCGACGGATAAGCTCATCCGTCGCTGAATATAGCACGGATGAGTCTCATCGGTTGCTAATTTGTTTTTGTTTTTTTTTTTTTAATTTTTTAGATATAATAATGAGACCCAAAATCAAATGCGACCTGTTTAATCAAGCAACATGTTACAGAAATTCTATAGACCAAATAAACCAAAAAATAATCCAAAAAAATCATAATAAATGTACCAAAACCCTCCATACATATAATAATAACCATACATACACAATACTAATCCAAAATAATATCATAGTGTACACAGTATTCATGTAGAAAATAGTAAATAGAGTCGAAAAGGATAGGGGATCATGGAGAGGTAGGTGGATCCATCCCTAGCTTCGCATACAACTCAGCAAACATAGTACCATATTTAGCCTTCTGCGCAGCCTGCTCCGCAGCTAGCCTCTTCACCTCCTCATCTCTCTCCTGCAACTGAAGTAAGAGGGCCTGCTCTCGAGCGGAAGCTGCTGCTGAAGATGATGAAGATGTACTGGCACGGGAACGACGAGTCGGCCTCGAGTCCAATTCAGGGCGGCTGCTGCACTCCCCAGTCCCAAGCGACGGTCCTTCTCGCCTGGATGATTCACCTCGAGGAAAATGGCATTCATTTCCTCAACAGTGAAATCTTGATCACGAATCCTGTCCTCGTAGGCCGTCTGAAATTATAAATCAAGAGTATAAGGTGTTAGTTATGTTGTTAATTAGTTATGAAATCATCAGTATTTAATAAACACATGTATTGTTGAACTTACTGCAATTGCTGTGGCCTCGTCACACAACCACTGTCCGTTCTTGGCCTTCTGAGATCTCGAGAACAAGGTGAATAGGAGACTCTCCTTATCCTTCAACTGAATGACACATGAAAGCATCATATACTTAGTTTGAAAGTTCGAAATGCAAGTAAATAACAAGTATAATAATGATGAATTCACAAAGTTAATATACTTACCTTCTGCCTCACATGTGCTGTAGCGATCGACTCAGAGCCAAAACGGTGTGTCACCAGGGTACGTGTCCCATCATTCGGCTGCTTCTTCCTGTTCTCAGTGTTCTGGTCAGCCTGCGCCTGGACTCTCTCGTTAGCCCAATACACCTTCCACGCCTCCCAAATTTCATCTCCGGGCCAATCACCGATACGTGGACGTTTATTTGTCCACAGTTTCTTCAGGTTATGAACCATGCACTTCTAAAGGGCACTACCGTGAGAGTTGAAGCTCTACCAGAGATCCATCAGCAATGCTTTCGGAAGGAAGAATTCTTTCTACACAATTACAAATAAACATCGAAACACATACGTTGGTGAATACTTAAAACATTCAAGTATAACAAGGGGAGCTAACATGTATCAAATATATAACAAGGGAAAACAACATCTATTCAGGTATATCGGTGACTAACATATCACCCAAGTTCAGTGGCTAACATACCACTCACATTGTCCTATATTTCACTAAAACAATGGTGACTAACATATCACCCAAGTACAGTGGCTAACATACCACTCACACAAAGTGGCTAACATACCACTCACAACACAAACAATTAGGTAATTAATGTACGATTATTAACTCACCCTCAGCTCCTCGAAGAGCTCTCCCTTAATTTGGTCCGGGATGCAATGCCGCTGGCCACCACCCTCCTTGTTGCTCATAATTCTAGACAAACAGGACAATTCATTCACCCTGCACCCCGGGTAGAGTGGCATTTTGGACGCTTTCAACAAGTCAAAGAACTGTTGTGACTCAGCATTCGGAGGCTCCTCATTAACAACACCCTCTGTGAATTCTTGACCCGCAGCGTTATGGACCATCTCTTCCATCCGGTCCCCTGTGGCATCATCATGAGTACAGGCACCTGGTGTAGCACTACTCTCCTGCCTTTTCCTACGCTTCCCCGACAACATGGAATAATCCCCCAACAAACGAACTGCCTCACCATGATGATTCCACACCTCATATTTAGGGACAAAACCATTACGCTTCAAATGGTCTACAACCACCGTAGAGGGTAAGTACTGACGGTTCCTACATTTCTTATGATTGCAAGGACACTTCATCATCCCAGTACTCAAACACTCGGGTTTTGACAATGCAAATTCGACAAATGCATTGACCCCTTGTACAAACGTAGGCAAAAGTATTCCATCTGCAATCCTACTGTACATCCAAGAACGATCGAGATTCATAATTGAATGCTAAACCTGGCCAATAGAAGTTTAGTACATTGCGGCGGCTAACGTATCTTTTCATCGATTATTCATTTTAATTTTTTAGTACGTTGTTTTTCACCAAGTACTCATTTTAATTATCAATTTTTTACATTGCATTATATATAATCCCAATATTTCTACATTAGAAATAAAAATACTCATATTATCTTCTAACTTTAATTTATCAATGAGTTATTTCCTTCATACTTACACTTTTTTTAAACAATAATTACCTATATTTATCTATATTTCCATTATACTTGTACAATTTTCATTATAATAACTACTTACAATACACTATAATTACATATATTTTTCATTATAATAATGCAATTTGCATTATAGTAACAACTACCAATACACTATAATTACCTATATTTATCTATATATTTCCATTATACTTATGGAATTTTCATTATAATAAAAACTTGCAATACACTATAATTACCTATATTTATCTATATTTTCATTATATTTATACAATTTCCATTATAATAACTAATTACAATACACTATAATTACTCATATTTCCATTATAATTATACTTATGCAATTTTCAAATCTAATTAGTATATCCCAAACATAATCGAACCCAATTCAAATCCCAAACATAATCGAACCCAATTCAAATCCCAAACATAATCGAACCCAATTCAAATCCCAAACATAATCGAACCCAATTGAAATCCTAAAGATAATCAAACCCAATTCAAATCCCAAACATAATCGAACCCACTACATCCCAAACATCCCAATTGAACAATACTAACATCAAAACTAGCTAATAAACCATAAAACACTTCAAAATTGAAAAAATACCAAATTTACAAAAGTTAGGTTTCGAGATTAGTACCTTTAATTGCGGAATAAATAGAACAACCCACTTCAAATTGAATGTCTCACTACGTTCCTTGTTGAATTGGCTTCGATTTGACACCAAGATTGGAAGAAATGATGGAGTATAAGGGAAGATTGGAATTGGAGAGAAGAAGTGAGAAAAATGGAGAAGAAGAGAGCAGAGAGCATAAATGAGTTTCTGCTGCTCGTTCGCCGGTCAAGAGGATTATTCTCATCCGTCGCTAACCAGCGACCGATCGGTCGCTAAATAGCGACGGATGGCTCATCCGTCGCTATATTTCAAAATTCTTTTTTTTTTTTTTTTTGGGTCAACGTTTAGCGACCGATGACTCATCGGTTGCTATTTAGCGACCGATAAAGTCCATCGGTCGCAGAGTACAGCGACCGATGATTCATCCGTCGCTAAATAGCGACCGATGAGTCATCGGTCGCAAAGACTCCACGCCCTATTACGAATTGAGTTGGTCCGTCGCTAGCGGTAATTTATCCGTCGCTAATTTACCGATCGGTCGCTAATATTAGCGACCGATCGATCCGTCGCTAATAGTGGTTGCTGATTTCTGTTTTTCTTGTAGTGCAAAACTGGTAAAATGTCATCTCAGCATTGAACATGTGTTGCCTAGATGCCCATTCTTTAGTGGCGCCAAGAGGGGGTGAGAGGTGAGGCAAATGTTTTGGCATTGTACATTTTGGAACATTTAGATTGCAAGAAATTTGTTGACATTAAAATGGGAAATTATTGCCCCTTCGCAAGTGTTGGAGAAAAATAAGTTGAGTTGTTGGTTTTGGTTTAAAGGGAAGATACAAACTAAGTACGTTTTGGTTGGCTTATGGTACATGAAACCAAGACTTTGCTTGAACTTGAGAGATTAGAGGCGGTCATTGGCGTTGGTGTAGGTAATTTTAAATTAAACCTTTGTTTGATCTAGAATTGGTGGTTCGTTTTTCCTTGGTTTGTTTATCGTTTCGTTGGTGTAAGCGATACTTTTTTGTGTTGTTGGTCTACAATTGTAATGGAGCATTTCTTATACTATACTAGAATAGAAATTATTAGCCGTTCTAAAAAAATAAATAAATAAATAAATAAATAATTGAACATGTGTTTTTAGGCTGCTCGCTTTCGGTCATATTTTGTGATGTGGTAGATTACAAGATTGGGAAGGGAAACCCCTCCAACTGATCTCCTAGCTCATAAAATTTCCAAATCGATTGCTTAATTGAAGCTTCACAATTAGTGGCGGATTCACTGGGGTCCAGTGGAAACAATTGACCCTTGAAATTTTATATATTACATACTTATAACACATTAATGGCGGATCCACCGGAACCTGAGATTTCGATATTACAGTACATATAACACAATACAATTGGCCACGTATTCAATTTTTAATATTTGTCTCATTGCTGCTATTACCCTTATTTTCTTCTCTTCTTATCATAATTCCCTAGTTTAAATGAAAAATTACAAAATTAGTTCGACATTATTCGCACTCAGCTACTTTTTGTTAGAAATTAATATGCAAATCTCAAAAGAAACTCTATGAGAGCTTAATCGAAACTTTTATGAATACCTTACCAAACTTGAAAACTAAGCATTGTTTATATAGATGTTTGAATTTGAAGCTCTCCAATAAAAGAAAACTCTTGTTCCAACAGAGATGTCTAGTTGTTTATATAGATGTTTGAATTTGAAGCTCTCCAATAAAAGAAAACTCTTGTTCCAACAGAGATTTCTAGTTTCAATGGACTTTTTTCTTCATACTCATCTGTTTTTTTTTTAGATTGTTTACGTATTCCTTTTTCGTCCGTTTTTTTAGATTGTTTACGTTTTCTTTTTTGACAACTTTATATCTCACAACTTTATTATGAGCCTGCCACTAAACCAAACACTACCCTCATCCTACCAACCTCCTAAAAAACCGTTCCAAAAGCAAACGTAAACAATCTAAAAAAACGGATGAGTATTTCTTTTGATTTTTAATTGTATACCATTACCACCACTTTTTAGTGTGTTGTGGCAAGGTGGTGATGAATCAACATGAAGGGCGGAGATCATCATGGGATGCAATATATAGTACGTAGGGGCGGACTCAGGATTTAAAGTTCGAGTGGGGGGGGGGGACAAATTACATATTTGGTGTGGTTCGGAGGGGGGGGGGGCAAATTTTGAAAAATAAAAAGTATTAGTTAAAAAGAAAATTCTTTTTTAAATTCTAGGGGGGCCAACACGTAGGTATAAAAATGGTAATATCACCTACAACAAATTTCTTTTCCTTTTCTTAAATTTTAGGGGCGTTCCCAGAATCCCAGTACCTCATTGAGTCCACCCCTCGTCCATACGAGCTTCAACTATACATATAAAGAATATAAAGAATATATATATATATAGAGATATATATATAAAAATAAAAATATATAAAGAAAGAACAAAACTAATTAACCAGTACTACTGTATAATCTATACACATACAGGATATTCTAGTTAAGAAAGAACAAAACTAATTAACCAAAAACATGACATACATATATTAGCAATATCCTAGTTAATTAATACAGATTGAAGTAACTTTCCATAAGGAGGAAAAAAAAAAAGAAGACACTCTATGATGTAAAAATGGTATAGTGGCCTTTATTCCCCTTCACCTTCTTCGCCAATTGTTCCTTAACTTAGTTCCGAACAAAAGTCATTTCCTCGTGACCTCGTCAATGTCCGTTAAAACCTAGTACCGGATCTCCTGTTAATTCTTGAATCATTTATTCATTGATGTATACATACATACATACATATCAAAATGTTAATTAATTAATTAAACAGTACCCACCAACCGTCATTTGGGTTTGCTTGCAGTGGAAGGCAAGTGCATAAAAGATGATCCGTCACCATGAACCACCAAATTCGGTATCAACTGAGGCGACTCATCTCTACTCACCAAACTATGACCTCCATCAACACTGTTGTTGTTGTACGACATAAATTGCGGATTATAATACTCCATGTAGTTACCGGCATTTTTGGGGAAAGGGCTTAACTCCACGCCCTTGGGTGGTTTAACAGCGCCTGATGAGCCACATTGCCTAGGTTGTGTTTGGTAGAACACTTTAGATACCACCAACTCTCCATCTTTCTCCTCTTCATTGTTGCCTAAGTGGTATTGGTGCATCACCCAATTGGTCTTTTCCGGTTTTCTTTGTCGACCGTAGTTTGTGTAGAGGACAAGTATCTTTTTGTACCCTTTTATGTTCCCGGATGCAGATACGGGCCGTGTTTTGCCCGTTTTGTGCCACCGGGTTTCGCCTCCATCCTCATCCGTGTGGACTTTTCGGCGTTTTCGTGTTCCGGTTGTGTATGCCTTTGATGGTCTGTGGAAGAAATGCCGCACTTGCCCATCCTTGTTCACTCCTATATATGCATAACATGTGGTTAATGAAGTAGTAGTATTGGACATGAGGTTTATTCTTTTACTAGCTCATGTCATGAAACTTGAATTTGTTACAAAATTAATATAATTAGATAATATATAAATTCTGTAGCAATAATGATAAAAAAATACTCTACCTCTAAATATCTTCTTGTAAGGAACCTAACCTATAGTAGTATTTTGATAGTGGCATGTACCTACTCGATCTATAAATGGCTTGCTTACAAAGGTAATAATTTGAAAATGATTTACTCGTCCTCAATACTCTTATCATAACTACTGTTCTAGTTTTTGTGTAGGACAACTAAAAGTCTAATAGTATATATATAAGTACACCACTTGACCTTAAAAAAAAAATTAGGTTGTATATAACGAATGTTCATCATTATAACTAGGTATGAAATATGTCTGCAGTAACCGATATTATGTATACACAGCTTGTATGAAATGTGTCTGCAGCAATTCTGAATGAACTGCGAGAGTAGTGTGTTTTAGAATTATTATAATATGATGTGGTAATTCGCAAAATATCAGGGACTTAGTAGGGTGATCGATAAGTCACTAGTATTATTTGTAAAAATAGTCTCAAACAGGAACGCGATCCCCGTCGGGAATGTTTTTCTATCCTATAGCTCTATAGTTTGTGATAGCTTTACATAAACAAAAAATTCTGCATTATTTAAATATAATTTAATTAATGAATGTATTTTGTGTGGAGTATCATTTAAAATTATTGTTTGATACAAAATACAAAATTAACATTCATTGGCGAAATATAAAACACAGAGAATGGATGATTGTCCTATACTAATTCTTTTCATGCATATATTGCCACGTCATGTTTCAGAATTTGGTCTCAAGTAAGTATATATTTGGAATGTTTTCATGAATAGTTTACTACACGCAACTAAAATGAAGCTTATACAACTCTTTATAGCTGATGCTTAGTTTCACATGACAATCATGCTACTAGTAGTTCTTTTTGAAACGCTGAGACATCGATCGATCTCAATGTTTTCGCTGAATTAAATGAAACTGAAAGAATTGAAATTTTCCAAGAAATATTATTCCTTTTATTATGTTAGTTCGTATCATTTCCAGTCGAAATGCTTATTTCAGTTCGTTTTAAGTGTGTATAAAAGAAAAATGTTGAAAATTGACTGATGCTTAAGTTGAATCAATCCCCAAGTTATAGTATCGCGTATAACACTAATTAATTAAGTTCCAAGATCTAGACGACACGAGCAATAATAGAAAAAAGCATGGTAAAATATATAGTTTACCTGGTAACTTCTCCGGGTGAGTGTAGCAAATTCCATTTTCGCCCTCTATTGTGGGAATAAATTCATCAATCAAAGGATGCAAATTTTGGTTATTTGACATCACTTTACCCTCCAAATGTTGCAAAATTTCTTGATCAGAAGGATCAAACTTCACCCCAGCTGGTAGTCCCGGTAAGCTTTGTATTGATCCCTTCATGTCCAATCATTTTCACAATTGATAAAACTTACAAGTAACTAATTAATTATATATATTACCCAAAATAACTTTTAAAAACTAGTTAATTAGTACATATGCACCTGATCTTGAAGTTTTATGGTGTGACCGCAAGAAGGACATACAACAGTCTTAAGTTGACCGCCTTTCGAATCCGAAACATTTCCATCATTAGAAACTGTTTGGATGATTTCCAGAGCTGCTTCTTGTTGTTGTTGAGGACTAGTAGTGTTACTAGACCATGTCATGATGTCTGTTGTATTAATGCTCTTATTCCCATCCCAAGCTGGGACTAGTTTCTCTCCTGTTCCACCCTCCACCCCTGCAGCCTGTACCACAATCATGGACCATATAATTTCAATATAAACATCTAAAACTTGTGTGTATATATAATTTACGAACTTATATATAGAGTAGCTAGGAAACATTAATAATAAAGAGATTAAAGAAATACTACCTTTGCTTCTTGTTGTATTATAGTGTTCGGTGAAGGAAGTGAATTGTTGAAGAGAAAGAGAGAGAGAGAAGGGATAGATAGAGATTGTTATTAAGAAGAAGAAAAAGGAAGAATATGTTGATTGATTTTATTCTCAAGGGGAAAAAGAAGAAAACAATATACTACTAGTTAGATTAGATACTTACTAGGTTGCTTGGACGTCAAGTATGGTTTTCTATCTAGGCCATGTAAATTAAGATGTATTAATGTATTATTATACGCTAGCTATATACTTACTCCTCCTAGCTCGTCCGAAGTCCAAATCAGTTGCATCGTTTTGACTTTTTTGCGGTCAACAAAATAGAAGTTTGACTACAAATTACTTTTAAACTATAATAGTAAAATATTTAACAAAATTACATATTGAAAATTTAGAATGAAAAGTTTTATAATATAATTTTGATATATATTTTACTATATTATAGTTTAAAAATAATTTGTAGTTAAATTTCAAATATATTAGTACCAAATATAGTCTTATGTTTACTTATTTTACCATGCTATTATTGAATAGGTCCATACATAACTTAATTACTACTAGTACTATATAATTACCGTATGTTGTAAACTTGTAGTACTACTTTAACAAAAAATATTCCTTGATCTGTTACTGTTAGCTACGTACCTAATAATTATTTACCATAATATATTTAAAGTTGAATATTACGAAAAAGACTAGAAATATGTAATGTAAAATGTATATAGGGGTGGCCGGGTAGAGTGGATTTTGGGCAACAAGTGATTCTAGCTCCTAATTACATGACGTTTCACCTTTTTATTGTTACTGCGTAGCTAGCAGCTAATTAGACACATGAAGTGTTGTGGTATTTAGCTCCAGTGTCCAAATGGAGTGCAACTAAAGCTTCTTCACTCAGATGGATCGATCGATCTGTCCAAATTAAATTTTGTACTAGTGGTATAAAATACAAGTACATACCAACTGAAAGTTACACTGACACACTATGGTTGTTACTACTGTACATTAATTAATTAAATGGTTAAATATTGATATATATATATATATGTATGTTGTGCACTAAACCAAACAAATATACTATACATAATATGATCGAGATCAATCACTTTATAATTTTCTTGGCGTAGACTACTCCTGCCAAGTAAGGTATATGCATCTTCTTTCACTTTGAATACCCTCTCAATACCCCCTTCACATTCTTCAGTTGAGTTGCCCTTGCCCCATCTAACTATTCTTCTTACATTACCACAAAAAGAAAGAAAAGATCAGATGATAACTTTGTGCATACTATGCATCAATTAATTAAAGCCCTATTGAATTTACCTTAATTAAACACAAGATATATCGATCGATCGATTACATCAAATACACGACGTTTCATTTTATTTTCCTTTGCCATTTTGTACATATAGTACTTTTTTACTTTTTTTTCCCCCAAAAAAGTAAAATTAATTTGTGATAAGACAAGGGGCGGACCCATGAATTTTTTCAACCTCGACTAAAAACAATAATAAAAAATTACTCTACAATGGCGAAGGAATCAAAAAAAATTCGATCATTTTCTTTTATATATGATTATTTTTTTCATAATTCTAAAGTTTTTATTAGATAAAAAGTTAAAAAATACTCCCTCCATTCCTTCATGAATTCCTCACTAGTTTTTTTAGGAGACATCTTTTTATGTAAAATGGGTATAAGTATATAAAAATAGCTCATTTTTTTAAGTAAAATGGGTATAAGTATATAAAAATAGTTCTCACTAGTTAGTTTTCTTGAGGGAACATTTTTTAAAGTAAAATGGGTATAATTATATATATATAAAAAAAAAGTAAAATGGGTATAAGTATAAAAATAAAAATAAAATAATGTATACTATTAGCTGGAATTGAACCTGGGTGGATGTGGTAATATAAAGCTACCATTACCATTGAGCTAGAAGTCGATTTAATTTATTGTAAAAAAACCATTATAATGGAAATGCAATTGCATATATGCCTATCGAAAAAAAGAAAAAAAAACAACATGGACTGGAGCCCGGCCTAGACCTAAGGCTGGGTCCGCCCCTGGATCATAAGACGTCTTGGATCGTGTAATTCAAAACTATATATGGATCATTATTAAAGCCTTATAGGATGTTTAGCGCGTCGCTATTGAAGGTCTAATTAAACAGTAGAAATAAACTAAAACACCCGGCACGTACTTAGCCGGTCCTTGTTAATGTCTAGAACGCCTAAAAACATAATACAGTATTACAGTATGAATTTAGTTTAATTGTAAACATAAGCTAACATATGAAAGCAGTACAGGCCGTGTCCACGTTTCAGCTACCTCCGTCCACTCCAGCATTCATGATACCTCATAAGAGATTATGTATGCAACTATTGAATTAAAACACATATAGAGCAACTAATTAATCATGCGAGAAATGCATGCCCATCCTTTTATATTGATTGTATTAATTGTTCTTAGATATTCTCTATCGTGTTGTAGGGTACTGGAACATGGACTCGTGTTTAACATTGATTGATCAAATCAGTTACGTTGCTTCAGTTTACCTGGACTATAATTTGCTAAAAGTTGCATGTATCTTACGCCTTCATGAGGGATTCTTCATCACTTTCCCATGTCCTACTGCGGATTAAATACAATTTTCATATATAATTTTACGCATGATCCTTTCATGGAAAATCTTACCGGATACATGAATCCTTTGTAGGCTTTGTACCATTGCAACTCGAGTACTTTAATTTGTAGATTAATTTCATATGCTCCTTTTTTGGTTTGTACATTATGGTCTCTGACGTCTAAATGCTTTTTTAGGTTACTCAACCAGAGATTATTAACTTATCCTTATATGCATGACGTCATGGGGCAATCCTGGTGAAATTAATTAAGCCCTGATTTTCCTTAACATCGGAATATTCAACTGCATACATATTAGTACTTTTTATCCATATTTCTTCAACAGTTCAACTCTTTTCGTTAGGTTATTCTATTTAATTATCAAACCTGCGCGGAACCAATTCAATTTATACTGAGTATTCTAATCAAGGTTTATCAATTGATCGTCATTCGAAGTGTACTAATATGTCTTTTTTGGCCTTCAAGAACAACTAATGCGCGCGCAATGAATAGCCCTAAATTAAAGATGCCAATTGATATAGTTTTGGGTTTCTGTATATGACATATGTTGAAGTGGTTCGCTTGATAAATGGAAATGTACATGTATATCAATTAGTCACAAGTGAAATAATCGAATCTAGTATATACTCCCTCTCGATAATACTATTCTCTTAGCAATAAGAATAATTACCAAATCAATAAAGCATTCAAGTACTATTTAATATACTCCTAGTAGATAAGAAGCCGACATAAATGTTTTTTATCAGATATTATAAGAATGTAGCTGTCAACTTCATGCGTTATTCAAGCTTCTCAAAGAAGCTAAGTAACTGAAAGCTTAGGAAGCAAGCCTCAAATTAGGGTTTACTTTAACGTATGGAAGAGGACTTTGTTTGGTGATAATGTCCAAATTGTCCTCAGATTTGGACAAGACAAACCTGATACTTTATCAGCTTCTAACAAGTTCACATTTTCGTGTAACTGTATGGCTTTTAAAAGTAGGTTTTTCCATTTAGGCTCCCGTCACTCTAGTTGCTTTCTTCACGCTTATGGCATGATCGATCTCTATATATGTGGTTTCGAAGTGTTTCTTTTTGGAATAAATTTGATCAAAAGTTAGGAAAGAAACCTAGCTACTAATTAATAATTAACGTGCATGCTTGAAATCGGAGTTGTACAATTTCAATGTATGAGATTTAATTATAAGAGTGACCGAGGTAAGGGTGGTGGAGTAGGAGCAGGAAGATTACAGTTAGATTTAGATTTGGTTGTTTGAAAAAAACAATTTCGATGTATGATTTTGGGGCTATCTACATACTGATCAGGAGGCTCAAATCTTGATACTTCCTGATCGCATTTGAGTTTTAAAAAATTTCTTATGTACAGTTATAAAATATGAGATATTAATATTATTATATGAAATAATAGTGTACATGTCAAATTGAACTGATGGATAACAAATAAATTAAGACATAACAGTAAAGATAATGTTGGACTGCAAGTTTGCAAGTGTATGTTTGAAGTTTCTATATTTTTTTTAAACGGCCAAATAATTATATTAATAATGAAAAAGGAGAGTTTACAACAACGTGCAGAAGAGAAAATAGAAGCTAAACCTCCAAACCAACGACTCTATCAAGTAGACGAGCAGAGACAAGAGCAAACCCTTGATTGTTATGACCGTGACAAGTACTTGACCCTCCCCCTTGTCTAGCACGTCCATCTTATTAGCAAGAGGTCAAGATACCAGGAGTTTATAAGTTGTACCATCAACTCTTAGTCAAGTCCCAAGGAGTGGGCATATTTTTCGTGGCAAGTTTAAGGGACTTAGCAGGCACGAAGAATGACTTTCTCCTTGGGGTCACGGGACAATCACAAAAAAGCAGATGTTAGGATGGAGCCAAATTATTAAGGGAAAGGATAATTGAGGAAATACTAATGATACATGGATTAGTAATACTTTGGCAGGTGCCAATATTACTCACGAATTGGAGTAGGAATTGGAGTACTCAAGTTACGTGAACTCCCAACAGGCGCTAGTTTCCTATTGGTCAATGCATATTTCCTTTGGTCAATTCCGTTTGGGTCTGTGATTGTCACTCCGAGCCGGTTTCGGATTTTAGGCTCTCCTACGTTTCTGTACTATATACACACCCATGGTCATTGTAATTAATTGTACACAACTCAAGACAAGCAGTTAGAGCTCAAGAGCAGTTAGCCTAGAGCAGGTTAGCAGTTACCTATTTATTTAATCCTAGACATTGATAGAGTAGAAAGAGTTGGTCAGTTATTTGTGGGTCGAAGTTGTATCCCTACAATTCTCTCATTGTTTAGTGGAATCCTGGCTTGGTAGTGCCCCCAAACGTAGTCAAAGGTATTGACGAACTGGGTAACCAAATTTGTGTGTCTTTCTCGACCCTGGTTTTCTTATTCATTCGTTATCCAACATATATTTGCTGCTTATTTCCTAACAGGAGAATACCCCAACTAAATTCTTTACAAGCAAACCGAAACTAAGGCAACAAAAGAGCCTCTCAAACTCTACAAAAAAGCTTTCCAGAGGTCGAACGAGTTAACAACACCATCCTTGAAGCTAATCTAAGGCAATGAACAAGACGGGGCTCCAAAAGTTGAGACTAGAAGCAAAGTGAACCAATCGAACCAAGAGAAGTCACCAATGAACCAAACCATGGGTATGAGAAACGAAACCGAACCGCACCCCAAAAGGTGCCAAGAAAACTCACACACACCGCACTGCAAACCGAGACACACACACACACACACAACACCAACTCGAAAGACTCATGCGGTCACGCTCCTACACCCTATGTCGGAAAGTGAACTTAAAAAGAGCAACTTTAAGATAGGAACATCTGAAACTTCATCAAACGCCAAGGTCCATCCTTGTAACTACGGGATGGCTACAACTTATGTTAACCATATCCCTTCTCTTAAGTTCACACAACCAACAAATGGCAAGCAATAAGGCCACACCAACATGAGAATACGAGCTAGAAAGAGAAAAACAAAAGAAGGACTTATGAGTTTTTACTCTTGACTCTAGAAGTTCAAGTCCTCGGATTAAAATCCGGAATGAGGTTAAGACCCATGAAGGTCTAATCCCCTAACCAAATCTACTCACCAAGTCGAACACGATCCAAGTCACAAGTGTTGAGCCTACAAGAAAGCAAAGAGCACCATAGCAAGAAACCATCAACCATTAGTAATCCGTTAGTCTTCTACTTCCAAAGATCCATTTCAAGTTCGAATCAAACCTCCAAAAAGGTGCCTAAGACTTCGGCTGTAACCCACCCCCCCCCCCCCCCCGCCACCTTTCCTCACTGAGTCAATCTTGAAGGAAAAGCTTAGTATCCAAAACCCAATCCACCACATGAGTGTAAGAGCCAAGTTTTCCTTTCCCTTTTAACCAAAACCACGAAAGAAGTTGGATTTTTTCAAGGATTTGCCAATGAGACCACTCCTCCTTATTAAAAATTAAAGCATTCCTCACTCTCCAAAGGGTCCAAATAGTCCCAAACCAAATTTCTTGCCAAGTCTTTCCTTTCTCTCTACCCAAACACCTTAGTAAAGTTCTCCACCCAAAAAAGTGTCTATTTTGAGCCAAGTAAAAAAGACGGTCCACACTTTTATAGCAAACGAACAACTACCAAATATATGCCAAGCACTTTCCACCACGCCCTCACACCTTGTGCAACTATCATCAAGTGAAGAAAACACATATTTTCTTGAGATTCTCTTTAGAATGAATTTTATCTTGCAACAACTTCCAAACAGAGGCACTCACTTTTGAAGGAACTAGATTGTTCCAAACAAACTTCACCCATTTCTTCAGGGGGAGATCCTCGGGTTGCAAATTTAGAATCGAGTACCCTTCCTTTGTTGAGTAATCCCTCCACCCAAAGTAGAAGAAAACCTTGCCTCCAAGGTTTGTAACACATTCAAATCTCCTTCTTTAAGCCTTCTAGACCAACTCCAATGAAACCTCAACAAGCCATCAATACAAGACACCCTTTCATAAACCGACGCCACCTTGTTCGTTTCCAATCTATAAAGTCGTGGAATTTATTCTTTTAGCCTCCCCTCTTTACTTAACCATCTATCACTCCAAAAGGAAATATCCTTTCCATCTCCCACCTTTTTAACACATTTGATTTAAACTAATCCTTGGATCCAACACATTTAATGATATCTCTCCACCAATCTGACCAATCTCCACTACTTCCTTTTCCTTATTCAAACCTATCTACATTTACCCAAAAGTTCCCATACTTTGAAAGAAGAATCTTCACCCAAAGCTCGTCTCCACCCTTTAAAAGTCTCCACCCCTATCTTCCAAAAAAAGCCAAGTTTAATTGGTTTAGTTTTTTTATACCCAACCCTCCTTCTTTCTTATCCAAGCAAACCTTCTCCCAACTCACCCAAGCAATTCCTCTCTTCTCAATCCCATGACTTCCCTTCCAAAGAAAATTCATTTGAGTAGTCAAAAGCTCTTTGACAATAGATGTTGGGGCCTTGAGAAAGAAAAATAGTAGATCGGGAGGGAAGTAAGAACCGCCTTAGTAAGCACCAACCGTCCTCCCAAGGATAGATATTTATTCTTCCAAGCACCTAGTCTCCTCTCCACTTTCTCTTGAACCACCTTCCAAGTTTTTTTTTTCTTTAGCTCCCACCGGTAAGCCTAAGTAGATGAAGGGAATCTTTCCCATCGTGCAATTAAGAAACTTGCACACTCTAATAAGAAGGAATCTTTCAAGTTAATCCCCATAAGGTTACTCTTCTTGAAATTAATCTTCATCCCCGACACAAGCTCGAAGCACCTCAAAATGCACTTGACTACCTCCAAATTCTTAGGTGTGGCTTCTCCTAATATCAAAGAGTCATCCGCAAATTGAAAGATAGACACGGGTTCTTTCTAAGACCCAATCAACACCGATTGAAACTTCCCCAAACCACTTGCTTTGGCAACCATCCTACTCAATCCTTCCGCTACTACCAAATACAAGAAAGGTGATAGGGGTCACCTTGTCTCAAGCCTCTATGGATTGCGAACTCATTCGTTGGGCTTTGATTAACCAAGATTGACATAGAAACCGTAGTGATAAACTCTTTGATCTACCGCTCTCCAAAACCCAATTCATCCAACATCCCGAAGAGAAAATTCCAACTAACCGAATCATAGGCTTTAGCAAAATCAAGTTTGAGTAAGAAATCCTTGTCTTTCCTTCTCTTGATATCATGAATAGCCTGATTAGCAACCACAACCTATGTAGCACGGAAACGTGCATTTACATCAAGATTCTCCTATAATACGTTCCGAAACGGAAACGTATAGAAACGACAATAAAACGTTTCATGTGCTTGTTTTATTATATAAATTCATGTATTGCGGCTAGTGTGCTTGTTATTACTCATATGTTTTTTTTAGATTGTTTACGTATTCCGTTTTAGTCCGTTTCTTTAGATTGTTTACGTTTCTCTTTTTGGTAAACTTTTATCTTACAACTTTATCGTGGATCCTGCCACTAACTCAAACACCACACACATTATACCAATTTCCTTAAAAACAGTTCCAAAAGCAAACGTAAACAATCTAAAAAAACGGATGAGTATATATTTAATAATTGCATGTACTATATACCGTGCCACGGAGTATACGGAGTAGTAGCCTTGTGCAGTTGTGCTATAGTACTAATTTTGTCTTTTAGCTTATGTCTACTATATATACTCATGGAACCTACACAGTACTTGGTGGGTTATAATATTGAAAACCATTTAAACTTAATTAGATACTTAAAGTTTATGCATTATCTTATTTGATTATTTTATTTGATTGTTTGGTGTTCATTTAATGATTAGGAGTTTACATATAAAAAGTTTTTAATAAATTTTTAGTTTACATATTAAATATATTAAAAAATATATAAAAATTAAACGTATCCTACACGTTCCCATTTTTCCTATTTTTTCTGAATTTTGACGTTTTCACGTTTCCGTATCCGTTTCCGTGCTTCCTAGACCACAACCCATCCAAGATACTGCAAAAACAGAGTAATCCAAAAATCGGTACTTTTATACAATAACTATTTTAAATCCGATCCCGAATAAAGGTGGATTGGTTCTCCAAAATAATGCTCTCCATAACCATAGCCACTCGCTTGGTTAGCACATTAGCAATAATCTTGTAGAGACTATTCACCAAGGATATTGGTCTAAAGTCTCCAAGACCAACGGGATTGGGGCATTTCGGGATCAAAGAAATAAAAGTGCTATTAGTACCATTTGAATGTCTTCCATTTTTAAGAACTCATCAAAGACTCGAAGAATGTCCTCTTTAATGATATCCCACAAGTAGTGAAAAAAAGGCCACTAAATTCATTCGGTCCCGGAATTTTATCCGCCCCACATTCCCATACGTCCAATATTATTTCTATTTCATCAAAAGGTCTCTCCAAGGAACATCTCGCCTCCTCATTATGTCTCTTCCCTCTTACACCTTCATCAAATGAGAACACTCCATGTTCTTGAAACATGAAATGAGTTTCCACTACAAAAAAAAACTGACATTTAGCCACGGATCTATCCGTGGCTAAAAAAGCTTAGCCATAGATAGATTCGTGGTCATTTCTTACGTAGCAGCTTATTAGCCACGGATAATACCTTGACCGTGTTGGATTCGGGTTTTGCCACGGATAGATTTGTATCCGTTAGTGATTATATTATTTTAAAAACTAAGAGTTTGTGCTGTTATAACAGATATATTTTTATTTGTGGCCATAGTTAGCCACAAATAAAATCTATATGTGGCTTTTTTTTTTTTTGTCTGTATATATTATTTTATTGTTATTAATAGGGTCCGTATATTTATAGTACTACGCAAGCGTCCCTAATAACAAAAATATACCAACTAGTTAATCAATTACATTTTAGTACAATAATTTGTCTTTTTGAAGCTCTATCGCGCTCTAACCATTGTTCCATTATTAGATTTTTTATTATCCAAACAACCCTTATGTTTCTTTAAAAAATCAAAAATTAAAAAATTAAATTTTCAAAAAACCTTTAAATAAATAAAAAAAAGTATTTTTATTTTCTTTTCCGGAGCTCCGGTAACTGGACGGAGCAAGCTCCGATCTGGAGCTTGCTCCACTTGTCCAACTTCAGCGACTGGACAGTCGCCGGAGCAAGCTCTGGTCTTGGAGAAAAAGAAGAAGAATTGAAAAGCAAAAGAAAAAAAAAATTAAGAAAAAAAAAGAAAAAGAACTTTTTTTCATAAATTAGTTAAGTGGTAAGGTTTGTTTGGTTGGAGTGTTTTGAGGGGGTGGTATTTTTGTAAATATAAAGTCAACGTCGTTTTTTGTATCAAAATGTAATTGATAATCTAGTAGGTATGTTTTTGAGAAGAGGGTCTCTAGCATCGTACTAATGGGAGAAGAGAAAATGCTTGATTAATACCCTCTTATGAGGCCTAATTTCAAAATTGTCCATATTACTCAATCAATACATTTTAGTACCAAATAACGTTGACCGGACCCTATTTAAATAAATGTCATTGTCCCAAAACTCCCAAACCAAACAAGCCTTATCCCTTAAATAATTTAATATTTTTTTTCATTTTCTTTTTTTTATCTATTTTTTTTTCTTTTTCCATTTTCTTCCTCCTTCTTTTCCTCTGGTACCGGAACCTAAGCTCCGATCGGAGCTTATTACCAGCTCCAAATCAGAGCTTTACGGCTCTGATTTGGAGCTGGTAATAAGAGCTCCAAATCGGGAGCTTACAGCTCCGATTAGGAGCTCTGTAGTCGGAGCTCTGTAGCAGCAGAGCTCCTAATCGGAGCTGCTACAGAGCTCCAGATCGGAGGTACAGCTCCGATCGGAGCTGCTACAGGTTTGGTCGGAGCTCCGGCCAAGGCCATGGATATGAAGTTTCTTTTTAATTTTCTTTTTTTCTTTTCCTTTTCTTTTTTCCTTTTTTGTTTTTTTTTATTTTTTTATTTTTAAATAGTAAGGGTTGTTTGGCTGAAAGAAAATCTGAAAAAGGAATGCTCCCTCTGTCCCGCTACAAATTACCCATTTTGATTTTTTTCGGTCAACAGCTTTCAACTTTGACTCCCGATTACTCTTAGACTATGATGATAAAATATTTGATAAAACTATATTATGAAACTTTAAGTTCTATATTTTCAAAATATAATTTTGTTAAATATTTTACCATTGTAGTTTAAGAGTAATCGGGAGTCAAAGTTGAAAGTTGTTGACCGAAAAAAGTCAAACTGGGTAAATTGTAGCGGGACAGAGGGAGTAGTAGTTAGAGCGCCATTTGGTCAAATTCGTGGATCAAAATGTAATTGATTGAATAGTGGGTACTATTTTGTAATTAGGGGCGCTAAGAGGGTACTATAGATATATGGACCCATGGGAGAATAAGTGTTATTAATATTAATTAGACAGATGATAATATTTGTTTGTATTTGTATATTTGTAAATGTAATTATACGAAAATCATATGAATTAAAATAGAAAAAACATACGAATATACAAATCAATTCAAGCATACTAAAAGTGTACATACTAAATAAAGAAATTAAAAAGTGTACGTAGTTATGAAATAAAGAAACTAGTTAGAGCGTACGAAGATAAACATAAATCAGATTAACAAATGACGTATTTTATAATTTTACAATAAACTTGACTGGGACTTTCCGCTAGTATAGACGTTGTACTAGCATTTTTTTTTTAACTTGATATCGTACTAATACTACACTATTTTAAAAATTATAAGTAATACATGAATCATAAATTGCGTATCTTATTTTATAATTTTACGATAAATTGACATGGACTTTCCGCTAATGCATACGCTATACTAGCATGTTTTTTTTTCCAAAAAATAAATAAATTGATATCGTACTAATACTAAACTATTTTGAAAATTATAAGTACGAAATGAATAATAAATGGCGTATTTTATAATTTTATTATAAAGTTGACGGGACTTTTTGCTTGTACAGATGTTGTGTGATAATAATAATAATAATAATAATAATAATAATAATAATAATAATAATAATAAACTTTATAATAATAATAATAATTGAGGGGGTGGCATGTGTAAATGTGTAAGAGACGCTCTGTTAAATTAGACGGAAGGGGCATGCGTGTAGAGCTTATTATTAATTGAGGTGGTTTGATGTGATTTAAATAATTTAGGAGTGTCCGTATCTCTTTATGATAATTGGTGGTGATGATGCTATTTACTCAACTATTTATGGGCTATGGGGAGTCATAAGGTGGTGCAGCGCCGCAGCGGTAAGGAGTTGAGATAATGAAGGAGAGGTGCAGAGTTTGATCCCTGGTGGTGGCGGAATTATTTATAAGGTTGATTTAGGTGTAGAGTATATGGTGGTTTTTAAAGTTTGTAAAGTAGTATTTTTTTATTTTTTTTATTTGAATAGAGTTTGTATAGTAGTATTAGTGTAGAGTAGTTGTAATATTTGTCGTTTAAAAAAAAAACAATTATGGGCTACGCTGCTACCGGCTATGGGCCTATATGGCTCAATTACACCGAAGGTTATGTAAAATCAAGCAACTAATCATTGGGAACTTATGGCTCAATTAATCAAAGTGAGTAATCCACATTAGAACTTAGAAGGCTTCCAAAATGGATTAATTGCAAGTGATCAATTTGAGAAAACGGAGGATCGAGGGACCACATTACCTGACGGTGCACCCACTACAAGTACGTCAATGCAGTATGTAATATTCTTCCCATCCCCGACCCATCTTGACTAATCACGGGCCAACTCATCATACTCGAAGATTTGCAGGGCGTCAAATACCGACATACTACTTTCCGTCTACAATTATTCAACTTATGATTAAATGCCAGTCAAATCATGCATTCATACATTTCAATTCTGGCAACCCAAAAACTCCACAAATCATCAACTTATAACAGGATTCTCTCAACTGTACAATGTCACTCAGTATGTTGGTAAACGCTGTATGACTTGCAGACTTACTGAATGTATACTTACTGTGTTGATGGAAATCTAAGATTTAAGAGGACATGGTTTATTATATATTAGGGACGTCATGTTCTCTGGTTCTCAAATAAGTTCATAGTGATTATGTCTCTAGTATCTCAAAATCCGTGATTTGTACATGCCAGTTGGCTAAATAATAGTACGTAATATACTATGTCTTAGAAATGATCTAATAAATTCATCAAAAATCTGCGAGTTCCATGTCTATATTGTGAAAGATGGGGGTGACTTGGAGAATCGAAGGCCTATTACTCCTCGAATTCCCCACACAAGCCAAAGCCACTCTGGCCAATCTAACAAGTGGCCTGATATCAGATGGAATTTCAAGCCTAGGGTCCAAAAATTCAGCAAACCTCATCCCTTTGATCAAAGGCAGTGCCCAATCCACAATCAGACCTTGTTCACTTCTCCTCCCACTTAACAGTTCCAACAAGACAACCCCAAAACCAAACACATCACATTCCTTAGAAGCACCCTTTTTCCCATGTGTCCAATACTCTTCATCAACATACCCCACAAGACCTTGCCTTACATTTGGTGCCAAGAAATGTAGACCATAGTCACTTATCCTTGCACAAAGTTTCACATCTATTAGTATGTTTGATGGCTTCACACAACCATGAATCACAGGTGGCGCCACTACCTCGTGCAGGTACTCGAGTCCTCTAGCAATGCCAGTCGCGATTTTAAGCCGTCTGCTCCAATCTAGAAGCGCTGCTCCATCCTGATTTTGATGCAAGTAGAAGTCCAGACTCAGCATTCCGCCTGATTCCATCATTATGATTCTTTCTCCTGGAGCCTCTGAATAACCTGAAAAATTAAAATGTACAAGTCCTCATGAAGTACACTAGGTAGAGTAATTGTTGGACAGGTGAAATTCGGTTTATTCTTTGCTACAATATTATGTGGTGACTTATGGTGATTTAGTGTATTGTACGGTGTAACAACTAGCGCACAAGATACAATCATAATATAAATTTTAAATCAACATGGGACACTACAACATGTTGTAACTTAGAAAAAAAACGGTAAAATTCTTACTTGTTAAAGTGCATTGTACATATTTGTACTATAGTGCAAAAATATGTTACAAGACTGTAGTAACATTGGATATGTGATTAAACATATTACAAATGAATAACTGATTATACAAATGTATCAAAACTAGCTAAAGACGATATAATCGGACTGATAGATGATAATGTAACTGAATATGAATATAATTCATCGTCAAATAATCTCATCTAACAAGTATACATTGAATTGAATCCAAAGTTTGAAATAGTTTACCAATAATTGGCACAACATTTGGATGATCAGCCAAAGAAAGCCACTTGAGAATGGAAGAGAACCCAAACCCAGCATTGTTCAACACAAGATGCGGATGAATTCTCTTCACCGCCACTAGCTCTCCTTTCGGCATCACCGCCGCATAAACCGTCCCTAGCCGCCCTTTCCCGATGATCCTCCGTTGGTTGAACCCGTCTGTTGCGGCGTCAATCTCCATCAACGCGTAAGATGACGCAGAAAGCTTAGGAACTGGCTGAGCAGGCTCTTCTTCGTCCACCACTGGTTTCCTTTTACAGAGGAAAAACAGAGTGACACTCAAAATCGTTACACAGAGTGATAAAAAGAGCAAAACAGAGTAATAGAGGATTGTAATCTTGTCATCATAATCAGTAATCATGTTCTTGGTTGGTTAATGGGGTTTTGAGAAATGGTATTGGTATTGGAGAAAAAGTAAAGCTAATTATAAGTAGTCTTGAATTTTGGTTTCATATATATGGGATTGATGAGAGATTTGAATAAAGGGGATTGAAAGAGACGGTATCTTGTTTGAGTGAATTTGTGGGCATTGAAAATAAATTGAGTTTGTTGTTAATGGTTGAAAAAGTGGAGAGAACAGAGCTTGGTTTGGTTGTAAGTTAGGTTGGTTTTCAGCCATTGAATTACTTTTGATTTTTATACTGGTTCCATTATTGGGGAATATATCATAACGGTGATAAAATTGTACCCTTGTGTGCAATTAAAGTGTATTACCAACAACTCTTCATCAGGCCTAAATTTCCTAACTTGTGATTTGCTTATTTTTTTGTTCAGTAGTCTTTAATAATTATTGGTTTCCTAATTTGTTTAAAAGTAATGATGTTTTATTATTAGAAAAATGGGCTAATTGTTGGTTGGTGCATCATCTAGTTGCTAATTCCTCCGTAGAGGTCAAAGATTCCCATTTAATTTGATTTTAATCTTAAATTAGTCTTGAATAATATCGGGAAAAAATTGAAAAAATTATATTAAAATATTATAGTTACTATACTATTTTAATATATCTTTTCTAAATTTTTGTATGGTATATATGATTTATGAGTAATTTATAACAAAAATGGTCAACAGAATGAAATTGAAAACATTTGAATGGGCGGAGGAAGTAATTTGCAGCTTCATTCAAGTTTGGATATTTCCTGTCAAAATTATGCTCCACTAAATTTTGTAAAAATCCATTTTAACTTATGTTTGGTTCAAGTTTTTTTTGTTTTTAAATACATTATTATTCTCATCCCAAACCTCTCTCACTGATAAAAATGACATCTAAGGCGTGTTTGTCAGGGGGACTAATCAGACATAGTTTTGCTGATAAGTGTCTCAAATTTGGTGGAGAACAAGGTTACAGTTCTCTAGTTATGTTGGAAACAAATCAATTGTGCTTTAGTTTATGTGAATTCTAGTGTTTAGGTGTTGTAAGGAAAATCATCATTTGACATAGTGAATTCAGTATTAGAAAGGACAAAGTGGATTAGTTGAGGGATTACGCCACCCTCAGATACCACTATAAAAGTGTTTGTGTGATTTACTTTATCGCAATTTACCTCAGCAAGTTATTTTGTTTACACTGTTTTATTTGTTTACTTGCTGAAACTGGTTTCTGACAAAACACTTATTGTACAAGACTTCCGCACTCTGAATTTAAAGTATCAGCAAACTCATTACTGAAAAATAATAAGTCTTTGTTGAGAAAGTTAAGTACCAGCAAACTCATTACTGAAAATTAATAAATACTTGCTGAGAAAGTTTTCAGACACGGAAAAGATTGTAAAGACTATTCACCCCCTCCTAGTCTTTAATTGTTGTCTAAAGGACCAACATTGGTGCATCATCTAGTTACTAATTCCTCCGTACAGGTGAAAGATTCCCATTAGATTTGATTTTTTAATTATTTTTTAATCTTAAATTGGTCTTGAATATATCGTAAAAACTTTGAAAAAATTATATTAAAATATTATAGTTAATATAATATTTTAATATATTTTTTCTAAATTTTTGTATGGTATATATGATTTATGAATAATTTATAATAATAATGGTCAACAGAATAAAATTGAAAACATTTGACCGGGCGGAGGAAGTAATTTGCAACTTCATTCAAGTTTGGATATTTCCTTGCCAAAATTATGTTCCACTAAATTTTGTAAAAAGCCCTTTTAATTTATGTTTGGTTCAAGTTTTTTTTGTTTTTAAATTATTCGATTCAGATTAATTTAATTCAATTTGGATAAATTCGATCGATTTGTATAACTAAAACTTATATTTCAAATTAAGTTCAATTCAGTTCAATACAGATTGATCCAGATCAAACATAGACGTACGACTTTATTTATGTTTCATTATCATACTCAATTTTCCCCAAGCCGAATCCTCTAACGTGAAAAATTCAAGTTATGAAGGCAGAAATTGCAAATTTGAAAAGTAAAATAAAATTAAAAAACTCAAACTTGTGGGACAAACCGTCACAAACATACAAATTTACCTCTTATTAAACTGTGTGAAGGATGACCGAGTGATATGATACATGATAGGTCGGGATTCAAATCCCGTAGAGACATAAAATGGTTTAGAGCTATAGAATTAAGTGTAGGGTGTTAAATTTACTCTAAAAGAAAAGAAACTGTGCAAAGGTTTATAATTAACAACTTTTTTGGATGTCAATATGAAACAGAACCGGGTAGCACAGCTAGCATCTCTTCATACAGAAGGAATTTGTCCTTTAGGGCCACAAACCTTCACGAAGGTGCATAATGAGTCTAATGACATTAGTGCATTCAGACATGTCTGCTGAAGTGCTGATAGATGTTCGCGGGGTAAAATTCATTTTTGGTACTCCAGAGTGAGACACGTCCAATTTATATACTATAGAGTGGCTATGTCCAATTTATGTACTTTATTGTAACATACTGTCCAATTGTGATACTTTCTCAATTTAATCTTGAATAATTGAACAATAAGAGCGCATGACAAACACACAACGACCTAACTCGAAAATGGCGAAAAAATCAAAATAAAATATTATGAAAAATGGGTGTGTAATGTATACTTTTTGGTATTTTAAAGTATGAAAATGCGCTTATAATGCGTGTATATTTTTCCTATTTCTTTGAAATTTTTGGCATGTCTAGCGATTGGTTGTCATGCGTTCATATTGTTTACTTTTTACGATTAAATTGAGAAAATACCAAAATTGGACAGTATGTTACAATAAAGTACCTAAATTGGACATAACCACTCTAGAGTATATAAATTGGATGTGTCTCACTCTGAAGTACCAAAAATAAATTTTACTTGATGTTCGCAATACTAATTAGCTCTGGACCTCTGGTTTCCTTTCAAATAAATAAAATAAAAATAATTCCCAGCATTAAACAATAGAGTATATAGTCAAACAAATATTAGTCCCACCATCTGATTTCATTTCAGTTATCTTTTTAAAGTCGGTTTAATCTCATATATTTTCAAAATCGTACCAAAAAAATTACTAGCAAAATTATATAATGAATATTTAATTATTATACTTTTATAATATAAATTTATTATCTTCTTTTTTACAATTTATTTAAAATAATATACCGTCAAACTGAACTTAAAAAAAAGTTAATAATATGAAATGAAAACCTCACGAGTTGAAGGAGTAGATGGAGGTACTACACATGGTACTGCAATAATAAATATTTTAATGTAGAAAATCTAAGGGGTTGTAACAAATTAAATTAGTACACGGACACTGAGCTAATTAGAACAACTCCGAACAATCCTCCATCTACCTCTACCTACTGATAGCGGAATTTGGAACAATTGTAATCGAGAAAGTATTTTGGTATATTGTTTAAAATAGTAAAATACTGATAATATAAAATTATCTTGGAGAACATCGAAGGGTTACTTAAAATTTATAAATATTTTTTTATAAATAAAAGAATATATTTCGTTAACAATATTAGTGTTCAGAATCAAATTAGTAACATATGTTTGGCTTGTCATCTCCTATTCTACTTACAAACTAATGATTTCAGGTCAAATTCATTAACTTATATTCAGTTCAAGTATACTTGATTCTTTTTTATACTCCAATTTTTTTTGATTTAACTCAAATTACTTCAAATTTATAAATTCATTTCTGTTCAAATCAATTTATTTATAATTTTTTTAAAAAGACGAAATGAACATGCGGGTGATTTAATGATTTTTATATAGGACTATAGGAGGGGGACAAAGGCAAAGCAAAGCATGCTGCACTGAAAGGCATGACAAATTCGGTGAAGCGACTACGTGGGGGTGAAGACAAGAGCTTGGACTTTTAAATTAATTAAACATCCAACAGGGTGGGCCGTAAATGGGGTAGCAATATTTTCAAAACTTAGTTAAGCACCGATTGCTTTCAACTTTTAAGCAAAAGCGAGAGTATCTAAGCATAATGATCGATAATAATTAATAATACAAGACAATCACTAATTAATCAGGGCTACTACTCATCAATTGAAGGGATAATCCAATCAGTTCCGATCATTGTGAATGTGTTATCCAATAAAATATAATTACTTCACTTGTTAGGCAAGTCCGCAAGGGTTGCACAAGACTCATGTACCCTCTATATACATACTTGGAACAATGCCCGTAAAATTCGATTGATTCCCATAAATAATACTACGTATTTTCATAATGGTTATAAGGTAATGCAGGGAAATGGAGTTGAAGTGAAGTAGAAGATGTGAAAGGTTCGTCTTTATGGACTTTCCTCGCTTGATAAAATTGAAGTAAAGTTGACACGACATCACACATCATGCATCTATGATATCCTTAAACCTTTAATCATACCTTATTATACCAATATACTCCGTAGATTTTATGTGTATTTGTGACAATTTTAAATTCACCACTCCTCAAACTTGGATGACGTTGAATTTTGCACTTCTTCACTAATCTTGCAAAATTATGTGAACAAGGACTTAGCTTGTATGAATTGTTGAGAACATGACAACAACATGCAATGTAATGTAAGAACAAAATTACAAATGTTAATGTTAAGAAGAAAGGATAATATTAACATAAGTTGTAGTCATCCCGCAGTTATAAGGATGGACGTTGGCATTTTATGAAACTTCGATATATATTAAAGTTGCTCTTTTTAAGTTCACTTTTCGGCATAGGGTGTAGGAGTGTGATCCAATGAGTCTTTCAAGTTTGTGTTGTGTGTTTTCCTTGGATTGGTGTGTGGTGTGTGTGAGTTTTTGCGCCTTTTGGGGGTGTGGTTTTGATCCATTTTTCCTACTTTCGGTTTGGTTCCTTGGTGACCTTACATGGTTGGGTTAATTGTTTCACCTTGCTTCTAGTCTCAACTATTTGTGCTCCGTTTTGATTTTTTGGCCTTGCTTCAAGGGTGGTGATGGTAGCTCGTTCGGCCTTCCGGAAAGCGTTTAGTTTAGCTCGAAAGGTTGTGTTTGTTGTTAGTTGAAAGCTTTAACGCCTAAGGTGTTGTAGTTTGTTCTCGGTTAAGACTTTGGTGTTTGCTACGTGGTAGCGTGTATTTTTTTCTTCAACATTTTTTATGCTCCGTTTTTTATTAATAAATGTTATGTTTTTAAAAAAGAAAAATTACAAAATTACAAATGCAATAAAGCAAAACAATCACAATAACAAAATAAGTACGCATTCTGGCCAACAACTTACACATGAGGATGGCAATGAATCAAGTTGAACTGGGCCTTTAGTGGTCCAATCTTTCCTGGCCTAAATCGAATACTCCACTTATGGACCATACCGAACACAATATGCTGGGCTAATTACGGGATGCCCAACATTTCAAAACTAACTAGAGAAAATTGAGAAGGTAAAATTATAAAACTACCCTTCTACCACACCACCACTTCACTCCACCTTTGAAAACCATTGCACCACCAACACCAACCAGCACTCCGTGACCACCACAACCCACTGCACCAGCACCACATGACCACCGCCGCCGCACTGTAATGCACTCCTCGTAAATTGCTCAATAGACTTCGATTCTTGGTACCTTATATGTCAGTACCTCTTTGGACCGAACATTACGATTAGGTTCTCTCATTCTTTACCCAATATACAGAAACTCAGTCGTATATTCTTGTACTAGTACTTGCGTCGCACGCTACACGTGCGAAGCGTTCTCCTTGTTAAACTTTTTTTTTTTGTTAATGTTCACTCAATAATTTACTCTTATATTGTTATTATGGTTAAACGTTTTTTTTACGCTACACGTGCGAAGCGTTATCTTTGTTAAATATTTTTTTGTTAATGTTCACTCAATAATTCACGTTTTTGTGACTAATAAAAGGATTTTAAAAAACGAAAAAAGGGGTAATTTTTTTTTTTTTAAAAAGGAGAAAAATATGCTAAATTAGTAATTGGGAGAGTGAGGTACAATCTCTCCTTATTCGGCTATTATTAGATGCTTATATAAATGTATAAAATGGGGAGTTTATTTTGTTGACCCAAACGTAGATCACCTTGATATAAATGTCTACCCGAAATATGTTGAGATTATTATTTTTTATTTTTTTTATAAGCGGCAAAACGAGAATCAATAATTGTTCTCCATTTACCCATGTGGTAACTCGAACCCCCGACCTATTGGTTAGAGGTGAAGCAGCTTACCAACTGAGCTACACTTCGTTGTCAATATGTTAAAATTATTACCGCATGTAATTATTATATGTTGTTTATTCCTGGAATAATTAATTATATGCGGATTTGAAAATTCTCCTAAATATTAGGAAGAATCATTTTCTATAGTGTAAATTCAAAAAAAAATTTTAACAGCTATATAAATTCAATGATTGTAAGATTAGAAGAAATACATACAGAAATATATAGCATACAAAAAGTAATTAATTAACCCATAAGTAAAATACATCCAGGTTAGCCAGATTTCACTTCATCAGATTTCTGAGTGACATGAGCCCACGCCAGATTTCTTAGAAGTTTTTTTTTTCTTTGCTCGGAAAGAAAATAAAAACTACTCAAACGAGTACTACTCTACGAGGACGATGTCCTCTACATCTTTATTCAAAAACGAAATGAGAGACGGAGGGGCACCTTCCAAAGGCGGAGCCCATCCATCTCGTGTCCTAGCTTTGCTAAGGAATCCGCACATGCGTTCCCCTCCCGCTTAGTATGTTGCAAGATGCTCTCCCATGGACGGGGAAGGAGACTTCGCACATCTTCGAGTAGGTTCTGCAGCGGGTGCTCTGTCGTGTTAGCAGCATTGATAAGCTTATATATGACTTCTGAGTCCGTTTCCACCATGATCTTCGGCATTCTTCTTTCCCAAGCTAGCTTGAGGCCTTGTCGCAGTGCTAACAGCTCCGCGGTGTTAACCGTAACACCTGACAGCTTCTGTGAGAAGCCGTAGATCCACCTGCCATGATCGTCTCTCAGTAGACCTCCAGTGGCGGCTGCATTTGATGACTGAAGTATGCTGGCATCCGTATTTAGTTTGCTCCAGCCCCGTGGCGGTGCACGCCATGTGACCAGATTAATGTGTCCCGGACGTACTGGGTGGACATTAATTCCAAATACAGGCTCCATATCCAAGATGTACGCCTTAATCCGAAACGCCACGACTCGATCGGATTAGAAGTTAAAACTGCCTAAGTTAGCTAAAGACAGATTGCACAAACTCATCAAGCTTGAAACTAAAAGTAACCGGTAGTTAGAGATAACCGTATAAATTCATTCCTTACAGGTTCCTCGTATAATCCATGTGACAAATTTGATGCCATTGAACCACTTTTTATTTAATTAATTACAGGGCCTGCCTATAAAGCTAATACTAGGCAGAAAATTCTGATATCACAATTTATTTAGGCCAAATGTTACATAAGCTTCAGTTTCTTGTACGCTAAAACAAATCTTATTATCTTGTATATAAATGTCTGAATCTAATAAACAAGTAGCCCACAAATATGAACAATGGAGATTAACATAGAAAACAAAACAGAGGAACCGTTAATACTAGCCAACAAAGACCATGTAAGTGATGAGGTACACAGAACCTTTATCCAACAAGCCATTAGCCAAACATTCAAAAGCACTGCGAACCTAGCCAACCTTCTGCCAACAGGTTCGGTACTCGCCTTTCAACTTCTATCTCCATTATTCACGAACCAGGGCCAATGTGGCACGGCCAGTCGATACATGATTGCTGGACTAGTCGCTCTATGTGGATTTTCATGCATAATCTTTAGTTTTACAGATAGCTTCAAGGACCAGAAGGGGAATGTATGTTACGGTCTTGTGACATTTCGTGGTTTGTGGATTATTGATGGGTCCACAATCCTACCAGCCAATGTGTCAAGGAAGTACAAGCTGAAAATTATTGATTTTTTTCATGCGTGCATGTCCGTATTGGTGTTTGCTGCGATAGCACTGTTTGATCAAAATGTGGTGAATTGTACCCAAAATCATCAGGTGAAACCAAGCAGGCTCTAGAGAGCCTGCCAGTAGCGATTGGGGTGATATGTAGCATGTTGTTTGCTGTGTTTCCTACCGAACGGAACGGAATAGGCTTCCCTGCCAGTTCCAATTAGTGTGATACATGCAGTATTTGAAATCTAATGCAACTTACAGAAAGAAAAAATTGGCGTGAGTTTGTGAAGGATGTTGATAATAAAATGTTGTACAGTTATACTTATACTTGTGATATACAGATGTTTAAGACTCAAGTTCATATAAAAGGAGCCAAAAGCTGGTAAGAGCACTTACTAATAAGAATGATAGTACAATTTAAAATTCAGTTTTCCCCTGCCATTAGGGTTGTAGACTTGACATTGATAAGTGTCTTTTTAAGGTTCCTTTCGTAGTGGTTTAGACTTTAGAATAGGAGTTTCTCCTAAACCTTTAAATCTCCGTGTTTGACAAACAGTTTAGGCTAAGTTTTATATAATTACGTTTTAGTGAAGAATTGTTTCACACGATTACTATTCCGAACCTAATAAAAAATCTCAGTTTTAAATCTCAAAAGTTCGCCTAAACAGATCTTAAACAAATCATGTATGATCTGATAGATGATCCATTTTCTCTCCTAGTACAAGATGTGAAAAAATATCTATGTCAAACTCAAAATGATGACAGACATTATGATAAAAATTAGGGGAGAGTCAAATTTATACCACAAAATAGAGTGTGTCACATGCCTACACCCATTGAGTGATGGCACTAAATTTTCCAATGTGACTTGTCATGCTCATGCCGATCGATGCATACATATATCCTTCAATTTTTCTTTTCGTCTTCCAACTATGAAATATAATGAGAGAGAAAAATGGTGGCATGATTGAAGATGACTAGCTCTCATTCACGGACCTCTCGCTTGTGATCATGAGTAGATAAGATATCAGCATACTATCCAATTGGGGCGGACCAAAATCATTTCGAAATATGTTAAACAGTACAACATCATTCTTTAATTATTTTTTTGGGTGTACATATAGAGCTGGATCCAGTCAAGTTTACATATTATTTGGCTTTACACGAACTAATTTTTTGCTTAGTTAATTTAGTGTATCGAACTATTTCTGATAATAATTCTATATCAATGTAAATGATTGAAATTCTGGAATGATTGAAAAAAAATAAAAACTACCGTGAAACTTTTTGTTAACGTTCATGAGTTAGAAAAAACACATCCCCTTAAGCATCTCATAGTTGCTTAAGTTTGTTTAATATTAGGTGTAAGAGCACATGATGTGTTTTGTTCTTAACATTTGGCCTCACCGTAAAAGTGGAGGTGAATTACATCTTTTACCTTTACAATTAAAATTGAATTTTCCGCTCCTTAGTTAGGTTGTGTTCTCAAAGTTTAGAATTCAATTTAGTTGATATTTATTGAGTTGATTTGATTAAATTTAGTCCTAAATCCAAATTTCGACCTTGACGATGGACGCACCAATTAACCCTTTCGTCCTCTTACAACTAACGATAATCTCTTACAAAAATGACAAAACTATATACTATGGAGTATCATCGATCATGGGGAATCCCTTCCATAGTTGATTTGATACTAGTAGTATAATATGCTATAGTATTCTGGGGAAATTAATTAATGCTATTCCAAGATTTGGTTGGGAATGTGAATTTAGAATGAGTTCCGCTTACGTTTAAGCATGCATTACCTAAAGGCTAAAACTAGTCCATAAGGTCTATTTAAATGTTTTTGCATTGCTCCAAATTGGAATCCACTATTAATGGAAGAAGGGAAAAGAAGAAGGGAAAACTGCAAAATGGTAAACTTAGTTGGACACAGTCAATCCTGAAGGGAGAAGGTCGTTACATGTATTTTTTGGGTTATATGCAAGTAAATGTATAATGTGGGGCGTTAATGTAAATATCCAAAAATCGAAATAAATTTGGAACCTCTCATCTTCTTCAACTGATAGGTACCACTCACTCAAACTGTGTAATTTCTCCTATCCCTCTCCAAACACCAAATCCTAGCTCCTCAATACACTTGAAAACATACACACCTTCTCACTCAGTTCTGCCTCCAAACTGAAAATGGAGTCTCGCGTTCTCACCGGCGCCACCATCCGCGGCCTCTCTCTCCCGCTCAAACCCGCTGCTAGACTTTCCGGAAACTTCAGTTTCCCAGCCGCCAGACTCGCCGGAAATATCAGCGATGGCGGCAACTTGGTCTGCGGGAGGCAGCTCCGCCCAGCCATTCTGCTCGAAACTGCTGCTGTTTCTACCACCAGGAGGGACATTCTCCGACCATGCTTCGCCGCCGCTTCCGAGGGCGGCGATTCCGCCGGGTGAGGTCCGTTTTTTGTGTTTCGGATCACCTGACCCGAATATATCCGGGTTATACTGACCCGCTTTTGTTTTTGTTTTTGCCTTTTCAGGGCCGCTAAAGTCGGGTTCCTTGCCAATAACCAGTGGATCGTCACCGGTTTCTTTTTCTTCATGTGGTACGTACCTTATCCTTTACGCACATACGGAATAATTTCATTTAACTAATTTAATATTACTAAAATAATGCTATTAAATCATTATTTGTTCATGGAACTTAATAGTTAATAGTAAAGGTAATTGGTCAATTTCAAATGTGGACTAACTAAGTTTGTGAAATGACTAAAATGTGCCTCTGCCGTTGATTTCTGCAGGTACTTCTTGAATGTGATATTCAACATTCTCAACAAGAAGATATACAATTACTTCCCTTATCCCTAGTAAGTTTTCTAGTTGAGAAATGGTGTATGTTTGTGTAGTTTTGTGTCAGTTATACATTTGGCTACACAAACATACAATTTCTAGCTAAATTTCAGTTTTCTAGTAAAATGTTTAGTCAAGTTCTTAGCTAAAGAAATGGTGTATGTTTGTGTAGTTTTGTGTCAGTTATACATTTGGCTGTTGGAGTTGTCTACTGCTTGGGTAGCTGGACAGTTGGTCTCCCTAAGCGCGCTGTAAGTCATCCTGTTTGTTCAACTTCTAAGAAAGTTTCTTCGTTAGTTACGAGTTACGACTAATTTGTTGTGTACTAGTTCATGTTTTGTGAAAATTACGTATACTAAGATTTGCACATTGATTGATTTATCTCATTTGGTGCTTGTTTGCTTCTAGCCAATTGACGGGAACCTCCTGAAGCTGCTGATCCCTGTTGCTGTATGCCATGCCTTAGGCCATGTAACTAGCAATGTGTCATTTGCTGCTGTTGCAGTCTCATTCACTCACACTATCAAGGGTTAGAAAGCTATTTTTGTTCGACAGATTAAGTTCCGTTGTGCTAGTATTTTGTTTCTCATTAACCTCTTCTTTTCCTGCTCCTTTTTTTTTTTTTTATCAGCGCTCGAGCCATTTTTCAATGCTGCTGCCTCACAGTTCATACTTGGACAATCGATACCAATCACACTCTGGCTGTCACTGGCTCCAGTTGTTCTTGGTAAGAACTTAGTCAGTTCATAGGATAAGTTTATTCTCATATGTAGTATAACTATGTTAGATATTGATCTACTAAGAGGGATTATCTTAATTCAGCATAGATAGGTGTTTACAATATTTTTAAGAGTACTGACAAGAAGCATATTTGTAGACGGGGATTTAAGAGGGTGTTTGCAATAGCATCCGATGTGTTTTTGCTAAAAGGCAAGGCTTTTTGGTTTTTACCAACACAAGTTCTTGCTCAATTTTAGATTAGATGTGCAGGAACACTTTTCTTGCTGAATATCCTTTTATCAACACTTCTTGGAATTGCTTAACAGATTATGTAATAGGTCACTTTTATGTGCTTTCTTTTAACATCCAATACATATAGAGAGGCTCCAACTACTGCAAACACTTTAAATACGTGGTGTAATTTGGCAAATTTGTTGGTAGTCACTCTTTCATCTACACTACCTCTGTTGTGCTGAAATTTCTGATTGAATGCAGGTGTGTCAATGGCATCGTTGACTGAATTGTCCTTCAACTGGCTTGGTTTTATTAGCGCCATGATTTCCAATATCTCATTCACCTACAGAAGCATATACTCGAAGAAAGCTATGGTTAAGTGATTTTCACTTCACTAAGTTTAATTCTTATGAAAGCCTCTCATTCTTAAACTTTGGCCGTTTAAAAAAAAAAAAAAAAAAATCTTATGAAAGCCTCTTAAAACACAAAAGGTTAAATAGCCAACAAAGTCTCATGTAAAATGCTTATTTGCAGACTGATATGGACAGCACTAACTTGTATGCTTACATTTCCATCATCGCGCTCGTTGTCTGCATTCCACCTGCCTTGATTGTAAGTCCTGCAGCCTGCTCAATAATATGCAGTATTCTCCTTATTCACTAGCTGCACGATTTCACGTGTTACTTTCGTATATTCTATGTTGCAGATTGAGGGACCTGTACTGCTAAAAAGTGGATTCAGCGAAGCAATTGCTAAAGTGGGTATGACGAAGTTCGTTACTGATCTTTTCTGGGTTGGGATGTTTTACCATCTCTACAATCAGGTATTAGGCCACTAAGCTTGATTCAGCTACATATTAAAATGCCTTGCAAACTTCAAAAACTGAAATCTGTCTCCTCCAGTTGGCAACTAACACCCTTGAGAGAGTCGCACCACTGACTCATGCAGTTGGAAATGTGTTGAAGCGTGTCTTTGTGATTGGCTTTTCGATCTTGGTCTTTGGTAAGAATACGACTTCATATAAAATCTTTCCGAAGTTTTAATGTTTCTGTAAATGATGGCACAGGAGAAGAAAGCAAGAGCAACAAGGTTCTAATATTTCAATTCTTGCAGGAAACAAAATTTCGTTGCAAACTGGTATTGGTACCTCCATTGCAATTGCTGGAGTTGCAATGTACTCTCTCATCAAGGCCAAGATTGAAGAAGAGAAACGAGTAAGTAACAACGTATTAAATCTACAACGCTTGTAATGCTCATGGCTACTTGAAAACCAGATGAATACCTATCAGATGTGCTGAACATGCAGAATGCCTGTTGGCATTAAATTTGTAAACCATTAGGGTCTTGAATAACTGGATTTTTTTCATTCTGGCAGCAAGGGAAGGCGGCTTGAGTGGTAATCCAAAGTGGACATGGAAGAGAAAAAACACTGAATCACTGATGTATCTATCATTCCTTGCAGTTGAAGAGCTTCTTTCTTGATTGTGTAATTAGTTCAACAATTTTCTTTATTCAAAGTTCTGTTGTTTAAGCTTGTTTCATGTTCTTCAAGACGACCAAATAATGTAATGATTCCTGGTGTTGTCGAAATTGCTATCGCAATACCCTGAGTGTTGTATGAATCTGATGATAATGTGAATAGTGTATTCTCTGTAACAGATGATTCTACTCCCCTTAAATAATGAACACTTCCATCTTGGAGATTGCTCACCCTATAATGTTCATCAGAACGGCCTTACCGCCTTAGTAGATACATTTGCTAATCAGAATCTTGCTGAAATATATTACTTTGACAATTTCCCTTTTATTTCTTTTATATTGGTGACAATCAACTTGAGTGTAAATTGTCATCATTTTAGACTTTAGAGAGGTTAGGAAACTCTCTCAAAAACTTTAGAAACAATGCTACATTATGATTTAGTCTTTGCATTCTGTTAAGTGGATCACTTGTGAAGGATGGCACTCATATACAAGATACAATCGATATACTATAGTTTTAGCAATTTGATTCTGCAGTTGCTTTATGCACTTGTATGTTTTTATCCTTCATGTATCACAGTTTTAGCAATTTGATTTTGCAGTTGTTTTATGCACTTGTATGTTTTTATCCTTCATGTATCACGTACGGGTCTTAATGCGAAGATGAGTGGATAACCACTGTATGAGTGATAGTGGTCTAATAGATCATGTTTTGTGACAGTGGTCTTGAATTGAATTTTTATGTGTTGATCGGTGATCTTGTTCAATATATTCTAAATAATTGCATTTTGTTTTATTGGTTGAACCTCGATCTCATTTGTCACGTTTCTCACTGTTTCACCCAATCTCATGTTCGTTGTGGTTGAGCCTTGATATTCGTACGGATCGATAAATTAAGTTAGTCTGAAATTCTCTAAGAACGAATATGTTTCGTACTAATTTGAATACCAAGTGGTAAATGAGATTGGGTGACATACATATCTTCATAATCAATAGTTTATTAGTCTTAAATATTACTTTCTCCATTTCATTACAAACTTCACATTTGGTCAATGACAGTCATGTTTGACCCGTATATCCTCAAAGTACTTATGTAAGTTTGATTGGAGTCGATGCTGGCATCTACGGTTTCTTAATCTATCAGCTTCATAAAAGTGTTTGCTTGATAAGTCTAATGACAAAACATTTTCCATAAAATGTGTGTTTACAAACCGTGGCGTTGAGACATCTTTATCGTACAAGAATAACCTAGTCAATTCTCGAGAACTTCGATCGCTAGTATAAGCAAATATTACAATGTCTCCTTACAATACTTTCTAATATTAATTTTGAGCACATTACTTATCTATACACCAATTTATCATTTTGATCCTTGGATATAAATGCTCCTCCATATTACACAACAACTTTGATCTTTTACTATGTTATAAACTTTTGCGAATTTATCACAAAATGCGTTGGCATCAATCAATAATTACAAGTGATCTATTTGTGCATTAATTTCTCAATCGAGGTAAACTCACTAATGTTGAAGTTTGGCCCAAATATTGAGCCCATTGGCCCCAAAAGACTTGTTGACCCACATCCTTGTAATGAAAACAAAAGATTTCAACTCAATAGGCCTAAAAGTACCAAAAACACCTAGGAAAGGAAAGGAAAAGGGAAGAAAAGACCTGCATCTACTAATCTAAATAAAAGAAAAAAAGAAAAGAAAATGAAATTCATCATGAGAAGACACAAACATCAAGACACACTAGACCACACGATGAACGAGAAAAAGAAAAAATAAAAAACGAATAAACAGTGACGAATAAACAGTGTTTTTTGTTATCTCAAGAGTCAAGTCAAGTTGTTAAAATTCCAAAAAAACAAACAAATCCAATCAAAAACCAAAATATAAATCCCTTTTGTTTATTTTTATTTTGTCGTAAAATATTTTAGTAAACATGATGGAATTCGTTAGAAGAACAATGAGAAGGAAGGAATTTTTACATCGTATCCAACAATTAGAATACTCTTCCTTCTACTACTGTTGTTGTTGTTGTTCATCAGGTTATTGTTATAATTTGAAGGGCAATTTCTTCATCAAAACAACAACATTAATCTTCTTTAACTGGATCTCAAAATTGGTTTCCCTTTTGTCTCCTCATCTATTCTTCCTCTTCCTCTTCTCATCCCAATACTCTTACTATGACTATCTTCTTTTTTTCACATTCGGATTCTCAATCACACCTGTCCCTATATTAATAATATCTATCATCCCCCTTTTTTCCCCTATTTACTTCTACTATTATAATTATTATTATGTTTTTGTTCTTATTTTTGTTGTTCGCTTCATTTTTTTCTTTCTAGTCAAGATAGGCAACAGGAGAAATAACCAGTTTTTCCTTGTTTCCAACCCTAGCCCCTTCGATTTCAGGGTTTTCTGATCTGTTTCCATGGACGCCGACCCCAATCAGAGCCCTCCGCCAGATGGCTCTAAGAGACCCAAGCGTCAGATGAAGACGCCCTATCAGTTGGAAGTTCTCGAGAAAACTTACTCATGTATGGATTTTTTTGTTTTTTATGAATTTTTTTTTTTTGCTGGATTTGTTGACGAATTGTTTCGCCCCTTGCTTTTTAATTTAGTTGTATGAATTGAGGACTGTGTTTCAGTTGAATTGATGTGTTAGTGGTTAGGTTAGGGTGTTAATTGGTGATTTTGGAGTCGGTGGAGATGATTTCGTGTTTGATTGAGCTACTTTTGGTTGATTGATCAAGTTATGTGAACTTGAACATGCATAGGGATTCTTTGAGCTGTGGGCTTTTGTGTTTGTTCAATTGGGAGGTGGATGTGTTAGATGTGCAACGCAGCTGATTTAATCTTTATTTTTTTGGAATGCAGCTGAGATGTACCCGAGCGAAGCAACTCGTGCGGAATTGTCTGAGAGGTTAAGTCTGACAGACCGACAATTGCAGATGTGGTTTTGTCATAGGAGGTTGAAGGATAAGAAAGAGGCAACGGGAATGGCAGCGATGAAGCCAAGGAATCCTTCTGCAGCTGGAGGGAGAGGTTTGACCGAGTCCCCCAGAGAGGAACTGATGCCGACTGAACCTGTTAGTAGACCTGAGTCACGGTCAGGGCCGAGTTCAGAGTCAGATTCTGGCTCGGAATCAGGTTCAAGTCGGTCTGATAATAGCGATGAGGCACCAATGGCGTTAAGGTATTCTGAGTCACCTAAGACAGTCATGGCGCGCAGAGTGATAGCTTGTGTGGAAGCACAGTTGGGAGCACCATTAAGAGAAGATGCTCCAATGCTCGGGATGGAGTTTGATGAATTGCCTCCTGGTGCTTTTGGTGCACCTATAGGTATGCCTGTTCACTAATGACACCTATTCTACCCTTTACTGTTTTCATGCCTGTCTATTATTAGGCCTAGCAAATTAGCTTGCATTTTTATTAAGAAAACATATTCCAGAAGATGACAAATGTGGAACTTATAATCTTGTCCATATTATGCCGTTTCAAGGAGATCTGTTTTTATTTTATCTTAGCAACGGTTTGTATATGGAGATTGGTGCAAATCTCTTACGCCTGAATTGGGAGCAAATTTCAATTTAGCTATGCTTCACAGTTCATTTATTCATAGTACGATTTCGTATGAACTGCTGTGTTCGGGGCATATTGAATTTTCGTATCGTATTATAATTATTATTATTTTAAAAGTATATGTAATATTATGTATTTCAGAATGTGGTTGAACTAATGATATGAGTTTGAAATGGATGAAGATGAAATGCATTCATTTTGATACCGCGTTTATCATATTGCATTGATACAAATATAATAAATCCTACCATTAATCCTTGACATAAGTTGCTCATATTTCTTATGTTTGCTATGTTTCTGCAGCAAGAGAGCAGCAAGACAGATATAGACATTCTTACGACAGCAAGTTATATGGAGACTTTGATACGAAGCACAACAAAGTTTGTTCTCTATCTCAGTATATTTTCTTCTTCCATTCTAGCCTGTTGTGTGCGTATTAATGAATGATGTATGTGATGGGCTTAAGGAACTAGATCAGTAAATGTTCTTGATCCACTTTCTCCTGCAGTGTCCTATCCCAGTTCGTGCACTCTAGTAATAAGCATGTGTGGTAGTTCTTCTCTTTCATGAAAATGTATTCGCGTGATGTCATAATGTCTAGCTTATGCTGTTTCTGAAAGTGATACTTGTGTGTTTCCTGCATAACATAATCTAAGTATTAAGATCCGAACTGGTGCAATTTTTGTTGAGCAAATACTTGGAACAGCTTAATTAGTGGTACATGGATAATGCAAATTACTTCGTTTGATGAAATAAACATATGGTTTAAGTTTTGAGCTATTTGATTTTCAGGCTGGGTCATCTGGTCGTCATGAAGCTTCAGAGTCTAAAATTCGGCCCGACGCTTATGGGCATGTTGCTCCAGCTTACCTCTATGAATCACCTGGTGATGGTCCACCTGGAAAAACTTTGTCCTTAAAACATGGAAATGGGCATATGCCCAGAGATTATGGTATCGAGGGTCACCTTCCTAATGCTGATATATTAGCCCAGTCTGCGAGGCAGGCACAGTTTTCTTTATCTCCCAGGAGTACCGACTTCAATATGCACGGTGAAGATAGTGTGCAAATCGACAGAAAACGCAAGGTACTTTTGAGTTTGATGAATTATACCTTGTTTTATGTACGTTTCTTCTGCATTTAATTTGTTAATTATCTCGTGCAGAGTGAGGAAGTTCGTATTGGAAAAGAAGTTCAAGCTCATGAGAAGAAAATCCGCAAGGAACTTGAGAAACAAGATCTGTTGAGGCGAAAGGTTCGAATTTCATGTTTTTTTCAGAACATGTTTAAGGATACTGCTTAATTCTGTCCCCTCACTGTATATCTTTAAATTGTAGAGGGAGGAGCAAATGAAGAAAGAAATGGAAAAGCAAGACCGTGAAAGACGAAAGGAAGAACAGAGGATTATGCGTGAGCAGCAGAGGCTGGAAGAGAAATTTCAGCGAGAGGAAAAGCGAGAAATGGAACGGCGGGAGAAATTTATGCAAAAGGAGCTTATGCGGGTGTGTTTAAACTTAACTCTCACATGGAACCATAACTGAATTTACTGTTTCAGATTTGCAAGTTGGTAATTTTTCTGAAATTTTTTATGCATCTCCAGGAAGAGAGGAGGAAACAGAAAGAAGATCTCCGAAAAGAGAAGGAGGCTGCAAGACAGAGAGCTGCAATGGAGAGAGCCACAGCACGGAAAATAGCCAAGGAATCCATGGAGCTAATAGAGGATGAGCGCCTAGAACTTATGGAACTAGCTGCTGCAAGCAAGGGCTTACCTTCTATGGTCTCTCTTGATTATGACACTTTGCAAAATCTTGATGTATTCAGAGGTTGGTGTTCCTTGCATGAAACTTATATATATCATCTGTTTAAATGTTCCTCAAGATCTATAACCTTGATGATGATACTTTTTGCTATTCAGATTCTTTGTGTGAATTTCCTCCAAGATCTGTTCAATTGAAGATGCCTTTTGCCATTCAACCTTGGAATAATTCTGAGGAAAATGTTGGGAACCTTCTCATGGTATAGTTTTGTATATTCTATTCTGTGCACCCCCAATGTTGCTATGTCATATCATCAAGAAATGTATAGGTTTGTATGCATGTTTTAAAGTCGAGGTTTCCCCCCCAGGTTTGGAAGTTCTGCATTACGTTTGCTGATGTTCTTGGACTATGGCCTTTCACCCTTGACGAGTTTGTACAAGCTTTCCATGACTATGTGAGTTCTCCAGATGCCTCCGCCCTTTTCACTGTTTAAATCTGGTTAAATCATGTTCCACTTATCCAAGCACTTTCCTCCCATAAAAGAAATTGAAAAGACAAATATGGTTTCTTAGTTATTAATTTTTTAAAGAATTTAAAGAAGAGAACGCTCATATTCTTTGCTTCTTTATCTTCACCTATCCTGTAACCTTCACTGACTTCATTCCTACAGGATTCAAGGCTGCTTGGTGAGATACATATAAGTATTCTGAAACTCATTATAAAAGATATTGAAGATGTTGTAAGAACGCCTTCAGGTGGACCTGGCACAAACCAATATAGTGCTGTTAATCCTGAAGGTGGCCATCCTCATATTGTGGAAGGGGTAATTTTTCTATTTTATGCCTTAACGTTCACTTGTTTTCTTTTGGATAGTCTTCCAGCTTCTTTAATTTCATTACCTTTCATCACACAGGCATATTTATGGGGTTTTGATCTACGCAACTGGCAGAAGCACTTACATCCATCAACATGGCCTGAGATATTACGACAATTTGCACTTGCTGCTGGATTCGGGCCACAGTTGAAGAAAAAGGGCATTGATCGGGTTGCGGGAAATGATAAGGATGAGGTTTGTGTTTACTCAGTTTACTGTTTCATCCTCTTCACCCCCACAAACGACCTCTCTTTCCTTTTTAAGTTCCTCAGTAATATACATTCGAAATCAAGGTCTCCTGCTTATTGCTTACGGACAGATAATTCAACTTTGATGAAATGTAATATGCTTGTCAGGATAAGACTTCACATGTACTCCCTCTGTCCTGTTACAAAGGTACCATAGTCGACATTTCATGGTTTTTAAGAAAGAGAAATATGATATAATATAATATATATATATATATGTGTGTGTGTGTGTGTGTGTGTGTGTGTGTGACAAGTGGAGTAGATAATGAAAAGCATGTGGGGTAGGTGTACTGAGAGAAGGTGGTCCAAAGTTGATTTTTTTTAATATAATAAAGAATTAATAAGATGTTACCATTTGTGGAATGGTACCTTTGTATGGGTGCACCAAATATAGTAAGGCGGTACCGTTGTAGTGGGACGGAGGAACTTGGGGAGTATGTTGTCAACTTTCTAATGAAAATGCATGGGCGATTTGAAATATCATCTTAAGATCTTTTAAAAACCCTTCTGGCTGCATTGCTGCACAACCACATTGTATTGTACTACTATGAAATGGTACAGCTGCATATGTGTGATTTCATCATTTGCTACCTTTCAGAGTAAAGGTTGTGAAGACACAGTATCCGCTCTGAGAAATGGTTCAGCAGCTGTGAATGCTGTTGCGATTATGCAAGAAAAAGGAGTCTCACTCCAGCGCAAGTCAAGGCACAGATTGACTCCAGGAACTGTAAAATTTGCCGCTTATCATGTTCTTGCCCTCGAAGGAAGCAAAGGCCTGAATGTTATTGAGCTCGCTGACAAGATTCAGGTAATTAGTAACTAGAGGCTTTGCCTGCTGTTTTGTTTCACTTCGTGTCACTTGTCTAATTTATTTTTCTTTTTCAAACTTCTATGGTAGAAATCTGGGCTTCGGGACCTGACAACCAGCAAGACACCTGAGGCTTCTATATCTGTTGCTCTGTCCAGAGATCCAATCCTTTTTGAAAGAATAGCTCCTTCTACATACAATGTACGCCCAGCTTTCAGGAAGGATCCAGCTGATGCTGAATCAGTAATTGCTTCAGCCAAGGAAAAAATACAGAAATATGCAAATGGTTTTCTAGCTGGCCAGAATGCTGACGAGGAAGACAGGGATGATGATTCAGATAGTGATGTTGCTGAAGGAACAGAAGTTGATCCCTTGGCCACTCCATCTGATACAGTCAAGAATGGTACAATCGCTGAGATTGGCCCTAGCTCTAGGAAAGATAAAGACAGGCCCCTTATTGAAACTGCTCTGCCAAATGGAATTGTTACTGCTGGTAAGAATTGGCAAGATTTTAACTTTTGTTTTTGGTAATACATTATATAAAGTTCAAGCTTCACTTAATATACTCCCTCCGTCCCAAAACAGTTGCAACTTTTTGCATTTTGAGTGTGCCAGTGAAGCTGCAACATTTTTCATTCCGTTCTTGGAATTGTCATTACCCTTGTAAATGGCCACATAATACTACAAATTTGCGGTTTTATCAATTCTTTATCCATTACTTATTTAAAAACAATCCCACTTTCCGTCTCTGTTGATCTTGTACAAATTTACGATTTTGTAATACATCCCACATTTGTATTATATTTTCCATATTCTATTACATTTCTTAGAAATTGTGTGAAGTAAATGCAGTAGCTGTTACGGGATGTATTATCATATATATATACTTATTAATCAATCAACTTCCTTTGGAGTTATTGTTCCAGGTGTTTCACAACAAGGTCTTGAAGTTGATGATAGCAGATCAGGGGAGGCCTGGGTCCAAGGACTCACCGAAGGAGAATACTCCGATTTATCAATTGAGGAGCGTCTTAGTGCACTTGTGGCTTTAATTGGCATCGCAAATGAAGGAAACACAATCCGCGTGATTCTCGAGGTCTGATACTGACAAATACTTGAAATTTGAAGAGACCTTTAAAAGTCTATTATATATTATTAAAATGAAATAATTGCAGGAACGGCTGGATGCAGTGAATGCTCTGAAAAAGCAGATGTGGGCAGAGGCACAACTAGACAAAAGACGAATGAGAGATGAGATTGTATCCAAATATTATGATTCATCTTTCGGTGCCATGGCAGAGGGAGGCTCAAGTCCTGTGGCTGTTGCAGAAAATAAACTTCATGACCAATTAGCAAGTAATATGGAGAAGGGTGATCCTTCTGCTGTTATGGAAGATCTTCATAACTCAACTGAGAATCCCACTCGAGAAATGGCTTTGGTTCAGCTCCCTTCCCTGGCCCAGCAAAATGGATACACCACAGAGAGGTCACGCATGCAGCTCAAGTCATATATAGGTCACAGAGCAGAAGAAATGTATGCTTACAGGTCCCTGCCTCTTGGTCAAGATAGGAGGAGAAATCGCTATTGGTTATTTGTAGCTTCTGCCTCTTGTCTAGATCCTGGTTCAGGCAGAATATTTGTTGAATCTCCCAATGGGCAGTGGAGACTCATTGATACAGAGCAGGTAATGCATATTTGTCCAGTCTTTCCTCTTGCCTTTTTACTTTTTATACTTATTCTAATAATATGCTCTTATTATCTTGGGATTCGCAAATTTGATGGGTAGCTCTGTAGGTGGGCAAATCATCTGTAACTAGACAGCATATCTAATTGTGTGGGTGGGTGTGCGAGCACATAATTTGAGCTCAGTGCATAACAAAATGGATTATTTTAGTTTGAAATGGTGTATGAAAGTTCAGTTAAATTATCTCTATCCTTTCACATTCTTACCGCCACAAAATGCAGTCGAATAATTTGTAGAGATCCTGCGATCTTTGTTTTGTTGGCCAATGCACTTGACCACTTTTTTTTTAATCAATTTACTTTTCTGCAGGCATTTGATTCTCTATTAACATCTTTGGACACCCGTGGGAGCAGAGAATCTCATCTGCATGTTATGTTGCAGAAGATTGAGGTTTCCTTCAAGGAATGTGTTCGAAAACACAAGTCAAATGATTGTGCGGAAAATGCTTTTGAATTGAACTCTAGCTTTGCTTCTGCAAATTTTGAGAGTTCCCGTGATGCAATTTGCATTTCAGATTCTGATGCACAAGAACCATCGTTTTCTTTTAGAGTTGATCTTGGAAGAGATCAAAAAGAGAAAAAGAACTTATTGAAGAAGTTCGAAGATATGCAGATCTGGTTATGGAAAGAATGCTTCAGCCCATCAACTTTTTGTGCCTTGATGTATGGAAGAAAAAGGTGTTTGCCGCTCTTGGGAATCTGTGATACTTGTTTTGTTACGTATGATGCAAAAGAGGATCTTTGTCCGTCTTGCCATCGGAATCAAGACAATGTTGGAGATCAACGATATTTGTTTGAACAATTAAACCATGGAATTAATCTTTTAGATGAATCAAACATAGATTTTCCAAACAGGTCTCCCCCGAGAATCAGATTGATCAAGGCGCTGTTGACTTTGCTTGAGGTATTGTATCAGTGTAATGAATGATTTTCCAAATCACCTGTCATCCATCTTTTTATAAATTAAATTTTGTGATTTGTTGTCAGGTTTCTGTTCCAGCTGAAGCAATTCATTCTTCTTGGACAGAAAATTGTAGAAGTATGTGGGGGGCAAAGCTTCAGAATGCTTCATCAATTGATGATCTTCTACAGGTACTGACAGAAATCATCATACCTTATGGGTAGGATATCACTTTTTAGTTTCAAGTGAAACAACACTAAGGCATTTTTCTCAGCTTTATAGTTTTAAGCTGAAGATATGCCTGAAAATATCACTTTACTAATTTTTATTATTTTTTGGCAGCTCTTGACTCAGTTCGAGCGCGCTATAAAGCGTGACTATATTTCTTCAGATTATGAGACAACGGAGGAGTTGTTGACTTACTGTGGTTCATCTAGAGGCGCTGCTTATGATTTTACTGAACTTGCCCCTCAACTTCCTTGGATACCAAAAACCACATCTGCTGTGGGGTTGAGACTTCTTGAGCTGGATGCATCCATCATGTACACCCCTGAGCAGAAGGCCGACGCTTATGACGAAAAGAAAGTAGAAGCTCTTCCAGTTAAGTTTCCTCTCCTTCCAACTATTTCTCCCTGTCACTCGCACATAAGGAAAGCAAATGCCTAAATTGTCAGTGCTAGTAGTATGTTTGAGGCAGTAATGTTTTAGGGGAAGTTTTATACTATTAAAAAATATGCTTGTTTTCAGTGGTGTTCTAATATGATTGTCTGACCTGCAAACCCTGAAGATATATGCTGATATGGTAAAGAAATCAAGTGGAAAACATAAGTAATGCAGGGTATCAACAAAATCAATTAAATATTTATACAGTAACAATGAGAACTGATTTTCATAAAATACAATGAACTGTGGTGCATTATGTGTTACAAATATTGCACAGCATGGTGGGATTTTCATATGGTGATGTGCTAGCTATATTTCGACCTTCAAATTGCGGGCTCTGATGGGGGTTTTATGTTTTGGGTCATCATCTTTGTGAAGGATCTCGTAAGAGTATGAGTGCCCGTAACATACAAGGATATCTAGGGCAACTTCCCGTGACTATTATGGTCTGTTTTTGCGCAATGTGTGTATTGGGCCTTATGCTAACTATATCCAAATGCAACACCTGAATTGGCTTCTTTAAGTCTCATATTGCATGGCCTGTCTAAATATGGAATGTATAATTGTCTAAATTGGTTTTACTGTTTGTTGGCAAGTAGCCTGGCTCCATTCATGGACATGTCAAATCATAAGTTTACACTAATGATCTGATTTCTGTATCATTCATTTCGACTCATTTCCCTCCGCAACTTGTGTTGCATGCAGAAGTTGACTTTAAAGTATGCTTACACGAAGGATGTCCATAAAGCCGAGACACTAGAGCTCGAGAGACATGGTGCAACAAGAGAAGAGAACTGGGACCAGGGAGCTCCCGGCAGCTCCGGATACAGGCAGGGAGTTCGTAATAAAGGTGGCCGCCCTCGTGGAAAGTCACAAAAGGGTGGCAAAGGTGCAGTATCCCAATCTGGCAGGCGGATTGTTAAAAAGGGCGAGACATTAGCTGATATCTTACTGCAGCAAGGAGGGCAAGGACAGAAGCATGGGCGTGGCCGTAGAACTGTTAGAAAAAGAAGAATTGAGAAGAAGGTTCCAGAAGAGACACTGAAGGATTACATGGACGACAAAACTGCCTATAAGAAAGTTGTTGAGAAGCCAAAATTTTCTATGCAGGAGGAGTTGGTTAATTCGAGTTTTAAGAATGTCATCGTGAATGATGAAAGCAGTAACAGTGATTCTGATGATAACGTCGAGGAGAATGTGTACGAATATCAAAAGTGGGGATCATCAAATTACCATGACCTCCCTGCTAGAAGTAATGAAATGGCAGAGATGAGCGAAGAAGAGGAAGGTGATGAGATGGAGGAAGAAGTTGGTTACGACGAGGATGGTCAGAATTTAGAGGAAATTGTGGAAATGAATGATGATGAGTGGGATTTGGATGTTAATAGGCAGCATGGTATGGAGATGGATGATGATGTGTACACTAATAGGGACCGAGGGTTGGAAATGAGTGACGGCGCTGAGTACATTAACCGGGACCGAGGGATGGATATGAATGACGAGGATGATTTGGACGGTTTTGGTGATAGATTCATCAATATGAATAGGGATGAGGATGAGGGGTCTGAGGATGTAGATTCTGAAGAAGAGTATAGTGACTGAGTTTGCAAAAATTTTGGGTTATCCAATTAAGAATGGTTTTTAATTTAATCTTTGGACCACAATAGTAGTAATAGAGGCTTAGTCTGGTTTAGCATTCTTTTTCTTTGTATTCTTTTCGGATGCAGCATTAAATTGGCTGGTCTAGTGTAAAATTATTACTATAGTACTACAAGAAAGAACCAAGTAAAGCTTAGTGTGTCCGCTTTGGTAGATCAGATGCATGCTTGCCTCTAGACTGAAGTTTTATGCTTCTTAATATATACTAGAACATGTAGCAGGGAGTGCAGGGAATGTATCACGGCGCTGTCAATATTATGAAATTTCTCCGGTCCACTAATATGTCCTGTTTAGTGTTAACATATTGTCATCTCCCTTGGACATTCCGTCATCAAGTCTATCATGGAGGATGACATCTTTGGATGGGACAGGTGATGTGTTCTACTTAACTGAGTTGCGTTTCGTTTGGATCTTCGTAGCTATATTTCTTTTAACCCTTTCCAAATTGTACCTATTCTTTTTCCATAAAGAATGTGTTCTTACAGGGACGCGTCCTACCCAACTGAGTTGTGTTTCGTTTGGGTCTTAGGTAGACCTGACAAAAGCCATCTGAATTCTAAATCCGATCCGATCTGAAATCCGATGTCTCACCCGGAAATTTGTGGTCAAACATCCAAACTTTGACCCGAAACCCGATCCGTATTCATCCGATCTGAAAGCATCCGATTTTTTTTATGTGTCGTATTCATCGGATCCGAAAACATCCAAACGTGCATGCTTGCCTCTAGACTGAAGTTTTATGCTTCTTAATATATACTAGAACATGTAGCGGAGAGTGTATCACGACACTGTCAATATTATGAAATTTCTCCGGTCCACTGATATGTCCTGTTTAGTGTGAACATTGTCATCTCCCTTGGACATTCCGTCATCAAGTCTATCATAATGGAGGATGACATGGGAGGCGGTCTTTGGATGGGACACGTGATGCGTCCTACTTAACTGAGTTGCGTTTCGTTTGGATCTTGGGCTCGTAGCTATATTTCTTTTAACCCTTTCCAAATTGTACCTATTCTTTTTCCATAAAGAATGTGTTCTTACTGGGAGGCGTCCTACCCAACTGAGTTGCGTTTCGTTTGGGTCTTAGGTAGACCTGGCAAAAGCCATCCGAATTTGAAATCTGACTCGATCTGAAATCCGAAGTCTCACCCAGATATTTGTGGTCAAACATCCAAACTTTGATCCGAAACCCGATCCGCAATCATCCGATCCAAAAGCACCCGATTTTTTTTATCCGAATAAAACAATACGAAATCTCCCAAATAAATTCATCCGATCCAAATTAAATGTGACATGAACTCTTTCAATCCGAAATGACCCGAATTAAATTTATAAGGAATACATAATTATTTTCATTTAAGATATATATTTCATATACAACTAACTTATAATTAAGATTTTGAAGTTGTAATATTTCATAAATTTTCATTATAAAAATAAGTTAAATATTCAATCAACACTGAATCAGAATTGGCCCGATCCGAAATTGAACCGATCCGAAATGTTTTGAAATTTAAAATCCAAACAACACCTGACTCCGATAAAAACCTGAAACTCGAACACATCCAAATCCAACCTGACCCGATCCGATCCGAAATTACCCGAAAAATCATTCGATCTGATCAACCCGTTTGCCAGGTCTTGTCTTAGGCCCTTAGCTATAAACTCTGCCACTCCATTGTTATGGATGTCATGGGTTTCATTTCACTTCCTTTTGATTTTACAGAGCGTGTTTAGTTTGCTTTTGGAAGACTTTGTTTTCGGTTTTTCTGTTCTTTTTTTTTTTTCCTGTTTCTGTTCGGTATTTTCAGGCTCTATTAGAGCACTAGCAACGGTGGCTTCAACCTTGGGGCTTATTTCATTATAAGCCCCCAATAAAACTTTTCCATTTTTAGTTTACAGTGGTTTTGACTTATTAGGTGTTCTTTCATGGGTTTCACATGACACATACACCACACAATTAATGAAAGAAAAAGAAAAAAAATTAAAAAATTAAATAGCTTAAAAAGGGCTTATTTAGGGGCAACAAAAATGTAGCCCATGGACATGAGCTTATTTATGTAGCCCCTAAAAAGCCTCTATTGTAGTTTATTTGGGGCTCCCCAAATAAACCAGCCATTGCTAGTGAACCGGGTTTATAAGACTTTGGTAGACCTTATTATTTTAAATAGCACAATATCATCCTTAACTATCATATATGGTCCACACTTGCATGTGTGTGTGTGTGTGTCCCATTTATAGCCATAAAGACTATGAAATTGGTCATCGACCGGGTCTACTATAGAATTTTCCAATTCTATGGGAGAGTTTATTTGTAAGATATGGACGTACATATAGATTATGTTTATAACCAAGAACATAAAATGTATGCTTAACAACATAAATATTTTTATAAATAAAAAATAAAAACATTTGTTAACAACATGAAGTAGATGTTTTAATACATTTACGTTTTTTTTAAATTTTATTACTGTTTTTTTTTTTTAAATTAAGCATCTAAAGTACACGAATCTGAATAGAACTAAATGAATTTAAACTAAACTAAAATTAATGAGTACGTAGAAGTATATAAGTGAATAACTTGTGTAAATAGTATATTAGGGTGTGAAATATTCACTTATATTAAATTCTCTAATACTCCTCGCACACGTGGGCTCATTTCAACCTATTTAGGGAAGTACAACGAGTGGAGAATTTAATACGGATGGAGATGTGTGTGGTGGGATTCGATCCCTAGACTGCCAAGACTCTTATAAGATGAAAAATAATTCCATCTCACAGCTCGAACCGATGACAAGGAATGAAATCTAGTCATTTTGTATATTATTTATTTAATAACAACTTCAAAATCGATAACTGAATTTTTTTTCTCCAATCCACGCATTATCCATTCCTTCCATCCATGGAAAGCACGAGGTGGAACCAAAAGCTGAACGCCTTAACACACATCCTGACGAGCCCAACAACCTCACCGCCACTCCACTCGCAGCTCTTCATCGCCACCCGAATCCCCTGCTACCTCAACTGGGAGTACTACCCGCCCCTCCTCTGCTCCTCAGCCCAGCAACTTAAATGGGCCGTGGCACGTTTCCTCAAAAGGGCCTCGCAATTTGGTATTCAACAGACCTCTTGGCGGTCCAAATGTCCCTACCAGGTGCCACCGCCGCTGGTTCTCGCGAAGGGAGTGGAAGAACCCCGGTGGGAAGATGAGGAGAAGAGAAAGTACGTTCGGAGAAGATTGAGTGGTAAGGTAAGGTTTGGAAGAGAGGGTTGTACTGTTAATCCCTTCATTCCCTTTTTGGTTCCTAATATGTTGCTGCTTTGTCTTCTGTTTTGGGATCCCATTCCGATTGATCAATCTTGGGGACCTTCTTAATGATTTTCATTACAATCCCATTTCGATATGAGTGGATATGTTAGTGGCATGTACTACTGCAGTACTGCTACTACATAGAAATAAGATAACGATTTTGACCCATTTCGATCTCTCTATATTGTCAATCAACTTTGCTTAGTACATGGTTTTGTTTAGTGAAGGTAGATATAAGATATTAACATTCATATGATAATTGATTCAGATTTCAGACTCAGGCGCAAGGAACGGCAATGATAAAACGACTATAATTAAATTTGATATAGTGAATAAGTAAGGCCCTCTACGAAGATCTTAACTGTCAAAGCCTCTACAAGTACTCAAAATACCAAGTCTATGGACTCCGACCATTTACCTTAGACCACTTAGATTCGACAACCATCAAGTAGTTCATGACGACTTGGATCCATGATAAGTAGATAACTCCTTCCAATCACTACAAGAATGCTGGGGTTAGTGACGCTCCCATGCGCCACTAAACACCCCCTATGGGCCACTAACCCATTTTACGACCCATTAGCGACCCATACAATTGGGTCGCTAATGGGGTGGTCACTAAATAGCAAGGTGACTCATGGGGTCATCCGTCGCTAATTTAGCGACCCTTTTTAGCGAACCATAGAATGTGAGGCGAACCACCTGAAAATTATGCAGGTCATGTGCACCAATCCGATCACAAATGAGCCCTACAACTCCAGTTGAATGTGAGACGAACCACCTGGAAATTATGCAGTTTTTGCGACACATAGCTCATGGGTCGCAAGTTTAGAGACCCATGGCCTATGGGTCGCAATTTTTTAAAATGTTTTAATTTTTTTTTTCGAGTTTCTCTCTCTTTTTTTTGAAAAAAAATTTGTCCCATGATTTATTGACCCATGGCTTATGGGTCACTAATTTAGTGACCCATAATCATGGGTCACAAATTTAATGACGCATGGTTATGGGTGGCAAATTCGCGTCACCAAACCCAGTTTTTCTTGTAATGAATTAATCGTAACAAAACTTGTTCGTCAAAGAAAGGATGGAGAAGTTAAAACAAAAACTTAAACATAAAGAAAACAACAAGTTGTAGATTGATCTGACGGCTAAAACTCGTAGTTTGAAGCTCGTGTTAGTTTCGTGCATAGTTCAGTAGAGGAAAATCCATAATCTCCTTTGATTGAATAGTATAAGATCTTTTTGCTTTCTCTTATTCCTTCTCAAACTTGTGAATTTGTTCTCCAAGTAAAGGACTCTAAATATAGATATATAGATAGGTGATACAAACTTAGTGTTTCCTCTTTAGAACTTATTGCACGGTGCCTTTCCTTTTCAAAACTTCCTTCACTATCCTCTAGTTGTGCAACAAGCCATGTATGCTCAAGAACTTCATTGTACGTCCAATTAGAATAAGGTTTGTATAGAAATCCAAACTATTTTTGGCTTGTTGATTTAACTAAGATTTCAAGATGTATTTAACTTGTATATACACCCTTATCCTTTCATAATACTCGAGATATGTCTTTCTTTAGTGGGTAGAGTCCAATCAATCTGGAAAGATTTGTGTTCAAGTGAAAATATATATTCGACTTCGATGATCTTTACGTACCTTGATGCTTTCATATTTCTAATAACTTAAACATGATCAACAAAAACAACTACAACTGTTGAATTAATTAATCATCAAATTAGTTCATAAGTGCAAGAATGTTATCGACATTGTTAAGTCAAGAATCTAACATTACTTTAAAACACTACACTTTCAATAACTGATTTCAACAAGGGGATTCGATGAGAAAAGAACAAGGGTTTATGATCGAAGATAATACTAGTATTTCTACTAGAGATTAACCGATGGAGTGATATACCTGTCGGTATGAAAGGTTTTGCAAGAGCAACAATTTTCATGAAGACCGCTACCGCTTCCACTGATACGGAACGTTTCCAAGTCCAAAATTATACGAACCCGAGAAGCCGCGGTAGGAAGTAGTTTCATGATCATCTTGTTGGGTGACATAAGAAACGGAGTTGTTTTGCAGAAATATTGTTGTTATCTAAAAGTCCTTGTCTACAATTTCCGCATACCTTTGGGGGACATGATTTAATCCGCTAATCGCGCAGGGGATTTCACGCTGTCCCAGAAGAAACAAAGGTAAAGGCTTAAAGGGTGTTGACAAAGTGGATAAATAATTTGGTCAAAGTTTCTTGCCACACACCACACAAGTTAATTAAGCTAACTAATCCAACCTCGTGATTTGATTTAGTAGACATTAATTAGTACACAGTGTGTGTGTACTTATGAGGTCCCTATGGCCGAATATATGCACTTGTAGTAGTACTATATAAAAATGCAATATACAAATATGTATACACCCAATACAGAGATTGACTAGTATGTACATGATCAAGACTGAAGAGTGTAGCACATGATAAAAATGGGACGAAATTCAACTTATTAGGGGTATTTTATCCTGTATCCACGCTGGGCCCAACCTATGACTGTGTTGGGCTTAATCGCGCGGTTAAAATAAAATAAAATTATAGCATAAGATTATGATAATTTAATCGGGTATCCCTTATTGGTAAGGAAATTGAATTTCTTTATATATTTTGTACTGATATTTTGAAGTAGTCCAGGATGTAAGTTTTCTCGGCCGGTCCACTCCCATCATTTGTGCGTCCACAAAACTACGACGATTCCTACCCATAAGTGTACGAAGGAAGAACGTTCATCAATTGCTAGACGAAGGACTTTGTTCCTTACCGACGGAGTACTGATGGTCCCTCCCTCAATTGGGATGACGTTTATTTGGATTTGAAAGATAATAACTTGAGCTAGCCAGGTAAAATTAATTGAAGGGCAAGAAGGGTAGTAGTAGTACCATGCACCACTTATTACTAGAATATGATTTGACATAACAAACAGCAAGTTTATATTATTCCAGAGAACAAATAGATAGTAGTGGTAGTAAAGATTTTGACTGGCTTAACTTTATGACAAAATTTCACTAGCTAGTAGTAGTAATAAATAGAGGACGTGACCTATGTCTGTATCAAAAAATACACGAGGAAGGTAATGTAGGGGACTCCTAAAGTTAGCTGGGTGAGTTAAAGACGATACAGTAGAATACATTAATTAGCCATGTACCTGCGTTTGGAAGTTGAAGTTAGTTGCTCATAAATTCTCGATCCATGAGACCAATAACTCGACAAATGTAATAATTACTCCGCTTACCAATCACGGAGCTCTCTATCCGCTTCCTTCGTATATCCCCGAAACAGTATTGTATTGGAACAACCAACTCCATAGCGTTTTGTTACCATTTCCCCTTTTCCCAGTCCCCCCTCAATCCTTCTCGTTTCGGCACTTGATAAAAGTCTGTAAGGGTTCGTTACAAAAGATGCTCGATGCATAAGGTATAAGAGTTTGTTCAATAATTCACTCTCTATGTTCGTAGTGGCGAAGCCATAAGTAAAATTCAGGTGGGTCTAAATTAAAGATATGACATTTTTCTTTCTAGAAAAATTTTCAAAAATTATACATGCTATATAATAATCTAATAAAATATTTTAAAAACAATTTCATTTTTCATATGTTTCTAATTCTAACTGTATATATACGTATTTTATATTAATACGCATAAGTTTAACCTTGAATTAATACGGATAAGATTTGAAGTATTAAAACACGCCACATCTATAGTTAAAAAAGATTAAACATGCACCTCTAAAGAAAATATGTGAAATTTTAAAAATGTAAGAAAAAATTAAAAATAAAACTTTTAAATGATTGAGAAAAATCTAAAAAATAGAGAGAGAAGGAAGAGTGCTATCAAAACTAGTAAAAAGGACATGAAATTCACATAAAAGTGGAAAATTGGATAAGATTAAAAAATAAACAGATAACAAGGCGACTTGAAGTATAATAGATTCATATACTAACCACTGGGAAATGTAACTTCTCATTTGTATTCCTACTATATGTATTATATTATCTATAATTTCAGTAGGGTCCAGCTGGACCCTACCTGGCTCCGCCATTGGTTCGTTTCCTTGAGCTTTCTTAATTTATTACCCGATACCCTAATCATGTTAAAGCTCGACACTCCTTATTTAACAATTATTTGGACTATATTATTTTCGACTGAACAGAACTGAACAGTGTTGAACATAAGCTAAATGAAATATGAACTGAACTTATTTGTAATATTAAAAAATAATTAGCAAATATGAACCGCACATAACTGAAAGGAATTTAAAATAATAAATTTTCAGACAAAAAAATAAAATTCATTACTTACATTTTCACTTTCTATACCACATATTCATTAACAAACCGAACTCATTTAAAGCATGAAAACAATTTCTAAACGGAGTTTACTTTGGCTACTCTTAAAAAATGCTTTTATTTTTATTTATTATTATTATTATTTTTTCATGCGTACGCCTACTTGCGCCATAACTCCCATTATTAATAGGGAGGTAGAAAAACAAGTCATCATAATATATGGCCATAATATATAATAAGATTACCTCAACTATAAGATAGTGGACGTAGAATTTAATTTGTAGAAGTGGTTTTCATAATATGGCCTCTTGGTAAAGGAACGCAATTCTCCCACACCTTATGTTGGGTCTATTTTTGAGTTTAATATCCATAAATGTAATCATGACAATTTAATATTCTCACTTACTTCATTGATTGTCGAACATGTTAAGTTTTCATTGGGAGTAATTTGTGAACAGGCCACTTTAAAACAACTCTTTCTTTTTTCTCCTGATTTGTTTCCTTCCAGTCCCAAATTCAAGATTGCACATTTGCACCAATCCCAAATGTTTAGATATACTAGCATCCAATGTTTCTATTACACTATATTTTTTCACACAGAAAAACTGGAGTAATATATAAAAATATAAGCATACAATATATAAAAACGAAATGAAAGAAAGGGAAAGAAGAAAATGTAGTTATATAGGGGCGGGGACCCATGTTGATAAGCATACAATTTGAGGGGTGGGGGTCCTAACAAGCAATCCATAAGGATTGTTTGGAAGTTAAATACTTAAATGTAGCCCTCAACTCTCTCAGTATAATGTGACAATTTTAGTAGATCAAAAGCACATGTGCCAGTGTCATTATGCAATATGCAACGCAATGCAGCACTCTCGTCTCAACTCAACCATAGTGTTAATTTTCATGTCCCACCCACTCCATAGTCCCTCCTCAATCCACGCATAATTACACGGTTTCGCTTTCCAAATATTTCTCCTCTTTTCTATTTTTTTTTTCAAATTAAATTGTCATTATAATTGCCAGTTCAGTCTAATACATATGACATGGACTTACCCATCGTCACTAAACCGAACAAAAAGACTCGAAACAAAAAAATATCCAGAAAAAACAATTACAGTATATTTAAAAAAACTGAAAATGTTAGTCCATTTATTTTAAAAAACTAGTGAATTTCTAAAAATTTTTTTAACTGTGTATTCATCAAGGGGATTTATTATATATTTAGTTACTTGCATAGTGAAATCTTAAATTTATCTGATGATCATTATGCTCGCTTCTTTATACTTTATTGCTCGTTTTTTTATTTATATCGATCCATCTAAAAGTTTGCTATTTTTCGTCAGTCATGTGAAGGAAGCTGGACAAATAAACAATGCCTACTATTAAGTTACGAATTAGGATGAATTAAAATGGCACAAACATAATATTATTAGAACAAACTCATCATGATAACTCTTACTGTCTTTGCATGATTACAAGTACTATTTTGTAAGGCCTTAAGGGCTTGCTTGAATCATACACAAACCGTCCTTAGAAATCATGTTTTACCAATTACTATGTTGATCTTGAATTCTTCAATCTCCTCCCTCTTTTTTGATGTTCTTTTTTACTTTTCCCTACTAGGTAAATATGTATTCCACCTGAATTTTCTCAAATAAGTTTTGAGTTCAAATATAGTGGTTGGATGAAAATCACAATGTTGGATGACCACTCTCTCCAAGGCACAAGGTAAATAAGTAGTGGTGCATTGAATTACTAAGAAGACGAAGATAATTAAACCTTTTTGTTGTTGTTGTGTGTGTATGACCGTTTTTAAATAATTACCATGAGGTAATGAAGTGGATTTTTATATGCAAACAAGCTAATGAAAAAAAATGGTGAGAAAAAGAATTAAATTGCATTTGTGCAATTACCCTAGATAGTTCATAACCGATCTTTCAAGGTTTGATCGCCTAATTAAGCCTCAGTTTGTACAATTTCATCCTTGAACATTAGTGCGTATGCCATGATGAAAGACAAGGAAGGTCTAGGAAAAAAAAGTTTACTCCAATATATTTTTCGCCCAATACTTGTAAGAGATTGATATATTGTCCTATATTGAGGAATGAACTTATGAACATCAAATTGGTGCTCACTGAAATACGGTGAAATAAGATTATGTATTAGTAAATGAATGAATAATGTAGTGATACTAGCAACCTCTCTAAGTCTTCCATGTAAATACTCCACTTGTTGACGGTTTCGTTAATATTCTACCCATTAATATCATAACGAAACTAAAACACCAATAAAAATTCACATCATTGTCATAATGAAAATCTTTTAGCATGTTAGAAAACTCCAAATATTTATATTGTTAAAGTGGGATACCAAATTAGTGAGGAAAATCAAACATAGTAGTAGTTCGCTCCCTTGTAAGTTTAATTTAGAACACATTGACCTAATTTCCGTAGGGTCCCAATTAGCACCAAATAGGTTTGAAATCCAAAGACACTAATCCCTTGTTCATTTGAAAGTGCCGCACAAATCACTCCCGTATTCACTCCCACATGCCCCTATAAAAGAAGCACACAAATCACCATTTTCCACAACACAAGAAAAATACACACACTCACTTCCACTAGTTCACACACACAATACACTCCCTCTATTCCATTGCAATGGCTCCCTCTGCCAAGCAATTCTCCCTCTTCCTCCTCTTCACCCTCTTGTTCTCCTCCCTTCACCACTCCACCCAGGCCAGAGACAGCCAATTCTTCAACAAAGCCCAACCCACCACCACCACCCCTGCAACCACCACAACAACCATCCCTCAAACCACCACCACCGAACAACTCCCCAACAACCAACAACAACAACAGAACCAACAAGAACAAGAGCCCGATTTCGTAGTCCCGGACAGAGAAGACAGCTACGGTCTCTACTCCCACGAGACAGGCCAACTCCCTCCTTCCACCACCACCTCACAACAACCAATCAACAAACACCTACCCAAGAACTACAACCCTGTCGCCTACGTCACCCAACCCGAAGACAATACCGATAACACCCCTTCTTTCACCGAGCAGAAGAGCTTCTCCACAAACCCCACTAACTACTACAATGCCGCCACAACAAACCGCAACTACTACGACACCCAGCTAGAACAAGACCAGGAGCCAGAGGATGAAGAACAAGAACAAGAACAACAAGTTCCCCAAGAATACCGGAACTACCCTTCCACCACTACCCCATTTTACAGCAACAACAGGTACACCAACAACTACAACATGGGCAGCAGCTTCAATAGCCCACGCCGCACCAACACCAACACCAACCACAACAACAACAACAACGGTTTCCGCCCACAGCCACAGGGGATGAGCGACACCAGGTTCTTGGAGAACGGGAAGTACTTTTACGATGTGAATAATGAGAAATTCAACGCCAATCATCCTTACGAGACTTTGAAGACCGCAAACCGGTACAACGGAAACAGGAACTATTACTCGAACAGGGGAAATGGGTATGAGTTCCAGAACCAGAACTACCAGGATGAGGATCAGTTCCAGAATGAGGAGATCAACTACAACATGCCTTGATTGATGAAATGAAATGAATTGTTTGTTTTATCATCTATATTGATGAAATGGTGATGGTTTGTTAAGTTATTAATTAGGCAAGAATTAAAGAAACTACAGATTTTAATTTAAAACAAAATGTAATGTGATCAGCTCTGTTTTATGGTTTTCCATTGTTGAGTTTCATGTTTGAAGAAACTGAAATTATGGGATTTTGTCCTTGAATGTTGTTGTACCAGTTACTCATTTGCTTACCTGTTGAAATAAATTGTATATTTATTACCTACTCCATACATATCTCACTGTTAACTAATCACTATCTACCTTCTTACTTAACCAACACAAGTTTCATATGAATTAAAATGATTTTACTGCAAGTCTTTTAGTGCAAATGTTGTGTGAAGAAATGGGAAGTACACATTGAAATTTCATTCTGCACTTCTACTCTTGCAGGCATAGAAAAATAAGATATGAATGTGAAAGGGTATACAAGGAAAAAAGAAAGAAAGTTGGTAGATAGTATGATTTGTGATAATAATGATGTTGGGCAGGCTTAGTTAGTGTTGTTACTAATGATCCCCAAATACTCCCTTTATTAAAGCTACAGTAGTGACCTACCAAAAAGTGGAAATATTCAATACATATAGCTAAATGTTACTGTAGTAGTTTATTGAAATAAATGGCGGGATTCAATATAACTTTATGGCAATTCTAGTTGGTGTAGTAATGTTAAATCTTTCAAGGAGGGAAACTACTTTTGTCCTTGGGCTGTTGATTGATGTTTTCATTGTTTTGGTAGTAGTAGTAAATTTATACCCTCATACCCTGGGGGTCCAACAGAGAAAGACAATTATACCATATACAATTTGTTATTTTGGCTTTGGCTAGTTTCAAGTTCAGTTTTAATTTCTTTGGCAAGAATTCATGAGCTGCTTTTAAAAGTTAAAGAGATTAGTAGTTTAGTCCTACATTTCTTTTGCTTTTACCTTATCTTTTCCAATTTATCATATTGTTTAATCCTTTCCTTTGGGTGAGAAAGGGTGCAGAGTGTGCATCAATGCAGTCAAGAAAGCAAAAATAGCTCTTGCAGAGTGTGCATTTCACTTTCAAGTGCCTTCATTTGTGTGAGTATGTAAACAAATTACTCACGTCCATTTGACCATTTGTGATCATAAGAGTTTCACAAATAACTCATGATTATTTGTCCAAGTGCTTAACGGCATAAATTTTCCTAGTATCACTGTAGCAGAGTTTTATTTTTCAAATATTACGAATAGGAAGAGAGATTTTCGAGTGAACTATGTCATTAGGTGCGTATAGCTGGTGCGATTGGAAAATTATTTTATGAGAGAAAAATCATTGACATGTTGAGACTTTAGACATAGGACTCCCGCGTAGTTACCACTGAAGAAGGCAAGGCATGAAACAAGTGGAACAGAAGTTGACAGTTGTGAATGGATGTTCATTATCTATCTATCTATCTTTGATTCATTTCTATCTATCCAATAAAACGATTGTTGAAAATATGTTTTGTATTTTTTATCTGGGCATTTTATAGTATGAGATGTAGAACCAGTGGTATAGAATGCGTGAAATTGGAATTACTCGTGAACAAATTCAATGACTTCACTCCAAATACTAGCTAGTCCTGAGGACCAGCCTCCCAGGTAATGTGTGTGACATATGTATCTTCAATTTTAGGTTTTTGTATACTTCTTATCAGTTGCCACAAATTTATGACTTTTATAATATCATTTGGTGTTCTTCATAAAGAAAAAGTCTATTTTTATTAACAATATCAATTTCTTATTTAAAATTATCAAAGTCTATGAAATAATTCCACAAATTCATAACATCATCTGCCTATGTAAAGTGGTTTCTCGAGATTGGAACCTTCCGACTTCATGACTTGAATAGTGGAATAGACTTCGACCAAACGATATACGTACAGTTTGTAGTAGTGTAAGGAATAGAACAAGAGTATTTCAGTAAAAAAAAAAAAAATTAACCGGCAAAGCGAGGATCAATAATGGTTCCCATTTACTCCGTGGTGACTCGAACCGCCGACCTAGAGGTGAAGCAGCTTTACCAACTGAGCTACGCTCCATTGTCACTTCAATAGAAAACTAATGTACCGGCGGGGCACTAGAAGTAGTAGCTGGAGCATGAGTTTTGAGTAGTACTAGTAGGTATATATATCTTTTAAGGTGCGATATTTGCTCGTAGATGATATGATCTCGGATTCACTACAACAAAATAGAATTAGGGCCAGAGTAACTATGATAGAAACTAATATTGCACTAATAGGGAAAGATAGATCGATAGAATTTAAAAGCTACTTGTGATGTTGGGGTAAATATAGTATAATAAATTAGTTCTCGAAGGTGTAAATGTATGGGTTGGTAGGGAAGATAAATCATAATGGTATACTGGTGAGTGATGGTCGTTGCCATTTCCTGTGGCTTTGCCACCTTTAAAGATGGATCGATGATCACTTTTACCATCTTATTATTGTTTCCTCAACTTATATAGTACACTTGTTACATTCTACTGTATTATCATCTTCACCAGTCTAACTCATGCAATGCAAGATCCACCAGACAGACAGGTACTTCATTACAGATAATTTTATGCAAAATGCAACCATGAAATATATAGACAAAATGTAGGTCATTATACTCATTAGTTAGCATTCATGGGTAATAAAGTAAGAAAAATTAGCTATAAAATTTTATTTTGGGGCGGACGCCTCATACCCTCTCCTAGATCACCTCTGGTTGGGAAAATTGCAATTTTGATCCTAAAATTCTATGGGTGTGGCAAATGCAGTCACGTGTTTGGTTCAAATGACATTTTTAGTCCCAAAGTTTGATAATTTCGGCAAAACTAGTCCTTTTTCTGATTTTTTACTTTGACAGATGATGTGGCGACGTAGTCAACAAGTCAACGTTGACACATCACCTGATGACATCATTATGATGTCATATTTGTCAAAAAAGAATTTGTGCGTGTTCTTTAGATTGAATGGTGGTGAATATTTACAATTCAATACAAATAATTTTTCAATCTAACAAACACCCCCATTTAGTTTTTTTTTTTTAAATTTTCCCCTTTAAATTTTTTGGGGGTTTTTTCTTACTCTTAATTTTAATATAAAATTAATAATATTTTCAAAATTTTCTATTGTTTTTTATAGAAATTGTTTTCTAAATTTTATGTTACTTGTTTCGTATTTTTTATTTTTTGATTATTATTAAAAATATATTTTAAAAAATATTTATATTTTTTTATTATTTTTTTAACAAATATGACATCATAATGATGTGATCGGATGATGTGGCGGCATTTACTTGTTGACTACGTCGCCACATCATCAATCAGTTAAAGTCAAAAAAATTAGAAAAAAGACTAGTTTTGCCAAAATTATCAAACATTGGGACTAAAATTTTGAAGCAAACATGGGACTGCATTTGCCACACCCATGAAAATTTGGGACCAAAATTGCCATTCCCCCTCCCCCCACCCCCCGCGGTTTGGATTATACTTATCACTCTCGACCAAACACGAAAGTCAAGCTATAGCCTATGACCCAACTTTTTTTTAAACCGCAAATATTAGGAAAAAATTGATCAAACCCCCCAACCTATACTACAAATGAGACATTACCCCCCAACCTATTAAATTTGAGACTTAACCCCATCAACTATATAAAGTATTGCAACATACCCCCTATATAATATTTTACTATCAATTTAATATTTTCCATTCAATTTAATATTTTCCCTTCAATTAAATATTTCCGTTTGATTCCAAATTAATCATAATACATACCGAAAAAATGATTTTGAAAAGTATAATATGAAACTATACGATTTTCACTTTTATAATATAATATAATATAAGTTCAAATATTATTTTTCCGGTACAATTAATGAAAATATAATTTTTTTCACTTTTATAATATAAATTGTATTGGAAAAATAAGATTTGAACTTATATTATAGAAGTAAAATCTTATATTTTTATAATATAATTTTTAAAATTATTTTTCGGTATGAATTAGGATTAATTGGAGTCAAACTGACATATTAAATTGTAGGGAAAATATTAAATTGAATGAAAAATATTAAATTGAAAATATTATATAGGGGGTATGTCGTAACACTTTAAATAGATGAGGAGGTTAAGTCTCAAACTTAATAGGTTATGGGGTAATGTCTCAATTGTAGTAAAGTTCAGGGGGTTTGATCAATTTTATCCCAAATATTATAAATACTCCTATTATGTCACCTTATACGTTAAACACACACACTTCTCCTTCTCCTTCTCTGCTCCAACTCCATACTTGTATAGCACTGCACCACCTCATTTCTCCCGACCCAACATCTTTGTGACTGCAGTAATAACCAAATTAATATTACTGTGGATAACCGGAAAATTTAACAAACTAATTGTCTAATTCCATAACGTACAAGTTTTCCGGTCTAATATCATAGGAGGGGTTAAATAACACTCAATTTACATTCATATAAACTTCATTCTCCAGCCAAAGTATTTGCCATGATTAAGCAAATCCAAATTCTGCATCACATTTCCAGCCCGTATACCTCTCCGCATTACCCACCCATAACCAAAACCAAAACTAATCAATCGTACGATACTCTTAAGACCAAAACCTAATCGTACGATACAAGTATGTTCCGGAACTAAAATTTTGCAATTTGAACGGATATGATGTAAATGAAATGAGGGAAAAGAACCACGCATTTGCTTTTATATATTAGTAATCCATAACACTCATGACCCCTTAAGAGTTAAGACCATTAACTAACATCATGTTAAGGACGGCAATGGGTAGGCTCAAAAAAAAAAAAGGATGGCAATGGGTTGTGCTAGGATGGGTATACAGAGCTCCCAGTCCAGCCTAGGAGAGAAACATGAGGCCTAGGCCCAGACCATTATGGGCTGGCTGATTATCCCTGCCTGCCCACTTAAATTTTTAATTAAAACAATATGTATTTACAAAAAAATAAAAAAATAAATTGTAATAAGATGTCTCCTAAAGTATAGCGACTGAGTTTTTTTTCCCCTTTTAGAATAAAGATCAGATTTCATTCAAACAATCTGAAACAATTACACATGTTCGTAAAATTCAATGGCAAAATGTCATGACCAAATGAACCAACAATAAAATCATGCCCTAATAAATGTGTTAACTTATTTCCATCTCGTCTCTCGTCTAACTTATTTCCATCTCGTATAACAAAGTGAGCTTGACCCGCCGAATAACTGTAACATATTCCTCGCCAATGATCAGATTCTGAACTTGTGCTTACAAGCTCAAAATATCAGGCACATGCCCGACCTATGTGCTTGTCCAAGCCCGACCCATGTAAGGCAGTCGGGTTTTGTATGTTGGTCATGGGTTATTCCGCCCGAATCGTCATCTATGCGTTTGGTTTCTCATTCTCTCTTATACAGTGTATATATATATCACTGTCGTTCTAAAACAAAATGTTACGTTTGATTATGGGTATATATGAAGTTTGTTTTTTTTCTTTTTAGGGATCCATCCAGAGCTAATAATACTCCAAAACCACTACTTATTGCCTTCACATTCACTCGATCTTTGTACCTTCTTCTTCCCACTCCAGCTAATTATGGGTATTATCGCATAAGAAGTTAAAAAGTAAAGTGAGAAAAAAAAATCCTCCCCTCTAATGTATATAGCAGCAAAGTTTAGATAAACTACTTTCACCAGTTGTAATATTTGTCGTTTCAAAAAAAAAAATCACATTTAGTACCGAGAGATAACAGTCATTTTGATAACTAGGTGAGTGAGTTAATAGTTTACATTTGTACAATTTTTTTTTTGTTTTTTGAACGGAAAAATATTATATTATGACTCCTTCCAAAATCTGCACATCAAGTGCATAATTGCATTTGCATATTATTACATTTGTACACAAAATGATTGAGAAGCAAAATGAGTAATATAGAACTAGTAAGTAGCACTACAACACTTGATAAATTGAGGGAACATACATGATCAGGTGATTAATTATCATGGTGATATTTTTGACAATAACCGAATCCAAAATAAGGTGTAGGATTGAAAGACCAATTGCCGACAAGTTAAGAGTTAAGACACTGACCTCTAGGTGTAGGACCCCTTTGAGTCCGGCGTCTTTACGAAGTCTACAACGACTCTTCTTCTGCTTGTTCCAAATTCTTCAACTCTCAATTCGATCAACTACTACTACTAGTCTAGTTTCTCATAAATGATCCCCTTGACCTTCCTCTTCTTCTTCATTGTCACATTTTCTCATCACAGAAACTTGTAAAAGGTTCTCCCAATACAAAGGTCCCCTCTCTTATTACATCATGGTCCGCGAGGTAATTAAACACTCGTACAGAAGTAGTATTTATTTTTCTTCAGAGTATCCTTAATTGTCGACTGTAACAAAAGTAGCCAGATCAAATATACTACTGGCTTGTGTAAGTGTCGATATTTTTTATCGATCAATCGATCGATGCATGAGATGATAATCTTAATTAATTAGCTGAATTTGACAGGGGAACCAGATGCAGCATGGATGGCCTTTTGGGCTTGGAAACATGAACACCAGGATTACACTCATGGAGGAGGTGGCGCCACCATCATCACCACCACCACGGCAACCTCACCCCGTCCGTTCCTTGAGTTTCTCTTCATTCTCAACTTCCAATCTTGATACCGAGGTAAATTAATCTATGATAGTTACTCTACTACCTTGTTAATTTCAATATGTTGAACCAAAAATCTAATAGGTTGGATTATGAGTAGTAGTAATTTCTTAGTTTTTCTTTTGGTAGGTAGAGAATAAGACAATTTGACAACCCCACACAAGTCATTCTTTTTGTTGAAACATTACATTTGTAGCAGTAAAAAAGTGTTAATTTGCTATACTTCCTAGCTAGGCTAAAGATCAGTTTGCATGTCATTTTCTCAGCTCTCCGGCTATACCGACGTTGACTTATTAATTACCTCATGTCATTAAGGTACATGTTGGATCGTTGATACGTATGTCGGAGTATAAAAGTTCGTCTAAACCGAGAATATCTCAAACTCTTTTCTTTGAAATTGCACTATTCCTCCTAATTAACTAAAAATATCCCATGATCGAAGCCGTTTTCATAAATCTCAACTTAGTCATCGCCTAAGCTTCCGTAAAAACTTGCACGTGACTTGCACATGCCATGGGTAATTAAGGATTGAGAAATGGGGCAATTTGTAACTTGGGAATAGAACTACTGTGGCGAGTTGCAACTTTAATTTTAGGTACATGTAAGTCATCCACAATTGTGACAAAATTAATTTTAGATGGGGCAAATTTACAAATACTTCTTTCTGTTGTCTAGAATGTTTGGAAAGTACCTTAATAAACATGGGTGTATTATATTGTTGTTAATTGGACATGCAGTCTACGGCATCTTTCTTCCCGGATCAGAGCATGTCATTAGGGCGGCTAATCGGAATAAGGACAGCAGCAGCGAACAAAAGAAGCAGCTGCAGCTTGTACCAAGAACTACGCATTAAGGATATTGAAGCTGCAGATCATCAAAGGCATCGTCATCGTCATCAAGGAGTATCAAAAGTAGTCCCAACAGGAAATTCACAGGGACTTTGTGTCCCCTTGTTACATCATATGGTTGGAAGGATCAGCCGTAGTAGAAGCACCACCTCCAGGCATTAAATAATACTCTTTTACTTCTCTCTTAAATAAACTCATCACCTATAAAAGCACACTATAAATTTAATTCCCGCCGAACTTTAACTATATGTACTGAATTATAGGAGTAATTTATTTTTAAACAAAATTGAAATAAGAAATAAGTTAAACTACGTCCTACAACTTTATGCTTAGGAACCAGACACTCTCTATCCACTATCCTATATAGGGCCTTAATTCTTAAGTCCAACATGGTTACTTATGAACATGACACTCTATCCACTAAGCTACAGACGCCCTCAATTCTTAAGGCCAACATGCATGATTACTCATGCACATGAAATGATCATCGAGCGAAAGGAAAAGAACTAGAAAACCGAAAATAATTGGCCCCAGGTATGGGTCAAACCTACGAAGTCCTGCTTAGGAAACAAAAGCTCTATCCACTGAGTTGCTAGCATCAACATTGAACTCATGAACATGAACTGGTCATCGAGTGAAGGGAAAAGAACTAGAATAACAAAAACAACTCGCGTCAAGAAGGGGTAGGAACCTACGACTTTCTGCTTAGGAAACAAACGCTCTATCCACTCAGCTACAGGCGCCAACATTGTACTCATGAACATGAACTGATCATCAAGTGAGAGGAAATGAACTAGAAAAGCAAAAATAACTTGCGTCAGGTAGGGGTTGAGCTACGGAAGCCAACATGGTTAATCATGAACATGAAATAATCATTGAGTGAAAGGAAAAAAAACTATATAAATGGTTACTCATGAACTGATCATCGAGTAGAGGGAAAAGAACTATAAAAAAAAGTTACTCATGAACATGAACTGATCATCAAGTGAAGGAAAAAAGAACTAGAAAAATAAAAATAACTCACACCAGGTAGAGGTCAAACCTACGACTTTATCCTTGGGAAACAAGTGCTCTATCCGCTAAGCTACAAGCACCAACATTGTAGTCATGAACTGATCATATATTGAGTGCAGGGAAAAGAATTAGAAAAACAAAAATAACTCGCGTCAACTGGGGTTGAGCTTTAAACGCCAACATGGTTAATCATGAACATGAAATGATGATCATTGATTGAAGGGAAAAGAACTATAAAAATTGTTACTCATGAACTGATCATCGGTGAAGGGAAAAAGAACTAGAAAAACAAATATAATCACACCAGGTAGGGGTCAAACCTACGACTTTCTACTTAGGAAACATACACTCTATCCACTGAGCTACAGGCGCCATACTAATTTGTCATTTGTCAAACTTAAATTATCTAGATGCCTTATCTAAACCAACCAAATCCACCCCTTTTAGGTTTTTCGTTGCCTTGATTTTCACGCAATTCGGAGTGATGACTAAGTATGATGAGAAAAAAACAAAAAAAACAAGAAAACTTGTTATTTTGTGTGTTTGCAACTTATTAGTGGTCAAACGTATTAGAGGGGATGTAGATGCAGGAAGAGAAATCACAAAAACAGAGGAAATAAAAAATCAGAACTTCATTCGCCGCAGATAAGGGTTTAACCTACGACTTTCTTAGGAAACAAACGCTCTCTCCACTAATCTACAGGTGCCAACATTGTACTCATGAACATGAACTGATCACTAAGTGAAAGAAAATGAACTAGAAAAACGAAAATAATTCGCGCCAGGTACGGGTCAAGCTACATGCACCAACATGATTACTCATGAACATGAACTAATCATTGAGCGACGGGAAACGAACTAGAAAAATGGTTACTCAAGAGCATGAACTGATCATGGAGTGAAGGGAATAGAATTAATAAACGAAAATAACTCGCGCCATGTTAGGGGTTAAACCTATGACTTTCTGGTTCGGAAACAGATGCTCCATCTGTTGAGGTACAAGCTCCAACATTGTACTCATGAACATGAACTAGTCAATGAGTGAAGGGAAAAGAACTAGAAAAACGAAAATAACTCACGCCAGGTAGGGGTCGAGCTACATGCACCAACATGGTTACTCATGAACATGGTTACTTAATTCACGCCAGATAAGGGTCTAACCAACAACTTTCTGCTTATGAAACAGACGCGCTCTAGCCACTAAGCTGCAACCGCCAACATTGTTTACAAAATAATCTGATGCCATGGTTGAACCTCGATGCCTTGGCCAAATTCCAAAGCTTGAACTTAGGACTAGTGATGTTAGTGTTATTGTGGGATGTGATTTTTCGGGAGATTTAGCACGTATCAAAGTGTTAGGGAAACTATGATTCTGCCATCTTCAGAACACCCTGTTTGGCTGTTTGTCAATTTAGGGTACTACAATTTACCTCCTTAATTATCGATGTTCACATTGAGACTTAAGGGTACAAGATGTATTGAGACCAACCATCCGTGACGGTCCATATATTTTTGGAACCGAACTTACCTAAATTTATTTCTGTTTTCTTATTGAGCCAAAACCGAGCCTTGAGTAGTGTAGTCGAAGAAAAAAGAGCTAAAACCCTGAACAAAGCCCTACTTACTCAAACGCCGGCTCATTCAATCGTATCCCTGTTTCAAATCAATGGCTAGCATCGCCGGCAGGTCAGTCTTCTCCTCGGCCAGAACCGCCACCGCCCGCATCTCGGCCGGCCTCAAGCCCCGGGCAGCTCCTTCCCCATTTCGGATCCCATCTCAAAAGCAGAACCAGCTCCCTTCTCGAATCTTCAGGTAATTGGTTCGATTCAAACTCCGATTCATCCTTAATCTCGTCCAATAATGTGTCAATTTGAAATGTGTTTCGCTTTGTTAGGTCACCCGTGGAGTTGAGCAGCGTTAGTGTGGTTTCGATGTTGCCTTACCACACCGCCACTGCTTCGGCTTTGCTGACTTCGATGCTCTCCGTTGCTCCTCGCGGCCATGGTTGGAGTATAGAAGGTACTGTTCGATTATCTTCTCAGCTATTTGATTCTGCAAAATTTCCAGATGTGTTTTGGCTATTAAAATTAACATTATGGCATTGTGTGCATAAACTTTGTTTTGCTTACTAGTACCTATTAAATGGAAAATATTATTTCAGTTGTACCCCCTGTGTTTTCAATTAGGGAATCTAGGTGTGATTTAAATGATTAGCTCGTTGTTGCCGATTTACTTGGCTGATGTGATTGGCTGTTTTTGCATTTCCCAACTCTGTGCATGTATGTAGCTGTATGTATCTACAATTGTTCTGGACTCCTAGTGATGCACGGTTCTCGTGTTTTCTTCCATAATGTCGTTGAGTGTGTGCTTGAGTGGTGCGTTGTCATGCCTCTGGGTTAGAATGTGGATAATGATTTGATTGAGGCTCTTGGACCATAGTTTGTTTCACTACCAATTTTCTGAGAGAGTGAGTGAGACATTCAGTGTTTGCTCGTGCCACCTTGAACTGGGAGGTGTCACTCGACCAATTTGAAACCAAGTAAAAATGCAAACTATCAATGATTGTGAAGTTATATAGTAGTAATGTTTATTTTGTACCTGTTGGGGAGCCGTTTGGCCTTTGTTTTGTTGTTTCTGATAAATGAACGGCATTGTGTAGATGTGGATATCACATGTATAGGATACACACAATAAGTATCATATTGGATTCAGTTCGAAAATTGTCATTTAATTTTTGGAAAGAAAGATACTTATCATTACTAGTCAGCATTTGAGTACAGAACTTTGCCATTTATGCTAATATGTGGTATTCATCAGATTGCAACGATGATGTATGATGACCCTTGGATGGTTCGGGTGAAGTCTTGTTTACGTTGCACTAGAAGAATTCCTAGAGTCATGAGTGAGATGAGATGAGATCTATGTCAAAAAGACAATTTATTGTAGTTTCCTTTGCTACTTATTTAGATCTTCAAGTATTAAGATCAGCAAATTTGGTTGATCTCTTACAATGAAATTGGTTGACATTTGTACATTTCCTATGAATGATACTAATAAGCTCCCCGAGAAACTGCTGTACTGCTATCATTATAAGATAATCATATCCATGAAGCTTCAAATTTATCTGTGAATTTATATGAACTTGTGTTGTTTGAATTTGTATTGTTTATGTTCTCCACAATACTGTCAAATCAGTTGGAAATTAATATAAGTGATTGAATTCCCAACAAGATTTTTCTTGACATTTGACGTGGGTTTTTCCTTTCTAGGGTTGTGAGTTGTGACCACTGCTCATTCGCTGATTTTGGGCATGAAGATAAATTAAGTTGTCTGTTTCATGTGTAGGCTGAAGCTTGTAATTTTCCTATATAGACCCAAGTCAACATTTCTTGTCTTTGCTTAGTCTGGATTTTCAGCTACATATTTTTATGTTTAAGCTGAAGCTTGTAATCTTAATATATAGACCCAGAATCAATATTTCTTCTCTTTGCATAGCCTTGATTTTAAGCTACATTTGAATTACTATCATTCATCCCTACCAATTGAGACCTTCAATAAAAGTTCTTTTCTTATGTACTGTAGATGGATGACTGTTAGAATTTGTTGAGATCCGGTGCTTTCCGTGTTTTTGCCATGGATGTCAATGGACACTCTGCTGCGAGAGGCAATGTGGTTGCATCACTGTAGTCCAAGTTCAAATGTTTAGTTATTGCCTTGATAAGGATTGTTAAAAAACAGACCTTTTTTCTTCTTTGATTTAGTTTGTCTTTTTTTTCCTAGATCTTTTTTAACCAATATTTGTTGTAACGCTGGTCTTATACTCGTATAGATCTATAGGAAATGAAGCTCTTGACTCCTATACTACAATAATGGTCATAGCTATGTTTGAATCATCACTCCTATACTACAATAATGATCATAATTATGGTTTGAAACTTTGAATCATCACTTCATCCGACTAAACTACAAGGAAAAGTTGTAGTGGTCAAGTTACAGTTGTTTTATTGATTACTACTGAATCCTTCAAGTTTGGGTCTTGTGAATGTGCTGGAAGTAGTAAAATACAACTTAGAGAGCCACTCTTTCTTTGTGGCCTCATCTAACTACGAACTGTGAATAGGGAGTATCAACTAGCAACTAGCAAGTGCTACTACTTACATTAGTACAATGGAAAGTTATTGAACATATGCATTTGGGAATACAGGATACACAATAGTCATGTAAATCACATACCAAGCCCTGCAAAGTGCAAAGAGAATGCACGTTGCAAGGGTTGGGAAAATAAGCAAATGGACGTTGGTCTCCAGTACAGACAGGAGAGTTGAGCAGTGTGTGCATAAGCTAAGCTCTCTAATCTGTCGACAATTCCATACATAGTGAAGGCAAAACAATTGCTCCAGCATGCTATAATAAACCAACACACATGGTAGCTGCTGATTCAGTTCCAGAAAGACAAATCATGTTTTACTCCAGCACAGAAAATCCACACGATAACAAAAGAGACACAGGTGGACGAGAGCTCAGGATTGGCGTGTTACATCTATCTTTGCCTTTCTTTGAATTCAAGTCCCTTTACACAATTCCTTCAAGGGTGCAGTCATATGGGATAAAGTCATAACATGAGTACACACAAATGATCTGGTATTTATCTGAATACATCACAACTGATATCCATAACTTGCAATTATTTCCAGAAAGGTTTTTTTTAACCATTAGCTATGCTAAAGTAAATGGGAACAAGTACCTAGCCAAATAAACTAGCAATGTTAAAGTAAAAGAGTTGAGTTCCCTTAATGTGAATGGCAATTCAAGTCGATGTAAACGAGCATTTACCAAAAACTGCAGCAAATTCCATGACAACAGAATAATGAAGAAAATGCAGAGGGAATCTAATAAAGCCTTTCCAGAATTTTCTTTCCACAAGTGCCAAAAACTAAGCGACAAGCGTTTTTTACACACAAACCGTGTCAAAAAGACCAGGATTAGGCTAGTCCTAAACATATTTTTGACTTGTCTGGCGGGGAAAAACTTAGATGAATCTGTATACCAGAACGTCATAGTCACAAAATAAATTGAACCAATAGCATAATATATGGTTGGCACACTCAAGATTCATCAGCAACGTTAACCAACTCATACTCCACAAGGGATAGATTATTGTCTTCTTTGACAACGAACTTCCCAGGTTCAATAACCTCAATGCGGCCCCATTTATCCACAGCAAGCCTCATGGACCCCTTGAAGATGTCAATCTTTGCATTCCGGAGTATCACAGTGTTACCGGGCTTCATCAAGTCAACTGAAAGAAAAGAAAAGAAAAAAACCTTTAGGTCAACAGGTCCGTTGAATGCAAAATCGTTGATTTATGACCTCATAATCATAACCCATCAGTACAGAAATTCTAATATGGAGAATGTCATCACTGAAATGGGTATTGTTCAAATTATGATTGCTTTGAGAACATAATTCAGAAATGCCAACTCAATGCACATCATATGTCAGACTCAACTTTTAAGATACAAATAAATATTGACAGAGAAATTTGCAGCGAAGTTAGAAATGATTATAACTTCATCACTGCCAACAGACATAGAGGACTGAATAACCATCTTTTCCCTAAGGTAGTCTTATAAGTTTTCAAAACTTAGGACTGACAATTGCAGAGAGTGATAATACACTGTAAACCCGACTAAAGGGATGTTCATAGACATTTCCTTGATCCTAAGACAATTTCTAAATGGAAGTCTGGAAACAGAGCTTTGTCACTCAGAAAGATCTCGTAGAAGAAGAAAACTATAACTAGGTCTCAGAGGTTTAGACAATAACAAAACATAAAACGCCAATAAGCATGTAATGTGCAAGTACGATTGACTTGTCTATCTTTATGAGTAATGTGATATACTAATATGCAATAATGAAAATATTTCAGTGAAGAGACTGCATTACTTGACAGTTGACATAGATGAAAGAAATGAGAATATTTAATGATAACAATCTTACTTACTGATATATAGCATAAACTATAACGACACTACAATACAAATCCATTCAGTATCAAGGTGCATGTACCCAACAGAGCCAGCACCTAGAAAGCTCCTTGAGTGCTATTTCAATTGTACCACTCTTGAAAAACAATAAGTCCCAAGAAATATCACTCAATGGAGGCAAACATGTATGCAGACGGATATATCGGTAGGCACAACAAGATGGGAGCCAAAATATGATCCATAGAAATCTTAGGAAAATTGTAAGTCTAATCAACATCAGAGCAGTTCTTGGCTAACAATCACAATTCACAACCAAACAAATTACACTCCATAGCAACATAATACTAATTTAAATTTCCAATACATAACCATCAAGCAAACAAATAAAATAAAATAAAATGTGCATATTCAAACCACACCAATAGAAATGGCTTCAATTCCAAAAAGCAAACCAAAATTCATGACTTTTAAAGAAGCAATAAAAGGTCAGAGTCAGACCTTGTGCGTTGCGAGCAGTGAAGAGGATAGTTCCGGTCTCATCCCCGACGAGACACTCAGAGATTTTAGCATTTTGGTTAAGAGAGCCACGGAAATCGGAGTTTCTAGGCTTCTTGTTGAGGACGGTGCTTGCGGTCACTACTTTGACAACGAGAGTGTGTCCGGTTGTGCCTGGTTTCAGGGTTTCCACTTTCACGAAAACCGGCTTTCTCAGACCCGGTTTCCTTTGTTGCTCCGTACCTGAGGTTTCGGTAGCCATTGATGGACTGACTGGAGTAATAGAGTAGAAGAGAACTTGGTTTCGAGGTCGACTGAACTGAAATGAATTTGGTAAAGTAGAAACCCTAATTTTTTTCCCAGATGATGTGGCGTTAGTTTTTACCTTTGATTAAAAGGCCCTTTATTTTAGTACAAATACAAATTAGTACTATTAAACTCGTTTTTTATCACATTATCTTACGTATGTAATCATTATTGAAATCCTAACATCAATTTCATTTTGGCTAAATTGGGAGGATTTGAAAGATGCTTGCCTAAACTTTTTGAATGATTCCAAAACCTTTCGTAGCAATTTAAATTTGAGGATTTGAGAGATGCTTGCCGTAAATTGAATGAGTTTGAAAGATGCTCGCTGGAATTTGAAAAAATTAGAAAGATTATTGATAGTGGCAATTTAAATGAGAGTCATTTGAAAGAGATTGTCAAAAAAATGAGCTTGAAAGATGCTTGATGGAATTCCACTTGAATGAATTCCAATGCTTGATACTTCTAATGCATATAAAATTCTATATAGTACATCTGATTTATGATACTAAATTTTATAGGCTAACTGCCAACCATAAAGTTAAGTATGGGTCACACATGATAATTAATAATGTGGTGTTATTTAAAATTATAAGGTTTACTAAAGTTTCATGGACCAAGTCCACATAAAAATTTCCCCTAATGCATAGTCTTCTGACTACTAGTAATTATGATTCCATTGTCAAGTAGCCAGTCTAAATAGTTCATCTTTTTTTTTTAATGACGTTGGAAACCCACAACCGTTACCCTTTGGGTGTGCACTAGGTAAATCCCACAGGTCTACGCAATGACATGCAAACCATGTAAACCAAGTTAAATCGCAACATGCTAGACTCGGAAGGCATAAATCCTAGAAATCGATTCCTCGTGGGGTTTGCACCTGTGACCAAGAACATATTATCCTCTCTTTTAACCAATTGAGTCACCCTTATAGGTAGACTAGTTCATCTTTATTAGCATTAGAATCATTTTATTTTTTAACTTATCTCATTTAAATGAACTTAATGATATACATGCATGGATTTTTATTATTTGGTTGACATGTAATTAAATCAGTACTAATTTTTATTTTATTTTATTTATTATTACTATTATTATTATTATTATTATTATTATTATTATTATTATTATTATTAGATTTTATAAAGTTGAGAATCCACATTCACTACCCTTTGAATGCGCATTGGGTAAACCTCACGGACCTAAATAGAAGGGTCGGTTTTGGATTAGTCTTTCTCCTCACCAAGAGCTCGTCGGCGACAAGCAAGAGGTCACTCCCCCTAATTGACTACAAATCTTTGGGTAACCCTTTGTTGCTGACTTGGAACAAGGCATTAGGAGATGCCAAAGAAATAGGAAGTGAAGTCAGGATTTGATTAAGTCCTATAAACCAGTCACCCTAATGCAGTAAGTGGTCTTGCAAGTACGAGGTGCAAATCACGTAAGCCAAGCTAAACCATAACATGCTTGACTCACAATGCATAAATTCCAAAATTCAGAATTTAACCTATAACCAAAAGGATATTATCCTCCCTTTTAATCAACCGAGTCACACTTGTGGATCAACACACTAATTATTGCTACCACCTAATATATATGGTTTTAATTATATGCACTTAAGAATAATGTTCCTGTTGGAATGAGTAATTAGGTAGTAGTAATAATTAGCATATACAATTGTATAATATGATTATATTTTATGATGATGTCCATGTCGAGCCACCCATTTTATAATATGAAAGTGATTATTTCACCTCACCATTATTGTTAAATGAAAGAGATAATGTAGTATATTGTGCATTCTAATGTTCCTCTAATCATTCTCAAAGGCCAAAGCATATAAAACCAATGACAGAGCATCAGTACTACTTCTATTTGACTATTTGTAAGTTGCAACTTTCTTCATTCTAATCATACTCATCACTATCAATTTCCCTTTTTGAGTTTTAAGATCAATTCCCCCACATTAAATCATCCATCTTGCAGTCTGTAGAAGCAAGATTAAGAAGATGTTGGAAATATTCTTGTTGGGATGCACTGGAGTGGTGGTGTTTCTTCATGGTGCAAATTTCTTCTTCCATGCTCTTACTTCCCATTTTGTTGCTATCCGTGCTATCAGGTAACTAATTACTTCCTTATGTATGCATTTTCTTCTCAGAGCACTCCTCTCCTTGTGAGGCCTTTTTGGGTTTAATTGGGACTTAAATTCTCAATTAAGTCTAAAAATGCATCCAATGAGTTCTTTTTGAGCTACTATTTAGTATCCAATGTAAAATGCATCAATTAAGCCCAAACAATATAAAAAGTGATTGTTTAATACATTTTTTAATATGAAATTGAGCAATGAAGTAATATTTGGCATATAGGGTACCATATATAAGTTCCAATTAAACTCCAAACCATTGAAGTCTTCAATATGTGAGGGATTTATTTTATGATTTATATGTTTAAAACCCCAAGTAAGCTCCAAACCAGAAGGATTAATCTGATAAAAACTTGGTTTGACTTTTTGTTTCATGAACATTGGCAACAATTTAATCACTCATTAAATCGCATTGAATAAATATGTTATTAAAATTATATTATGGAATGGAATAGTTATATTAGGAAGTAACTTAAAGAAATTATATTTTGTTGTATAATATAGAATTAATTTGCAGTTAAAATTTATAAACAAATTAAATGTATGAATTTTTATGGGACGGAGGGAGCATATATGTACTTTTAAATTACCTTCTCGTCCCCCACTTCATTTTATCAAATTATTTTATTAATTTTTCCAAGGTTTCATATATATTACCTCAAATTCATCATAATCATTAGAAAGATAATAAAGTTTATATTATGGAAATATAATGGTTATACTTTTCGAATATAAAGGCTTTTTTTTTTTTTACGGCTACTCTACTCCTACCCCTACACTACTTTTAACCACTTTATAACTCAAAACATCATAAACCACCTTATCTCCGTCGGGGTTCGAACCCCGGTCTCTCCTAAGTCCTAACTACTCCATCATCCTTATAATATAAGGTTGTTATATTCGAACGGAAAAAAAAAATCAATAAAATCAAATCGTTAAACTTAACTCATGAGGAATTAATATACTACTACTTCATCATATATAGTAATTTATAAAATAAAATTGTTCACCTTTTTATTAGGCTGGTGGAAGTATTGTAGAGTTTCTCCTATTGGCCTCCTCACTTCATTTGTGCTGTTTCAGTCTCTCGGAAGCTAGCTGCCTTTTGTTGTTGTATTTTGTATGTCTTTGGGCGGTAGGCTGTTGGGTCATTTTGTATGTCTTTGGGCGGTAAGCTGTTGGGTTTTCATGTACGATGTGGATGTTATACTCGATTTGAGTGGTTTATTATGAGTATTTCTTATACTCGTAATATTATGAATAAACTTTTTAGCCGATTAAAAAAAAGTAATTTGTAATTAATTTTGATAATCCAGTTGAAAATGTATACTACTCCGACAACTTCTAATTTATGCTATTGTCCCGTTATCATATTTAATTTTATTACAGTGTTGAAAGGTTTATCACGGAACTAACTTGTTTTGTTTTGTTGCAGTTTCTTGGGTTTTATTGCTTGGTAGAGGAAATAGAACTTATCCTATAATCTTTGAAGAAGACAATGATTTGGAGAAGCTTTCATGGACTAGCACGTACGCAATGTGTAAATAATGAGTGTTTTCTGACGAAATATCAAGCATTAATTGTATAATACTCTACTAGTGATTTTTGTAACTTGATGAAGAAATTTTATTTACTAGAAATTTTATTTACTCATGAACCAAAAATATGCTAGCTTGGCTTTTTTTATTTTTTCTCTTTCTTTTATTGGACAGAAAGGATGTTTGTCTCTCCGACCGAAGACATGAGATGCATTCATCCATTTTTAGTTCATATCATTTTTTGTTTGTCTATCCATTTTGTGGAGTTGGATTTCATGTCTATCCACTTGTGGCTATATGCTAGCTTGGCTTTTTTATTTTTTCTCTTTCTTTTTTTTGGACATGAAGGATGTTTGCCTATCCATCTTTTGTTTCATCGCATCATCCATTTTTAGTGTGAACCTTCTCAACATCCATTTTTGCTATTTTCATTCTCATTATGCCCTCCAATGACTGCACCTTATTCACCCGATCACATTATTCTCAGGGCCCTAAAATAGTATACTGAGGGCAAGTTTAATTAGCACTATGCTTGCTATTTATATTACCTTTTCACCCACTTTAGCATCTCACCCACAAACAAAAGAAAAATAACAAAAAGGTAAATAAGAATGGTTCTGCTCGATCAACTATGGGACGATGTCACCGCCGGTCCTCAGCCTGAACGTGGCCTCAAACACCTCAAGAGAGTGTTCTCCACTCCCTCAAACGCAAAAGGTTGGTAGTGTCATGCACCATTATAGCAATATTTATAGAGAACAAAAATATTACTTCCTCCGTCCCGGTCAATGCTTCCCATTTCGTTTTGTTGACTTTTTTTCGATTGTAAATTACTTCTATATTATATTGAAAAAAAAAATTATAAAAATTATATTAAATTAGTATAAATGGTATACTTTTTATATATAATTTTTTCGAATTTTTTTTCAATTTATAATTTAGTTGTAATTTTTATCCGAAAAACAGTTAACAAAACGAAATGGGAAGTATTGACCGGGACGGAGGAAGTACTATTATTTATAATAAATAAGATATTTGGATTGATATTTAAACACAATTTTTGTAAATGATACCACATGTATCATTTCACCATTAGATGGTGGAGATGATAGCAGAAAGTACAAAGCATCACTCTCAATGCCAGGGAGTCCAGCAACTCCACCAACACCAGGAACACCAAGTGGCTTGTCCCCGAGTGCCTCGAAAAGAGACAACGTGTGGAGAAGTGTTTTCCACCCGAGAAGCAAAATAGCCACAAGGGGTATCGGGTCTAACATCTTTGACAAACCGCAACCCAACTCTCCTACTGTTTATGATTGGTACGTGAATGTATGACATCCATGTATGTGTGTGTGAAATAATGGTTGTCTACTTGACAGTTAGACATTATTTAAAATTAAAATGCAATTTTAAAATAGTATATATTATGATATATACTAAAATGTTTGTTTATCATTGTTATGGGGCTGAGGGTTCAACCTCCTCGAAGCATGCGGCCTAACCCTCGAAGGGTTCGCAGTCGGCAAGTCACCCTCGAACCGGAAGATGCGGCCTAACCCCCGAAGGTTCATAGGACCAAAGCTAGGGGTCCACTACCTCATCATGGGACCCTCCAAACGTATCCTATATATGTATATGCCTCATTTATTACGCACAGAAACTAACGTACATTCACACTTACTATTCCAGACATTAAGTTGGTAACAACCTAACTGAGGTAGGTTGTTCCACGGCTCCTCTCCCTTCTATCCCTCTCATTTTGCAGGTGTTTTAGCTCCCCATACTCTACTACTTGACCCTATAGCTTCAGAGGATCAAGAGATGATATCGTAAGACCCTAGAACGGTTTTATCCTCATCATCTTGGCGCCGTCTGTGGGAATTTCCGGACAAAAAACCATGGCAAAACGGAAGAAGCAACAAGAAGCACCATCCAAAAACCCGGGAGAGACACAAGAAGAAACCACAAGGAGAGAAGAGACGGAACTAGAAGAAGATGAAATCCCAGCCGGATTGCTCTCGGAAACCACCCCGGCACACTCCGGCGAAGGGTCCGGAGAGAATCCCGACCCGCCCAGACCCCAGCCGGAACCTCAAATCATGATCACAGAGAGTAGACTCAAAGACCTGATGAGGTCAGTCTATGAAAGTTACAAAGAAACTAAGGAACCAAAGAAAAATCCTCAAAAGAGTACCTCTGTTCGAAGCCAACCGCCTAGCCAATCCTCGGGAAAAAGCCGGGAACAGACCCATGCCCCAACAGTACAAAGCAGCGAGCGAACCCCCACCGATAGTTCGGTTATGGTATACCGAACTAGAGAAGACCCGAAAAGGAAAAGACCGACAGAGTCAGATAAACGACCCCACCCCAGGTCCGTTTACACAATTCCAGAAGATAGCGGGTACCCTCCAAGTAAGGAGTCCCCCGACCCCGAACGAGAAGCGCTCGAGTTGAAGATGAAAAAGTACGGAGAACTCCTGAAGAAGCACGATCGGCAAAAAGCCCAGAAACGTCCGCGTTTCGATGCTAACGATCGAAGACACCCGTACGAGTCGAGAGACAAGGGCACCTCGAGACGGAGCGAAACAGTCCGTCTGGGAGGGCTGGCCCCCAACCCGTTGTCTTCAAGACTTATGTCACACTCGATCCCTTCCGGGCGAAAGATTCCCAAGGAACTCCCCAAGTATGCCGGAGTGACTTGCCCACATGAACACCGGGTAAAATTCGAAAATGTGATGCAAACATACGGGCATGACGAGAGGGACATGGTAATCGTTTTCCCGAGCACTCTCGAAGGAGTTGCCACCGAGTGGTACTACCACATGCCCGCTGGTTCCATCCGCTCTTACGCTGACCTAGTTCACGCTTTCCTCGGTCACTTTACCGATTACAAGAAGTCTAGACAAGCAAGCAGCTGCCTCCAAGACATCGTGCAAAAGAAGGACGAGCCCCTCCGAAAATGGTGGCAACGCTTCAACGCTGTCGCTCTCCAGGTCGACGACCATCCCATGCACTTCAGAAGACAGATGCTATACACGAACACTCGAAACCGGAGTCTGGCATCAGAGGTTTCGAGGGAGATGCCGAAGACACCCGAGGACTTATCCAACATCGTCAATAAGTACATAGAGGAAGAAAGAATGAGCAAGGAAGCCAAATTAGCCTTCGAATCATCGCCCACCAGGGACAATGACAGATCACCCCGCAGGGAATCTGTAGCCCCACCCAGGGACCATGGAAAAGACCGAGGCGGGAAATTACCTCGACAAAACCCCAGACACGTCAGATTCCCCCAACGGAAGGTCTTTTCCATCATTGAAAAAGAGCCCTTCGTGCGTTGGCCCAAGAAACACAAGGAAACGAACTCCACCAAAAGTTCACACGAATATTGCAAATTTCACGGACAAACAGGGCATGATACTGACCGGTGCATTGAACTAACATCCGAGTTAGAGCGATTAGTGGGAGAAGGATACGTACGAGAGTATAAAGATCCCCTCGGGGCTCCCATGATTCGATTGATTGAGAAAAGGAAGTCTGAAATTTCGAAAGCCCCCGCCCGACCCCCTCTACCTATGCAATCCGAGGCGTACCGCGGATCCCGGGACGTCAGGTCAGAGGATAACCCTGAGAACGACCCCATCCACGAGGAAATAAGGTACATTGCAGGAGGGCCTACCGGCGGTGACTCTAGGAAAGAGAGAGATCGAACCGCCAGACGGATGCGTAACGCCTACACCGAAGGGACACCAACATTTAATGTGGGTAGCATCGAAACCCAGAGTCACCCGTTAGTGTTCGACACATCGGATATACCCCCGCCAGAAACAACTCGAAATCAAGACCCTAACTTTCCGTTGGTCGTTTCGATGGTAGTGTCGGGTTTCACGGTGAGGAAAGTCTTGATAGATACGGGGAGCTCCGTGAACGTGATCACCCTAGAAACCCTCAAGAAGATGAGAATCGAAAGTAAAGGCCTGTCTTCCGTTTCGACCGAATTATCGAGTTTCGGGGGATCCACCGTGAAGCCTCTGGGGACAATCTGGCTACCAACCTCTCTCGGGACCAAACCAGCTAAGTCCACACGAACATGCCAATACGTGGTGGTGGAGGCCCCAATGGGCTACAACATTCTTTTCGGTAGACCGGGTCTAAATCAATTTCAAGCAGTTGTGTCCACTTATCATCTGAAGTTGAAGTTCCCCACTGACGTGGGAGCGGGAGAAGTCAAAGGCGACCCAAAAGAAGCATGGGAGTGTTACTGTGCTTCGACCCTCAAGAAGAAACAACTCGAAGAAGTGGTCGAACTGTATCCAGACGAAGCGGGCGCTTCGAACCCCTCAAAGCGACATTGCATGGTAGTAGAGGAGCCTTTCGACTTCCCCACGGATCACTCGGAGGGAAAGGATCGCCTCGAACCATGTTCGGAAGTAAGAGACATCCGCCTATCCGACACATTTCCGGAAAGAACCACCAAGATAGCCACGGACCTACCAGAGGAGTTGGAGTTGGCACTTTCTTTGTTTCTCAAAGAAACGCCGACGTCTTTGCATGGGGTACTAAAGATCTAAAGGGCATTAACCCACAGGTTATTGTCCACAGGCTCAACGTAAACCGAAAAGCAAAGCCCGTCAGTCAGAAGCAAAGAAACTTTAGTCGAGAGAAAAACTTGATTATAGACGAAGAAGTGGCGAAACTCCTAAAGGCAGGTCACATTCGACCCACACAATTCTCCGATTGGCTCTGCAACGTGGTGCTAGTGAGTAAAGGTAAGGGCAAGTGGAGGATGTGCAACGACTTCACCGACCTCAACAAGCATTGTCCTAGGGACCCTTACCCCCTACCCCGAATTGATCAGCTCGTGGATTCGACAGCCGGGGCTGAAAGACTCAGCTTCATGGATGCCTTCCAAGGTTACTATCAGGTCCCGATGGCGCGAGAAGATATAGACAAGACGGCCTTTGTAACACACTCCGGGGTGTACTCATTTCGAGTTATGCCTTTTGGATTAAAGAATGCCGGAGCTACCTATCAGCGGCTAGTTAACATGATGTTCGAGTCGGAACTTGGAAGAACCATGGAAGTGTACGTAGACGACATGTTAGTCAAAAGCCTCGAAGCCACGGACCACATCGGAAATCTAGCTAGATGTTTCAACATACTGAGGAAGTATGGGATGAAACTCAACCCAACCAAGTGTACCTTTGGAGTAAAGGGCGGAAAATTCTTAGGATACATGGTTACTCAGAGAGGTATCGAAGCAAATCCGGACAAAATCAAGGCACTCGTCGAATTCCCCAGCCCGACAAACATTAATGAAGTACAGAGGCTAGTAGGTCGAGTCATCGCCTTAAGCCGCTTCATCGCAAGATCCGGCGAGAAAAGTCTACCCTTCTTCAAAGTCCTACGGAATAGCAAGCATTTCGCTTGGACCGACGAAAGTGAGAAGGCACTAGCAGACTTGAAAGATCATCTAGCAAAACCTCCCCTCTTGTCCAAACCCAAAGACGGAGACACCTTGTACCTACATGTAGCGATAGCCCCCGAGGTTGTTAGTTCGGTCCTTGTAAGAGTCGAAGGGGGACAGCATCATCCCATCTATTACTTGAGCAAAGTTCTCGCCAAGGCCGAGGTGAACTACCTCGAAATTGAAAAGTTGGCTTACTGCGTCGTGCTTGCCGCGAGGAGGCTTCGACCTTACTTCCAATCCCACGAGGTCGTAGTCCTCACCTCTCAACCATTGAAGAGAATCTTAGGAAAACCGGACCTTTTCGGGAAGGTTGGTAAGATGGTCAGTCGAGTTCATGGAGTACTCCATCGAATTCCAAGCACCAAAGACGAAGCGAGCACAAGTGGTAGCCGATTTCTTCCTCGGGGTCAAAGAAGAAGCCAACTTTGTAGAAAACATAGAGTGCCCCTCGAAGCAAGGTGAGCCCAAATCTAGGTGGAAAGTCTTTGTCGACGGTTCTTCGACTCGAGGCCAAGGAGGAGTAGGTGTACACATGCTTGATCCGGAAGGTACCGAAGTGGAGTTCGCGGTACGACTCGCTTTCCCAGCAACAAACAATGAAGCGGAGTACGAAGCCGTCCTCATAGGGCTTCGACTCTCACTCGAAGGAGGCGCGGAGAACATCCAACTTTACACCGATTCTCAGCTAGTCGCCCAACAATACTCGGGAGTCTTCGAAGCCAAAGAACCCATGAAGCTTTACTTGGCCCAATTAAAAGCGATAGTCACCAACTTCCAAAGCGTCGAAATATCTCAAATTCCTCGCTCCCTCAACAAGGTGGCAGACGGACTAGCCAAGTTCGGTAGCTCGTCACAAACGATCGCTACCCGACAGGTCACTATCATGACGGTCCAACACCCGGCTATCGGCGAGAACAAGGCCAAACGAAAGAGGGAGCCAGGACTCGAAGTAAATGCCATTGGAGGCGACCACAATTGGTTGACCGACATCAAGCTTTTCAAGCAAGGGATCACCCCTGAGGATCGTACAGAGGCCAAAAGGATTCGAAGGAGGGCACAATACTTCATATGGGACGGCTCCGACCTTTATAAAAGATCTTTCGATGGACCACACTTGAAATGTGTCAATAAAGAGGAAGCCAAAGCCATTTTGGAAGAGATACACGCGGGAAGTTGTGGGAACCACTCGGGCGGCAGGTCATTGGCACAAAAAGTGCGCAGACAAGGTTTTTATTGGCCGACGCTCATCAAAGACTCGAAGGCTCGGTCCAAGAAATGTGACGAGTGCCAGAGATTCACCAGAAACACCAAGGCACCAGGGGAGCCTATGATTTCGATACCCATATCGTGCCCCTTCGATAGGTGGGGGATCGATATCGTGGGAAATTACCCACTTCCACAAACCAAAAGAAATTTCTCATTGTGGCAGTAGAATACTTCTCCAAGTGGGTCGAAGCTGAAGCGGTCGGCAGAATCACGGAGGAAACGGTGCGAAGCTTCATATGGAGAAACATTATATGTCGCTTCGGACTCCCACGAGTAATCACCTCCGACAACGGAGCACAATTCACGGGGAAGAAGATCAAGGCCTGGTGTTCGGATCTAGGAATAAAACAAAGCTTCACGTCAGTCGGACACCCACAAGCCAACGGATTGACAGAAGTCACAAACCGCACGATCATCCACAATCTCGAGAAAAGACTAGGACAATCGAAGGCCGATTGGGCGGACGAGCTTCACGGAGTACTATGGGCCTATCGAACAACTCAAAGGACAGCCACCCAGCAGACCCCTTTCTGCATGGTATATGGGTCAGAGGCAGTCATCCCTTGCGAAATCGCCGTCGAAACTCTTCGAGTAAAGGAATATGAGCCAGAGAGAAACGAGGAGGCTCGAACTATGGAGCTAGACATGCTCGATGCCAAGAGAGAGGAAACCAGAGTGCGAATTCTAAGGCACCAAGCGATGATGACCAAAGCATACAACAAGAACTTGGTTCGAAGAGACTTGAACGTGGGCGACCTCGTGTTAAGAAAAGCCGGCATACTAGAAAACGTGGGAAAACTCCAAGAGCCATGGAAGGGGCCATACCGTGTCAGGGAAGTCCTTTCGAATGGTTCCTATAGGCTCGAAGACATGGAAGGAGAGTTTCTACAACGGCCATGGAACATCAAAAGCCTTCGGAAGTACTACACCTAAGGGACACCATTACCCTTTGACCTTACTTTTGCACAAGTTTTTGCGTCTTTTGTAAGCCCCTCTAACAAACCACCCTCAACCAAGGGTCGTCACTGAAAGAGGCAGCACCTTTATCATCAATCAAAATGATCGTCATGTTCGATATTCACCTGTTGAAAACCCATTTACATCCGAAAATAAAACCAACATTCGTACCAATCCATTACATTCGATAGGAAACCCGAGGATCTTCGATAGGCCTTCGACGGAAGGGCCATCGAAATGTCGGAACCCCCGTCGAAAGACGAGTGAGCCACGCGACTCACGAGGTCAGCACGAACAGATGTTTACCTCGACGGAGGAACAATCGTTCGACTAGACCTCTTTCCTCGAAAACAATTCATCGAGTTGAGGACAATGATCTCACAAAGATATTCGACGGAATAAACTTTGTTCGGATACTGCGCCCGGAAAATGAGCCCCACAAGCATCGAATGCAATAAAAGGGGAAACAAGATATACGATGGACAACTTTTTCGACGGAATCAGTCGTACCAACGTATATACTTCGTAAAAAGCAGAAACGAAAAGCAAAACAAGATATCAAAGGCCATTAAATCAAAGATAATAGTACGTATCTACCGAACATCTCCAAAGTACATCCATGAGAAAAGATTCGACTCAGCCCCTCCACGGCCGAAGGAGCCAAGCAGAATCTTCAATCGAATTTCCCAACCAAAAAGCATGTTCAAAGTTATGTCGAAACTAACAGCAAAAGATATGTTCGAAATTAAGAGGCAAAACAAGATTATACTTTACAAATATACTCGGTATGCCGAGCCTTCAAATCATCATCGAAAGCAGTTCAGTGAAGAGGATTGGGGTTGCTTCGAGCCGTATCCTCCACATTGTCATCCAAGCTGAAATTCTTCAAAATCGAGCCAAAGTCCTTGAAAGACAAACCACCTAGCTCGATACCCGCCAGCGTTAAGTCATCGTTGCCCACCTCGCACATAGGGAGCACCCACGAAGGGACAGTAGGAAAAGTCGAGGTCGCCGGGGCTTCATCTGGATGTACCACCGAAAAGAACTCGTTCTGTAGAGCCGCGTACATCGTTTCCTCATCCAGGGGGGTTCCGTCCTCCCCAAGCTCCACCTCGCCGGCTTCCATGACTTTCAACTCCTCGTCGAGTTCGAGGTTAACATCACGATCTTCGACGAAGTCCGGCACCAACTTCCCCCCAAACTTCAGCTGAGCCAGCGTCTTGTCCTTCCCTTTGACCATTGAAGCGGCCTCCTTCTTGCTCAACATGTAAGCACACGACCCGGACCCCAAAAAATCCTTGATAGCTTCAACACGAGCAAATTTACCCTTCCTTACCAGCTCTTCCCGAGTCTTTTTCAAAGCCGATTCGAAGCCCTCCTTCTCCCTCGAAAGCTGGGTCACCTTCGCCACTAGCTCAGAATTTTTCGCACCCACCGTCGAAAGGTCACTTTCCAACAAAGCCTTCTCCTTCTTCAAGCGGTCTATCTCCGCATGGCACTCCTTCAGCTGATCTCCCCTTTTGGAGTAGCCTTCCTGAAAGCGCTCCCTCACCCTTTTCTCCTCCTGTACTTTCGCCTCGGAACGATCCACCATGCTAGTCTTCTTTTCAAGACGGTCGTCGATGTTCTTCGATACCGTGAGCAACTGCGAAGAGATCGAAACAATTGGTCATAATCGAAACAATCGGCCGAAAGAACCAAGATATCGAAGCAAAATGACCAACAAGGTATTAAGAAACACTAACCTGCATCTGGAGTAAGGCCGCTTTCGCCTTAATCTCAGCATCGGAGAGGCAATCCAACTCCGGTTGGTCACTGTTCATAACCAGGAGGTTCCGCCATTTAAGACCAACCACATCCCCCCCGTGGAGGAACGACACTTCACCTTTCTTTGGAGCCAGAGCAGGGTTCGACATAGGGGCCACGACTTCTTTCGAACCAGTGGGAGAATCCAACTGAATCACGTTGTCAGCACCCACATCCATTCGAGTCCTTTTTCTTTGGGTCGAGGCGGAACCCTGACCCATGTCAACCTCTCGACGGATAAGTGGGGATCGGGCCGACTACTGATTATCCCCTGAACCTTCAGCCCTATTCAAGGGAGGGATAGGGCCACTACCCGCAGCCAAGTTGGTCACCATCAAGGGAGCAGAGGGTCCCGCATCAGCACCCCCGGCATTAACACCTTCGATGGGGATGTCGGGTTGGGGCTGAAAGTCCGTCGGAATGATTGTCGAAAGATCATGAGGGCGATCTTCGGTGTACTTCACTGTGACCTTTTTATTAGCCAACTCCAGGGCCCTTTTCGACAGAAAGCTAGCCGAGAGCTTCATCCAGTAACCTGCAAAGAAAGTGATAAGTAAAACAACTCGAAAGAAAGAAAAATTAAAAGCGCAAAGAGAACCAAGGACATACCCAAGTTCCGGATGCCCCTCATCTCTGGCTCAGTCGAAGACACGTCCCCCAAGAAAAGGATCGGCTCCACCAAGAGACCATAGGGGTTGATCCGATCCTCGGGTGGTATCCCCTTATATTTTTCGGCCCATCCCCCCCGTTGGAGCAACCTAGTAGGATCACCGTCGTGCCGCCTCCAAAGTCGGGGAGTTGGAACCACACCCGCACTACCATCCTCCTCTCGCGGCATTCGAATGTACACGTACCGCCTTTTATAACCAGCCCCGTGAGAAGACTGAAATTTGGTGAACAACTCGTAGTTTCGAACCGGGGAAAAGTAGTAAAAGTGACCCCCGTCACCCTCACACATCGAAAAGAAGTGCAAAAAGTTAGAGGCCGTAACCTTCTGACCTATCGATTTGCACCATACGCAGAAAGCTATGATGTATCCCACGGCATTCGGTAATAATTGAGTAGGGCACAAACCTAAAGTGGTCAAGATGCTAACCACCCCATCACATATGGGAAACCGGAACCCGTGCTCTAAGGCTTGTATACTAATACACACACAGTCGACGGGTGGGTTGTACATCTTATCATCGGAGCTAGGAAGCACAACCCCATAAGTACCCGGAATGCCAAACTTATGGTACAAACTATCCGCCTCCCTCTGTCGAACGGAAGTCGAGTCGGTCAAAAGACCCGCATCATGATTATCCTCCGTCAAAATTTCAGCCGCGGGAGGCTGCTCCAAGGGTTGAGCCATTTTCGACACTCGACTATGGCTTCGAAGGACCCGGCGAGTTGAACGAGAGCTAGCCACGACGTCGCTTCGAGGAACCAAGTTTGATTTTCGACGGACCACAACACCCACCTGGTTCGAAGGTAAAAACGATTTCGGATCAGAAAGAAGAAGGGATCCTGTCTCTACACCTAAGGAATGGGGACTCTTATTTACGCTAAAAGAATTCTCGCTAAAAGATCCGTCGCCGGCACCGGTTTGCCCAACGTTTCGATTCGACATCCTCACAAAAAATACTAAAGGAGAAACGATTAGTATCCCCAAAAGAAAAGAAAAGTCACCCCCACACTTACCGAACTGCTAATAGAAGAAGTCTACCCCATTTTCCCCTTTTATCCTCGCCGGAGACCGGCCGAATTCCCCGAAGGAAAACCCCCAAATGTACATTCCGAAAAGCATGCGTGGATTTGTGAAAAAGAAAAAAGAAGATAAAGCAAGGCTAGAGCGTACCTGAGATATCGACGGTCGGATTAAGCGTTTTCCGGGGGGAAAAACCGGCGACAAGGGACGGCGCGGTCAGAGGAGGAAGACAAGTGAAAGCCTGAAAAGTAGTAGTGTGCAAAGGGAAAGTGAAAGCAAAAAGGAAGAAAAGAATTCTTATTACAACTGCAATAATTGCTACGCCGGGATCGAGACGCGTGGGAGCCACGCGTGGGTTAATCAAGCGACATTTGGAAGAAGAAGAGTCGGATGCCACGAATTTACGGTTCTAACCCCAAAGTTCAAATCTCACTCAGCGCCTCCAGCCCGCCAAAAACCATTGAACTTTCGATAAGATTCGTTACCCTCATCTATCGAAACTTGAGGGACTCGTGTTATGGGGCTGAGGGTTCAACCTCCTCGAAGCATGCGGCCTAACCCTCGAAGGGTTCGCAGTCGGCAAGTCACCCTCGAACCGGAAGATGCGGCCTAACCCCCGAAGGTTCATAGGACCAAAGCTAGGGGTCCACTACCTCATCATGGGACCCTCCAAACGTATCCTATATATGTATATGCCTCATTTATTACGCACAGAAACTAACGTACATTCACACTTACTATTCCAGACATTAAGTTGGTAACAACCTAACTGAGGTAGGTTGTTCCACGGCTCCTCTCCCTTCTATCCCTCTCATTTTGCAGGTGTTTTAGCTCCCCATACTCTACTACTTGACCCTATAGCTTCAGAGGATCAAGAGATGATATCGTAAGACCCTAGAACGGTTTTATCCTCATCAATCATTTTATCATAGGATGTATAGTGGGGATACTAGGAGCAAACATCGCTGAAGATGAATGTGCTGAACGCTTCAAGATGGATGCAAGTATATGGCGTGCGTCCTTATTAGTTATATGTTGGGTGATTTCAACTGTGTTGACATTTTGATGATTGTTGTCCTTATAAAGGTGAATCACTATTTTGTCTGGTGATATCCTACTTTCTTTGACTTGTACGCCTAGCTAGTGTTTTATATATTTATTTCTTTGTAAATAAACAAATGAGATGTAACTCTTTTTTTTTGTGATTATGATGATTTATTTTATTGATATAGTAGTAAAAACGTACTCTACTAACCCGTCCCGTTTAAAAGGTAACGTTTTTTGTCTTTTATCATCTCATTAATTCTAAATTATATTGGAAAAATAATTTATAAAGTTATATTATTAGAATACTATTGTTATTCTTTCATAATGTAACTTCATGAAATTTGTTCTTAAAAAAAACAATTTATGAATTATTTTTTCGGTATGAATTCTAGGAAGCACGAATACGAATACGCAAAACAAATACAATACGAAACGAATAAAAAAATGTCAAAAACAAATATCAAAATACGAATACGTTAAAAAATATATTTTTTAATTTTTTAATTTTTTAATGTACATTTATCAAAATTATAAAATTATCTAAATAATTTATTGATACATAAGACCCCAATTAACTACTAACAAGTCCAAGTAATTTTTTAATCACTTACACATTTTATCACCCATTATCACAACATAACTTAACATATTGGGTTTGATATTTTGGAAAAAGAATAAAAAAATGGCGAATCTAGAAGGAATTTTCAGGGGGGTCAAAATATAAAATTTTAATTGTTTAGGGGGGTCAAAATGCAAAATATGCTTAATTTTTTTTTTAAAAAAAGGGATTTAAAATTTCAGTGGGGTCCACTGGACCCCTGGATGGAGCAGAAAAACGTTTCAGTTTCGTATTTGGCCCTTTTCGTATTGCATACATTTGTTTTCCAGAAAACTCCATCACCTTACCGTATTCATGCTACCGAGCTTAGAATTAATATGTGGTTCAACATGACTTAGATAAGAAGTCAACAAAACAAATTGGGAAACCTTGTTGTTGTTGATACTTGGCAGATGGAGGAAGTAATACAATCTACTAAAATGTCTCCATCGAAGTACGCACAAACCTTCTACCATAACCCAATTGAAATTATACGAACTTAGAAAAGTAAAGTTCACACTAAAACAGTGTGGCATAAAAATGTGGTTTAATTGAATCTTTAAAACATACTTGATGATGGACGATTCTTAAATCCCAAACATGCAAGTTTCATATAAAAATTCTCTTTAGCGTTAACTTATTAATTAGCTTATACTTATAAATTCTCGTTCACGTAACAAACTTACTGATACGTAAAATAAGTATGCTAGAGTTTATAAGTTTCTGAAATTGATAAACTAACGATAACTCTTTCTTTTTATTTATATTTTTATATGAAACATAAAATGTTTAATATTATCTCTTGATTGAAACTTTAAGGCGAGCCTATAATGTTACATTTGACTTTTAGATATAATGTTAATTTAACCACAAATCACACATTAATTAAAGTTAAAAAGTATTTAAGAAAGTTAAAACACTTTCGGATATTATTTTCCGGTGGGAGTAAATTGTGAGGGGCAATATAAGTTTGAGAAAAAGACGCTACAATTACAGACTTACAGTTGCCGTCAGCTCCAATATCCATCGTGATCCGGTCACTTACGTGTCAACATCCATTCATCAATTTCAAACCTTACTGCCGCAATTATTCTCTTGCTCAAGAAAGAAAAAAGAAAAAATATTCAATCTTTCGTTGATTTCTCGAAAGCCCTAAAACTTGTAAGTTTCTGGAGATGGGTCTCTCTGAAGTTGCCGATTTCGCGCGAAGATTCTCTGTAATGGTCAAAGTGCAAGGCTCCGTGAGTTTCACTTACTTATTTATTCGTTCAATTTGGTTCTCATTAACTCTCATCATGTGTTAATGGGGTTTAATTTTTTTCTCCTTTCAGGATCCCAAGGGGATTAAGATGAGAAACCACGCTTTTCATCACTATAAGTAAGTCATTCAGGTGCTTAACAAGTTAATGAACCACTAAAATTTGCATAAAACATCTTTAATTGGCCTTGTTCTTTGTCTGGCAGTTTCAGTTGAGTTTTATATTGAATTAGCTGTGTTTCAGTAGTAAATATTTGGGAGTGAAGTAGCTTCTGCTTAATATTGTCCTGTGGAATGTAAAAAACACCACACCCCTCAAAAAAGGCCCCAGTGCTCGTCTGGATTAGTCGCCAAATCTGATACTAGTAGAAATTGAAAAAAAAGAAAAAAGAAAAAAGAAAACGAAGATGAATAACTGAGATCAACTCATTTCTTTGTCTTTTAAGATGATTTTGGATACTGTGGCATACTTAAATTAAAAAAAGTGACTGTGTTTTGTTTCTGTAGTTCTGGTATGACGACACTTTCAGCTTCGGGTACTCTTTTGCCGGGTTCCTGTGAAAGAGCTACGACCAGTAGTGGCGCTACTGTTAAATCCATGGAGACTGTCTTGGTTTTGACGGTTGCATCCGTGATCGAACCTTTTTTAATGCAGCAATATCGTGAAAAGAACATTCTTGAGGTTGGAAAATATTGTTTACTTGTCATACTTCAAGTATTTTTACAGGCCAATGATATCTTCGAGTTGTTTACTTATCAGTCCGTGCTCTTTTTTATTTGTTTTCTTGAAGGAAAAACCTCGTTTGGTACCTGGTGTTAAGATTGATATATTGTTGGAGGTATAGTCTGCTGTTTGTGAAATTCTTTACTTGATAACTCATGGACAATGCCTGATATGGAGAGTTTTTTTTGTTGACAACTAGGACAAAACAGTGGCAGAAGGAAACAGTTGGGTTTCTGCCAAACTATTAAGGCTGGTAAGCATATAATTTGGAAGTTAAAGTTCTTAGATGCTCTTTAACTATGCATTTAATTATACTTTGTTTCTTTTTAGCTGTACGTAGATGGTAATTTGCATTCCATTGTTCTTAGGTGGATCCATTTTTTATCAGATGTTATTCTTGTTATGGTATGGTCAGTCTGGTTGATGAGTAGTTATAAGCGTCTAAAAGTGATTAATTGTCAGTGTATGTATATTTTTGTGTTGCATTTTTACCATCAGTAAGTCTGAACAGCCATTATCCATGTCTTTGTATTGGTTTCACTCATCTGTGGTGTGTGTTTGTATTGGTGGTTGCCCAATTTACACTCAAACAAATGAAGCCTTGGTTTATGTTTCACTTTCACTTGATTTTTTTATGATCTTCCTGAGGAGGCATTGATGGTGCTGATTTGATTTTTGTGAAGGTCGACATTCCCCAATCTTCAACTGCTGTCCAGTCTCTCATAGAAGCTTCTTGTGCATCACTCGAAAGTAGTTGGGAGGTTGGTTGGTCTCTAGCTTCTCATAGCCGTGGGTCTCAGCACACCATGGGTGCTTCGAGTTCAGAGGTAACTTGATTACCATCGTCTCCACCTGCTAGCTTTTTACTTGTTTTATGCTGTGCATTTTCGTGCAATATTTAACATTTGATAATGAGTTGGCTTAGAAGTCACTCTGAAACTTAAATAGTTTGGGGGTTGGTTTATGTTAAAATCAACATGTTTTAGTCCTTGATGAATATCAAGTTCTTGGTCCTAAGAAGCTATTTGTCACCACACTCCTCTATACGTATCAAGTCTTTTTGTTTAAAGACGAATTTCAGTTTCTTTTTTCCTTTTTTTTCCCCTTTAAATTCAATTTGAGAAGCAACTATCAAGTTTCAGATATAGCAGCTTACTAAGGCTTTCATTTTCTCCATTGACACAGTGAATAAATTGATCAGAGTTATGCATTGTATTCCATGATTAGTGGTAACCGAAATTTTTTTGTGGTGTGTTTTTTCCTGATGGAAGTTTAATGATATCGGTGGAAGTGATTTAATGATATACCCAAAAAAGAGAAGTATCATGCAAATGCCAATACAAAAGTTTCCCATATCCTTTTTGGTTGTTAAATTGATCAATGAATTAGGTTTACAACTAACAGTGGAAATTGAAAGACTTCCCTTGTGCTTTCTCATGAGGCAAGAATTATCAGATTATTTGCTGCTGTGAACTTCCCATAATGATGCACTGTTAATAGCTTTTGTCATAGTCTGATGGCATTGCTTCTTCAAAAAGCAATTCATTCTCTACCAAACCCTGGTTTGGCTATGTTTAGTGATGGTCTACATTCGGTTTGCTAAATAGTGTGCACATTCCTAGAATCAAACTCTACATCTTTAACAAATGCAGTCCCCTCTCTTTTTTTCTCTTTTCTAAAATTATTTAAATTGTTATCATTTTGAATGACTTTTTGGGTCACGTAACAATTATCTTATATTAATCAAACTTGGATGCATGCATGAAAATGTTACAAGAATTGACTACATAGGTGGTGTATTATGTAACAGGAGCTATCAACTGATGATTTCAGGTTGAGCAATCATCTTCCCAGAACCAGTGGCCCATGGTAGGAGTAGAGTTGACCAATCCAACTGTCATGGGGTGGTCGACTTCAAGGATTGCCTTGCTAGGAATTACCTCGAAAGTATCTATGGTACGATGATATTGCAAATAACCCCTGCCTAAAATTTTAAATTGTCACAGAGAATAATATTTTGTTAATCTAGTGCTATCAGTTTTAAAGCCATTTTATATAGTAAGATATGCACTTCCTCGGGGAATGAAAAGGATCTCTCTACTTTCATTTGGTATTCCATATATGCAAGTTAAGATAGTGATTAGTGAGTGACAGTTTTGTCTTGTTTTACAGGACTCCCTAGAGCTGCAAACATGTGTACCCAAGCGAGGAGATACAGTTCTCGCAATGGGTTCACCTTTCGGCATATTATCTCCTTTGCACTTTTTCAACAAGTAATAACCAATTCTTTTACCTAGTTATTTAATTATTTCTCCTTTCTCTGTGTGTGTGTGTGTGTATGTTTCCTGTGGTCTAAATCCTCCTGTGCCAACTCTTTGCCCCCATAATGTTATTCTGCGACATACTAAGATTTTCCTCAAATTGCAGTATATCTGTTGGGTCAATAAGTAACAGCTATCCACCCAAAACTTCGACAAGATCTCTATTGATGGCCGATATTAGGTGTCTTCCTGGTGCGAGCTATCATCCTGAAATATCATTATTGACTCATTATTTATCTCAGTCTAACATCCTGGATCCAAATATTTCAGGAATGGAAGGGAGCGCAGTTTTCAATGAGAATGCCCAGTTTGTTGGTCTTCTGACCAGACCGCTACGACAAAAGATAAGCGGAACCGAAATTCAGGTATGATGGGCAGTTTCTGTTTAGTTGGTTTGCATGTAACTTGTTATGAGTAGTAAAACAATTTGATGGTCTGTTGCAATATTTAGAGACTGTTTAGGAGTGATGGAGTAGAGGAAAGCACGTAAAAATGACTTATTGGAGAATTTGTTGGTGCTTGACGAAAGTGCTGTAGAATAGTAAGATGTGAAAGAACTGTATTCACACTCTTGCTTGATATAAGCTAGATGTTTTGCAGTATGTGTTGAAAGAGTTCTTTACTGTTTCTTTATAAATCTCGTTGGACACAATTCATTTTTTTTTTTACGTTTTCTTTCTTGACTAGTTTTTCTTACTATTCTTGTTATGGACTCCAGAACTAAAACATGTAACTACTACATATACTATAAAATGTGCAAAAAACAAACGTAAATGACGGATATGGTAATTGATTAAAGAATCACAGTAATAGCATAGTACCATAGGATAAAAAAAAAAGCCAAGAAATCCCCTAGAAAAAATATATTGTAGAGGAATACTAGATTAGAAAGAACTTACTGGGATTAAAAGTGGAGGCCCAAAAACTTTAAGTGTTCAACCATTATGAACTCCTAGAATTGAACCACTGGGCTAGAGACAATTCAGTGCAATTCATATATAGGTAGTAGAGTTATTTATATTTTTAGCCTGGGCTTGAGACCACTCAAAGTCCAAACCTGCCATAGATCTGCCCTTGCCTTCTTGTATGCTACCCCCTCCATCTGTTCCATTACTAGTGTCCTAGGCTCTTATTCTATCTAGATTTAAGGAATAATATTAAATAAATGGTTTGTGGAAGGTATTTCAAAGTTTTTGTATAATAAGCAGATAGAGGGCCCATAGAGATTAATTCAATTTAAATCTAATTTGTTCATCTTACATTCTTACTCATTAAATTTCAATCTGGTGCGAAGGGAGGGTTTGAGTCTTGTTGACATGGTATTTTCCCTTTTATTTATCATTTTGTGAAAAAATTTCTTTTCTTCAATTATGTCTGTTACATAAATGCTAGTTTATTGATAAAATTGCAAGTTATGATAAAGAGTGAATAAAGTAGTGAGAGAGAGAGGGGAGGGAGGGTAAAGAATTGATAAGTTCAATAAAAAGTCTCCATTTGGGGTTAGAAAGTTTGTAACAACGCCAAAAATAGAAAGCTACTATTAATCTTGTAATGGAATAGAGGGAATAGTTCATAAGATGATGACAGTTTGCATGCCATTCTTCATAATAATAGCGTTAGAACCCCCTGTCTTTGCACTTTTCAATTCAATTAATTGTACCCATAGATCCTAGCTTTTGCTTGCAGTTGGTGATACCATGGGAAGCAATTGCTTCAGCTTGCAGTGACTTGCTGGAGCGTCACGTTACATGGAAAGGAATCAATTATGATGATGGGACCTTGAGTACAATAGTAAACATGTCACTGAAGGATTGCCCAAATGATCCCATAAATTTACCTGAGCAGACTAGTCTGGGTTATGAAATACCATCTCCAGTTGAGAAGGCAATGCGTTCAATCTGTCTTATTACCACTGAGGATGGATCATGGGCATCTGGCATCTTGCTAAACAAACAGGGCCTGGTTCTTACAAACGCTCATCTGCTTGAGCCATGGAGGTTTGGTAAAACAGCTTTAGATGTTGGAAGAAATGAAACCAAAGTGGAGGTTGGGAAATTTCATGGTGTAAAAGCAACCCCAGATTTGCTGCCAAGGAACAGGAAATCTGCAGATATTTCCTCACCATATGAAATCCCAATATCCAGACGTAGCAGTGCTAAAATAAGCCACATAAATATTCGCGTACGCTTGGATTTTACAGATCCTTGGATGTGGGCTGGTGCTAGTGTCGTTTATATTTCCAAAGGACCTTTGGATATTGCGTTACTGCAGCTTGAAGTTGTTCCTAATCAACTCTGTCCAATTGTTGTGGATTTCAATCGCCCTTCTCCTGGATCAAAGGTGTATGTGATTGGACACGGGCTGTTTGGACCTCGTTGTGGTAAACATCTCATCTCGATTTATCCCTTTATTTTATATCTATCTTACCACTCATTGCTCCCCTCTCCCCAAACCCCGGCCTGCTTCATGGTTTTCTACCTTTGCGTTTGTTTTCTCTAGCAATTTCCTAGATCTGGCCTACTGCTTTATCTACAGATACAGAGGAGACATAAATAAGACAAATGTAGGGGTGTGCATGGATCGAAATGGATCAAATCCGATCCGAATTTCGGATTGATCCGATCCAAAAATCTCAAATTTGATTAACCCTAAATCCAATCGGATTAAGAAAGTGTATTTTAGCATCGGATCATATTGAATCCGATCCGATCTGTAAACAAGAAAAATGCTGATCCGAAATGTTCGGATCGGATTGTTTTGCACACTGAGAGTAACAATAACAAACGCATAAGAAGAGTAGGTCTTATAACAACCATATTTTCCTGAATATTAGGGAAAATCATTATTACAATTTTATACTAGTGTAAATTAGGGGAATGCAGTGTGGGTGAGTAGTTGTGTAACTGTTTAACTAGTGATCCATAATTTATTTTCTTTAAAGGAAAAACTGTTTTTTGTACAATAATTTCACTGTAAGTGTGGTAAGAAATAATATAGGTGAGTTTAATACTACAATATTGATACTTGTCCAAGCTTTTGTTTTGAAGCCTGGAAACAGTTGTGTTTGCCCAAAATGCCAAGGGTAAGGCATGCACAACATCCGCCCCACCCTCCGTCCCTCCCCATATATGTCCAACAGAGCTGGGGGGGGGGGGTGGGGGGAAGGGGGCTTATTAAGCCTAACATCGACATGAGTGTAGTCCCTATTTGGCTAACCTTGTGCTTCACAAGAAGACCAAACATATTCAAATCAATTTCTTCACTTTGCTATCACAATTATCTAGTAAATTATGTGTGAAAATATTTGATGGAGTATCATGGATAATAATGTACATCAGTATTTATTTAATAGAAATGACAAACCTTATCTCACGTAGGAAGTTGAGACAAAGTCACAGCTTTTATCACCCTTAATTTTTTTTGTCCTGAAAAAGAGAAGGAAAAAGAAAATGTAGTAATAAACTCGTATTTTGAGTTATCAAACACCATCTGATGGTTTATCTAGTTACAGCTAGTAAATTGCACCAGCTCTAATGAGCCTGATAAAACTTCATGGATGTTAAACTTTTGTTTTATTTTAGTATATGTTAAATTGTGAATCTTTCTCACCCATCTGTGCCTGGAATTTCTTCAGATCTCCTTCCTTCTGCTTGCCGTGGTGTAATATCAAAAGTAATTGAGGCAAAGAGGTTTCCTAAGATTGAAACCAATCATTTTGAACTTTTCCCAGCTATGCTTGAAACAACAGCAGCAGTGCATCCTGGCGGTAGCGGTGGCTCAGTTGTCAATTCAGCTGGTTGTATGATTGGTCTCATCACAAGGTCTGAAACTCCGCTGTAAACCTTCTTCATCCATGCCATGGTCATTTTGTCTTATATGTTCTTAACAAGTTTGATGTTTCTTTATCGAATCTTACTGCAGCAACGCTAAGCATGGTGGAGGTACAATTATTCCACATTTGAACTTCAGCATCCCGGCTGCTGCCCTAGAGCCGATTTTAAAGTTCTCCCAAGGTAAAACATCCCTAAACTCTGGAATTAGTAAATTCTTTGCTTATTTCTGAGGGATCTTTCTATTTCTCCCAGATATGCAGGATGTCGCCATTCTAGAAGAACTTGACAAGCCTAATGAACACCTCTCATCTGTGTGGGCTTTGATGCCACCACTACATCCAAAGTCCGAGAATTTGTTGCCTGAAGTGCCCCAGTTTCCAGCAGAAGACAAGAGCAAAGTCACAAAGGGTTCTCGTTTCGCCAAATTTATGGCCGAGAGAAACGAGTTACTAAAAAAGACTCCTCAGCCTGGCACAGCAAGAAGATTTACAGATGAACTTCTGCATAGCAAATTATGAGTTCCAACTTCCAACAAGCAAAAATAAGCAGTAACCCTGAACTGTTCAGCAATTCTAGTTTAGGAATGTAATTATGTCTGTTGTAAAATAAACTGCAGTCTCAAATTGCAAGTTTATGATGCAATAGCAGCAATACACTACTACAGTACTACCACTGTGGTAGTACCACATACTTTACAGTTTTACACATCTAGAATTTGTATTAGTACTCTATTTAGTATTTTGTCTCTTGGTTTTGAGCATATGATGTGCTTAAACACTACTGTACACTTGAAATCTATTTTTAAACACGTAAATGTTATTCGGAGAATTAGTATAAACAATTAAATTTTATTTCGAGCTTTATGGAATTCTATAGTGGTGGCGAAATTATTATTATCGTTATTCGTTTCAACATAATTTGTTTTGTGAATTTGTTTAGATTCCGGTTGATATCAATAATTCTAAACCAAAAGTAATTTTGAAACATAAATGAAAATATAATATAATCTTTTTAGTTTCATAATATAAGTTTTAAATTATTTTTCTCAACTACATTACTACTCTTCCATTTTAAGTTGCTTAAGTTGACTTTTTTATTTAAATTTTGAGCATAAATTATTTTTTAATTATACCATCATAAAATATAAAAAAGTTATATTATGAAATAAATATATTTTTATTTATTTATAAATTAAATATATTTATGGTGATATAATTTCAAAGTAAAGTAATTTATGGTCATTAAAAAAGAGTACTAATACTGTACAAATGAACAAAAAATTGAAACAAAATTCATTTTGCTTTTATACTCCTTAGATTAGAGACACTGTGCCGGGAAAAAAAAGAATCCCAATTTAAAAATAATAAATCAGCAAATTTAATTTATCGTTGGCTAAATAAAATATGTGAGTGATCATTACTTATTAGGATTCTTTCTGAGCTAGGGTTCATGGACCTCTATTAAAACTCACTGATTGTAATCTAGCAGCCGTTAGCTCTAGGAATCAAGCAATGCATTGTTAAAGGTTGTTGATTCGTGAAGCAGATTACTGAAACAGAAGGGAGCTCGTTTGGCTTGAAGTGGAGAAATGGGGGAGAATTCTGGTTACAAGGATTTTGTGGCGGGTATGTTGGCGGGCGTTGCCACCGTAGTCGTTGGTCACCCCTTTGATACAGTCAAGGTGTATTTCCTGAGAGAGAAAGGAGCTCTACTAATAACTTTGTTTACTTCACTAATTTTATTTTTACATATAGATTTTTTAATTATTGTGTTAAGATATGGTGATGTGAGAGTGGTTATTTACATTTGATGTTGTGAGATTGATAGGATATTGTGTTCTAGTTAAATGAGTATAGAGATAGTTCGTGCTAATGTAGTGATTAGTGTTAACTTAGTTGCTGGATATGCTGAATGATTTATGTCTAGTGTTGGGAAATGTGTTTGAACATTGATTTTAAGAGTGGTTATTTACATTTAAGATAAGGTGATGTGAGAGTGGTTATTTACATTGATTTGTACTAGAAACCGTTTTTTAGACTAATCCTGATGAAATATATGATGGGCACCACTCTGATTGGAACTGCTATGAGAAATGCCTTGGGTTATGTATCCTTCTCCCCAGGAAGATGGGGAGCATTTAGATTGTGAATATGTGTCTCTGCACATTTAAATTTAGGAATCCATTACGCTGTTATCTTGGTATTCTAAAAGTTTATTGTTGCATGTTTGACAACCGATATCTCAGTTATGTTATGGTTCACTTAATAATAATTGAAATGGTTTTATTCATAAAGAAGCCTTACAAATCCTGAGGGTTCAACAAGTCCTTTCCATTGTTGATATGTGTTTGAACCCTGAGTTCATCCATTATTCTTAGTAAATATTCAACTTGTTGCTGCTTGTTTATGTTAGTGAGATGAAGTCCTTTAATCTGTCCTCCTTTGATCATGCTTATCAGGTAAATCTTCAGAAATACAATTCAGAACCATATGGAAAGAAGTATAAGAGCGGTTTGCACTGCACTGCAAGAATATTGAAGACTGAAGGAGTATGCTTCTCTTGACTCTCTGTGCAACATTAACTTCAAGATGACATGTTCTAAATATATATCTCTTTCAATAATCAAGGATGAGTTTCTTTTGTTTTTCAAGATTTCTTCCATGTTAACTTTCTGTGGTAGTGATATCTTTTTGGATTTTCGTATGTGAGTCTTGTGCTACCTTGGGCAGTTGGTGGGTTGTGTGTGTAAAGACTAAAGGCATTATCTCGGGCTAGCCAGCATGGTGCTTTGGCTCTTAGGTCTTTTGCAATTTAGAACTACTAGTAATCAGTCTTACTGCATAGTATTTCATGTGTTTACAATATATTATGTGACACATTAATTGGGATGATGGTAGTCCTTGCATCCATTTACGTGAAGATGAACTTGTAGTTTCCTTGACAGGTAAAAGGGCTTTATCGTGGCGCAACATCTTCATTTGTGGGAATGGCCTTTGAGAGCTCATTGGCATTTGGATTGTATTCCCAAACAAAACAGTTTCTTCAGGTGTATTACCCTGCTATATTTTTGGACTTTACCTGACTACAGGCTTTAAGCAAATTAATATTTTGCTGTCAATGAGCTTTAGCCTCATCTGCATTCGTTTGAATTCGTCTCTCTGCATTTCAGGGAGAAATACACAGTGAAAAGCCACAGCCTTATGCAATAGCTCCGGCAGGTGCATTTGCTGGCGCTCTCATAAGCTTTATACTGTGCCCATCTGAGCTGGTGAAGGTATGTCAAGCTGAAGCTCAACACTGCTTGCTCTTTGAGGTGGTTTTTAGGCTTGTGTAATTGTGGGATCTTCAGTGTAGAATGCAAGTTCAGGGCACTGATTCGTTGGTTCCAAATTCTAGTAGATACAAGGGTCCTGTTGACTGTGCTCTTAAAACCATAAGAACTGAAGGGGTAAGAAAGAATCATGTTCGTAACATTAAATTCTAATGTTCTCTTCAGCTGATAGAATTTCTCTTCAGCCTACAGGGATATTCAGAGGAGGAACAGCTACTTTGTTTCGAGAATCTATAGGCAATGCAGTATTCTTCAGCACTTACGAGTATGTACGCTATCACATGCACTTACCACTGAGAGATGCTTCCTCTGATCTATCCCATCTTATTGATGTTGGAGTTGGGATTGTAAGTGGTGGCCTTGGCGGTATAGCAGTAAGTATCTGAGTTTATAACATTTGTTTAGTACAATGACTGAATTTTCTTGAGCTTCAGTTCTCAGTTTTCTTTCATTTCTGTTTCTTCTCATCTTGCTTGATCTTATATAATTTCTCCAATCAATTTTTGCATGTTAGTGTTGGTCGGTCGTTCTACCTTTAGACGTGGCAAAAACCATAATTCAAACTTCACCAGACAAAAACTCTACAAGAAATCCGTTCCAGATTCTAGAATCAGTAAGTTTGTTGGTCTTCTGATCATTTAAAATGACTGATAATTGGTGCCTGATTTTGTGTTGTTGCTAGATCTACAGGAGGTCCGGTATAAGAGGATGCTATACAGGTCTTGGGCCTACTGTAATTAGAGCATTTCCTGCTAATGCTGCTGCTATTGTCACATGGGAATTGTCCATGAAAATGCTTGGGATCCAGCGTGAATGATACCATGGTGCACTTCATATTCTTGACCTTTCTATAAAGGCATGATGTTGGATTGTTGCCAGTGTCCTGTGTAGTTCTTATGAGATTTGGTGCTCTTTAAGGATAAATTTTTCAAGGCTTCAATGATTTGCATGGAAACCCATTTAGTGGGATCATGTTCGTTAAGATTGCATTACTTTCCCTGACTATCTGTGTGTGATTGGTTAGCTTTGTAATATTTGGTCAAAATTTTCTGTGTTATTAAGCATCACTGCAATTAACTGCAAATTATTTATGTATGTGCTGGAGTTTCTGCATAAATACTTTAATGGACTTTTTTCGGAGGGGTTCCAACTGTGACTTTTCAACTGTTGTAATCTGTGTTTAATAACACGAACATGTGGGCTCTTATTCATCACCCAGATGGTTTTAAGCATAATAAACTATTTCTATTGTAATTTAATAAAAAATCTTATAAAGTGAACGATGTTTCATTGTGTGATGTTAATACTACATGTACGATGATCTATTTTCTTATTGTAAGATAAACTTCTAGTCAAAGAACATATGAGATGCTACTTATGCAGAAAAAATGTGTCCTTTATTTATTTATTTGGTTGCATAAATCTGGTCAGTATGGCCTCTCATCTTCATCTTCTTCTTTTTTTAAAATTTTTATTTTAATTTTTTTTTTGACTTGGCATAGATCTGTCATTTCTGCTTACTTCTTCAATGTGACTTTTTTTCCGATGTTGTGCTTGGACGTGGGCTTATGTGGCATACCTTTGGCCAATTTCTGGATTTTGGTTTACTCTGTTAGTCTGGCCATGCTTAGATCACATGACTTTTCTTTTTCTTGAGAACTTATAGTAATACCCACACTAATTTTTGGTCCGTAGACTGAGAAATCCTCACTCTTCCCTTTGAATCTGAACAGTCTACATGGTTGAAATGCCTGTATAATCTTCCCCCTGCCTCTATCTTTTGGTGGCAATCTAGAATTTGTCCTCCAGTCATCTTAAGACTGAAATCAATTCAAGCTCCAGCACCTACCTAATCCCCATCTATAGCATGACATTGTTATGTATAGTGGTTAGCATAATCGTAGACTAGTGCTTTTAATGTTTCTCTCCTTGTCCCTTTGAGTTTAAACTGGTTGCTTTATCTACAATTGGCTCTTGATCTGAAGCTCATGATTCCTGCTTATTATTGTGGATGGAAGTTGGCAAGGATCCATTCATTAGCAGCCTAGCATATTTGAATGGTGGGTTGCTTGTTTGTTGTGGCTCCGCTGCTTTCTTAATCTTAGAATAAATATTTGTTGACATCTGATTTAATGGGGTGTGCTAATAATAATTTTTATTTTATTTGGGTGGGCATAGACAATTGACATGTTTTCGTAGGGGATCACAAAAGATGATCAAGGATGCATTCCATTTTTAAAGCAAGGCTTTGAAAAGTTTGCTTGCATGTGATTAGCTATTTGTTCTAATCATGAATTTATAGTTTCAAAGAGCAATAAACACTGAAACTGGCAGCACAAACAGTAACACAACATAATCTAAATTGGTAGAGTTGATTTTATTTGAAGAACAATCCAGAAGTTGACAGAAGATAGAGAGCATTCTTGGTAATCACAATGTTAATGAAGAAGTCTTCAAGCTTGAGTAGCTAAAGAAGCATTTCCCATTGCACTGGTTGATATTACTACATAGTACTGCAGAGCTCGAACCATTTCCTATCACTTTTCAGTGAGAATCAAAAGAACTCTTGCGGCGCCGCTCATTATGTCCTGCCAAACGCCTACGGCAACTTCTTTTGGTGTCATCAAATTCTGACAGCTCGTGAAACCTGCAGGTGTTAGTCAGAAACCGAAGGTAAGTCTCTTAATAGTTTTTTTTCTTGTCATGTTTGTTACTAACTTCCTATATATTACTTAATGGAGCCGTGTTGCGTTGTGCCTGTGGGAAATTATACATTAGTACAGATAACTGAAAATACTGAATTAAAAATTAATTCATGGGAAAGTGGCTCAAGGAATCGTGAATCATCATTTTCTATGTGTGCGCTACGACACCTGCTGGGAGTTTTAAACTGTGAAAAAGTTCTCATTTATGGTTAGAAAATAGGTTGTGTACATTTTATTATCATCTAGTATACCTGTGAATTGAGGAGTTGATGATAAATTTAAATTACAGTTGCATAATGGATGTTAGTTCAACTTAGTCTGTATGTGGTTGTGCTTGTCTACAGCTGACCATGAAAAATGTAAAGCGAAAGTGAAGTTCTCTGTTCCTGAGCTCGTATATGTGTTTGCAGAAAGACAAAGTGGATATAGGTAATTGCTAGTGGCTGTTCTTGTCTGGCTTTATAAATTTTAGTATCTTCATATAGTACTTCCTCAGGAGAAGGAATCCTAGACTCTCAAGTGTGCTTCAGATCTCCTTTTAAGATTAACAATTCAGCAGTGTCTGTGAATTTAGGAGTTGACGATAAATTTAAATTACAGTTGCATAATGGATGTTAGTTCAACTTAGTCTGTATGTGGTTGTGCCTGTCTACAGCTGACCATGAATAATGTAAAGCGAAAGTGAAGTTCTCTGTTCCTGAGCTCGTATATGTGTTTGCAGAAAGACAAAGTGGATATGGGTAATTGCTAGTGGCTGTTCTTGTCTGGCTTTATAAATTTTAGTATCTTCATATATTACTTCCTCGGGAGAAGGAATCCTAGTCTCTCAAGTGTGCTTCAGATCTCCTTTTAAGATTAACAATTATGCAGTGTCTATGATGTTAAATAATGCTCAATCCTCGGAAATTTATTGTCGCTTACGCAATCTTTATAATACTTAAATATGCGACGTGCTTATGTGGATTGTTGTGCAGTCTAATTTGTGTGTACCGTCATGCTTCAGTTTTATGTAAATGCATGTATGGTTATGCCTGACTTTTGTACATTGCATGTCATAAGCCCAAAGGCCTGTATTCCTCTGTTGAGAAGTGTGCGTGGAAGGTTAAAGAGCAAAAAAATGATAATGGAATTAATTATGAGTTAATGGAATATATAACCTGCTGCACTGCTGGCAGAAGCGTTTTTGAGTCCCAGCAAGAAGAACCACTGCAGATTTGGCATGAAAGGGGCATACTTTATGCCTCCGATAGTAAGGCTTGGCCTCAGTCATATTAGCGGTGCAGTTTTCAATCTGGCAAGAAATCTGGCTCGATCCTCCTGCCGCAGATGCCTTCCTTCCGTAAGGTGTCATGGCTCTTCTTTTCTTGTTATCCTCTTCTTCCTCATCATCTGACATAGGTACATCTACTATTCTTTTCCCTTCTTCTTTACCAGTTTCCATTTTTTCACGCAGTGCTCGTCTGAACAGGTGGAATCAAATGAAGGAAGTGAAAATGAAGAATGAAGTTGGAAGAATGGTGTTAAAAGAGAACAATAAGAAGAGAGAACCACTGGTACCATTTCTTTGTACTCCAATGGCTATTATAATGGGAATGTAGGATTGTGATGCTTAGATTAGAGGTGCCAAAGTACTGTTATTAGTAGCTTCATTGTGTTCTAAGGGTATAATTTTTGGAGATAATAATGTGACTGTCAATGGTTTGGTACTAGAATCATTAGGCATAGATGCATTTATCATGACTTGCTAGCCTTTTGGTGGGAGCTTAGCTCTAGCCAATTAGAATTCAGTGGGGGAAATGGACACTACAGTTATTTGTTCAGTACACTTACTAATTTTTTATTGTAAAAACTTGATTAGAGCCAGTATTAGTGAAGTTTGGTTGCATAGGCTAACTTTTGTGTGGTGGATTGGTCTTAGAAATTTTCTCTTTGGCAGTTCCGGTATGTGTAGACCATCACTAGTGCTGCTACAGGGAGACATAAGGGTGGCCAAGTGGTAAGGGTGTTGGAGTAGCACAAAAGAGGTCGGGGGTTCAAACCCCGATGGAGACATAAGGTGGTGGTATAGGCATATTGTAGTTATAAGGTTGGTATAAGTGAATTTGGAGTTAAAAGGTGGTAAAGTAGTAGGAGTTATAAGGGTGGCCGAGCGGTAAGGGTGCTGGAGTAGCAAGCAGAGGTCGGAGGTTCAAACTCCGACGGAGGCATAAGGTTGGTATAGGCGTATTTGGAGTTATAAGGTGGTAAAGGAGTAGTGTAGTAGGTTAGGTTAGATTTGCCGTTTCGAAAAAAAAAGGTGGTAAAGGAGTAGTGTAGGAGCAGGTAGGAGTAGGGTAGTTAGATTTCCCGTTTCAAAAAAAAAAAAAAAACTAGTGCTGCTACAGGAGATGTGCGAGCTCAATTTTATACCTGCCTGGATAGAGCGTTAGATAGATATAGACCTTGCAACTAGGAATTCACAACACGTTATTGCAAATGGACACTAGTTATTTCTTCAGTACACTTTGTGATTTTTTTAATGTAAAAACTTGATTAGCACCCGTATTGGTGAAGTTTGGTTGCTTTAGGCTAACTTCTGTGTGGTGGATTCGTTTAAGAGTTTTTTTCCTTTGCAATTTTGGTAAACTATAAACAATCACTAATACTATGGAAACTGTAAACAATCACTAATACTGCTTGGATTGGGCGTTTAGATACGCATAGACCTTGCAACCAGGAAATCACGACACATTGTTATCATATCCATGGAAGATTTGAAGCCACAATGTAAATTCGTCAAATTCCGGTTTAGGAAATACTTTTCCATTTTATATCATTATATGCCATGTAAAGTATGGAAGACAAAGTAGGATTCCGTGCATACTTGTTCGTGAGTACTATTACCCCATCCCACGTGGTTCAGAGTACTTATTCCAAATATATGTCGGGTCGTTTCAGATTCCTCCCTTTATTTTTCCAGTATTTATTTATTTAATTACTGCAAAAAATTTATGCTAATTTGGTTTTAATTCCCTAATTCTACATCTGCACAGTCACAGTGATTATTCGTCTTGGTATTGATAGTTAAGACCAAAATTCTCAAGTAAACATGGCGGCATTTTCATAGTATGAAGTAGAATGTCTATATCAGTAGTACCGAAGCTGGGTCATGTTTTGCCATGTTTAACCCATCAATACATTTACTTGTCTATTTACTTGACGTGTACTTGATGAGTAAATATGTCTTGTGATAAGTTGTTCTGATGCTACTGTTTTATTGCAGCCAATTGAAACAAGGGAAAGTGGCCACCCATTAGCTGAGCCTGCAGTGCACATCAATATAGTGGTACAAAAGTTTAAATCATTTGCTCGTACACTTAACAGCATATGTTTAGTGTTGTGGTCCACCTTTGTACTGAGACAGCTGTTTGGCTTATGACCCATCTCAGTTCTTTAATGTTGTCCTGGTAGACAATCAAGTTCTGTTATTAGTACTTGTGAATATATTGCTAATAGACCGATGGTGTTCCATTCATGCCTACTGGTATATGCCTGCTTGCTTCAACTTGTGGCACTAGAATTTATTCCCTTGTTAAGGGTGGCTCTGAATAATGGTCTGAGTATTAACCATTTCTCTTGAGTCTTGTGGTGGACATTGTGCAAGTACTACTTTGTCTGTCTTGTAAGCTTTCACAAGCACTTTGGTGGGCACCTACATTGTCTGGTGTTTGCTTTCTGTTTTGTAGTGAAGCATCAATGTCTAATAAGAAAGCCATAAGTTATGGCAAATGTGTTGTAAATGGGCAGGTAAAACCCTTGCTGGATGCCTACACCTGTTGGAAACACCACGATGGTTGATCAGTTATTGATTCGACTGAATTGTGCCACTTCTGTTGGTTCGGGTTAGGCAAAAATATGGGGTCTGCTTTAATCCGTAAGAACCAACTAGAAACATGTAAGAATTCACGAGGATGGATCTTGTATGGTTCGGGTTTGTGCTTGAACTCGTCTTGTTAGGACCCTGAATGGTAACAATTTTTTCAGTACTCCCAGTAGCAATCTTGAGGTGGAGAGGGCTTTGATATGTTATATACACTTGCCTTGTGTTTGGTTTATTGGTCTTTGCCTCTTTGGTTTGTTATTGGAATCCATATGAACATTTGATTGTTTGAAATCATCTGAATCTTTACAGGTTTAGATTTAGCGGGGTAATTTTACGGGAGATTGTTTTGTTTTTAAACTTCTTTGGAGAGTTTTTACAAGTTACGTCAACACATATTACATATACAATGCAATCAGATAACTTAGCTGTCTTTGCAGGCTTGTGGTAATTTTATGTGTACAACATGGAGTATGTCATTTTGGTAGATTCAATCAAGCTTAGCTCCAGTCTTGGATTGTCAGGAAACGCTTCTGGCGGGCTTGGCAATGGGTGGTTAATACCGAGAGCGTATAAATATGTATTGGGTATGATCGGGGAATGACCCAAACACTGACTTCAGCCCGCCCCTACATGGTCTGTGTTAATGAAAAGCTATTGAGCTGGCTAGTGTCAAGGCTACCCTTAGGTTTCTTCAGATTTTTCCGTGGACTTAATTTTTTTTCTTGGGAAAATATTTTTTGTTTTGTGGGTTGGGAGGGGATTTATATTTGGGAAACGCGGGGTGTTCACTTGTTTACGGGTTTGGCTTGACGATTGCCCACCCCGCCTTCAACTCCTATTTTCCATGGGTATTTAATGAGTTGGACAATCACTCTCCATTGCCAAGCCCAGATGTTCTGTACGGACTTGATATGGGCAGCAAAAAGCAGGTGCATCCTTGTGTTACAAAGGCCCAATCATGGCCCCTGTTCAGTATGGGGATCTGCTTGTTGGGCTAGTGAGTTTAACTGTGTGACATAATTCTACATCTCAATACTACAGTCTATAGTGCATTCTTTAGTTACAAATACTACTTTTACATGCAAGTCTAGTAGCTTGTTGTATCAAATGCACAATGAGCAACAGTAAAGTGTATGATCCCACAATGTCACCAAAATTTGCTATAAAGTTGTGGATGGCGAGGAGGCGTTGAGATATTGGGTGGCGATTGGGGAGGATGTCAAAGAGGATTTTCTGATGTGACGATGAGGGCAAAGAGGATCATAAGGGACTACTTCTGCAGCTTCTAATTTTAGTCAAGAGTGCATGCTGTAGTTTCAGAGGTTATTGTATGTCCGCGAATACCTGAAGCTTTGTAAGGAGTTGGGCTTAAAGTGAGGCAGTAAAACTGCCGAGGATTCAATTCGATAATCTCAGGTTTTGCTGGTAACTGTGAGTATTTCACCCTGCTTTATTTTTCTCTCCATATTACTTCTGATGATCTTTTAACCGATTTTTAACTGGAACAACATGAAATAGAAGTTATAGAACCAGCAAAGTGTTTATAAGACCATAAAATTGTTTCTCCGTGCTATGAAGCTATCGCTCTTTCTGAATGTCATATTCATATGTCGTTTTGTTCCCAATTACCCAAGAAAATATAGAAGTGTATCATCATTTATGCTAAACTGCCTTAATGTTATTTTTCTAAAGACTTTTATGCCACTTTCTTCCTAAAAAACATAGTATTCTCAAATTAGAAGCTCAGTGAACGAAAGAAGCTTGTATAAAAGATAGAATCTCTAGGAACCTTTAGGCCTATTTAGGAGTCTATTGCATGACAAGTGAAACATCACTCAGAAGGATCAACCCCTGATGATTGATTTGGATTGAAGGAAGAACACGCATGATGATCACCATCTTCCAAGGCTGTATCACTCCATAAATTGCCTCCTACCCTAGCTGAAGTGGTGGAATCGTCTCTGTTCACAAATGCTTCATTTAAAGAATTCATCATACCATGCGGTGATGGAAAGAAATCGTTATTGAATTGTTGTGGTGGAACCTGAGGCCTCAATGACGAACCATTCACCCCGTGCAGAAGAGCCATGTTACTACCAAACCCGTCGCCACTCTTGCCTCCTGTGGCTTCAAACAGTGGCTGGTTGATTGTTTGCAAGGCAGCCAACGAAGACAAAAGGCTCCCACCACCGTAGAAAGAGTTGCTGCACATACCCGGCTCCAGACCTGACATTATGAAATCCTGACCTGCACAAGAGGAGCCAAGAATCAAATTCAGCGTGTGAAATGCTAATTTAGGAACTTACTAAATGAAAGGAGATTTTCTCTAAAATTTGAGAACTTTAGTAGGCGTCCACCCCCACTCGCACCCCTGACCTGGATGAGTCGAGCCAGGCAATGCTTGGCTCCTAGCAATCTCACTTTCTGAGGAAGCCAGCCTAGAGATCTTGGGCCGTTTGCTCTTCCGGCACCCTCCACCTACAGGCACATTCCTTAAGGTTCCGCCTTGGGTCCAGTACCGCCGGCAACCTTTGCAGTAGTAGCGCGGTTGAGATAGGCTGTAGTTGTTGTAGTAACAGAACTTGGTGTTGGTGGAGTTGCATCGCGGGCATTTCTGAAGCGGTGGGGGCTGCTGGTGGTTGTTTTGGCCAGCTTCTGGTGGCCTCAACCTCGGGTCCTGGTTGTATGGCATGTTTTCTTCCATGTTTCTATTTTTGGTTGCATACAGTATATAATATGGTGTAGGATCAAAAGGGATTTGAGTGTACTCTCAAGCCTTTAGGTTCATGAATGATTACACTACAGGGATATGTAAGTGAAGTGTTGGAAATTAGGATTTGATATAATGAGAATGAGGAAAAAATAATACATGAGAGATTGGGTTGATTTGTTCTTTACCTACTACTACTACTAACAATCCCATGTATATATCAATCATATATCCTATCCCACCGAAGGGTTCAATTTGGGGAAGGTTTTTTATGCTTGCTAATAGTCAGTTTGTCACGTCACTATTTGAATCCGTACATGCGAAAGAATGTAACTTGATGAAATCATAGCTAAACAGCCAAACAGAAGCGACGATCACACTTGTTTAATGTTGCAGTTGGAATTGATGCAACTAATTGATGTATTGTGAATAATTATATTGGTGCACATTATTTCCTCCCATAATTCTCCCGGGAGTCTATTAAATACAAAATAAGACGGACAAACATCTCGTTATAACTCAATACAACGGCGTTTTACTTGAAAATACCGGTGATTTTCATAAATACAAATACTACACTTTGTTACAGAATAATTAACTACCTAATCGATGGGATGTTTGAGCAATTCCAATACAAATGAGAGTACTAGACTTGCTTGCAATAATCGAGATAGATCCTCAAGCACACGCACTTACCTCCACAATTAACATGGAAATGAAAATGACTATATGTGGGAGTAGTAGCATTCTCGAGTGATCGATCGATGATCATGAAGACGAAAACTTGAAGGCAAAGTGAGGAGGAGTGACTGGAGGACTGAAAAGCAATTGGACACGTAGTGATACACGTAATACATAAACTTGATAGCAAATATATATGTATGTTTAAGTAAGCATGCATAGATTGGTGGTACTATATCATCATTTACAAAGAGTAGACAATAAACTTAATTGGTCATGAATGGATAACACGTTTTACTAGTTAAATATTATTCGGTACTTTTTTAATCACTTAAAGGTTCTCATGAGAGTGGTTTATTTATATAACCTTTATCACATTCGCTCTTTAAGTCTTAACTAATGCTGGATGCGAGATTGTGCTGAAAAGCCAGCAACATGGTTACCTCTTGTTGGCTAGATGAATCATAATCATTACACGCGCGCAGAGAATGATCAAGATTGTGACTCATAAGGGCATTCGGCTATTAATTTGGACTTGGTCATGATTTTGCCGTGGCTACTCTTTTTCATTCACAATTCCGGGTAAATCAACAGTTTCCGTTCTCTTGTTAATGAGTGAGTTAGGGTCTAGTCCATGTTCATTCATTGTGTCTCTAGATAGTATGAATGGTGAATATATTTATGGGTTACAAATTAACGAACACTAATCGCACCCTAACTAACTTGATACGTAACAATCTCGATACTCGATTGTCTTTCCTAAAATTAAAATGGCACTAGTCGCAATCCTCAACTAGTGATAAACTTTGACATGAGTAGCGCGCTTGCTAGAGAATCTTCCGTTCTTTACCTTTCGAAAGATAGTTCTGCGAATTACGTACAGGTTCACGAATAAATAAACATTATTTGCTTAGGCATAAAATATATAAACGCTCTTCAATACATTACCTTTGGTGGAATAGACATACATAAGAAAATGATGTTGCCTGCCCGAACAATCCCCAAGATAGTTAGAGCAACCAGGGTTGATAACGAGCTGAGCTTTGACTATGGATCAGTGATAGATAAAATTTTAAGCCTACTCGTGATCAACGCCCATTACAAAATCAAGATCATGCTCGACTCGTCAAGTGATCGAATTGCTCGTGAGCTGCTCGAAAAGCTCGAATTTGATCGCGAGCGCTCGACTCGTTAGACCTCGAAAATAAGCTCATTGCAAAAATTTACACAATTCGAGAGAGAGAGAGAGAGAGAGAGAGAGAGAGAGAGAGAGGGGGGGGGGGGGGGGGTAAGGCCCTGTTTAGCAAAACTAGCTAATAAGCTAGCTGGAGCTGATAAGCTAGCTGGTAGCTAATAAGCTGACTGATAAGTTAGCTGATTTTAGTGTACGTGTTTAGCAAATGAGCTGATAAGCTAGCTGATTTTGGTTTACGTGTTTAGCGAATGAGCTTATAAGCTAATTGATAAAATGACATAAAAGGGCATTTATAATATATTTTTATATTCTTCATTCATTTTTCATATTTAATAATAATATTAATAATAATAATAATAATAATAATAATAATTATGATTATTAATATTAATATTTTAACATAAAAATAGTAATATATTTTATGTCTAAATTATTAATTAAATAATATTTTTTTCAAGTTATGAACATGTATATGACAATAATATTGTGTTATTCTTTATTAGTTTTATTTATAATAATAATTATATTAAAATAATAATATATATGACAATAAATATTGTGTTATTCTTTATTAGTTTTATTTATAATAATAATTATAATAATAATAATAATATTATTATTTTAATATAAAATAATAATATATTTATTTCTAAACTATTAATTAAATAATCCATTATTATTATCATTATCATTATCATTATTATTATTATTATTATTGTTTTTATTATAACACTAGACTTTATTATTCACACAAAATTAGAAGGGAGTCGGGAGACAAGTTGTGCTCCCACCCCTTTCTGTATACAAAGCTAAGTCTAGAAAAAAGGAAAACACCACTCCTAACATCATTGGAATGGCTAACACACAAGCACTTAAGGCGCGAAAAAGTAGCCAGGGCCTCCTCATCGAGCTCCCCAAAGGTGGAGAAGGCAAACGGGATGAAAGAGTAGCCGTGCTCTGCACACTTAGAAGAATACTTGCTCTTCTTCTTCTGAACGGCAGACTGCAAAGCAGCACCAGGAACCCAAGAATCCAAACCCCCACCAGCAAAAGGAGAGACACCCGTAACATCCAAGCAGGCGTCCCGACCTTGGGACCAATTATATAATAACAAGTCTGCCGGGCGAAGGTCTCGTCCATCATCTGAGAGGAACCCCATAGGGGCCTCTTTTCGCACAGCCACTCCAACCCTTGAACAGATGTCAGCCAATGTATCCACGCACAAGGTTGTGCCGGAACTTCACCCCCACCTCACTAGAACAATGGACAGTGTGGTCACCCCACTGGTCCATCCGTCGCACACGACAACTCGAGCAAGAGGAACCATCGGGGAACAAAGGGATCGCAAGGCGATAACACAACACAGCACGAAACTGCCGCGGGTTAATCCGCTGTCCCAACCCATCAATAGGGATGGTGAGTAAGTAATCCTGCGCATGAGGTGCACGAACACAACTAAGAAGAGCCTGCTGCCGATGACTCAACCCAAACCGTGACGCCAGATGTGCATCGATGACACCAAAATAACTCTTTGCCAAAGACTTCATAAACTGGGGGCAGGAGAGCTAGATGTACCAGAGAGAACATCAACACCACAAAAGGTTGTGAAACTGTCAAGAGCAGACTGAAAGGTAGGGCCAGAAGAAAAAATCCCGGACCGCAACAGAATCCTATCCTGCAAGGAGCTGGACTGCAAGCGCGAAGCGAGAAAAGCATACTATTATTATTATTATTATTATTATTATTATTATTATTATTATTATTATTATTATTATTATTATTATTATTATTATTAAGGGTATAATTGAAATATGAAAGATGATAAACTAGCTAGCTTATTAGCTTAAAAAATAAGCTAGCTTATAAGCTCCAGGAGCTTATAAGCTCGCGTTCACGTAACAGACTTATTTTTCCTGACAATAAGTCTGTTACGTGAATGCGAGCTTATAAGTTAGCTGATAAACTAACGCTAAAGAGAGCCTAAGATTGATTTTTTTATAAATATTTATGAAATTATTTATAGCTCGTGAACTGTTTTGTGATCGATTCAAGTTCGAAAATGAGATTTGCTCAGGTGTAAACTCGCACCGATAGATCTGAGGTTTGACGGAACTCTTTTACCAGGGGCGAAGCCATGAATTCAAATTAACCCGTGTGTCTTAGTAAACTAAGTTTAAAAACTATAAAAAGTTGTATACTATTTATGAATATAATTTTTTTTAAACAATAGAACAAAAAGATGTATGTAAAAGTATAATACGATACTTAAAATAACTAAATATAACACTACCAATTAACTAAAATTAAGCCTAAAACTAATCTACCAATGAGGTCTAGCTCAATTGGTTAGACTGAGGTGTCATGACTCTAGAGGTCATAGGTTCAATTCTCACCAAGTGCGTGATTATTTATAGTTTATTACTTTGTAATGTTACTTATTTAAAAAAGCCTAAAACTAATCTAACATACTCAAAATGACTAAAAATAGTACAACGGAGGAATTAAAATTACTCAAAACTAAACTAATTGATCTGTACATTACTTTTAAAATTACTAAAAATAGTACTACAAAATTTTTATTTTCCATTTGAACCCAACGCACGGGATTTATTTTCCATTTGAACCCAACGCACGGGATCAAATGTATGTAGAATCGCCCCGGTCTTTTACGAACAGCACATGTACACCTAGTTGGAGCTATATATTGGGATGACTCGAGAGGTCCGTCTAACAAATATAAGGCCCTGGGAATTGGACCGAATTCTGGGTCCAGGATAATCTTCCTGATCCCATTTCGTTTGAACTTCGAACTCAATAACTAATTTTTAAACTGAAACTGAGCTAGTGACCGAAAATTACAAAACATATATGATTTTGGTTTATTAATTTAAATCCAGATTATAAGGATGGTTTATTAAATTTAAATCCAGATTATAAGGATGTTCGAGTGGGGGTGTTTAGGCATCACACGTCATGAAACTAATAGAAAAGCAAAACAAAGATATAGGTACAAATGGATAGTCGTATTTCTTACTAAAAGTAAAGGAAAAATGAGAGCTAAACTTGGCATTAAAATTTTGTCTGAACCAGAACTTTGGTGGGTGCGAGTGATACCGACGATGATCTACTCTACTGTTTATCCGGTTATTCTTTGAAAGAAAAGGAAAAAGGTCCTCTTAAGATGCCCTGAAGATCATGCTTTACTTCATGAAGATGCTTTATCTTTGATAACATGAATCGACTTCTGAGTCCTAGCTAGTCACTGAGTTCGATATTCAAAGTCGGTTTTGAGCTGTGCAATGTCAATGTACGAACATGTAGTAGATATGTAGATGCTACATGGAAGATAGACAAAGCTCTGAATGTAGTTATCCAATCAGGATAATGTCCAAGTGACATTACAAACATTTATACGTCGATCAGAAACTGGAGACTGAGATACAGAAACATGTGTTGATCAAAATTACATCGAATTCAAAACAAGTGATTATTTTATGTCAACTTTATAATAGTTGTCCAAAACATAAAATTGCAAACAACCCCTCCTCTCAATACTTATTCTGATTAAGATCCTCCACATGCTTTCTCCTTGCATCAATCACTTCTTGATCCATAATCTTCTCCTTGTTATCCCTCGCTGGCTTCTTCACATGATCCTCAATAAAATCATCCACATCCTCCTCATCCGATGAAGTCCCCACAACCGTCTCCTTCACTTTCTTCGCGGTCCCTTTTGTGGCATCCCACGCCCCCTGCACCGTCTCCTTCACCTTCTCCGTAACCGTCTCAGCCGCATCCTGAGTCTTATCCTTCGCCCCGTACGCATACTCCTTGGTCTTCTCCTTAGCATCATAAGCATACTCCTTGGTCTTATCTGCCATCTTCCCCGCGCTATCCATAGCACCGTCCCTCATTTCGGAGGCCTTATCGGCCATGTTCCCCAACTTATCCTTGCTCTTCTCGTTCATATCTCCAGCTTTATCCTTCATCATCTCTTTCGTCTCGTGGGCTGAATCCATGACTCGGTCTTTCGTCTCCTTTGCCCTGTCTGCAGTCCTGGACGCCGCATCACTGGCTTGATCCGCCATGTGTTCCGCATTGGCCTTCGTTTTGTCCTTCATTTCTCCAGCTCTCTCCGTGGTCCGATCCATGGCGTCTCTCATGGGTTCTTGGATAGCCTCGTCTGCATTGTACGAGCTGTACTCTTTCCTTTTGTCATCACCAACCGCTCCCTGAAGGTTCAACACAACCATATCAAAATTGTTTTCGACACTTTAATAAAACAAATATGAAAATGAGAGAGTTTGTGATTTAATTAAGTTACCTCGGAGTATTTGGAAGCAGAGGAAGAAAAGCAAACACGGGAGACTTTAGCACGTAAAGGAAGAAGAGATGGGCTCTGAGAGAAAGACTTGGAGAGCCTGAGAACTGCAGTTCGGCCTAAAGACATTGAAGCCATGCTGCTGATAATCATCAAAAGACAGGATTTGAGTTGGTTTGATTTGTATGGTTTAGTTGTGAGTAGTAAATTTTGTTGGGGTTGTGTCTAGAGTGTGTATCGGTTACATATAACAAGTATGCATGAAGGAAGAGAGGTGGCTGTGTAATGAGACAACACCTGTTACTTATACGTGCCACGTGTGGATATCCAAACTATTCATTCTTTTACAAACTCCACGATCTCATTTGATTTCCAGAAATTTAACGAAAAGTAATGTTGTATCCTCGTCGGCGGATACAAACAATAAATAATGTATGAACCAGTACGTTACACTAAACAGGATATAGGATAAGGACGCTAGTTGATAATGTAATTTTTAAGCGTCGGTCTGAGATCGGATAGTTAAAATTAAACTATTACTTACTCCATTTCTTTATAAAATTTCTAAGGGAACTATTTATCGCGACACTTAATTACGTATAATTTATAAATTAAACTGTATCAATATAAATTAAAAGTTGATTATGAAATTATATTCCGTTTAATTTCATAATATAATTTTATTATATTTTTCTCTAATGTAATTTAGGAGTTATACGTGGTCAAAAGTCGCGATGAAAAGTCCTCTTAGGAAGCTTGTAATGAGATGGAGGAAATATTAGATTAGAAATGAAACTATCTTCGGTCGCTGGAACTGTTATACACGGTAAATTGCTACATGGAACACGGTCAGTAGGAGCGGATTCCTGTAGGAGCCATGTCAAAATTTTGGTCCTAGCTAGAATAGAGTACTTACCTCCACCAATTATGGCTCAGGCGCAGAGGTATCGAAGGGATTAGAAGGTATCTTGCATCCTATATTGGTAATTAAGACTTAAATGAGATGAAGAAGAGTCTGATCCAAGTCCAACCGAGCTCGACTATGTGCTGGGTCGTTGAATCATATTCTTTTGTCCGGAGTGTGTGATTGGCACGACTTCACCGATAACTTTCAAATAAAATGGTTTGATTATAATAAATTGTTTGGAGAGTACTAATAAAATAACTGATAAAATAATTTATTTAAAAGGTTACTCTATACAACTTTTTACAAATATTACCTACAAGCCATTTTATAGTTTTCACTGAACTTACCAACTATCATTTCATTTCCAAATTTCCAAATCAACACTTATACCCGTGAGAACTCTTATATTTGAATCAGAAAATTAGACCAAGTTGTTTGCATAGGATAGTTCGAATTGATTTATTTAGGTCAATAATCAATTTCAAATCGAATCGAATTCAGATGCATTTGAATTTCAATGTTTGATTGGATGATAAATTTCAATATTATTTCGTATGAGGTCCATTTATTCAAATTCAATGTTGATAAATGAATAATTAAATATTGTAAAATTACTGTTTTAATGAAACATTATAAATTATTACAATGTTGAAATTTTTATTGAAAGAGGACTTACATATAGTACTCTCTCCGTTCTCTCAGAAACTTTCTAGTTTGGCTTTTTTCGGTCAACATCTTTCAACTTTGACACTCAATTACTCTTAAACTATAATGATAAAGTATGTAACGATTATATTATGAAAATTTGGGTTCTATATTTTTATGATATAATTTTGTTAAATACTTTATCATTATAGTTTAAGAGTACACTACAAGAAAACAACCATTTAGCGACGGAATAATAGATACGAATAGCATCTGTCGCTATTTAGCGACGGATCGGTGAGTGTAGCGACGGATGAACACGAACTGCGCTTTAAGCTCTGTTTGTGCCACGAAACATCCAGTTCGCGTTCTAGTTAGCGACGGATACTCTTTTATCCGTCGCTATTATAGAGACGGATAACTTTATCCGTCGCTAAATATGTTGACCAGGCTATTTGGCTATTTTTATGAAGGAAAAAAGAAAAATAAGTAAATAAATAAATATATAGCGACGGATGAACTCATCCGTCGCTAAGTCGCGATATATAGACGGGCAACCTTTCTTCTTCCTCATTTCTCTGTTTGTCCATTTTTCTTTTTCTCTCGTTTCTTCTTCTTCTTCTTCTTCTTCTTCTTCTTCTTCTTCTTCTTCTTCTTCGATCCATCTCCAAACTCAACCAATTCAAGCAAATTTTAACTCAAATCGAAGCCTATCCAACAAGGAGGTCGATCCCTAATCAATTTGGAGTTTTTTCAACAGTTTGAGGTAATTAACATAAACCCTAAATTTTGGGTATTTTTCATTTTGATAGTGATTTTGATGGTGATTTTGATTGAATTTGTTCTATGTTTATTGGAGGCTAGGGTACGAGGAGCAAGGCACCTCCATCGCCACCGCGCTGGACCGCCACCACTTACTCTTTTCTCCCTTTCTTCCCCATTTAAAAGGTTAGAATTCCTAACTGTCAGTTTATTAATTTTAATTTAGGGTATATTAATTTTAATTTAGGGTTTAGGGCCGTTTCTTGATTGAATTTGTTAATTTAGAAACTTGTTAATTGTTAATTTAGATAGTACATCAAGTGAATTTTGTTTAATTTGTCTAACCCTTTTCTTTTCATTTTTTCTTTTTTTCTTTTATTGTTTAACTCAATTCTTGAAATGCTTAATAATTAACTCAATAAGCAAAAACGGAAAAAATGATTAATTAACTGAATAAGAAAAAAAGAATATGTGACTGCAATGAACATAGATTAGAAAGATAGAAAATATAAAAAGTTAGAATTTTTATTAATAATATAGTTTACATAACTCAATTCTAGTCACTCTTCATCCCCTCGTCCTCGTCCTCGGAGCTTGACTCCTCATTAAAGAGTGACCAGTCGATGACATCCCTTAGATCGACAAGCCGCTGTTGACATAGCTTGCAGAAAACTCCAAGGTCTTCGAAGTACTCAACCTTCTTGTGCTCACAAGGGGGAGGAGTAGGAGACTTGGGAGGAGGTGGAGAAATGCATCTTCCATAGCTTCCTCCATTTCAGCCCATATATCAGGCTGAACTTGTGGTGGGGGAGAAGGTGGGGGGGAAGGGGGGTGTATCTTCAAACCTGAATTTGTTATGGTTTTCCATAATTGTGTGAGAATATGTTAAAATTAGGTGCCTTTTTATAGTTGGTGTTGGGAATTCTAAAGGACAAATACACTTTATGTTGCATGTATTTATGTAAACATTCATGTAGCCACATTCATGTATAGGTAATTATGGTCATGTATGGGAAAAATTTATGGGCTGGAAATTGATTAAAGAAGCTGAAAATAAATGTAGCTCCATTCATTTATAAATTGACTTAAAGGATTTTCAAAATTAAAGAAGCTGAAAATAAATTTAAGCTACTAATACGTTTACTATCGATCATTGTGAATCATGTAATCATGATTCACAATTTGGGAAGCTATGTAAAGACAGAAACAAGGAAAAAGGAGATCCACCATTACAAAATGTAGTATGTGAGCAAGGAAGGTGTCTGGATCTTTATGAGCTTGAAGTCTCCATCTTTAGTCATTAAAAAAACTAAAGATGGAGACTTCAACCTCCTAAAGATCCCGGCACCTTTCTTGCTCACATACTACATTTGTTTTGTAATCATGTAAACCATACTTGGCTTGTATTGTGAATGATAGTAGTACGTTGGTACCGTAACAACAACATTTCTAATGTCGTTGTTACTGTACCGGCGTATTTCAGACATTCTCATCACCTGGTCAATGAGAATGACTGTTTACATGCATAAAAAATGGTGTGGTTTGCATGCACAAATAATACAAACACACTGGCCTTCGGATACCCCATCACTTCCTTTCATAAGTTATTTGATAAGCTAGACTTTATTTTTTGTTAAAAGGTCTATCATGGTTCATACTTAACTTTTATACATACAGCCACAATGAACGAGGATGGTCAAGCATCGCCCCAGGGCGCCCCTCGGAGTCACAACGGGATTCCAGTACTGTACATTGTGGAGGGGTATAAGTGAGTTCTTAATAAGTTGGTATTTAATTGTTGATATATATAATTGTTGGCACTCCATTTTTTAATCTTTCAAAATGTGTGACAGCTTTCATCCGTGTTTAGCTACTAGACGGTTGTCAAGCATCATGAGAAGAGATTTTTTTACGCCTCCTAGGAATGGCGGAGAAAGGTGGGCTACGGTTCCTCTTCCCGTTAAGGAGCACTATTTCGAAGAATTCAAGTTACTTTACTATCTTTACTTGAATATTTCTATTTGAATTTCTGGGGCATTGCCTTTACTATATTTGTGTACGTACATTATCTGTTCTTGGGGCATTGCCTTTACTATACATGTGTATATACATGTGTTTGTACATTTGGGGCATTGCCTTTACTATATCTGTTTGGAATGCACGTAGTTGGCATGGCTTGTAACTGATGTTAGATTGTTGCAATGTTGCAGAAATACTACTATGTCCCTCCTGCCAATGCGGAGGAGATATGAAATGTACACAACATCCGGGCGGAGCACATTCACAAGCGTTTGATTTATCATGCCAAGGAGAAGCACTTTCGGGATCATGAATGGGTTTCGTACCTTAATCCGGACCATCGGGAGCTGTGGGTGGAATCGTGGCATAATGATGGGGCGTTGCAGGTTGAAGGTGTCGGTTGGATAGTGGAGAGTCCGTAGGATTAGTACTTTCTCCTTCGTTTTTAGGATTGTTATTCTATCTCCGTACATTTTAGGATTCTCGTTTATTTTAATGTTTATCTTCATACCTTTTAGTTTATTTGTACGTACACTTTCAGTTTTTTATATTGAAATTTAGATTATCGTAAAATGAATTAATCGTATATATTGTGTTGGGCGTACTCAATTTTGAGCTGGAATAACAAACATAAATTAAATAAAATTAAAAAGAATTAAAAAAAAATTAATACATTAGCGACGGATTAATTATCCGTCGTCAAATTCCCTTCGCACGGAAATGACACGTGTCCATTAGTTTTAATGACGGATAATACTATCCGTCGCTATATATAGATACGGATAAAGTCATCCGTCTCTATTTTGGTCAACGACAAACCGGCGACGGATACTTTAATCCGTCGCTAACTATAGCGACGGATAATATTAACCGTCTCTTTATTTTTAGCGACGCCATTTTTCGCGACGGCCTAATTAGCGACGAGCCATCCGTCGTTATTGTGTTATAGCGACGGATCGCTATAGTATAGCAACGGATGGTATCCGTCGCTAAAGTCGGTTTTTATTATAGTGGTAATTGGGAGTCAAAGTTAAATGTTATTGACCGAAAAAAGTCAAACTATGAAGCTTTTGAGAGGAGTCTTATGTTATGTCGTAGCAAATAGGAAATTAACATATACTTACTTCTATTACTTACTGGGTTCCTGGTATGACACTGCACAATTTTACTAATAGTAACTTATAGAAAGGGGAAAAAAAAGAAAAAAAAAATAATAATCATAGATCGAGTAGCATACATTTTACAAGTGAGCAGATTAAGAAGCTACGAAGAAGATTTATTCTCGTCTATGGGGCGCCAATTGACATCCAAGCCTTTATCTTCGTCAAGTGGCTTTCCTCCAGGCTCTCGCGCCACTTTACTCCTCACATCATCTTCATCAACATAACCATCCATGATCGATTCGTCCCCCTCTCGGCCGGTACCGCTATCCGCCTCTTTGAGGCTCCCGCCAGTTTGTACCTCGCTGTTCCACATGCTTTCCTTCACTCTCTTTGTCATTTCTTCTTTCTCCTTGTCCTGATCATCATCATCATATATAGTTTTCATGTAACTATTCAAACATATGGCTTTGATCAACTAATATAGTATGAGAAAAAACTTGTCAAGAATTGGAATGTTGCAAATGAAGACCTATATATAAATATTTAATTTAAGTTTACCTCTGAAGAGTGGGAGGAATAATCTAATGAAAATTTCCTTGGGATAATTGGTTGATTTTGGACAAGGATGCGAGAATATGTCCTTGAGAGACTTCGGAACGCAATAGTTTTTCTTGTACCCATTTCTTATTTTCTTTCTGTATTCTATCTAAGCCTGTTTACACTTTACATATTGTGATTGTAATAACATTTTGTAATAATATCATAGTATTTCCTCAAGGCTAGCTAGGAGCCACTTGGATTGCACGTTGTTGAAACGTGGAATGTGCCCCTGTCAAACGCGTGCCCTGATACACCAAGGTGATGAGATCAAGCTATTTGTATTATTCGAATTAAACTAAATCAAAATTCAACATTAAGGGAGAAGTGTACATATGCCAACTATATGGTGCTTAGGAGTCATAATATGTGAAAGGAAGTTGATGTTTTGAAGAACGAGGTGTATATAGGGATTGATTGAAATCAACTGCAGAAGTTAGAAGGAGGTGTAGAGATATATTGAAACCGAGTTAAAACTATTGATATTTTCTCCGAAATAGAATACTGGTAACTCCGGATGTAGCAATTTACAATTGGTAATAATTGATAGGTGAATAGAGTTTTGATGATATAAATTTTAATATGTAATGATTTCATATGACTTAGAAATAACGAAAGTGAAAATTATAAGATAATCGTATAACACACTCTAATATAAGAGATTGAGCTGATATATGGAGATTACCATATGCATTATAGGGTAATCACCGTGATACCCTCTCATACAATATGTGGTCCATACATGAAAATCTGCGTCCCACCAGTTACCTCCTAAACATCATCTAGAGAAGAAATTGAAATTCACTTTTTTTTAAATTTATTTCATTGTCCTTTTTTTTCTTAAGAAAAATCATCATAATATTATTCATCCATTAATATCCAAGTTGCATGACGATAAGCAAAACTGATTTCATTGATAGACCACAAGTAAATAATTTACATGTACAACATACAAACACATTGAAAATTATACACACTCATTATAGTGCTACTAAAAACATCTGTCTGACTGGAATACGAAGCTCTTGTCGTAATGCTTGTACGTTCATCAATCATCATCCGCCTGACTGGCCACCGGGCTCTTTGGCAACTTTACTGAGCAATTTTTCCTGCTCATCAAAACTTTTCGAACCTTTTCCAATCTCCTCCTCCTCCTCCTCCTCCATGGTAGCGTCCTTTCCTTTCGACTCTTCTCCGTTACTCTGTGCCTCTTCCACCTCATGCTTCTCCTCGTCGGCCTCCTTAAATAGTTAAATGACAATTTAAACATATCAACCATCAATTAATTGATACGTAATGTACGTACGGAATTACAACGATGGAATAACTTGTACCTTAGAGGTTGATGATCTTGTGGAATAACTGCCTGAAATTTTCGTCATCGTGTTCTTATGAACGAGACCATATTGCCTCCACAGAACGCTCATGTTTCTCCTACATGTAGACATTTTTTATTTGCCAGTCTTGTCTTTGATTCTCCAATGCTTCGTTTCTAATATTTCACTACTCTTGTTCTCGCCCAACTTTAATATATACTGTACTTGTCTACTATTATATTTTTGACCGGCGACCGCTATGTGGCATATATAGAAAGCTCCTCGAACGTGGAAGTGGAACCTTGCTGAAACGTGTCTCTACATACCATGTAGGCATGTACTCTTGCCTGGATAGTTTTAAAATATCACAATTTCATAACATACCTCAACCGGGCTTGACCCAGAAATTAAATTAAAGTTGAAAATGCAAAATTATGTGTATATGAGTATTTTGAGTTTTTGGAAAACTTAAATTTTTTACCTATAAATTACTTTTAAAATTTAAATTTTAAGGGAAGCGGGCGCCACACACGGAGGCTACAACCCTGTACTTCAACACAACTGGTATATACGCGAGGATCTTGCTCAACATAACCACCAGTTGTTACCAGAATCACTCTTATCTTACAAGCAACACAACCAAAATACACACATCATGGCATAAGGATTGCTTGATCCTGTTTACAAATTGATCAAATTACACATGCCACCTATGGCAACTAACTTAAACGTCTAGATTTATACATGTTTACTTCCACTAGTACACACAGATAACAAAGTAATACATATTAAAACAGAATGTGCTTACTCATTCAACTCCAGGTCTAATGACAAGCTTGAATCCTGAAATCTTACTGGATCCTTGTTTTTCTGGCAACTGCTGCTTCTTTTGTTCGATTTCCCTTGCCGAAGAGGCTACTGATTTGCTAACGCGTTCCAAATACAACATCTCAAGGTTATCTCCCACTTGTGATGGAACTGCTTCAAGTTTTTCGCAGTTCTTCAGTACAAGACTTCTCAGTTTAGGAAACGATTTAGGAGCAACTTGCCACACCACTAGATCAGTTCGCTCAATGGACAAGTATCTGAGGCTATCAAAAACAGCACGGTCAGCAGCTTCCCAGCATCTTCCCTGGAATGCATTTTCTTTCAGCTTAAGAACCTCAAGACTGGGTAGTCCTCCCACATTCGACATTTGTTTCCAATCCAGATAAGTTTTCGACAGTGTGAGGTACTTGAGACATGGCGGAAATATGTCTGGTTGAGGAAGACTTCTCCACGGGTTTTCTGATGACAGTTTCGGGTGCACATCATGAACTAGCTTCAAATTCTCGAGGTGATCCAATGTTCCCAAAATTTTGGCATCTGAAAGAGTGGATAAGTCACCGTGAATTCCTAATGAACTTATGTTTTTCGCTCTTTTGAACACATTTGCCGTGCAACTTTGAGGTGATAACCTACAAAGAGTTTGAAGGTTTCGCCTCCATCACCTTTGTCACATTTCAAAACAACTGATGCTTTTGTCTTGAAATGTCTCAACTGGGGCATCTTCCATATATTTGCTTTCACATCAAGTTGACGATGTAAGGTGACTACCGTGACAGTGTGCAAGTTCCAGAGCTTAGAGATGCCATCAGGAAGAACCTTGAACTGATCACCGGACAAAGTAATGTACCTCAGATGGATTAGTTGAATGATCTTGGATGGAAATTTGGGAAACTTAATGGTGCTAATCTCCAACACCCTGAGCATACCAGAAGCGTTAATGATAGTCGGAATATCTTTGTTGTCTAAGATGATTGGCTCCTTCGAGAAACACAACAGCGAACGGGCTTTTGGAACCTTGTTTTTATCCAAGACCGAGATAAATTCATTAACATAAGAATGGATACAAAGCCTACGGTTTTGTTGTATCTTCTGGATTGAAGGCTCAAGAACTCCTTGCCTGGACATTCTTATCTCTTGGAATAAGTTTTGGTTTTCTAGCCCTGCCTCATTTTTGCAGAACTCGCGTATTGTGTCATGAAGGCGGCATGTTTTAACTTCTCCATTTGGTCTTATTGTATCAACCTGGACTAAGTTTCGGTCAATGAGATCCTTCAGATTGTCATGTGCAGCTTCCTCCATGGTCTTTTCTCGTTTTTGTATCACAAACCCTTCGGCAATCCACATCTGTGTCAATTTCCAGGCTGGTATCTCGGCATCTTCAGGAAACATCCCCATGTAGAGAAAACAGTCCCTCAAATGATAAGGCAGCGTGGTATAGCTCAAGGATATAAATTTCTCCATGCGTTTCTCCTCATCAGCTTGAACCAAGTGAGTTTGAACGCTATCAGACACCTTTTGCCATTCTGTTGCCACTGTGAAATTCCCAGCTATTGTTGCACATTTGTCAGCTAGAATCCCCCCAATCACGACGATAGCAAGGGGTAATCCACCACACTGATGCGCAATGAGTTTACCAACTGTTTCCAGTTCTCGAGGGAAATCATCGAGCTTACCAAAAACCTCAATCTGAAGAAGCTCCCAGCTCTCTTTCTGCGTGAGGAACCGGAGTTTGTGGGGTCCTCTAGCACGATTTGCTCTCCATGCCACCTTATCATTGCGACTAGTTATCAAGACTTTACCAAAGCTATTTCCCTGCGGTAATATTTCTTTGATTTGATCCCAAGCATCAACCGTCCACACATCATCCATGAAGATCAAGAACTTCCCTGTCTTCAGATTCTCCGAAACCATTGAGGCCAACTCATCCACAGACTTGCAAGACAAGTCTAGCTTTGTGAACTTTTTCATGATGCTAAGTAACAAATCCTTCTTGTTGAAGTCTTGCGACACATAAACCCAAATGAGAATGGGAAACTCATATTGCACTCGAGGGTCATGATAGAGCTTCCAAGCAACAGTGGTCTTGCCAAGACCAGGCATACCAATGATGGAGATGACATCAAGTTGCTCTGGTTTATCATCAATGATGTATCCGACTAACTTTTGTATCTCATCTTCAAAACCGACTACATTGTCTTGCCTTGGAGCCTGTAAAGTATAAACATTCAAGTCTCATAAAGACACAATTTGATGCACATATCGTAGTTGTAATAGTAGAAGTTTGTATATGCCACATGAATGAAATCAGCTCAATTTTTAAAGGAACTAAAAACAGAAAAAAGAAGAGAGAAATCTAAAATACCATAGTGTATATAGGTGAAAAAAGCTACACACGACTTGGAAATTGTAAACTAAAATCTGAGGCATAGGCCTTAAAGGAAGTTCACAATGTAGATGAAGTTCATGTAGGAAAATTACTCTTTTCCATTAGAAGAGAACTACATTGTCCAAGTGAATAAGTTCCCAAAAGTCCAGTCCTTTTCATTTTTGTTAAAGCCTTAGTTAACACCCTCTGATGTTAGCAAATAGAAATAGCTTATTGCAAAACCAAAGCGGATCCCATTTCCAGTTTGGACTACCACTAGCTCAGAGTTCGTTTACTAAAAACAAAAGAAGTTTATTTCACACTACTTATAACTTACAAAATGAAATGACACTGAGAACATGGTTTTACACGGTGGCGAAGCCGCATTCTTACTACATATCTAGTACTTACTCAAAATCTCTGTGGGAGGGGGGGGGGGGGGGGTGGCCTCCCTCCGCCACTGGTTTACATATACTCCGTCCTTCCCAAAACTGTTGCAACAGTTTGGGCGTCCATGAAGTTCCGTAATATTAAGAAATATCATAACGCTTAGGACATAGTAGTATGTATTTACTACTTTTACCACACTTGATCACCTATTTATTCATTTTTAAAAATCTAAAATCAACCTCATTTTCATTATTTATTATTACAACTTACTCTACTTACACTGTATGTCACTAATTTTTTTGGAAAGAAGGCAGTAATTAAATTCTTGTATTGATGTTTTCATAACAACAGGCAATATCAAACATAACAAGCAACGGAACAGAACAGACTCCAAGCAGATTCTCTCTTTTTAAAGGGGTTACAAGTACGAATAGAAATAATTAATTTATAGGACCAAAAGTAAAATTTCCCTTAGAAAGAAGTCAAAGAACAGAGCATGTTGACCCTGGAGTCAACTCGCAGAAAATTTACACTAGCTAGGATCGCATCTGTAGCAGTATCATCTGTAGATCAATAATGGCAAATCTTGAATAAAAAGACGTGGATATTAATCGATAGATTTAAAGTGATATGGTATTACCTTGTTCCTTCTGTCTCGCATATCATCATGAGCTCCTTCTCTGCCAGGTGCTTCTGCAATGGGAAGGTTTGCGAAATCCGTGATCGCCTTCTCGAAAACCGGCTTAACCTTCCTCTCCCGCAGTGATCTGACCACTTCCGCAAGGCTCGTAGAACTTAGAATACGACTCATGACCGGTTGTGCAGCATGGGTGACACAGGCGTCAATGGCATCTTCTGCTTCACAAACGACTTTCCGAATCCGTCTTTCCCATGCTTTGAACTGCTCCTCCTTCCTGGGCTTTCGAGACGCTTCCTCCAGGATAGCTTTCATGGAGTTGAGTTCGGCTACAAGTAGATCAAACTCCGATTTCGCCTTGGAGTGGAGATCAACATGATTCAACACAAGTTGCTTCACACTCTCCAATAGGAATGTCAATGATGCTTCAGCCATGGCCACTGAACCGTACCAGGGGTTTCAGGGGAGAATAGTAGATTAATTTGGTAGATACTTCACTGTACTTCTTGGTTTGTAAGTTATGGACGAGACATATTATGCTAGCTAACTACTCCACGCATATGTTATATTTTATTCTATGGCTGAAGTTTCTTGCAACTTACCTAGTAGTTTACGAGTACTATGGTGACTAATATTTTGTGTTGACTTGTGAAAACTTCTAATAAGTCTTCTCTGTGCTTTTAGTGGGTTAGGTTGGGTGGCTAGATTACCCGACTTGACTCAAGTCTGGCCGAGTTTCAACCATATCGCGCCTGGCTTGCCCGGGTGGAAGTGAGCTCAAGCCAAGCAAACTCAAACACAAGTTCACAAACGAGCTCCACCTGAACTCAAGTGGTTAACTCTAACCTGAGTGTTGACCAAGTTTTGGTTGTAGTAGGTAATGAAGTTAGAGTGTGTGTGCAGTGCATAGAGCCACCTAGCTACTACCGTAAACACAGTACTCCTTTTCGAAACTTTCTTATCAACAAAATCTAGAGACAAAGACTAGCTAAGGAGCTCATCATCAACAGAAGGCCTTCACCAACCATAGAACATGCATGATTAAAAACTACGATCACCAACAAAATTGCAGATTTACATTCACTTGAAAATTTATGGGTTTTAATTCAACAACAAAGCAACAACTGTACATTTTCAGCAAATGCTTTAAAGAGTAAGCAGTTGTATAAACAGAATAATTAATGTACAAACCTACACGCAGAAAATTTGAACATCATATGTCATCTTGATCTGAAAAAGGGATCCTGCCTATTGCAGTATATGGAGTACAGCTTCTCACCGTGGTCCATTGCAATCGCCCTACATTGAGCAAGAACATCAGGGCGCTGCTCTTTAGTGTCTGAAACAGTTTTCCTCAGTCTGTATTTCAGATCACCATCTATCAGATACTCCGCCAGCGCAGACCCCCTGAAGCAAAATGAATACAACAGTGTTTTAGAATCACCTAGAACCAATAACTCATAAAGCTCTAGAGAAAAGCGACATGTAGTAGGAGAGTAAGAGCTAATCAATATCAGGAAAGAAAAAAAGATGGGATGGTTATGGGCGGTTAAAGTGACTTACCCCATTGCATCAAAACGAGAAAATCTTCCATTTGAACCTGAAGAAGATCCAGGTATAGAAATTTTCTGCCTGTGAAGTACACACACCGCATTCATGCAATGGTCGACATCTTCCTGGAAGTCTCTCAGCATATCAGCTTGAGACATCCACGTTTTGCTGAGCTTTCGAATCCTAAGACTTGCAAGTAAGTCATTTATGCTTGATTCTGAACACGAGTCGTCATCTGAATCAGAATCCTCATGATCAGAGGAGCTGTCAACATTGCAGATTTGGTCTGCAACAGAATTCTCCTTGCAACTTTTGAGCACTGGATTGCTCCCTGTTGGCGAGACAGCTTGTGCTACCGCAACAGTGGACCCTGGATTTGGCCTGCCTGACAATTCACTACTGAGAGAATCACCCCTTTCACCAGTTGATATCTGAATTTGGTTTCTCTTTTGTCTGACATTTCGGAAGTTACCATTTGCACGTGAACTTCTTTTTCTTCTTGGGGTGAAATTCAGTAATGGAACTGAATGACTAGAAGATGATAACAGAGAAAACTTCCTTTTTTCACCGAAAACTGCAGCTAAACCTGAGATACAGGCCGAGTTGCCAAGGCTTGCTTCATCACGCCTATCAACAACTGCAAGAACAGAAGCATGAGTTATTTCATTGTGAAAATCTGCTTTGAAGATACCTGGTATAAGACATGGCAGCCATACTTCTTGTCTTGGTTGAATAGTGTAACATATTCAATACTCATATATACAAGTAAAAAGAGCACAAGATTTAAGGCAAGTTAAGAAGACTCAGAATCATATTAGCCTATATCACCGTTAAGTTCTTGAATCAAACTTATTGAGACATGAAATTACATAAGATTAACAAAGGAAGCAAACATAAATTATGCTTGCTGTCTGATGCTTAATGGAAAATTATAGTTGTACATGCACTTCCTAATCACTATATTCAGCCCATCACATTATGGTCCAAAGAAAACAAGTGAATATTCTTAGAGCTTAAGGATCAAAACCATGTGTGCATTCCAGCAATTCATTACTTGCAGGCATCTAGCAGCAATAAAGAATGTTACACAACAACTTGTGTGTCACATATTATGCATCTCCAGTAGGTTGCCTGAAGTGAACAAAGATGTAATGAATTAGTGTCACTATAGGACATTAAATTGCATTATGGATTGCTGGATTGCACATATGGTTTCAAAATCTAAGAGTACTACAGCTCCAGTGCTTCACCAATAACCTCTTTGAATGATCTTAAACAGCACTGAAAACCATCAACTTTCAAGCTTGATTTAACATGGCTCGGCACAATAGAATTAAATAATAAACAGAGAAAATAAGAATATATTGTATGCACAAGAACCCTGCGATTTATTATATTCCTTTCCTTGCTCAGCACAAACTATTTCGGTGAAAATTACACATATCAAGACTATCATGCACAACATTGAATATTTTCAAAAATAGAAAGGTCTAACAAGATATCTAGAGACTCTAGACTACCAAAAAGATGTTTTAAAGTTTTTTGAGAATACTTGTGGTGTAATATTAGCAAATGAGGCCATCTGAAGAGAATCTGAAGCTTCAAGAATACAAATATACTGTAAATACTTAATCTAACAGCCATATAGATTTACTTGACCGTAGTTATTATGCCACCAGTGCATAAAATCCTGGAAGTTATAAGCCTCTCCCATATCAGCGCAACAGAACATATCAAGCATGCAAACAAAAACATGTGAATGGTAAAACTACCTGTATTTTGTGATTCGCTACATGCTGGCTCAGTAGAGTTAACATCTTGGCAAACCCTGGTCGCTGTAGTTGCAATGATGCCAACATCAGTATCCCTTACACCCCCCAAGCTGGAGTCTCCGGAAGTTTGTTTTTCACCTTCGGCGACAGGTGATATGTCACTGCTTCCCTCTTTTAGGACTACATTGGCAAGATCTTGCACCTCAGCCTCCAAAGATATTATGAGTCCCTCTGCCAACATCTTCAATTCTGGCAACACATCCTGATTGGCGTCCTTTATCAGGCACCTTAGCTCCTCTACTGTCTGCTGGACTTGTGATTGTTTGTGCCTCATGTCCTGCAATGTTTCTTCAGATTTAAAATTCTCTGTTTCAACATTCGACACCAGTTGTTTCAACTTCTCAGAAGCCTCCAAGTATTGACACCTTAGCTCCTCCGCAGTTTCATCAGATTTTGTTTGGTTTTGCCTCAATACCTCAATTAGTTTATCAGCATCCAATTTCTGGCCCTTCACGTCATGAAGTTCTTTTTCTGTTAGTGCCACTTTCCCAGACAAAACCTTCAACTTCTGCTGACATGTTCCTAACAATTTTTCTTTCTCCATTAACTGATTTTCCATTTCAGTCTTTGACCTGGCAGCCTCTAATTTTTCAAGCTCAAGTTGTGCAACAGTCCGAGAAGCTTCATAATTACGTTGCTTCAGTTCTGCGTACTTATGATGGGCCTGTACTTCTTTGCGCCTACGCTCCAAGTGAATATTTTCCGTATCTTTGCACCTCATGCACTCAACAGATCTAGGAGTTACCATATGCTGCCTTAGTTGCTTGACTTTATTGTTGCTTTCTGCTTCTTTGCGCCTCAAATCTGTTATAGTTTCTTTGTCTTCTAATTGTTTGCGCTTCAGCTCCACTATAACTTTTTCGCAATCACTTTGTCTCTGCTTCATCGCATCATAAGCCAGAGAGGTAGCTATATTTTGGCGCCTTAGTTGCTCAAATTTATCACTCCCTTCTGTTTCTCTATGTCTCAGCTCAGAGATTAGTTTTTCATCTTCGACTTTATTGCGCTTCAACTCATCAACAGCCTCAGAAGTTTCCATATTCTGTTGCATTAATTGCTCGACTTTCTTAGCGCCTTCTGCTTCTTTGCGCCTCAGCTCTGTGATCGTTTTTTCGAGGTCCTCCTGTTTGCGCAACAGCTCCATCATAGTTTTCGTATCTTCCTCCTTTTTGCTCCACAACTCCATCATGACTTTGGCGTCCTTAATCTGTCTGCACTTCATCTCTTCAACAGCCCGAGAAGCTTCCGTATTCCGCCGCTCTAGTTCCTCAACTTTGTCACGGGCTTCTTTTTCTTTATGCTTCAGCTCGATGATAAGTTTTTCATCTTCGCCTTGCTTTTCCTGCATTCGGCTTAGTTCTACGACATCCATTCGGCCTTCTTTCTCTTTTCTCCTCAATTTGTCTATAATCTTGCCATCTTCCACTTGATTATACCTCATTCTCTCAATGGTGAGGTCATAGTTACGCTTCAACTTTTCAACTTCTAACTCTTTCTGCCTTAGCTCCTCAACGATCTTATCAGCCTTTTCTTTGGATTTCTTCACCTCTTCCTGACATGTTGCAGAAATATGTTCGCAAAGGAATTCACTATCCTGTAACTGAATCTCCAGCTTTGCGACCTTCTCTTTCAGATCAGCAATTACTTTATTTTTCTCATCAGTAACCGCGGATTGCTCTTCACGGTATTTCGCAATTCTATTGAAGATCTCCAGTTGGTCCTTCAAGCCTCGGCATTCTTTCTCACTCTTTTCCAATTCATGAACCAGCCTGTTCCTCTCATCTGCAATCCGACATTGCTCTTCATGAGATTGAGCAATTCTATGGGTGGACCGTTCAAGTTCTTCCTTCATGACCTCACATTCTTTCTGACTCTTTACCAAGTCATTCCGAATTCTGCACTTCTCGATCTCCGAAACCTGATTATCATCCTCTAACATTGCACAAACGTCCTTGACCGAATCCATTTTCCTTCTAAGGCCTTCCATATTGATGAATACATGCTTTTCGCAGTCTATCAATATCTCGTGTAGCTTATGGAACTGATCTTGAAGACATGATGAGTCTCCTCCCTTTAGTTCCGATACAAACTTAAAGGCAGGTGCTAAACTCTTACTAGCCTTGGTCCTCGAATCCATTTTCCCAGATTAATCACACCTGCCAGATTGTTCAATAATGAATAACAAATTTAACTAAAATTAAGCTAGGGCTCCTTAACTTGTCCAATAGTCTATAATACTTGGCCAACTTAACGTTTTCAGCTTAATACTAGTTTGACTAAGCAAAACAGTCCAAACAAACAAAATCAGCTCAAATTAAGCTATAAGCTGAAAAATAATAAGCTGCCGCAAAACACCAACGTAAACTTGCAGAAAAAGACAAATGACATGAAGAAAAGAAAAGAAAAAACAGCTGATCTCGTAAGGGATGAACGTCTCACCTCGGTGCTACCGAAAAACTTGTAGAGCGAGCAAAAAGGGGGGAAACGCAACGATGAAGGGCTGTTACGAAACAGGGGAATTTAGGTTTGTATCGGAATGTAGAAACCAGCTTCGTTGTTTTCCGATCGATCGAGCTGTAGCTAAGTGATTGAAAGAGGGGTGGTGTTATGGTGAAGATTGGGTGAATTGAGGGGTTTGTGAGAAGGTTGGCGAGCTCCGTAACTGTAATTAGAATGAGGGAGAGGGAGAGGGAGAGAGAAAAAAGTAGTAGACTGGAGTGGACTGAATTTATATAGGGAAGAAGGTCTGACAGAGAGAGAGAGAGAATGGAAGTTTAGTATATTCGGAAGGGGACTCCTGACGGCTCAATCTGACAATGAAATCTGGGTATTATCGTAGGTGACAATTTGGGGGCTTAAAAGGATTATACTGGGCCGACTCTAAATAACCACGGTTTAAACTGCAATTAAGAATTTAAGATACGTAATTAACAAAAAAAGAGAGAGGTATTGGAGCTCCGATTAGAGCTGCCCAGCCCAATCGTGGCTGGACAACTCCGGTCCAAACTGTTTTACAATTTGATCAAGCTATCTTCCGTTTGCTTGTTCTGCTTTGTAGTACTTTAGACTAGGGGCAGGCTCAAGGGAGCCAGATGGGGCTCAGTATAGGGCGTATATTTTATACATACACTAATATACTACAATTTCGAAGTTATGTTAAATGGACTACAATTTCGAAGTTATGTTAAATGGAGTAATGAACATGGTAAAATTTATGTTGTCGTTGTAACACATGCACCAATAGCTACGTGTACCATTCTCAATCCATTTTGTATTAAACATTGTGAATAAAAAGGTGTATGCATTATGCATATGTCGGTGATGCAATAATGCATTTCAGTAATACAAGCTATATTTGAAAATTAGTAATGACTCATACTTTCGGGAAACTAATGTTAAGGAATTGTCACTTGAATAAATTACAAAACTATGTGGAACGATAACCTTTTTAGGAGTGTTTTGGTGGGCTTAACCAAGTTAGTTTGTAATCTTATTTTATATACATCGTTATTATTCAGATGCATATGAATCTAAAACCTTAAGCATCATGAAAACCGTAGAACCCACAAAGTAGTCGGAATTCAACAGCACACGCATAAAACAACGGCATATCAAAAAACATAAACTTACTTCTATGTTGCAATCTTCGCTCTGTCACCGGAAGACAATAAATCTGGAGTTAAAACATAAAACAATGGCATATCAATAAACATAAACTTACTTCTCAGTTGCAAGCTCTGCTCTGTCACCAACAGAGAATAAAATAGGAGTTGAATGAGTATGAGATCCGGTTATGGATTCGAATGTGCTTGTATGTTCAATGTTTTAGATTCATATGTATTTTCATATATAATAATGATGTACATAAAGAAGTTTGTAAACTAAACTTGGTTAATCCCACTAAAATTCTCCTAGGTTATCAAACGGGCCATACATTTTTGTAAGTTATTCGATTATGTCAATTCCTTAATGTTAGTTTCCTCTAGATTTGAACGGTAATTAACCAAAAGTAGATCATAGATAGATAGTAAATTACTTTTTAAAATTGTCAAACAGAGCATATATGAAACAACCGTAAGTCTAAAAATTATTCAAAACATAACAAATTAATGAGAACAAATATTTGTCTGGAGGTGCCACAAACTCGGTGGTTTTCTTCATTTTCCTCTCAAATTTGGTCTTGGGTCTCTGTTTTTTCCTCCCTTTTGAGTTGGTAAAGTCTGGGTCAAGGATAGAAGTCGATGCAGTAGTAGTCATAGTACTACTCTCAGATGCTTGCATAATGAAAAAAATTAAAATCCCACACTTGCATAATGCCTTTTATATAGATCATGTAACTCATCAAGCATCCACGAATGTCAAAATCTACACCAACGTTACTTATACCTACATATCAAATGTGTTGAATGATCATATATAGGCCTTTATTGTGAGAACATGATATTGGGGAGAACATCAAGATGTCAAATCTAACATCTATCACCAACAAACTTTGATTGAAACACAAATCTACATAAATCTAGATGTAAACAACTATAGCAACCTCGATTCAACATAAATCTATCACCATTAACCAACAAATATCGGTTCAAACATGTATAAGGACTAGAACAAACATCGATCTATATCAAATTGATCTATTGAGTTTAAAGCTTAGAGAGATGAAAAACATGCAAATTGAAGCTCATGTACGTAGATCTAGAATTATGTATCTAGAATCGAAGCTCAAGTACCTAGAATCAATGACGACAATGAAGTAGTAGATGACAATGACGTTGTTGCAGGAAGACGGCGGCTGCGACGACGGTGGAGCAAAAAAAAGGGCGACAACGACATGAGCTTCTCTCTTTACAATGGTCATCGTCTTCTCTCTCTAGAATCGACGGGAGCTGAGGTTTTTTAGTGTTTTAATTAATTGCCTAGTTATAGTGGATATAAATTGGTCTCTTAGGTCCTATCTAAGGGTGGTCTCTCATCTCATGAGACTTACTTTAGAAAAAAAAAATTTATTGAATTCCATCTCGAAATTAGTAGGCACACACCTCAAATAATGAGCAACTATATCTTCCTAACACTCTAGGTTCGATAATATTCCAAAGACAATCTCCATCAATTGTCAATAATTGATTCACCAGAACACTCTATGCACGAAACCGCAAAACTTTTGATTTTTCTTAGTTTTTTTTTTTTGAAAACTAGTGCCTTAAAAGAGTGTTTTTGAAAGCAAAAGAAAGCTTAGAATACACCAATTTATCTATATCATAGTATATGTGATACCTTTTAAAAACATTATATATTTATTTTTCATGGCATATTTTAAAAACATTCATAGAATATTCTAAAATTTCTCAAATTTTTATTGAAATTATTACAAACGTTTGTTTGCCACCATCATATTTGATCAAAACTTTTTCGAGTTAATATAAATATTATCTTAATTCTGAAACTCACATTCTCCTTTTAATAACTTATCATTTTCAAAATTTACAACTATTCTTATTCGCGATCCAAATTATAAACACACTTAAATTTTGCATCTTATACGTCATGCAAAAAAAATACAAACAAAATTAAGTGAATTAAATTAAAGTAATATAATAAGCCGGTTGATTTACCCAATTGATTGACCTACCAATCAATTTTAATCCGTTGATCTTGCTTATCCATTTTCAATCTGGAACGTACATGTGTCATTTGTTAATTAAAAGATGTAGGGTTCGAATCCTGTTGGCGTGATTTTTCTCCATTATTTTTATTGAAGGTGTTTGGCTCGAATCTTGTTGGCGTGATTTTTCTCTATTATTTGTATCATTATTTTAGTTGAAGGTGTTGGGTTCGAATCTTATTGACGTAATTTTTTTCTTTTTTATTTATTCTCTTCTTAATTTTTTTTTAACATAAAGTTGCATGACGTATTATACTTAATTTTAAAAATAACCATGATATGTTCTTATAAAAAAAGACATACTTCCTCCGTCCAATAATAAATGTCACACTTGATTTTGTAAACTTTTTCGATGGTTATTTTGACCTTAAATTATTCTTAAATCATACGATAAAAATAACTAAAAACATCATATTATGAAACTAGAATATTTATATGAAGCACTTGACAATATATTCAACTGATGAAGAATACCAATTAACATGCGAAAAAGATGCATTGCAAATTCTGAAGTTGAATGTTTCCAAAGTCTAGAGATGTATCTGATGGTTCTTAATTCATCGGTATAATACTTTTCGTATATCTAATATAGTTCGATTCAAAACTATTAATTGCATAACTACAAAAACTATATACCTTTATAGCACACCATTTATATTAAGTTTAATTACTCAATTAGTTATTTTTTTATTGTGTTTGAAGTCATTATGTGAAGATTATATATTCACTCCATTTATTTCAATATATTATTTAATAAAACAATAATGTTTTACAATATTACGCTTCACGCGCGTAGCGTGTGACGCGGTTACTAGTATGTACATATATGCACAACTGCTATTATAACTACTAATCAAATGTAAAAATACAAAAAAATTACTTTCTCCATTCCATTAATAACTTCATAAGTTTCTATTTTGGTCTTTCTTTTACAAACTTCCTAACCCAAATATGAAAAAAAATTCACCCCACTTACCAATTTTTTATTATTTCTATCTCCTTCTTTATAACTACTTTATCATTCTCTCTCATATTTTATTACTCATATACAATTAAATACTCATACAAATCAATTATTTAATATTATTTCTTAAAATTGATAATTTTTACTACTACTTAGGAAGTAACAAATGAAATGGAGGAAGTATTTTAATTTTATTTTTTTAAAGCAATATAAAGACACACGAAAAGCGCTAGGCACAACATTGTTTTGGAATCTTTAGAACTCAGTGCGTCAAAACTTCAAGTACATCTTTAGTGTGATTGCGTTGTTGGAATTTTAGCCAAACCATGGTTGGTATGTATATGACTATGCATCATTAGAAAGGGAGTTTTCTTGAACGTGAATAATCTACTAAAATAGTAGAATTCACTCGACATTTGTTACTAAAATTCCGTAGTGAAAGAGTAATTAAGACTCGAAGTGTGTTGGTTGATGTGCTAGTTATGGAAGACTAAAATAAGAGAGAGAGGAGTTACCACTTAACCATTGCACCTTTTGATGAAAGGTTGTGTTGCAACATAAATAGATAGATTCTGGAGTGAGAAGTTTCCTTCTCCAAGAGTTGCACCTCTTCACTTGCAACCTTTCAAAATTATAAATAACAACCCCATGTTCTGGATTTGAGATAGGTAATTCGAAATTGCTCATTAAAATCCATGTACTTCTTCTCTTTTTTCTAAAATGCTTGTCTACCATATTGAAGTAGTCCAAGAGAGTCTTGTATTTCGAGTGCTAGTATACAGACTCACCTGCAGTTGGGAGACGATTCGCTTGAACTGTGAGCACCGTAGCAGAACGAATTATGTCTTAAGGAGAAAGGGCCATCCCTCGACTCTGCAGATTTGTTAAATCGTTCAATTTCCAGTTTATACAGTTCGATACATCCATGTTTGCTCCCCAAATTTTTCAACAATGCAATGGTTCAGTGCAAAGTCTTCCCACTCCTAACCAGAACATGTCATGCGTTTTCAAAAGAACAAAAACTAGAAAAGAAAAAAATAAAAATAAAATTATGTAATGCATATTCAAGAGAACAAAAGTCAGGAAAAAAAATACTAAGTTTATATTAGTAAAACACAACATCTTAACATCTTAAGCTTCAATTCCATCATACTTATCCGATTCAAAAACTTATCCATTGCACATATTTTCAAAATAAGAGAGAACTCCTTTCATTTATTAAAAAAAAAAAAAAAAAAAAAAAAAAAAAAAAAAAAAAATTGTATTCAACTTTTAACGCTATAACCATTAAACCACCAAACCATATTCCACGTTAAACCAAACTGAGACAAAAATGGGTGATTGATTCGATTAAAGTAGACCTTAGCTATAATATTTAACGGAGCCTTTTCCGCTTTGGTACTTCGGTTCATATTCGGATTCCAAACCTTAGCCGATTGATTGGTTCACTTTGTTGACATCCAGTCTAGTGAGTATTCTTTGTTGTGCATGTAATTACCAAACACATTACACATTCCATTCCAAACAAGCTTTTAGGTGCGATTACTTTAGAACATCACATCGGTATTTACTGCTCGTGTTAGTTAAGTTTTGTTTAACATTGTTACTACTCGTAATAGTAGTATTGTAGTAGTAGGTCTTAAACTTTTGTAGAGGCTTCATGTACAATTTTCAATTTATTCATCAAATTGCCACCATTCTTTAATACCTTAGCTATAAGATTTAACGAAGCTAGTGGGATCAATGTTACACACTTTATTGGTTATGTATGATGAGGCAATGTGGATTCCACCCACATTTTCTTCTGATTTTGCCCAGCATGTAGCACAGTCAAAGGAGGAGCTATGGCAATCATGTCAAGAACAACCAAGCGGATTCATTGGTTATGTATGATGAGGCAGGGTGGATTCCACCCACATTTTATTCTGATTATACCCAACATGTAGCACAGGCAAAGGAGAAGGAGCTCTAGCAATCATGCCAAGAACAACCAAGTGGTTGTGGCCATTTTAGGAGGTACTAGCACTCACCGTGTGATTCTGTAATGAAGAAATAAATTTTAGATCGAACATGAGAAACTGTTAATTGTTTTATGCTCATGAGTGGATATATAACATTTATACCTGAAAGAGATGCTCCTCGGTAGCATCATACGTGATATTCCACAATGCATTTCAATTCAACGTAGATGTTACTTCAGACTTGATCACTGGCTCACTGCTCCTAAAAACTGTATTCCTTCTCTTTTATTGAGACCGATCTCTATGTCCTGTAATTTCATTTCATTTTGTAATAAGTCTTTCACAGGTTCCAATAACAACATATATTCAGCTCCCTCACTCTTACCATATCACATCCAAACCATTAACCAATTCTAAATCATATAGCCGAGCCAGGGCATTGAAAGAAAAATATGGCCCATATAATTTGCAACGTGATATCTAGCTAGCATGCTTTTGTGTCATGTTGAATATATTATTCATCGTACTATTATGAGATTATATGTTGGTGGCAATGCTCTCAAGTTAAGTTCACAACTCACATAAGTGACAACTGAAGCATTTGTACATAACTTTTAAGCTTCTGTGAATTATAAGATGCATACAACTACTTTCCTCCTGTGACCCATAATAGATAAAACCAAGGTCGTACTTCTATAGTGATTGTCAAGTTATGTAGTGACGCTTTATGGTATTGTGGGAAGTAAAGAACTAAGAACTACCATTGCTATTGAGCTGGTGTGAAGCCTATGAGTTGGTCTAACTCATAAGACTAATTTTATTGAACAATATAATAAGCCCCACTTTTGTGATAGTCTGGTTCGATTCTCACTTTTTTTTAGTCCGGTTCGGTTCAATTATAAAAAAAAGAAAAATATGTTTCTTTCTTTTTTTACTACACAGTAATAAGAGCCACCTTTCTAATTGATCGGTTTAATTGAATTTCGGCCAACCGGATGGTTTAAAATTTCGGTTTTTAAGAAAACCATACTTAATATCTTCCGCTCGTTGTGTCGCTTCTCATCGGTTCCGTTCGTTTAGGTTTCGCGTTCATCAACAATTACGTCGAGTCGTCGACTCCTTTTTAATTTGCTTTCATCTTCAACAATTACGTCGACTTGACTTATCGATTCCAATCGACACACCGTTTAAAATCCCAAATAGTATATATCGATCCATAGCAATTAGCGATCTTCATAGGCTCCCAATTTTCTGGTTTTACACAAATTGAAACCATGAATTCTCGGAATTATTTAATTTGTACCTTTGTGCACCTGTTTGTGTCCGGCGAAATTTAGGGCAGGAATACTACTGTCTGTTTTCGCTTACTCTGTCATGGGCTTGGAACTTTTTTTTTCTTCGGAAACAGCAAAAATTTTATTACTCAACCAAAAGCAAGTACAATACAGAAAGTGCATAATAAGTGCACAAAACAGAAACAAACTCAAACCATGAACTATTCCAATACCAAGAGAAACATAAAAGCATGCTCGAAACTTTAACCCCTTATAGCCATATCAAGACTTAACCACCCCTTTCGTCTAGTGTGTCAACCTTTCTAGCAAGGTGCCAAGAGTCGAGGGGTGACCAAAAGAACCACCAATTCTAGTTAAGTCCAACGGAGTGGAATACCTTTCGTTGCAAGTTTAGGAAACTTAGCAAGAAAACGAAAGATGATGAACTCCGTTGGGATATAAACTAATCACGGGTAAAAGTAAGACACATGATATCTTTCACTTAGCATCGAAAAGCCCACGGAAAGAGAAAAGACCTCCCAAACCTCAAAACAAAGAAAACAGCCCTTGTACACGGCTAAACGCTGCACAACCAGAGCCAATCTCCAAACAACAACAAAGGCATAACTGGACAGCATGCAGCAGCAATGAAAAACTTACAAAAAACGGTCCTAACCTGCTTTGACTTCAAAACTCCCTTACCGACCAGCGCACGACCCCAAGATTAAGGTGGTTTCCAGCAATGGATTGGAAACAACCACCAGTCCACCAATCTGATCCCATCTTTAAAACCATCCTTATTACGCAACCAATACCAAAGTGTAAGTTTGATGTGCTCAACAATATCACTAGTTGAAGGTATTACTCCTTTAAAAACCGCATCGTTCCTCCCTTTCCAAATGCACCAAAGAGTACATTGGATTAAAGTCACAAAATAAAGTTCGTCCCTTCTGCTGTACTCCAAGATTTTCCCATTCAAGATCTCAAAAATCGAATCACAATCCTTTATATACCGTCATTTATCATGGGCTTGGAACTTGTTGCCATGGCCTGATAATATTTAATGAAAGCAATATCCTCATTTATCATGTTTCCTTTCAGAGTATATATCGCTAGCGAATTATGATTTACCTTTTTTTGTAGGTACCAACGTGTTATGATTTACTTGCTGGTTTGCAAACATTTTGTTTCATGTTTTTTCCCTTTATGGCCAGAGAATATGAATGTAATTTTTTGGTGTTGGCATCAGAGTTAGTGTTCTGCAGAGCTATGTGAGTCTCGCATAGTGTCATAAAGAGTAAAATCAATAAGGTTGTTGACTTGTTGGCTTGTCGAGTTATCCTCATTGTGATCAGCTGGTTACTTTTCTACATGAAATTTAAAGATGTGCCTACATGGTGATGCTGATTTAATTTCCCAGGATCCATAAAGATATTTGTAGCTTTAAAGTTCTTCAAAAAAGTGACCGTTCCTGCATGTATCTCCTCGAGAGAGAGAGAGTAGTTGAATTTATATATTCTATGTCATTATGTGAAAGTTTGTTGTTTTCTGAATTAAGGTTTCAGTTTTTAAGATATTGAATCGCTGGCATTAATGGTACAAAAGTTTGGAAAGGTGACGATTGGAATTGATCCTCCTCATTCAGAGAGTTACGTTGTTCATATATCTAGAATTAATTAGAGGAGGAAATGTTTTCTGCAACCCCATACATCTGGAGCTTGTAGAAGGTATCCTTATCTTTGGTTACGAGCTAGACATAGTTAATCGGACGAGTTAGTGTGTGGGAGTTTGGAACTATGATTTTGTTAATGAGTAGGGTATATATATTTATAGTTTCACATATTGTACAAGATAGTACAATTTACATGAATGTGCTGCCTACTAGAACTGCATCATGGTCATTTCCTTCTTCATCCATGGTTCTTTCAGACTTCTGCATGGTTTGGTATTAAGGTGAGCTAATCTCAATGTCCTTCTATTTTTTTCTTTAACATTTTGATTTGCATATTTCTTGTTCAGTCGACTTTTTATTTCTCTTTTTGATTCTACAATTGATGTGATGAATCAGATAAAGTGTTCTTCTGTGACGGAGTAATCTACAAATGAGGAGTTGTGTGTGAAGCAGAGATAGTAGTATATCTTAAGATAGGTAGATAAATGCTGCACTCAGTTTTTATTAACTTGTAACTACTTCAATTTGCATAACCCCTTTTAATTATGACACGTATGCTCTTTTGATCACATAAAAAGAACTAGAACAAAGAATTATCTATCAGTAAACCTTTGAATGAGTTGATTATGTTAATATAAGTAGTCTCTCTGTTAAACATTTGCATATATATACAGCATACAGGCTTGAGTTGCATGGTTTGGAAATTTTGTAATTTTACATGTTATTTTTGGGTTAGATGAATGTTTATGCATCGAAAGCAATTGTTGCATGTCATGCTCTGAAGCTTGCAGACCAGATGAAATGTAGTATTAAGATGTTAAAGTTTAAGTGATCATGCAAATGTAATTTTTGTTCTACGGTATTTTTTGAATAGTTTAGCAACCTCTTGTTTTCATTAAAACATTTTAAAATAATCTCATATATGAAACACACAAATAAAAGATAGTGTCACACAGTGGGCACCGCGCTCATCGCGGTGCCCCAACTCTAGTCAAAGAATATATTAAAATATTAAATAGGTGAAAACTGAATGGTTGAAACTCTAAAGAATTCTAGAGTAAATCCCATGACAGAGCCATTCAACACAAGCTACAACCAATTGGAAGCCAATATCTAACACACAACTAAAATTGAAAGGAAAGGATATAATCGTATATCATCTTCATCGTCGTCCAAGTGACCGAAGCATCAAAGCTTCTCTTTTTACCCAACAATTAGAAAAACTATATTACTAACAATAACAATCACTCAAGGGAACACATTAGTTGAAAATAATCGAGCTATTTACCTCTGAAGATGAAAACCAGGTTGGCCATGGAAAAGAAGAGACGGGAAGGAAAGGGGGGGAAATAAGAAATAGCGAAATAACATCCTCAATTGCTACTTCAATGGGCGGTGGGGCGATTCATATTTTACGGATAGAAAGAGACGTACTGTCTGTGAGTCTTGGCTAACGCCTAATGCTAGGTCCGACCTATATTAATAATGGCGGATTCTGAGTTCGAGTACTCACGAGCTCTTACCGATTTATAAAAGGTTTTTTTAGAGAAAAAAAAAATCAGAGAAAAAATGATTAAATTGGAGAAAAATCAAGGATGGGAGAGTGAGCTCCGATCCCTCATTTTTCTGCTATTATTAGAAGATGCTAATAGGAGACGCATCTGGGCATCGGGAGACTTTAATTTTGTGTTTCGGAGTTGCGTTCCTAGCATGGAAAAATGATTCGTGTGGCCTTTTAATTCTTGGTGAATTGCAAACGTCATTCGATGACGATATGTGATTTGGTCACACTCTAGTTCACCACTCAAAAAAAAAAGCATCCCACAGACCACGGTCCACAGCAAAAGTTAAAGACAAAAGAGAAGGTTAATAAATGAAATTTAATTAATTTATTATTCGTCTTTTAGGAAAAGCAAAAGTGGTCTCCATGAATTGAAGTTAGTGATCCGCAAGTCATGCGAATGGAGCCTTATCGAGTACTCGGCTTAATTCGGCTCGGCTAGTTAAGGTTCGATAAGGTTTTCGAGCCGAGCTCAAGCATAAACTTAGGCTCTTTTCACTAGCGAGCCGAGCTCGCGAGTGCTCGGTAAGGGTCGATATTATGTAGATTATTAGTATTATAAGTTATGATTTAAGTTTGAAATTATTGGCTTGAATTGATTATATTTGCATTTTGTTACACTTTAGTGATTTCATCATTTGGAAGTTGATTATAATGCGTAATCTTGAATTTGTTTATATTTTATTTAATATTTTAACATATTTTTCATGCAATACAACCCCTAAACTTTGCATGGCTGTCAATTTTTGTCCCATGAATTTCCAAATATTGTTTTTTTTTTTTCTAAACAGACAAAACGAGGATCAATAATAATTCACCATTTACTCCATGGTGATTCGAACCCCCAACATATTGGTTGAAGTTGAAACAACTTACTAACTGTAAGGGGCAAATCCCCAACCTACAAATCTTAAGAGGGAAATTTTTGCACAAATATACTCCCTCCGTCCCAGAACAGTTGCACCATTTTGCCATTTTGGGCGTCCCATTAGAGTTGCACCATTTCATTTGTTTGCCATTTTGGGACATGTATATAATAATTTTATATTCCACCAACACATTTGAGTGGCCATAAATCACCAATAAGGTAAAAGTAACCTCCATTATCAATATAACTAAATATTTAACTCTCATCTTTATTTTCTGTGCCCAAAATCAAATGGTGCAAATGATTTGGGACGGAGGGGGTATGTTTTAGGGGTAAAAGTAAAAGCTTTTCTTTTTCCCTGATCATAGTACTTCATTGATTTAAAAATCAAATACAAAATCGGCCTTACCTTCGAAGAAAGCATCCCCTTTAATCATATATAGTACTCCATTAGCTACACTAGACAATCGCACTCACTACTCACAAATTTGAGAGAGGGAGTGAGAAAAAATAATAATAATAAAACAAGGAGAAGTGAAATGGATGTAGTGATCCGGAAATTCGGTGCTGAGGAGCCAAAGTATGTACAAGGAAGCACAGGAATAATGGAGTTTCTTTTGCAGAAGCTCAAGGAGGCCTTGTACTGTCTCGAATGGCCGTTCCTGTTTATACTGGAGAAGCTCAAGCAAGGACTCATGGCACTCGTAAGCTTTACCCAAGGGGCCTTATCCTGGGTCGGTAATGCTATATGGATGCCTATGCATTTTGTGGTGGACAAGCTGAAAGAAGGCTTCATGGCAGTCGAAAACATTGGCGTGGATGCCTTAGCCTGGTTGCGCAATGGTTTCTCGGTGCCTCTGCATTTTGTGGTGGACAAACTCAAAGAAGGATTCATCGCAGTCTTTGGCGTAGAGGCGTTAGCTTGGCTCGGCAAGGCTTTCTGGGTGGCTCTGCCTTACATGGTTGCCATCTTGGTTGTTGTGTTATTGGTTTATTTCTGGCGCATTGTTTGGTCGGTCTGTTTCGGTGGCGTGAGGATGATGAGGGCACCTGGTATGGCTTGTATCAGGATTCCAAGGGCTCTGTTTGAGGCTAGTCCGAGGGTTTATTTTATTATTCAGCGTATTATTTTGGGTATTTATCGCTCTGTATGTGCTCTGTTTCGTGGTCTTGCTGCTCTACTGTGTTGCTTCGGTCGTCGTTGACTTGGATCTCTGTCTTGTCTTATGGTCTTTCTTTGATTTGCTCTAGTGAGGGGAAAAAGAAAAGCTATTAGGCCTATTACTATTGTGGATGGTGAGTGGTGACTGGTGAATTCGAAAGAATAGTGAGCATGGTTGTTTTTTCATTATATGTGTAATCTTTTCATTTTCTTCCAATCCATTGCAGATCGGAGATCTTGTGATCTAGGATACTGTGGATGGTTTTGCTTTAATTCAAAGATAATAGTAGTAGATGGTTTCATGCTAGTATGACGGTGCAGATTAAGTTCAGTACTTGGTTCATAACTTTATATATCTCGTGTGGGATATAGATGCAATTGTAGCATATGCAGAATGGTAAATGTTGGACCAAATGTTTTTCTCCATGAATTTAAAGGTATTTCACACGTTGAAAATGAATATTTTTTGAATAAGGGTTCGTGGGCCTAGGCTAGGCTAGGTCTAACTGGTGGTGGATATAATTTTTTTTGGTCAGAGACTAACTTTAATTTTTAAGTCCAATTAGAAAAAGGTCCAACGGGTCGGTCCAGTTGCTAACAGATAAAGTGAACAGGTGTGATGCTTGACGAAGAATTGTGTATTTTCGTCGCATCTTTTCACTTATGTCTGTTCGTTTGCACTACTTCGCTTGTATAATTAATATACCCTTCAACATTGCATAAAACACACAACAATATGCAATTTACTTCTTCTCTTATATTTTTAAGAAAGTTTTACTTCACATTGTAGTGGTCCAATCTGAGTTCGTATTTTCTAGTACTTGTAATACGATCTCAACTGCAGTTGTATCTTAGGAAACTGTTTGTCAGGTTCTATAAGTACCGAGTGTAGGACGAATAAAGTATTAATGTGAGAGGACTACCCTTGACTTTGCAGTTTTCTTGTTCCTTTTTCCAGTCTTATACTATCTTGTTTGTATTGTATTTGTAATATACCACCCAAGACAAGATACATTGCAGAAGGCAAACACCCTTGGTAATATGTAGTTGATCATAAGGTGGTACAACGGTAAAGAGTTTGAGCTGTGAAATGAGAGGTGCATGGTTTGATCCGTGACGATGACAGAGTAATAAGGTTGGTTTAGGTGTGGATAAATAATATGCTATAGGATGTTTGTATAATAGTAGTAGGGGAGTAGTTGTAATATTTGATGTTTAAAATAAAAAAAAAAACAGTCTAACACTGTGACATAGAAAATATAATAAAAAACCATTTATATTTAATTTAAAAATAATTCGAATTATGTTTTTACGAGTTACGAAAAACTCATAATCTTATATTGGTAACCAAAACGTCTATTTGTTAACAAAATATACTGTATTGTTCATAAAGAAACACATACTTCATGTTCAAATTTAAATACTACTCCTCCGTAGAGCTCAAATATAATTAATGGAAAATAATTAAAGTGTTGATATCATTAATATCTCCTTAACCGGTATCATGTGTCGTTTTACCTTCTCCCCGTAAGTTGAATAAACGTCATTCGATGACGGCAAGTGATTGGGCATGCTCCACCGCACAGCACCACTCACTCGGAGAAATCACCCTTCTCTGCTATATTAATTACCACACACTATACAAGAAACTCAAATTAAGAAGCAAAGAAAGACAAGTTAGGGAGAAGTGGAATGAATCAGGTCATGAGGAAGTTTGCCAGTGAGAAGCTGAATGAAGCAGGAATAATAGAGAGTATCACACAGTTTCTTCTACAGAAACTCAAGGAAGCCTTGTACTGGTCCGAAACTCCCATCTTGGTGGCTCAACAGTTCCTGGTGGAGAAGCTCATTGCAATTCGACACTTTGTTGCAGTGGCCTTACCTTGGGTTAGCAAGGCTTTCTGGGTGGCTCTGCATTTTGTGTTGGAGAAACTTAAACAAGGTTCCATTGTACTTGAACACTTTGGTCAAGAAATGTTGCCTTGGCTTTGCAAGGCTTTCTGGGTGGCTCTGCCTTACATGATCGCCATCTTGGTTATTGTCTTGTTGGTTTATTTCTGGCACATTTTTTGGTGGGCCTGTTTTGGTGGCGTTAGGATGATTTGGTGGGCTTGTTTCGGTGGCGTGAGGATGATGAGAGCACCTGGTATGGCGTGTATTTGGATTCCCAGGGCTCTGTTTGAGGCTAGTCCCAGGATTTATTTTATTATTCAGCGTACTATTCTGGGTCTCTTTCGTGCTCTATGTGCTCTGTTTCGTGGTCTCGCTACTCTACTAGGTTTCTAATCTCAGAGATGATCATGCATACCTGCTCTGCTCGGATTTCTAACTCACTTTCATTTTCCTCCTATTAGATAGTATTGTGAGTCTGTGACTACATATGGTCTTTTTTTATGCATGTTTAAACAAGAACGGTGAAGATGCAATGCAAGGAAATCTAAAAAACAATGAGAAGTTGATGAAACAGAACGAAAATAAAATGGAAAATCAATGGCTTAATGCCGAGGACATGTCTTCGACTAATCGTCTGCAAACACGCTGATGTCTAAAACTGCGGTACGTACGGAAGCTGTTTTAAAACAAACTCCATATGACTCGCATATTTTGAATTTTGACTCGCATACGACTAATCGTCTACATATGACTCGCATATTTTGAATTTTGAATTGAACGAACCGAACAAGACCTTTCGTTCAAAAAGTCATACACGAACGGACAATCGAACAAAAATAAAAAAGAAGCTTTCATTGTCAATGTATTATGAAAATATCTAATTTGAAAATTGAGACAAGAATCGAAAGAGTGAAGCATTGAACGATGGGAAGAGTAAGAAAATAGAAGGTGCACGGTGGTGGAAGGCATGATGGATGATGAGATAGTTGAGAGAGGAAGGAATAGATTTGAATGATAGATGTATGTGTAGATTGAGTGTTATTGTATTTATTATTATTATTATTATTATTATTATTATTATTAAGTGTATATATTATTTATCATAAATGATTAATAAAATATACTAATAGTTTTATTTGTGAACTACTCCCTCTAAGTTTTATTAATTGTCGTTTAACATATATCACACATATTAATGAAAGGCTACTCTGCCAAAAGTGATTCTAGTCTAAACAATTATTAAACCTCACCCGTATGATGGACTTGATACTTATTGGTTAGAAAATTAATTGTTTATTTTGTAAGGGTGAAAAGTAGTATTATATGCAGCAGTAGCATAGGTAATCAACTCCCAAAAACCTATAACGACAAGTAATTGAAAAATATTGAAATTGCTAAAATGACTATTAATATGAACAGGAGGGAGTAACAATCATTTAAACTATGTTCGTGTTCGATTAGTTAAGAATTCGAACATGTTCACAAATTGTTCGAGTTTGATCAAACCGAATATGAACTAAACATTAATCGAACAATTTCATAATTTTTTTTCACGAACGCCTGGTTCGTTTACACCCCTACCTGCGGCCATATATATATACACTACAAAAAATCCGGTATTTACCGACGGATAAAATGCGTCATTTTATCCGTCAGTAAATACCGACGGATCGGTGCCTTTTAGCGACGGATGACGAATAACGAACAAAGTTGACCACTTTGTTCGTCATCCGTCGCTAAAAGGTACCGGTCCGTCGGTATTTTAGCGACGGGTAAGTTATCAGTCGCAAAATTTAAAAAAAAATTAAAAAAAAAAATTAAGCTTACCGACGGATAAGCTTATCCGTCGGTAAGCTCTAATATACCGACCGGCGGAGGAGTTGCAGAACGCCATTTTTCTTCTTCTCCTTACTTCTTCTTCTCGTTTTTCTCTCTTCTCATCTCCATTTCTCCTTCAAAACTCCACCATTTTCATCCATTTTGGTAGCAAATTGAAGCTTATTGCACAAGGAACAAGGAACAAGGAACAACCTTCAATTCGAAGTTTTTTGGTCAATTTGTGCAAAATCAAAGGTATGAACTCTAACCCTTATTTGATTTTTAATTTGGGAATTATCCAATTGTTGGTTAGATTGTCAAATGTATGTTACATAGTAGTTGATACAAGTATATTTTGCTTAAATGTGTAGTTGATTGTTGTTAAAATTGAGTAATGAATCGATTTTGGGATTTTATTAATTTGGGGATTTCTTAAATTATGGAAATGTATGTTAGTATTAAGTAGATATTAGTTGTTATAGTTGAATGTTAGTTTTGGATTATGTTAATTTGGGTTTGTTAATTAAAATCGAGACTTAGATCAATTTAGGGCTTTTTTTAGTTTTGTATTTGATCGAATTTAATGTTCCATAACTAGGTTATGTACTTATATAAGGTTAATTTTGTAGTTGAATACGATAAAATAGAGTAATTTATGAAAATCGAGACTTGTAGCTCAATTTGAGGGTTTTGAAATAAAGTGAAAATGGGTTCGAGATGATGATATGATGATGATGTTAGGTTAGAGATGATGTTCATATGGTTGTTGTTGACAATGCTAGGCTAGAGATGATGTTGTTGATTGGTGATAAGGTTGATGATGTTAGGCTAGAGATGATGTTGTTATATGGTTGATTGGTGATATGGTTGATACTGTTAGGCTAGAGATATGTTCATATGGTTATTGTTTTATTTGCAGATGTCGAAACCTAGGTGCAACTACATTCCACCCGAGTTACGAGTTCCTGGAGCCCCAGGGTACGAGCAGGGTGTAGTTCCACCCATCATTGGATTATCGGAGGGGAGTAGCTCCTCATCGTCAACCAGGAAGAAGAAGGCTAAGTTTGACCCATTTGCGAACCTACCTGCTGATGGTTGCCCATACGTGACGCCGACCCTGGGTGCCATGTATAAGGGGAAGCCTGTTCTGTTCCCTAACGAGAAAGCTGCGTAAGTACACTTTCTGCTGTTTAGTTTATTGTTTAACTTGTGACATATTACGTATACTTTATTATGCTTATTCATTCTTATTTGTATTTAACAATCATAATAGGTTTTACCCTGCATCTGCCCATTCAAGGATCGGTGACATCATCACCCAGAAGTTCATCGCTCCAACACCGACTGAGGACCGTGGTGGGGAGAAGTGGTCAAGGCTGCCTGGCCATGTCATTGGCTTCTACTTCGATGAGCTGCGGGTATTGTAACAATCTTAAATGTTTAGTAAACGTTGTTTTATTTTTATTCTAAATTTACGTGAGTGGTATGTTAGCCACTATATTTGGGTGATATGTTAGTCACCATGTGTTAGTTGTTTTTTTAGGGCAATGTGAGTGGTATGTTAGCCACTATATTTGGGTGATATGTTACTCACCATTGTGCTTACGTTGATCTTGTTCTTGTTGTATTGATTGTTGTGTCGTTCTAAATTGTGACCTTTGGTTGTTTTGGTGGTTAGAAACACTACTACTTGCCAAACATGCTATTGAAGGAGCTTTGGTTTGTTTTCAACACTGTTGGTGCTCGTTGTTACTGAGACAAGGTCCACGACCTTAAGGAGTCTCGAGTGAAGCCGCCTAGATTCATCCACGACAGCGAGTGGCCTCTGTGGTTGGCTTACTGGAAGACACAGGATGCCGAGGACCTAGCAGATCAGAACAAGAAGAATCGAGCACGGGCGGAGAGAAGCAGCTCCGGTGAAGACGAGGACTATTCGAAGCACCATCTCGGCACACAGTCTCAGGCCACTCGTGACCTCAATGCAGTAAGTTAACTTGTGCTTTACTCCAGTCACTTTCAATATTCTTAAACTTTTATTGTAAACACTGACACTTATTACTTTGCAAAATGAACAGAGACTCACTGGACAAGGATGTGAGTCGTACTTGACCATGGTGAAAAATGCCAAGTTCAAGAACGGCACGTGGACATGCAAGAAAGCCAAGAAACTGAATGTAAGTACATAAATGAGTAGTTTGAGTTACTTGTACTGTATTTCTTTTTAAAAAGTTTCTATATGTATTGTAATATATCAACTCATGTATTGCTTAACTGCTTGTAGGAGGAGGTTGAGGCTTTTTACAAGGTTAAGATGCAAGAGAAGGGTGACATACTTACGATGGAGGAAGAGAACGCTGCCTTCCTCGAGGTGAACCCTCCTGGCCCTAAGTGGTTGATCTATGGCTTAGGGAACTTGGGACGTTCTCTTGCAACTGAATCATTTTAGCGCTCATCCGGTTCTACCTCCAGCTCAGATTCTCGATTGGCTGAGGAGATGGCAGCACTTAGGGCCGAGAATGTTAGGATGAAGAGCATTCAGGACACACTTGTGTCTCAGGTATATTCACTTGTATGCTAATATTATGTTGATATGTCATGTAGATGTATAACCACTTGTATGCTCATTTACATTGCTTGCATCTATCTTTCATATTCTTAACTACATCGATCATTACTTGTGTCAGGTGGAGACGCAGAATTTGGTGCTGAAGAAGCTGCTGGAGAAGCATCCCATTGGCATGGACCCGTTCGCAGAGGGAGCTGTGTTTCAGACCGGGGAGGGGAGCCCTGGTACGACGGGGAGTGCGGGTTTGCAAGGCAGTTCTCATGCTCCTTCGGGTTCCAGTGGTCGTCGTCCCTAGATTTTGACATTTTAGTTGGGCATTTGTAGTAAAACTTTCACATTTACATTTGTAGTAAACGTTTTTCTATTTTGAAGAATCGAATTTTATTGAATTTTATTTTCAATTCAATTTTAATGATTTTTAATTTTTAGTACGTAAATTTATATTATTAAACAGGTTGTTGTACAATTATCAAGAAAAATAATAAAAAATAAAAAATAAAAAAAAAAGCTACCGACGGATAACTTTATCCGTCGGTAAGTACCGGTTGACTAAGTCAGTTAACCGTCGGTAAATGTCACCGACTGATAAATTTATCCGTCGGTCAGACGAATAAGGGCTGGTCAACGCCCTTATTCTTCAGTCCGTCGGTATTATCCGTCGCTAAATTTAGCGACGAATAAGAAACGACGGTAAAGACATTACCGACGGATAAAATAGCGACGGACTATTTATCCGTCAGTAAGTGGTTGCCGATCCGTCGGTAAAGGCGTACCGACGGATCGGTACCCTATTACCGTATCCGTCGGTAAGTGGGCCGTTTCTTGTGGTGATATCAATGTACAAGTGACATTATTTCTTCATTATGCAAAAAGAAAAATTATAGGGAAATTTATAGATACATGGGCAACTTAGACCATGTCCAACAGTATTGTTTGTGATTAAAATCAGTCGAAACACTCTAACATCTTTTCGTGTAATTTTGACTCTGAGTCGCGCCACACCTCATATTCTTTATTTATTGGTACATACTATTTTAAAATTATAATCACGTACAATATCATCTACACTTAACTTAAATATAAATTAAAATTATATATTCTTATAAAAAACATATAATTATCATGCATGTTCTAATTTAAATCGTTAAATTTTGTTGATTTATTTATTCTATTTTTTATGTAAACCGTTTCCATAGAGTTTACTCGAGTATAATTAATTAATGGAAAATAAGTAAGTGTTGAATTGGTTAACAGCCGGGAAGCAAACATCATTGAATGACGCCCAGTGATTGGGCATGCTCCACCGCACAGCACCACTCACTTGGAAAAACCACCCTTCCTCTGCCATATTTACTTATTACTACTACTACTCACCCACTTCACCACTACACAGATCACATTCCACAAAGAAAGCTACTCCACTGTAGTAAAAATTAAGAAACAAAGAAAGACAATTTCCTCTGCCTCCCATGAAGATCCCCATCTTGGTTGTTATCTTGGTGGTTTATATCTGGCGCATCTGTTTGGGGATGGGTTTCTTTGGGCTGAGGATGATGAGAGCACCTGGCATGGCGTGGATTTGGATCCCCAGGGCTCTGTTTGAGGCTAGTCCCAGGACTTATTTTATCATTCAGCGTACTATTCTGCGTCTCGCTGCTCTACTAGGTTTCTAACTAATATCAGAGTCATGATCATGTATGTAATGCTCGGATTTGTCACTCACTTTCATTTTCCTCCTATTAGCTAGTAGTATTGTGAGTGAATCTGACTACTTATGGTCTTTTTTCTTTTATGCATGTACTCCGTATGTATGTTTAAACAAGAATGGTGAAGATGCAATGCAAGAAAATCTATTATATATTGCTCTGTACTAGATCTGATGCTGATGATGTCTAATTCTTGGTACTGGTTTTATAATCAGAAACTTTTTATGTATAAACACTGTAAATTTATCACATTCATTACCCTAAGAATCTATAAAATAAAATGCTGATTTCATCTCACAAACAGTGAGAAATTGATGAAACAGAACGAAAATAAAATGGAAAATCAACGACTTAATGCCGAGGAAATGTCTTGGACTAACCGACTACAAACTCGCTGATTACTAGAACCATCTCACGTTACGATAGAATAGATGATTTCATATGAAGTAAAATACCGTAAGAAAGCGATTGCAGAATACTTTTTCTCTGCTTCTGGTACAGATTAGAAAATTAGAAGTCTTATCAAGTTAATTAAGAATCTCTTGCTCTTTGCAAGAAAGCTAAGCATATATGCCACGAGGGAATACAAATTCCATACACAATCAAAAGATGGAAAAGGCCCAACTTATAGCAGGTTGTCCTCTATAAGTGTGGTCCTCCTATCCTATGCAAAGAAATCTACATACACTAAGACATGAAGTTCTTGTTGCATTTACCGTGCTGCTCGTGTTTCTGCTTCGTCAAGGCCAAGAAGGACAAGTCGAAAAGCGAAGAACACAAGGATGAATGATGCCACGTCTGCAGAAATGGGAAGAACTTCAACAACAGTAGCTAACAATTGCCTTTTCGTTTCTTTTGAATGATTTCCATTGGTTAGAAGTTTGTATGCATGTTTTCTGAATTCAAGTCAGTTGTTAGTTGCCAGCCTGAGGTCTTTTTCATCTGAAACTGTATTTGATGAGTAGTAATAATTGAAAGTGTGTTTAATTGCTCTTCTTGCTTGCATCCCCGACATCTTTTTGCGCTAAGCCCATTTCTTGCATTTGCTGCTCCACGGAGACGAGACCAGTCTCTGCAAGGAATCTGTAAGATGGAAATTAAGAAAAGCATTAGACAGTATGATCTGATTTGAGGTAAGGGGGACAAAAAAATAAGACAAAGAAAAAGCATCCCTAATTAAAGGTCACCATGAACATGGAATGAAGTTTCCTTGGCTTTCCTACGAAAACCTCAAAATGTTTCTGTTTTTGATTTAACGAAATCAAAACTAACAAAATTTCTTTACAGAGTTCTGCATAAGTCCTATAAACCTCTCTAGCTCTTTCCTACGAAAACCTCAAAATGTTTCTGTTTTCGATTTAACGATATTTCTTTACAATTACATAGAGTTCTGCATAAGTCCTATAAACCTCTCTAGTTTCTAACCTATCAAAAAATACATCTACAGTGTAACTTTAGTCCTAGTCATGAAGCAAGAATTTATGTGCATAAAAAGGCAGAGAAAGTAAATCATTCCAAGTTCCAACGAGCTCGGGAGAAGTAAAATTCTTTTATCAAAAACGTTTTGATCTTTGTTCATACTTGGTGTACTGGTGAACAGCTTCACTGAGGGATGAAGCAAAACAAGATTGCTAGACAGCATTATGCAAAATTGCAAATCACTAGAGTAAAAAAGTGAGAAACCTTCCTATAAAAATACTTCGAACAGGAGCCATAGCTGATCATCACTACAAAACTAAATGTTTGGTACTGAAACATACATGTGCGCACACATCTAGTGATGCACCTAAGAAACTGGACTATTATTGTTATCCAAATTGACACCTAACAGCCCAAAACTATATGGTGCAATGCAATGCGTTGATTTAGCACCATCAGCAAGTAGCAATTACATGTCTTTTCGAAACGAAACAAGGAACTTAAACAACCATGAGGTGATAAGCTAACAGAACACATCAGAACGAGGTGAAACATGCATAATGCATTTATGCATAGTTCACACGATGCACTAAAGCTGTTAATTCCCTTAACCAAGTAACATCAAAACAATAGGCAGATCGAACATAACCATCATTCTACAAAATTTAAGCTTAAATCCCACAAGCACAAGTCAACAGCAGAATTAGCTAAATTACATCCAATCCAATAATAATTACTTGTGGGGAACAATAGCAATAATAAATAATGAAGAAGGATGTTAATAATACCCGGTAAGAAGAAAGAAGAGGGTTCCAGCAATGAGGACAAGGAATGCGACATGAAAGATCAAATAAGGGTCGCTACTCGAAAAGGCTAAGCCCAGCATAGCAGCAAGACATAAACCCAACATCAAAAAAGCCATCTTTATTGTGTTCCAAGTTGGAGCCTGAAATTTTAAACAGCTAAAGATCAATAATGGGTACAAAAATAGATAATAATCCAATCTTGATCTATTAAACAAAAACAAAAAAAACAGATTGAGATAGTTTGTACGTACGTTGACTCCAGGAGCTAAGGCTCCGAGAAAGACAGCTTGAGTTGAAGAAACAGCTTGCGGTTTAGAGGTTTCAGCTTCCATTGTTGAAGACTTTTGAGGTTTTCGGGTACTGCTGATCTGGTAGTCTTCTTTAGGTCTCTCTCTTTCTGTGATTTGTGAAGGAGGAGACTGGAGAGAGAGTTGAGACAGAAGTTGGACTGGGGGCCTGGGGCTGAGTGTTTTAAAGATGAGCACTTGAGCAATAAAAGCCTTTAGATTTTATAATAAGCCCATAATAATTTCCATCACTTACATATGGCCCATATCGCTGTTAGACCCGATCCAATCCAATTATATTATCCACCACGCCTAGCATTTTTGATAAAATTGAAAGAAAACAAAATCCATTTTATGTGAAATATATTGTTTTGGTGTCAATGCCTACAAATTTCACTTTGTGATCAGAACTTAACAAGAATTTGCATAATTGTGAACTACTATAAATTATTGAATCCAACAACATAAATATATAGATCTAGGTTGGATCATTATTAATAAGAACAGCGTGCTCGCCCCCGATCCATCCAGTGCACATTACAACTCGAACAAAGGGTACCTCCAGAGAACAAAAGGACCGCAAGTCGATAATCAAACACAGAACGTAACTGTCATGGGTTCATTCACCGCCCCAACCCATCATTAGGAATGGTGAACAAGAAATCATCTGTGTGTGGAGTAGACCTGGCAATTGGTCCAACTTGGAACGATCCAAACCGATCCGTCTCGGATCGGATCCATATGGATTGGACCAAGCTGCGGTCCGCTGGAAAAGCTTAAGGTCCAAGGAAGCTGGCAATTGCACATAAATATACAGAATGGTCACCCCATAGTTCATTCGGTGCACCGTGTACATTACAACTCGAACAAAGGGTACCTTCAGATAACAAAGGGACCGCAAGTCGATAACCAATTACAACACGTAACTATCATGGGTTCATCCGTTGCCCCAACCCATCAATAGGAATGCAACCGAGTAAAACAATATGATGTGGGCTTAAATAGTACTGTGACACGAGGCGTGCCTCAATGACGTCAAAATAGCACTTTGCCAAAGTCTTCATTAATTGGGGGCAGGAGAGCTAGTGTTGACATAAAGAGCCTCAACTGTGCAAAAGGCCGTAAAATCGTCACGGGCATGCTGAAAAGAAGAACTAGAGGAGACAATACCGGATTTCGACATAATCCTATCCTACAAAAAAGTGCTAGGATGTAAGGGAAAGGCGAGGAAGACGTAACGAATAACATCTTCAATACACAAGATAATAAAGTTAATTAGCTCACCCCTACAATGGAGCCCGATCCGGTTCGAACTAGATCTAGTTCGAACCTAATCCAAAGATAATAGAAGAGGTTGTTATAGAATGTCATGGAGCAACATTGACTGGACCAAGTTGATTCATTTGTCACGTATATTTTTTCTCTTTTAATATGGACGTGATTACAACTAAAATTAATTTCCACGACAAATGCTCGTAAGACTTAAGGTGGATGGTTATATTCTACGAATACAATGATGGGATACGTGCTATGTTTTAAAAATCGAGTTGAGCTAGTCGGTCAGACCGGTCGGACCGCATAAACCGGAGCTCAACGGTCTGAAGCCGCTATTTAAACGCTAAAAAATCAGCGGCCCTAAAACCGGAAAAACGGGCGAAAAACAGCAAAACTGCTGAACCGGAAAGCGGTTGGGCCGGAGGTTGAGCCGTTTTTTTGGATAAAATTGCAAAAAAAAAAAAAAAAAAAACAAATTGCAAAAAAAAAAAAAGAGCCTTTTTTCATATATATCTTGATTGAAGATGGATCTTCACCAAGTCATTTTACTTGATTGGTGATCATTTAATCTTGTTTATTGTGATTTTGGATGGAAATATGAATAATAACATAGTATAAATATATTAGTATTAGTATATATATATATATATATATATATATATATATATATATATATATATATATATATATATATATATAATGGTACAACGGCTCACAAAACGGCTCAACAGGTCCGACCCCAGTTAAACCTTTTTGGGGGTGTCCGGCTCAACCTCCGACTCCGTTTTTTAAAACATCGGATATGTGGTATTCACTATTCAGAATATACATAATTAATGTATTATATTCCGACATCTACGGTGTACAGTGGCATTCCATTTCTCCCGTGCAATCTACACCATGGCGTGTAGTGTGTGAATGGTTTCATTAAGTTGGCTGGAGGATTAGAAATGAAAGGTGAAGGGGAATCTCATGACAAATAGATAAAGAAAACAATGAAATTATTGCTGGCAAATATATTTTAGAATAAAAGTACAAATCATAAGTCAAAATTATCAGCTCGATTGGATATACACTGCTCACGGTGCGGCTTTTGTTTACTGTGTTTTTTCCCTCCATAGCCAAAGGTGGTCCATCAACTCTGAACTGAACTTAGCTCGTCGTCTTATTAAAAGTCTTGCATCCCCAGGTAAGTCATTTAAATAATAAACATCAAAAGGCATCTCTTTTCCTTAAATTTTTGTTTCTTTTTAAAGTAGATCTGTTAAAAACCGAGATTAAATTTATAATGGTGTATTATTGATCGAATTGAAAAACTTACATAAACCCTAAAACTAAGCCTCTTTTTATACTTGCATAAAAGGGTAATTTCTTGTGCTACAAACTTGAAAAATAAGAGATAAGTACAACTTTACATGACTCAGCTATTGTACTACTGAAGATTATCAACCAAGAAATCATCATCTTGCCATTGAATTTGATCTTGAGGCTGTAACCCTTCCGGTACACTCTGTTTCATCCATTTGGTACTGTTTCGAGCACCAACAATGGTTGGCTCCAAACTTGGAGCTTATTTGGGGTTTAAGCCTCAAATAAGTTCATTTCATTTTTGTTACAATGGTTTGGACTTATTAGAGACTTTTTGGGTTCCACATGACACATACATTACACATGCACCACACAATTGATGAAAGAGAAAGAGAATAAAATTTAAAAAATATATATTTGGGCTTATTTGGGGGCTACAAATATGTAGCCCCCAATCATGAGCTTCATTATTGGAGCCCCAAATAAGCACCTATTGTTCCTTATTTGGAGTTTAAACTCCAAATAAGTCCTCTATTCTAGTGCTCTTGTACCCATTAGCGAATACAGGTTGGGTCAAGGTGGGTCACTTGACCCAGCTGAGATTGTTATGTTTACTGAATTAGTACTACTATTTTTCAATATTATCTCTGGCCTAGCGGTGATTGACCCAGGTGGGTTTCAAATGGCCAGTGTTCGATTCTAGTTTTGTTGCATATTAGCACTTTTAATGTTTATACTTACACTTTAATATGCACTTTTAATGTTTATTTTTTCTTTTTCAACCAAAATATCATAATTCTTTTACAATCCTTTCACTATATACACTTTTATATACGATTTCTATGTTTATTTTTTCTTTTAAGCTAAAGAAATTCTTATTTTACCTTTTTTGTTTCACAATTACGTTAAAAAATAGAGAAAATTGCTCCTTTGCTTGGCTTATTATTTTGGAAAATGCAATTCTTATATGGAACATATTAGTCGATTATACATTTTATAATCATACTTTCCATGGTCAAATTTCGACCACCCTCATATTGAGTCCTGGATTCGCCACTGATTGTACCGTTCTTGATCATCTGTGCTGGTCTATCTGCACCGCACGCTTTAGGCCGCCCTTCCTCCCGTTTTCCTTGTCCTAATCCGTCCAAGTTATGTGCTTCAGTGCATCCTTCATTTTGGTACGCCACACGTGTTCTTTCCATTGGCTCTCTTCTTTATTTCTTCTCCTTTGGTCACTGAAGTTTTCCCGCTTTCTGTTTCAGTCTCCAAACTTTCAAATTCTTTGCAGTTTCCTTCAAGACCAATTTTATAATTATATGGTCCTTCGTGATTCTAACATTTTCCAATATCCCCCCTCGAGAGGAAAGTATATATTTTTAACATTCATCTTGTCCAAGGCTTCAATTAAATTTGAAGAGGGGACTGCTTTAGTGAATATGTCAGCAAGTTGTCTTTTGGTTGAGACATAAACTTTTTCTCTTATGAAATGGCAATCGACTTCTATGTGTTTCGTTCTTTCATGAAACACGATATTTTTAGTTAAGTAGATTGTCGATTGCTTATCACATAATAATGTGATTTGCTTTTTGTATTTACATTAAAAACTTTTAACAATTCTTTGAGCCAAATGATTTCACAAGATGTATGTGAAATGGCTCTATATTCTGCTTTGTACTTGACTTGCTTACTGTGATCTATTTCTTTAATTTCCAACTAACTAATGCGTCCCCTATAAAGATGCAATAGCCAATTAATCTTTTTGAAAAGGCGCATGAAGCAAAGTCCGAATCACTGTAAGCTACTAAGTTTAAATTTTTAGTTGATGGGAAGAATAATCCAAGTCCTATATCTGCTTTGATATATTTCATCAATCTAAGAACTCCATCTAAATGATCTTGACAAGATTTCTCCATAAATTGATTGAAGATACCAACCGCATAATTTTAGTTTCTATCTTTTGTTTAAGCAAATAGATCCATGTGTATCTACTGAAGTCATCCACAATGGTTAAAAAATAGTGTTGATTATTCAATGTTGCAGCGGAATAAGGACCCCCAAAGGTCACAATGCAATAAACTTAGAACTGAATCTGATGTTTTATTACTCAAAGGAAAGGGGAGTTTCTTCTTCTTTGCTTGCATACAAACTTCGCAGTAAGAGAACTCATTACATGAAACTTTTGGAAAAGAAGTCTGAATAACTGAAATCCTAGACATACTAGGGTAACCTAATCTAGAATTCCACAAGTGGCCATCAACAGCTGCAATTGGGCTCTTATTCTTCTGAGCACTGTTTTGAGAACAGGAAATGGCAAATGCTTTAGATTTGATGACTTCTTTCATCAAGTAGAGCCCGCCAGTGGCTTCAACCTTCCCAATCTTGATCCATGGTGGATTCAAGGTAGAGTTCTTTGCAACATATGACAACTGTTGTTAGAAAACATGAAAACAATATTATTGTCTTTACAAATCTTGTTGATAGACATAAAATTTACTTTAAAAGATGGAACACATAGAACATCCTTTAATATATAAAAACTTTCCAGCAACTTCTATATCTCCAATACTTGTGATTGGAGCTTGAGTTAGATTTGGCAACGACACATAATCTACTACTTTTCTTATGTTACTAGTGAAGTGTTAATTAGTGTAAACAATATGGTCACTAGCACCTGAATCTAGAATCCATTTCTTGAATGATTATTTATTTGAAATGAAAAACGTAGTTTTAGAAATTATACATGCATGATTGACCTCCGCTTCTTTCTTTCCATCCCTGTGACTGTTTGATGAGCTCGCACCATGCTGACCAGAGTTAACAACATTTCCAGCTGCACCATTCTGAGACATGTTCATCAGCTGTTGAAATTGTTCATTGGTCATGGACACACTTCCAAGCTTCCATTGTTGACTGCAGCAGCATTGTGACAACCAGTGAAATTTCATCCATACTGTGACACTTAAGAACTTGAACCATAGTTGTTGTTGTTGCGGGAACCACCATAACCTCCTCTTGACCTCTTCCACCCCTTCTGTCGCCTCTTTGTCCCCTTCCTCCTCTAGTACCACTCTCAAAAGGTTCTTTGTTTGGATAACCATGAACGTTAAAGCAAGTTTCAATAATAATGTTAGTGAAGTTCGGACAGTTTCGGCAGTAGAACTTTCTCTTGGATTCTTTCTTTTCATAGCCAACATTCATAGCAGAGTTTTCTGGAGTGGGGTGATAGGTGTTTTCTTGCTTCTTTCTGGCTTTATTCTTGTAGGACAAGGGAGTAGGTTGTATCAATATCTAGTTTAGGTTGTTGAATGATGATTTGACCCCTGACCATGTCAAAGGAATCATTGAGACCCATGAGAAAAGTGAAGATCTTATCAATTTTAATGTTCTTTTCCATGGTTTTATAGAACTTGCAAGTTGTCTTGCCACAGTAGCAGTTGGGAACTGGCCTGTAATCGCCAAGTTTCTCCCAAAGAGAACTCATAACAGTGAAATAATCTTGCACTGTTCATCACCTTGGTACATAGAGGTAAGATCTCTCTGTAGATTGTAAATCTCAACATCATTAGGCCTTGAGTACCTAATGTGTAGCTTATTCCAAGCTTCACGAGCTGTTTTTGCATACAAAATGGTGCTCCTTATTTTTGGTGAAACTAAATGAATGAGCCAAGATAGGCTGACGGTGTTGCACCTCAACCAGGCTTTCTTAAGAGATTCTTTAGCATTGTCATCTGGCATGGTGATGGTGCCATCAACAAAGCCTACTTTGTTTCTCAGTTGTAATTGTATGGACATAGTGAAGGCTTTGGACCAGGTATGGTAGTTGCTTTTGGTGAGGAGAGGAGTTATTGCTCCTGAGGTAGAATTCTCAGTTTGGTGAATGAAATAGGGACTGTAAGGATCCTCGTGCTCTAGCACAGTGACGGATTCCTTGTCAATGATGGTTTTGTCACCAGTTTCAGCCATAATCTCAAAAGTGAAGAAAAACAGAGATTGAAAAGGAGAAAATCAAAATTTTTAAAAGAATAAACCTTTCTCGGATGAACCGAAAGACACGGAGCATTAAGATCGATAACCTAAGCTCTTGACACCATGTTAAAAACCGAGGGTAAATTTAATACTTGTGTACTATTGATTGAATTGAAAAAACTTACATAAACCCTAATACTAGGCCTCTTTTTATACTTGCATAAAAGGGCCATTTCTTGTGCTACAAACTAGAAAAATAAAGAGATAATTACAACCTTACATGACTCAGCTATTGTACTACTGAATTATCAACTAAGAAATCATCATCTCGTCGTTGAATTTGATCTTGAGGCTGTAATCCTTCCGGTACACTCTGTTTCATCCACTGGTACTGTAATTATACCGTTCTTGATCTTATGTGCTGGTCTATCTGCACCGCACACTTTAGGCCGCCCTTCCTCCCGCTTTTCTTGTCCTAATTCGTCCAAGTTCTGTGCTTTAGTGCGTCCTTCATTTTAGTACGACACACATGTTCTTTTTCCATTGGCTCTCGTCTTTATTTATTCTCCTTTGGTCACTGAAGTTTTCCCGCTTTCTGTTTCAGTCTCCACACTTTCAAATTCTTTGCATTTTCTTTCAAGACCAATTTCAATATTGGTCCTTCGTGATTCTAACATTTTCCAATAAGATCGATCTCTTTTTCTTACATCGGTGTCCGTTTATTTTCTTCACAAATGATTTCATCTTAACTATACATTGACATATAAATTACCAATAACTTAACAGGGAGAAAAAATTTGTAAACGAAAGATATTTGATTAAACAACACATTCATCATAGGGGTGGCGGATCCAAGATTCAAATTTGAGGGGGGCAGGGGAACTACATATACATGCGGTAGAATTCCATATAGTAATATGGTCGGGACCGACAAAAAATATATTTATAAGGAGTTTATTCTACAGAGAGAGTTTTGTGTGTAAATTATTTTTCAAAACAAAATAACATACTACATGATGTTTAATTGTTAACATGCATGCTAAACGTACATAAGTACAGTAGTATATTAAATAGATAATATATATAACAGATAAATTAAATTAATTTGAACAATATATCATTTGAAAGAATAAGATATAAATCATATTATTCATACATAAATGAAATTATGTACACAATACATGCTAATACATGCTAATGGAGATGGAAACAAAATCATTTAAATTACTCAATAATGTATAATTTTCATTTCAAAATTAATTAGAGTGCATATTTTTGTTCCTTGCAAACTCTTATACGCACATCACACTACATAAAAATACAAACGTTAAAATATGTGATCGCAACTCAAAAAACCATGTCATTATCACAAACAACTTAGCACCAATACTTTGAATCTTAAGTTTAATGTTATGTACACCATACATATAATTATTATGTACATTCAATTTATTACTATATGGAGGTACAAATCCTTAAAACGGGACTTGAAAATATTATGGAATATCACAATATGGAGTTTATTCCTATTTATAACTGGTCCCAACTTGGAACCGTAAATTTTTATTACTATACAGAGTTTATTTCTTTATAGAGTATTCTTTTTGATAGTTTCTACTGTATAAGGTCATTTGCGAGTTCTTAGGGCCAAATTTTAAAAATTCGACAATATTACCTAAAAACAAATCTTTTTAAAATTTTACAAGGGAGCGAACTCGCCCCAATGCCACCCCTGTTCATCGATTCGATAAAATCTATTGCAACAATGAGACTTTTCATTCTAGGTACACACCATGACCATATAAATGACATACTGTAATACATAATAATACCCCATGAACTCTGACAATGCTTTCGATCTCACACCGTATAGAAAGTTTCATGCCCACTTAATTTGGCATAGTGACTTGAAAAAGGACGAAAGTTTACACAAATTATGGGTAGCAATTTTCTTTTGAAGAAGTAAAATTTAACATTCAGGGTGTGACTTTGTATTTGAAGTTGACTAAAATTCGATTGGGATTGCAAAACGAAGGCACCGATTGACATAAGGGTCATAGTTCCGTTATCTACATCTTGAAAACGTTTGGGGCGATAGCTAACATATGACATATTGGTGCGTCGGCTGGGAAAAAAAAACCCGGAAGTGTTGGATATATTAGGGGGAAAATGAAAGACTACGAATCTAAGTTTGGGAAGGGCATGGACACATGGACACAAACATTGAGAGTAATTATATTGTTCTAACTTCTAATTCTGTAGTTGGTTTTACACCTTTCATGTTTCAAAGAATCTGCACCATTTTATTTTTCTACAGTTAATTGTAAAATATTTTATCGATTTATGCGGAGCCTATGGAATAAGAAAATGAATGAATGTAAACTCAGAATATAGGAGAATGAAATGAAAAGTTGAATAGCATGGCTACAATTATCTACGTTCCCAATGTGCCTATGATCTAGCACCTGACGGACTCTTAGCTAGTGTGTATCATTTTACCAGAATTGAATCTGGTGTGGATCAACCAGAAGAGGTATGTATAAAAATATTTTGCTTCAAGGAGAAATCCTCGAATTCCGTCCGTTTTCTGGATTTGGAAAAGCGTGGATTTTCAAGAACGAGAATCTTACGATATGTTGGGAATCTCTTATGATAATTATCCGTGCTTAAAACGTATATTAATGCCAGAAAGTTGGATTCCAATGTTCTACTCGCACTCGATAAAAAGACTGTTCCGTTCTTGGACCAAGCTTCGAAGATCTTCTCTCTTCAGAGTCGTATCTCACGAACTACTCTTGCGCAGGATCAATCAAATAAATACAACTATAAGAGAACCTTTACAAATAGAGAAAAAACTAGATGAAATTCCCAAGGTTTACGGCGTAAATTAAACACCTGAGGGTGAAATCTCACACAGAGTTAGTTGTTGCAATGCAAGTACTCCATATGTTCCATTCAAATCCATTAGTTCTTTTTTCCCTCTACCTTTTGGATAAGTGCCGGGTAAACCCCACGATTTCACAATAGATTTCAAACCACACGAGACCATGAGGTTGGTATCCCTCTCTATCCAAATGAGTAACACTTGCGAGTGTTCCCTTACAATTTATTAACCCATAAATATAAATTTTTATATTCTCACTTATTCATTCTTTGTTATTTCTGGTTTTCTTACTTTATTCACCATCTATCATATTTTATCATCCATATGTCACATACAACTTTATCAATATAATACTACAACTTTGTTTACTTGATGTAAGATAAATCACTACTTTAAAATATCACTCCAGAGAGTATATCTTCAAGAAAAATACAATAATAATGATGATGATAATGAGATTGAGATGGTATAGGATAGGATTAGTAATAGGGAAGCCAGGTTGTATATTTGGGCTAGGCCAAACAGTGCACATGAAAGTTTTAAAGATTAGAAATAATTTCCACATGAAGATGCAGCACAAAACCAAACCCACCCCACCTAGTTTTCCTGCTTTTCCCCTAACATAAATTCAAAGTTTGTACACTTTTAATTCTTTGTTTTCTTCTTCTTCATCATCTGCTTTCATCATCACAATTCACAAGTCCCACCTTTCTCTTCCCCATCTCTATCTAGTATTCATTTTATTTCACAAATAAAATAAAATAGCAGTAATAGCTTTTGCTTCTCATTTTCTCATCCAAGTCAAAAAGGGCTTTTGAGTGTGTTTAGGACAAGAAATTAAAGATTGAAGTATTTCTTTATCTTCCTTTTTCTCAACTGCATTTTCAAAAGTTGCATTTAAAGTGTGAAGCAATAACCAAATTCATGGAAAGAAACTGAATTTAGTTGAGTCCATGGTGGACCCTTTAAATACTCTCTGTCTGAAAGTTGAAAAACCATTTTCAATAATGCATCATCATCATCATCACCATCACCATATCTTATTGCATGCCAATTGACTAAGTGAAGAAGCATTTAGTTTTGGTTGAATAATTTTGATGTGCAATAGGGACGTTTCAAAGTACATGTACAAATCAAAACATGCTACTAGCAAAATATCAGGCACCATACTTGATAGGGCACTGTATTTCCAAATAGTTTGAAATTGTTTATGCATGTGGGTTTAAATGAGTTGGTACAAAGCTCCTCTACCATAACTAGAGGGGGTTTTGACTTTCAGTCCAATGTTCCCTTGCAAAGGGGGAGTGTTTTACCTCACAAAAAGAATTCTACTCTAGCACTACTTATTTCGTTGCTCGAATTCTTACATGGGCGAAATCAGCATGTGTTGAGCGTGGGCAATCGCCCCCATCTCAAAATTTATTTTATTTAATAGGTATATAGTATATTATATGTTTGCCCAGCTGTAAAAGTATTTTGCTCCCTCTAAATTTATATATGTTCAAATTAAGTCATCAGATCTTATAATACTCCAAAATAAAGTATAATATTTAATTATTTTGGTAAGTTGAGTATAATTTTTTTATTATTTTATCTCTACTTTTCTAATATTATTTTATTTTTATCACAAAACTGTATAGTCATCAACATCAACCCAATAAAAGAATGGTCTTCACTCAGTAATACTATAACTAAAATAAATTCTCAATTTTATACCATTATAAAGTCTCTCTCCCTCTCTCCCAAGTCCCAACCAACCAAATCTTCCTAAAATTTATGTAAAATTTAACCTATAAATCCATTATAAGTTCTTGATTAGAAAATTTTCTTTTACACTAAATTAGCGTAAATTTGGTTTTTTTCCGACTACGTAAGCAACCTAACTTTAATTACAAGAGACTTACTTGTTACTAATAACATATTTCGAAATCTTTTTGTTTTCTTACTTTAAGTTTTAAATCTTAGACTTTTTTTAGAACTTTTTCTTGTGTTTTTTTTTAATTAATGGTTAAATAAATATTTTTGCACCTTCTAACTACATTTGCTTATGCCCACACATATCGAATTGATTATGGGAAAGAGTTGCATCTTCAAGGATTTACGGATGTATATTATTTGAGCATTCCTAGAGAAAGAAATGATTATCTATTTGCATATCTGTAGCCGTGGCAAGCTGAGACACTCCGTATCCAAGTGGTCACGGGTTCGATCTCCAAAACGAGGTTGATTAGAGATTTATTGATATAAATTTGTAGGCCAACATTGTAATTGTAATAGTATAGTATCTAAAAAAACTTATAGAAACTTCTTTAGAGTGGAGAATACAACATGATATTTAAGAATGTTATATTTTGATAAAACAATCGACGCATACGATACTCATACCAGTTGCACAACGTCACACAGTGGACAATACACTTGATCTAAGAGTATTTATTTCGGAATCTCAATATTATTGGATCTTAGCTTTATAAAATACCTTTATTTTTACATAAAGAAAATCCTTTTAAGAAGCTTGGATGCTTGACTTTGTTAATCATTATCTTATCGATTCATTTTGAGACTCCAAAGCTCAAATGTCCAACAATTAACTTTTTTTTTTTACGATTTCTCAGCTATTCACTAAGTTAAGTTCGGACATATTTCTAACGAAACCTCTTTTGCACTTCTTGTTAACTACTCCAGTACTAGTGGGAATGTAAACATCCCCATCTCACATGATAAAGGCACCAACTAGTGGTAATCAAAGAGTGCAGTTTGGCATCAATAGGCGCAAGTACACATCAATTTGACTCATTTAGATAATTGCTTAAAGCAAACAACAAAAATTGCAACAGAAATCTCTCCATTTTTTCCTGCCTAAGAGTCATTACAGCCCACGTTACGTTCCAAACTAGATACTACTAACTTAATTTAACAACTCATTTTCTGAAAATTGTAACCGCCTTGTTTTGTCTTCGACGTTTGATAATGCAGATAGATCACAGATTAGATTACCCCAAGATTGGAACAGAGAGTAGAAAGGAATTAAAAAAAGAGTGTGCTTAAGGCTAAAGCAAAGATTGCATCTAATCTTTCTCACTTGTAGTGGTAAACCAAACAAAATAAGATATGATAAATAGTCAAGCAAGATTCCTTTCTCCTCCTTTTACTCTTCCTTTTTGACAGCTAGCCCCACTCAATACTCACATTCACGGATTCACCCCCTTTTTTTTGCCCTCATGTGCACTTTGAGGTTAGAAATTATTTTATGCCCAAATTTCTTGATTCCATCGACTCATTCATTACAACTTACACTTGAATGGGTATGAAAAATCTCGAAATCCATTGCTAAACTAATTAACTCAAACCAATGGCAAATTCCTCAAAATGGGTATGAAAAATCTAACTTTACACTTCCCTACAACCTCATTTATAATTTTGAGAAACACCGTGAGATACGCTTTCCATCTACAAGTACGAAATGACATTTGAAGTAAGTTGGAATTTCACCTGGATACCTTCTAAGATACGTAGATTGGGTCTCAATTCTCATACTCAAACACTCACATCTTTTTGTTGATCGAAATTGCAATTACATGACATTTATGATAACAACAATATGAGTATAGTAGAGTAGTTTACCTTGCCCAATCATAATATTACCCTCTATGTGGTTTCACTTTCACGTCCAAATTGTTACATTACATCACCATAAATTAAAAACTAACAAAAAAAGAAGAAGAAAAAAAGAAAGAACTCACTCAAGAATTAGCAGATGAGCTTGCAACTCTCGGAGAAGTAACGGGAAACAATGGCAAAAGTCGGGGCTCCGACCCTTTCGGAGTATTCGCAGGCGACGGGTGCAAATAAAATCCCTTCTCTTTAATTGCCTTTTCCTCTGCCACAGCATCCATATTATTATTACCCGGAGCTCCACGATAAAACGGTCGGGTATCAACGGGGTAACCGGGCTGAGAACAAGTGACGGGAAATCAAGGATACTCGGGGAGAGAATCTCGGGCGTTCCGGGTCTTGGGGAGCCGGAGTATCCAGAGTAGTAACCGGGTCGGGCGGGTCCAAGTGGGCTGATCTTGAAGTTCTTAAAGCTGTTTCGACGCTCGTAGAGCTTGGAGGAGGACTTGTCTTTACGTAGGCCCGCTTTGATTGGCGGGATGGGGCTGCGAACCGGGTCGGATCTGCGGACGGTGTCAGTTGAACCGGTGAGCATCTGGACGACTTGTTTGAAGGAGGAAGTGTCAGCTTGGACAAAGGTGGTTGGGTAAGGGTTGTTGGGTTCGGATCTGGTTATGGGTATGGTGGGTTGTGGTGGGTGGGAGGGTGGTGATGGGAGGTGGTGGGTGGTGGTGCTGCTGGTTGAGCTGTTGGAGCTGTGGCTTTTGGGAGATGGGATTAAGTTATCTTGGAACCTAGGTGATTTCTCCATTGTTGAACTACTAAGGTAAGGTGGTAGTAGTTTGAGGGAAAAGGGAGAGAATATATACTATGTAGTAGTAGTAGTAGTTATATATTTAAGAAGAGAGAGACCATATAGTAAGAAGGAAAGAGTAGAAGAAGAACAAGTACAATGAGAAGTAGAACAAGTAGAAGAGATGTGAAGAAGAAGAAGAAGGAGAAGAAATGGGATTTTTTTCATGACAATGTAAATTTCTTTGGTTTGGTAAGAAATGTTACATTGTGCACTTGATAGTGACAGGTGAGGATCTATCTGCACACAATGTAGCAGGCGCGTCGACTTTACTTGCTGTCTTCTTCTTTTTTAATTAACATTTGATAATTAAACTTACTCATCCAGGAGAAAATAAAGATGAATCCAATTCAATTTATCTTCCTACTTTATATCTCAACTTAAAATCGTAGCAGCTAACTTCAACGATTATGGTTTAAAGTTAAATTCGAAGTTTATCAAAAGCCATCTTAGTTACTGAATAGATTCCACTATACTCAATTTGATTTATTTATTTTTAAACTAATAGTATACTTCCTTCGTCTCGAGTCAAAATTTTCATTCAACTTGTTAATTTCCCCCCCTCTATTTTACCATGAATTAATCTTAAAACATACCGGAAAAATCATTTTTGAACTTATACCGTGAAACTAGAAAGATATTATTCTTATAATATAAGTTCCCAAAATTACATTTCGGTATGATTTAGAATTAATTTTATGTCAAATGTGGCTAAAAAAATCAACAAAACAAATGAAAAGTTTGGTCCAAAACGAATGAAGTATAAAATATTCAGGTCTAACTCAATCAAATACCAATTCATTTACTTCGTCAATAAAGAGGTATATATACACAAAAAATCATTCATTTTCTTCACCAACAAATAAAGTTGATTGATGAAAACTTTCAAATTTTGAGATTGTACTCCTCTTTTATTAGAGGCAACAAGTTTGCATTTTTTCTCATCATTTGAACCATGTTGGGCTAGGTTGTCACCCGTATGTGGTTGCAAGTTTTCGCACGGGGAAATGCTGGTAAGATAGAGCATGTCACTTAGTATGCTCAATGCACGCGCACAAAGAGGCCACTAAGTCATGTTGTGTTGTTTGATCCCTAATTTTGGTAGGTGCACAATGCAATAAACACCATCCCACAATGCATTGTCGAGTCTTAGAGAAAATTTTATTATCTTGGGTAGCCTTTTAATACCTTCTTTAATTAGCTAAAGAGATTAAGAGTATAATTATAAAACTTTATGCCCATGAATTGTTTCAATGTTGGTCCTTTAGAATCATACAAGTCCTTTAGTTCTTTTGATTTTGATGAAAGATGATTGTGCTAAAGAAAAATCAACGGTTATCTATAAGTCACAATTGATCATTTATATTTGCACCGAAAAACACTACTCATAAGAATCCTCATTTCATAATTTTGGAGACCATTAGAAAATTGAGCTCAAGTATAATGCCTCTTAGTAAGTCAACCCTTTTGTGATTGGGCATCTAACCAAATATCTTGAATTACCTAACATATTTATTTGTTTAAATAAATAAATAGAGTAAAATGAAAAGTAGAAAATTGAGTGGGATGGAGATACACGCTCCGTGGGGTGTGAGTGGGAGTTGGGTGGTGAGAAAAGTCGAACTGGAACCAGTCTATTGGTTGTGATTGGAATTTCAGACCAGGAGATGATGATGATGTTGATGATGATGGATGGATGGGATATCATATCAAGCAGTAGAAAATGTCAAATAACTTTCAATATTAAGCATTGACTCGAATGCAATGCTCTCTTTCGATGCTGACCAATGGACTACTAGTTTTATCATTATTATTTTTTATTATGCTCAATTAACTTATTAGTATTAATACCGATATGAATTATTATTACTCACTAATCATAAATTCATAAATGCTTTCGTTTCATCGATCTACTTCACTTCTACTATCTTCTTTTTCAATTCGCCCAGCCCTTTTTAGCTATCACGCCCAGTCTTATGACAGACAAATTAGTAGTAGCAGCCTAGTACTAGTAGTAGTAGGTGTGTAATTTTTTATTAAGAACTTGGCGCCGTTTGGTAGTAGTTGATTAATTAAGAAAAAATCAGTTAAGAATACTAGGAGTTACTATAATTTAAGCTATAAATAGTTTTGTGAGTTATTACATTTAGACTTTCCCAGATTTTGTTATCATGGGTTCCTGTTAGTTTAACGTTAGTTTAAGTATAAACGTTTAGTTTTTTTGTTAGACTGATATAATTATATCTAAACTCATGGATTTGACTTTTTAAGATTTTTAATTTATAAATTTCCGATCGTAACTCCGGTACTGGATTAATACCGGTATTGAAATGAAAGGTGGGAGAAAAATTGTAATTGAAAAGAAAAAATAAAAATAAAATTACAAAATGGATAAGGTTGCGTTTGATTTGCACTAAATGAACAATGTTGCATTATTTGATCAATTTTTTTTTTTTTTACATATAATATATGATAAAGTTTGGAGATAGATTACTTGATTTGTAGTTTCACTCGACTATATGCAAGTTTTATCTTAACTTGTTATAGGAGTTGTAGTGGTTATATGTGAGAGTGACATGAAATTTGTGAAAGCAACCAGAAGTAAGTTAACTTTACTAATGAAACTCATAATTTTGGCAATATCATCGGTCATCAGTGTCTATAATTACAGGAATGGTATAAAGTAAGATGTGAAGTTCTTAGGAATTTTCGCACAAAAATCCAACATGATGGGTTAAAGTCTGGTAGTCAATTACATGAATGATTAGTTAATTAAGCTATGAATATTTAATTATCCCTTCCGATGGTAAAATATACTTAAAAAAAAAAAAAACTTATTCAACTATTCGTTGATACAATCTTTGTGTATAAATTATTCAAAAAAATATGAATATGAATATTGTATATATTTGTGTATAATTCCAATGACTTTACCAAATCAACACAATAATCCATACACATTAAACCAAACAAAGCCCATCTCTGTGTAGTATTTGGTGAAGGTATGGTATAAATAATTAATTAGTAGGTTTTGTTTTCCAACGAATGATAATTATTAATCTTAAAAACTACACTTAGTCAACAATTGACTTCGAATAAAGGCATATGCATTGCATATATCCCATCTTAGTAGTAGTAATTTTAAAAGATTGGCTGAGTAATCAAATTTTTGTGTTACTTAAAGCTCACACATTATTCCCTCTTTTTTTTTTAATAATTAAACAAAATACGCACATAAATTATTGTGAAAAAATGTTGATTTAAATTAAGGACCTTAATGCATAAATGAAGTGAATATTAAAAGCACGAAGAAAACGTAAGAGTCGTTCATTGTGCTATGGATGACGCATCATGCACTCTACTTTAGATTTCAGATCCTCTATTGTTTAATTATTTCTTTATTTCTCTTCAATTTGATGAAAATATGTCATTTAATTTCACGAAATGGACGAATCAAAATTATTACCTCATCCTTCCAATTTTATCTCCTTATTTGCCATTTACAAGTAGTCTTTTTTCCCAAAAAATTTACTATAAGAAATCATAAAAGAGCTTGGAAAATTTTATACGATTATTAATTACTGAAAAGCAAAAAATAAATTCATGTAAAATAAAGTGATCGTGGTGGAAAAACATGTATTATGAATGATAAATTATTATTCGTTTGATCATCTCAAGTGCAAAATGCGAAGATAAAACCGGAACTCAGGGAGTACAAACTAGGCGCAAGGCCTTTTGGCTCTTACGATACCGAGTAGCCACTAGGCGATCGATTACACGCTCTTTTGAAAGTTGTAGAGATGTAGTACACCTTAAGCTAGTGTGGAGCAATTTAGTGATGCAAAATTAACTATGGTTAAGGTGAATGATGATTAATGCTACATGAATTAGGACATAAACCTACAGTTTGAAAGGAAGCTAGTAGTGAATCACATTCTTGGTTGATCATCACTAAGCAAATATTAGTGCTACTTTAAACTCAAGGGACCACTATTTTGTTTTGGTAGACATTCCCACTTTAGGTTATATATATCCGGTAAAAAAGCTAATCTCTCTTTTCATTTCTCAACGGAATTCAATTCCCGCAAAAGGTTATCAATCAATCATCAGTATTGTTAGTCTATAATGCTTTCTAAGTGTGTTTTATTAGCAAAGGTGATGGGACTAGATGGGACTAGGTATATAATAGATACTTTAGTGTATACTATAGGTATAAATTACTCAACAATCGTATAATTGAATAAATTACTCAAGTTAATAATATAGTGGATTAAATCTTAAAATCTTAACATTGACACGGTGGTTGTTTGAACTTGCTTTTCCAAAGATGTTATGACTACAATAAGATAAAAGAGATCCAAGTTGTTAGAGAGGCATGACATGAACATGAAAGTGTGTATAAGCCACACTAAACATGGCTAGATCGTCAAAGTGGTGCTGGTTGCAGTTCCTTCGCAAGTTACTCTTTCCATCTATTCCAGCCTATGTTTTAAAAGCCGGGTTGAGCCGGCTGGTCAGACTGGTCGAACCGTGGAAACTGGAGCTCAACGGTCTGAAGCCGCTGTTTAAACGCTAAAAAGTCGGAGGCCCTAAAACCGGAAAAAATAGCAAAACCGATGAACCGAAAAGCGGTTGAGCCATTTTTTGGGTAAAATTGCCAAAAAAAAAAAAAAAAAAAAACCTATTTTCATCTATATCTTGATTGAATATGGATCTTCACCAAGTCATTTTACTTGATTGGTGATCATTTAATCTTGTTTAGTGTGATTTTGGACGAAAATATGAATAATAATATAGTATAAATATATTAGTATTAGTATATTATATATAATATATTAATATTATATTGGTACACCGGCTCAACCGGCTCAACAGGTCCGACCCCGGTTAAACCTTTTTTTCGGGGGTGTCTGGCTCAACCTCCGGCTCCGTTTTTTAAAACATAGCTTCCAGTTCCAGCAATGTCAATGGTGTAGCCATGAGGATTTTGATGTTTTCGTGCCGAATTAGAAGCTCAGATTACAGAAGAATGCTAGAGAACCCATATTTCTTAGACTTAATGAAGGTAACAAAGTTGAATAACACAAAATGCTTGTTAGAGCCTTTGAGGTAGAAAAGTGACCGTGAGGTTTTTTATAAGAATTAAATAAAGGTAAAATTTTCCGTTAGGTTTTTTATAAGAATTAAATAAAGGTAAAATTTTCTTTTGGTTCTTTCAAGAGCATAACAATTGATATGTCCGCCTACATCATGAAGATAATGGGCGAACTTACAAGTACCTCCTAAAGGGCCAGAAAAGCTGAGAGAGCTGTGGCCTATAGCTCAAACAATGTTGGATCAGGTCCCTATATTTTTTCAGATTCAGCTGCTCCTACACGAATTAACGTCATCTTGAGTTTCACTTTCACCTCCACTCTTATATTAGCGGAAATAACAAAAATTTAAAACATTGTGATGCTATAAAATGTTTCCTTCACTGTCTTCCAAAGATTCATATTGTGCAAGTAATAAATCAGGAAATGCCAAAACAATATCAAGGTACCGAACCCATAACAAACTCAAAATTTGTTGGAACTTAAAATCTAACAAAAATCGATATAACAGTGGCTGTCTCTTTCAGGCCTGCTCTGCTGCCTTCTAACTTATACCGGGAGGAAGACCGTCTGGGTATCGATTCACTTGTGGTTTCCTAAAGTACAGAAACAAGAAGAAAATGTAATACTGCACATGGACAAGTAAAATTTCATGGTAGCATAATTTGAAACATAGGTAGAATCTGCTAAAGGGTCAACTCCGGTAAAATGATAATGCTAAAATGAAAACATGGCAAACTTGAAAATACATCAAAAGGACGAGCATATGTTGTGTAGGGAAGGCAACGGACAGCAAGAAGCAGTTACGGCATATGAATCACACAGGCACTAATAAATTGTAAGAACAAGAACTTGCTGACACTTTCAGAAGTCACAACATTCAAACCAAAGGAACATGCACTTCTCAGGGATGCGAACAAATCACAATAACATAATCAATACTTGCAAATGCAGTATGGTCAATGTGTATGAAGCATAAAAAGGATAAATGATACAGCATGGATATATGGCAGTGTTTGAAAACAAAGGTACAACAACTTTCTCATCCAAACACTGACAATATATTGTGCCCCGGTATATTGGCATTATAAAAATTTGTACACCCATTCTCAACCTCTTTGTCACCCTCCCGTCAAGTGTGAAAAAACTAAACCCTAAAATCTATGCTGGCCAAGGTTTCTATCAGGTACCTAATCATCTTTTCTATTCCACCACCACTGCTTTTTCTGAAAACTCAACTCTTAACCATCTTCACCAGGTATATATCACTCATGCAACATTTTTGTTTCCAATATCCCAAATGTACAAAGGTTGCTTCGAGATGCATGTCTAAACTGCATTTGAAGCATATAATTCAAGAAATTAAAATTAATATGATCAAATAACAGCTCCAGATAACACATCCATGCCACATTTGATGCATTCACACCGTGCAGATCATACATACATCCATCAACATGTACTCCGTGGCTCACCAACTTTTCAAGTATTGAAAAATGCGTGTCCTTGTCCATTGGCTTTTGCATCACATTGAATACACACCCTTGTGTGTATTAGTTTGTTAACGGGATATGTTAAAAGTCAACAACGATCTAACTAGATGTGGTGTTCAATTGGACTTTACTCCATCCGTTCCACCTGTAACTTCTTGCCTCTTTTGGACACATGATAAAGGGTGGGGATTTAAAAAGTAGTACCTGTTGTACATTATTGTTGTCAAAATAGATTTTGAAAAGGTAGTTGTAAGTGGGTGTTATTTAAATGAAATCATGAATTATTGGTAGTAAAGATTCAAATTTATGGATGTTGTGAACTTGTGAATGGTATTTAAATGGATGTAGAGTCAAAGTATGTAAAAACTAAAAAAGGAATAACATAGTTATACTTCATCGATTATTATCCACTTGTTAGTTCATCAAAATGAAAACAAAGGTCAAGTTTTTATTGCCTATACAAACACTGCACTAAGTTCTGCATCATTCTGTATTGCTAAGAAAAGCTAAACTCCAATAATCTGCATGTATTTGTATCGTGTACACACATTGATAGAACCTGAAGATTAAAGGTCAAGAGAAATTCGTTCATAGACAATTTCAATGACTCACAGTCTAACACAAAATGAAGATTAAATAAATAGAAATAGGCCCAGATAAGGGTAAGTTTCTAGGACTAGCATTAAAACTGGTTTGGTCCCATACGAGAATGTGGTGTACTTCCAACAAATATAAATAGGAACCGTGACGTGTGAGTTTTTTTTTTTTTTTTTTTGGGGTGGGGATGGCAAAGTTATGTTGTTCCTAGTGAAAGTGTTTTGGGCCGGTATAAACCATGAATACATGTAAACAGGAGAAAATGTGAGGAAGAAGACTTACAAGTCTTTCCCTTCTCATATTTCAGTCCAAACATACTTTCCCTCAGAAACAACATAACTTAGCCAACCTTTTACCATAATTGCATTTGTGTGCTTTCACGCAAATAAAGGAATGCAACATGAGCAACACATCTTTGTTGACAGTGTGCCTTAACCGAATTAAATTATCAAACTCCTAAAAGGGTTCTCCAACTTTTGCCAGCTGGGTGAAGTTAAGCACAACTCAAAAGGAAATTAACATTCTTATGCTACATGGCCAAAGCATCAGTGCTCCTATTTGTACTAACAAAAGCCAAGGGAGAACACAATACAAGAATTGAAATCCCAAAGATTCAACCAAATCTAGGGCAAAGCATCAGTGCTCCTATTTGTACCAACAAAAGCCAAGGGAGAACACAATACAAGAATTGAAATCCCAAAGGTTCAACCAAATCTAGAAGGCAAACCTTCACAACTAAACTACGAAAATCTCAAGTTTTCTTCTGATTATGGATTAATGCTACCTAATAGCTTTAGGCATAACTATCTGGTAAAGGTGTTTTGATGCTAGGGAGTGGACCACAAGTCCACCCTCTCACATAAAAAGTGGGAATGATACAACATTATGTGAGGGTGGACTAACGGTCCAACTCCTAACATCGAATAAACCGGGGGGGGGGGGGGAGACCTGAATCAACTATCCATTAAAAAAAAAAAAACCTACCACTTTCAGATATATCCATTACAACTGGAGTGAAGCCTGGATATTTGGTTTAACGAGGTCAATTCGAAAGACGGTTTAAAAAGAAGTTCTCAGGTGGTACAGGCCATGAGCGTTAATTCATAAGTGAGCCCCAAAGAAATACTACAGGTGCTTCATAATCATTCAACAGTATAATTAATCTTAGGAATACAGACTACATGTCATTGTAAGTATCAGGCAAACAACACACTCATAATACCATATTTGTCACAATACCATACTGCCAGCATGATTTACCAGAAATCAAACTATTCCAAGGTTATTAAAAATGTTTAAACAGAGACCGAAATAGGTAAAATATCAGCCACCCACGCAATGGAATAGAGTGATACCTTTTTAAGCTGCCTCAGTGTTCGTCTCCTTATCCTTATTCTCAATTTCATCAGTTGTAGTGGCCTCAATAACATCTGCATCTTCAGCGGGAGGTTGGACTTGTTCATCCTCGGGCAGTGGTTCCTCCACATAGTCATTGTCAAAGGCATCCTGAGGAACATCATAGATTCTCACTTGTGGCTTAGAGGGATCCTTAACAAGCACATACTTGCCTTCTTTCAGTTTCATACACAAGTCTACAATACTTTTGACTATACCCCACATGTTTGAGGTGTTGAGGTTAATCTGAGTAGCAAAATCTCTTGGCTTGTATCCCACCACAGCCAAAATGGCATGATTGAAATGATCTCTGGGGTGAACCCTGGACACATAACCCAGTTTCATCATATCAGCGCCTCCCAAAATAGCCTGTGCAGTCCATTTTGCGAGCTTATTAGCATTGTTCTTCAACTCCGTTGCCAAGACAGCACCTCTCTGAGTCTCCAGCTTCTGCCTCCAGTCCACACCAGTATACTTAGGATCAAACTCATTCAAAGCATTAATTGTCAAAAATGACCTCTGGTTATTCATATCAAGAACACTATGCACTTCGCAACGTGAAACCAGAAACATATCATCAGCCAATTTCCACCTCCTGTACCTATACGCAATCGACGCCGCATCCTCTCCTTCACCAACAAACGGGTTCGGCTCCTCAAAAGTCACTTTATTCCCATCCCTAACCAACGCCTGCTGCGAAAAGTTCTGATTGATGTAAGCCGCCTCCACACTCAACGAATGAATAGAGTTTATATCATCCTTCACATCAGGCAGAGGCTCTTGCGAAGTCTCACAAACAGGAATCAAGTCGAGCTGCGACCCATCTCTCTTATCAAAAAACAACTTGTTTCCAACACGCTGAACCACAATATCCCAGGAGTAAACAGACCTAGGAGCACACATAAGTGTAGACAAAATGGACTCTGTAGCAAAAACAGTGGCCTTATCCTCACTAGCCAAACGCCTAATAACAGGATCATCAGTAGTAGTAACCTTAACGAAGTTCCTGGTCTTGAAACGCTCCAATGGACGGCAATTCTTCGGGGTTATACGATCATAAGACCTGTCATAAAACTCAAGACCACCACAGACCAACAAATCCTCAGGATCAGCCACGGTATAAGACAACTTGGAGAAGGTCGAGAACGGAATTTGATCCAGCATGTTCCATTCCGGCTGAATGTCAACAGATGACTTGAAAACCGACGACTCACGCCGCTGAGGCATCTGAGAGCGGTTCTGGTGGTACATTCTGTCACGGCGTGCCCGTTCCTTCTCACTCTCACGTTTTTTAGCCTCGACCTCCTCGTCTCGGCGCTGAGGGAGCTGAGAGCGCTGGTTGTGAGGGTTGAATCGCCACCTAGGGTTGAATTTGGGGCGGTTAGGGTTGTGGTGATGAGATTTGGCGGAGGTGTCAACCAGACGGAAGGAGGAGTCATCGTCAGCTGCGAGGGTGGCGAAGGAGTCGTCGCCGGTGAAATCGAAGGCAGAATCAGCGCCGTGGTGGTGGCCCTTGGAACCGGTTCGGTTTTGGTTGCCGGATCGGGTCCAATCAGCAATACGGCCGAGCTTCTCGGAGCGGGAGAAAGGGGCGAAGGGGACGGTGGCGGCGGTGGAATCTGGAGGGCCCCAGCCATCGGAGTTGAACGGAACAGAGCCTACCTCGAAGCTTACCATTTCTTCTTCTTGTCTAGCGAGTGGGAGATGGGAGATGATGATGAAGAAGATAACGGAGATGAGTGAAGTGAGAAACTAAACCCTAGATGAAATGAAATTTGGTGTTTCGCAGTGTTGCATAAAGGAGGTTGGAATTGACGGTTTTGCCCTTTCTATATTAAAATTCATCTAGTAACCTTCCTATCCATTATGGGCCTTTGGCCCTTTCATATATTTTGGGCCAACCTTGTAAAAAATGTGGGCATCATTCACTTAAAATCCTATTCAAATAGTGATCTTCCACTATATTCCACTATATATTGTCCACTATATTCCACTATATATTGCACTATGTTTTTAAACTAAAAACACATTCCACAATATAGCGCAAGATCACTATCTAAAAAAAAATTCTACATGGGTGCTAACTGATTAAACCCCTATAAATGTGATCAACTACTAATTTCAAACTCAACATTGTAATTAATTTCTCTTTAGTGTTGATTTGTTATTTTATCATGGTTGAGTCTTCTAAATTTTTAGTTTATAAATTTTCATTTTAAAATGAAGTTAAGCTCATCATCTTTTGGTTCATTGATTGAAATAAAATAAAGTACGTTTTTTATGGGTTTATATGATTCAACTTTACAAAATGCAAATCAAATAAGTTTTTTTTGTAATACCATTACCGAAATTCCAAATCCAACTGAAAATTGGATTTACTAAAAAAGTATTTTTGACACACGAATACCCACGTGATGTTATATTTATACTATTTTTAAATTTTATTACTATAAATCTGTGTATGTATCAAAACATGTTGTTTAAAAATATAATTTTCTTACATATTATCTTGACATCAAATTAAATTAATTGATTTTGAAAAAAGTTGAGTAGTGGGAGAAAAAACTAATGGGACTAATAACTACTTCTAACGTTGTAGAGATGTCAAATGGTTCCTAAAAGCTTGCAAATGCGTGAACCCAACCCATGGCTAAACTATAACTTTTTTATATTAATTTGGGCTGAAAAATTGGAACTAGCCAGCGAATTATAAAACCAAAACTGGAATCAGAACGGGCAATGACCAGTTTCGGATGCAGGCTTAAAATTATGAGAATCCGCAAATACATTAGTATGATTACGTGTATTATACTATAAGGGAGTGATTGGTTTGTATGTGTGTTTTGAGCCGGTCAATGGGTCGAAAACACACCATGTCAAACCCGAAGTAAAACCATCCTCCGGTTAGGTATATTTTGACCAAATTTAAAAGTTTGTTAAGTGATTGGTTACATACTTACATGTGCATTTGTAATGGTTTCGATATTTTTAAAAAACACACTTGATTGATTGGTTCCGATTCTGAAAATGTAAAGTAAACGTGTTTCAAACTCCTAAATGAATGTTTTACGAATATACCCTTCTAGACAAAAAAAACGTGGACGGCTTATGTGGAAAACGTTTTTGTACAAAGAAACGTAACACATCAAAATACGAGATCTTCTTAAATATACTATGATCTTCTTAAATATACTGTGAAATAAAGATGCCATTATAGTGGTCATGAATATTACAAGACCATGATATCATTGGAAAAGAAACTTGTGGTGACAAGATCACACATTAGACTCACTTCCTCAAGAAGTTCTAGATTACTAGTCTTGTTGATATGAAGTTGAAAATGATTACCTTTGTGTCACATCCTGACTTGATTCAATTATTCACGATTGTTGTATTTAACCAACAAGAAGTTGGTATTTGAAAATTGGTCATTATTAAATTTGCATGCAAAGGAAGACCGTTTATCAAGCATTGCTATAAAGACTTCACAAATAACAAAGTTCATATGATGTGATACATATGGCCATCCAAGTACGAATACTTTTATATAAGGAACCTAAAGTTTTCCTTATATGATATATAGTTATGTGATGAAAACTCTCTCATGTCGTTAGATTATATTAGTGGCAAGACACGAGTTTGAGATTAAGCTTACTAATGGAGACTTTGAACGTGATCATCACTCAAAAAACGTTTATTGATGTGGCTAGAAGTCCGCTAATTGCTCAAGTTACAGATATCCTACTGGGGCAAAAATGGTACCTATAGACATGAAAATGGTACCTCCATATAAGATATTCAGATATCCATGATGAGTACTGAATCAAATAAACATATTTGATTATTGAATACACTACAAGGAGAGGAACACATTTAGCGACGGATGGATCCGTCGCTAAATAATGCCGATCGGCCGCTAATAACAATTAGCGACCGATCGGTGTTTTTAACGACGGATAAAATCTACGTCGCTAAACCGTTGGTCGCTAGAGAATTAGCGACCGATGAGTAATCCGTCGCTAATTAGCGACGGATAAGGAGGTTGACTTTTAGCAACCGATGACTTATCCGTCGCAAAAGGCCCGGAGATCCAGCGACGGATAACTCATCCGTCGCTGGATCTATGATGCTATTCGCTGGAGCTCTGGAGCTCCTAGCGAAGGATAAAGTCATCGGTTGCTAAATTTTATTTTATTTTATTTTATTTTTTAGATATAATAATGAGAACCAAAATCAAATGCAACCTGTTCAATTAAGCAACATGTTACAGAAATTCTAATAGATCAAATAAACAAAAAAATAATCCAAAAAAATCATAATAAATGTTCTAAAACCCTCCATACATATAATAATAATCATACGTACACAATACTAATCCAAAATATTACCTTAGTGTACACAGTATTCATGTAGAAAATAGTAAATAGAGTCGAAAAGGATAGGGGATCATGGAGAGGTAGGTGGTTCCATCCCCAGCTTCGCATACAGCTGAGCAAACATAGTATCATATTGAGCCTTCTGCGCAGCCTGCTGCGCAGCTAGCCTCTTCACCTCCTCATCCTTCTCCTGCAACTGAAGTAAGAGGGCCTGCTCTCGAGCGAAAGCTGCTGCTGAAGATGATGAAGATGTACTGACACGGGAACAACGAGTCGGCCTCGAGTCCAATTCAGGGACGGCTGCTGCACTCCCCAGTCCCAAGCGACGACCCTTCTCGTCTGGAGGATTCACCTCGAGGAAAATGGCATTCATTTCCTCAACAGTGAGATCCTGATCACGAATCCTGGCCTCGTAGGCCGTCTGAAATTATAAATCAAGGGTTTAAGGTATTAGTTATGTTGTTAATTAGTTATGAAATCATCAGTATTTAATAAACACATGTATTATTGAACTTACCGCAATTGATGTGGCCTCGTCACACAACCACTGTTTGTCCTTGGCCTTCTGAGATCTCGAGAACAAGGTGAATAGGAGACACTCCTTATCCTTCAACTGAATGACACATGAAAGCATCGTATACTTAGTTTGAAAGTTCGAAAAATTCAAGTAAATAACAAGTATAAGAATGATGAATTCACAAAGTTAATACACTTATCTTCTGCCTCACATGTGTTGTAGCGATCGACTCAGAGCCAAAACGGTGTGTCACCGGGTACGGCTCCCATCATTCGGCTGCTTCTTCCTGTTATCAGTGTTCTGGTCAGCCTGCGCCTGGACTCTCTCGTTAGCCCAATACACCTTCCACGCCTCCCAAATTACATCTCCGGGCCAACCACCGGTACGTGGATGGTTATGTGTATACAGTTTCTTCATGTTATGAACCATGCACTTGTAAAGGGCACTACCGTGAGAGTTGAAGCTCCACCAGAGATCCATCAGCAATGCTTTCGGAAGGAAGAAATCTTTCTACACAATTACAAATAAACATCGAAACACATACGTTGGTGAATACTTAAAAACATTCAAGTATAACAAGGGGAAACAACATGTATCAAATATATAACAAGGGGAAACAACATATATTCAAGTATATCGGTGACTAACATATCACCCAAGTTGAGTGGCTAACATACCACTCAAATATAGTGGCTACCATACCATTCACATTGTCCTATATTTCACTAAAACAATGGTCACTAACATACCACCCAAGTACAGTGGCTAACATACCACTCACACAAAGTGGCTAACATACCACTCACAACACAAACAATTAGGTAACTAATGTAAGATTATTAACTCACCCTCAGCTCCTCGAATAACTCTCCCTTAATTTGGTCCGGGATGCAATGCCACTGGCTGCCACCCTCTTGCGGTGGGATCATCATGTTCCGTATTATCCCACTGAGTACTTTGGCAGCGCGCTCCCCATACAACCTGTGAAGAACAGGTAAGTCAATAGTGAAACCTTCGGTTAGTTCGGTATATATATATTAAAATTTCATAAATCAGTTAATGCCTAATACTTACTTCTCTCCATTGGGGTAAAGGACAGGGCGACCATTCCACATCAGACCATCTTCCGGCCTTTGAAAGGGACAACCGTCGTCTGGAACGTGGGCCCACGGGTCGTGGAGGGAGGAATAGGCAGTCGATCCCCTACTCGACCCAGGTGGAGTCCCAAAAACAGTAGGGGAGCCCTGCTGTGAGCCCTGCCCGGTGTCCTCTCCGTCGGTATCTGACCTCTGGGACTGCGGGGTCATGTATCGTGGCCTCCTGGGTCGTGGCATCTGCAATAAAAAGATCCGTGTTAGTACATACACAATTGAATATAAAACATGTAAAGTCATTAAGAGATAAAGTAAGAAACGACGCTGGACATTTGGGTGGTCACGCCAGTAGGCCTGCCAATACTCATGAAGGGGAGCTGGCATCCATTCCGAAGGCGGAACTCCCAACAGCCAGTTGGCTTTCCAAGCCTCAAGTAGGATATCCCCCCAACGTAGGAACTGACATCTAATAATAATCAACCTAATATATAAGATGTAAAAAATTATATGATTTATCATATTTTTATAAAATAACCACAATTATTACCCATTTTTAATTTGCATTATACTTATAATATTTCTAAATTACAACTAAAAATACTTATAATACATACTCAATCAATGAGTTCTTTATTTTTATACTTATAATTTTTTTTAAATATGACTACAAATACTTATAATACGAAACTATGGTGAAATTATCAACTACGATTAACCACTAGAATTTATCAACTTATATTTCGATTATAGTTATACATTTTGCATTAACAAGTAACAACTAATTATAATTATGGCTGAATCATACTACAACTCAATTCTAGATCTTCATTCATCTGAAACAAAGTCTCAACACTCCAACTATCAATTCCTAAAAGAAAGTCCCAATCCCTAAAACAAATTATCAATTTCCAAAATACCAATTCATCCCAAATCTATCAATTCACCAACCAAAACTTGTGCATCCCCCCTAATTTGAGCTACACAACATAATAGATACTAGTAGAATGCATACAATTCATTGAAATAGGAAAAAAACGAAGAATACCAAAATTTAGACAAGTTAGGGTTCGAAGTTAATACCTTTGATTGCGGAAGAAAGATTGAAATAATCACGCAATTGGCTAGCTACACTTGTTCGTGCTTGAAAGAGCTTCGAAATGACTATAGGATTGATTGAAATGGCCAAGAAATGAAGAAGATAGGGGAGTAGCCCCGGAGGAGTCGCCGCTGTGTGTGTGTGTGTGTTTGCGTTTTTATGTCTGAGACTCACGTCTCAAACATTATGTAATCGATGCTCATCCGTCGCTAAACAGCGAGCGATGGTTCCATCGGTCGCTAGTTAGCGACCGATGAAGTCATCGGTCGCTATAAATCAAAATCATTTTTCTTTTTTTTTTACTGGGTCAACGCATAGCGACGGATAATTCGTCGGTCGCTATTTAGCGACCGATAGACTTCATCGGTCGCAAAAAACAGCGACCAATGAGTCATCCGTCGATATTTAGCAACAGATGAGTCATCCATCGCTGAACCTCCACGCCTTACATACGCTTTAGCGCGAACGGATTTTATCCGTCGCTAAGGCCATTTTTCCGTCGCTAAAAGACCGATCGGTCGCTAAAATTAGCAACCGATCGATCCGTCGCTAAATTCCGTCACTATACACCAGATTTCTTGTAGTGATAAACCGGTATACATGGAACCGAGAAATTGAAAAGCATATGTGAAAATCAATTGATATGGATGATTAAACATGTAAAGGGGATCTTACATGAAAATCCATTTAATGTCGACAGAGTGATTATAGATCGAGCTCATGGGCCTGATGTCCATTCGATTGATGAATTCATAAAAAATTTACCGTACCGTTGCATTATCGAGTTAAACTTCATGTGCATCTAGATACTAAACATTTCTTCATGCATACTATCTTTATTGCTATAGCATTTACATTTCTTGCTTATTGTAGTTGTTTTAGGTATCATATTGCATACATACATATTATTATATGTTTTGCTCTAAGATTACCACTTGAATATAACCCTGAAGGTTATACGTGGTGCACATGAATTGTCATGAAACTGACAATGGAATTTCTATGATTTCAGAAAGTTTAAGAGATGAGATGGATACTCTCTATCAGTAATTAGTCTCTCATGGACTAGAGATATCATGTTGGCGAACATGAATCAATGAATGAGAAAAGTTCTTGAAGAACTAGATTTTGATACATGATAGGACCTCTATACTTATCTATTCATACATGGCTTCACAGATTGATAAGTATAATGTATGTATTCACTATAAGTGAAACATGAAAATTATGAGTTATGATTATCGAGGTTCTTGAATAATGCAAAAGAATTTATCTTGCAAACAAGGGGAGATAATAAGCAAAATGCGAGTTTTTGTGCATCATACGAGTTGCTACACTCTTTTCCCCTTCGTCTAGGTTTTTATCCCATTGGATTGAACCTAGCAAGGTTTTTAACGAGGTAGCATTATAAGCACACATATAACTATCTCCCAATCTCCATGATGATGATACATGGGCTAAAGTAAGGTTATAGACCTTATTGGTTATTTTACAACCATATATATACGATGGAGATATAATGGTATTGAACTTATTTATGGAAAGATCATTCTTTGAATTGTCAAAGTGACATAATGTATAGAATTGAAGAAATTTAAATCTTCAAGTGTTTGAGAGATTTCCCACATGAAGTCAATGCATATATGACCGATGTTCTTCTTCAACCATGGTCCACAAGAAGGTTTCATATGAGCACACCATATTCGTTTAGAAGATTGCATTGCGAAGATTCAAAGACTTGAAGTGATGTTTCAATCAGGGGAGGCGGATACATACTGCACTCTTTTTCCCTTGACTAAGTTTTTATCCCACTGGGTTTTCTTAACAAGGTATTTAATGAGGCAGTACTCTCACAGCGTACCCGCGATCTTCAACTCATGTTTCATTAAAGGGAGTGTTATGGATAATTATAGGAATGTAACAAGATTTGACTGAGCTCTCTAGTTTGTTACGTGTATTTCTCTAGGTTGTTACTCTACAGATAGAGTTTAGATATATTTTCCTACTTGAATATATACTCTCCATGTACTCTTATACTGATGACGAGAATAATACTTTCTCTTCTATTTATCATTCAACAATTTCATTAAATATTCTTTCATTATCATTTAAAAGCACTCAAAAGTCAAAATTAAAAATAATTAAATGAAAAAGTTAAATCGGATAAATTACAATGGGACATGAGAGAGAGAGAGATGGACTATAAAACTCACTTATCATCAGATTCACGTGGATAAGGTTACACTCAATTATGAGCACAAGGTCGAATATTTATAATATATTATCGAAGAGAGAAATGAAAAGTTGAAAACCATTAACTCAGATAACCAGATTTGCATGATTTAACTAATTATACATAAGTGTAATTACCTCACCACTCCAGTTGAGATGACCTCATCATCTAAAAGCTCCACATATTGAATCTCTATTTTGTTGGTAGGTAGTTGCGCAACTATTGGGCTGGTTTCATACTGGACTTCCTTAGTTTGAATTATTTCTCCACGTTTTATTAACATCTTTTAAAAAAAATTGGAAAAATAAGTTTCACTTCATATCGGAAGAACTCAAAATAAATTTAACAAGCATATATTAAGGGGTACAAATAATGTGGCATGGACTTTTGGCGATCGTTTGATTTTGGACCACATTACGTAGTAGGGGCCCATATTGTGTTACATGATAGGTAAAATAGTGAAAAACCGAAATTACACTTCAATTTTTCATCTCTAAATCAATTACTATTTACCTCTCATCCACCTCCTTAATTAATTAGCATGTTAAGTGCGAGAGTAATACTGGGTGACCTGACCTCGTCTCAAGGCGGAAATATGATAATTTTCCTTCTCTAAATCAATTACTATTCACCGCTCGTCCACCACCTTAATTAATTAATTAGCATGCCTAAGTGCCAAACACTCTGTTTCCAAAATTTAAAACACTCTGAGTAAGTGAGTAATATATTTTTTTAAACGATAAATGTTACAACTACTCCTAACTACTGCTATACAACATCCCATACCACTTTATATCTCCACACCTAAACCACCATATCTCTGGGCGGGATCGAACCATGTACCTTTCCTTCACTATCCCAACTCCTTTTCACTAGACAATCTTATAACTCCTCACTCTGAGTAATACTGGGTAACCTAACCTCCATCCGAAATTCTAAAAAAGAAATGCATTCTTTTCAGAATTTCTCTATCTAGTCCGAATCAGACCCGGAAGGAATATCTGAATGTCCAAACGACCTAAGGTGGTCCATAATTTTTGGGAAGAGATCTCTTCCCATTTCTCGCGTTCCCAAGTCCCTCCGATCGAAATGCCTGAAAAGCAGCTAGTCGATTGTTGATGTCTTAAGGCGGAAATATGATAACTCGGACATGACAATATCAATTGTGTTTCGAATAAGTCCCATTTTAGGAGCCTCCGGAGGCCATGTTTTTTCCCGCTTTTTTCTTCTTGTTTTGAGGATGGAGAGGTTGAGATGTTCGATTGGGGTTGTTTCTTGGTTGTAATTCACGAGTATTTCTTATACTCGAATTTTCATTATTAATAAAAAATTTAGCCGTTTCAAAAAAAAAAGTCCCATTTTACTTTTAGAGAATGGATGTGTGGTTGGTCGATCCATTAAACTTGAACAAAATCACTGTATTAGCTAGCTCTAGTGCATAAATTGATTGACCTACAGATGATGCCTTACCTTCATCAACTTTTTTTTTCTCTCTCTCTTTTTAAATTACGTTTATCATTACCATATCAAATGTTTATTTTACATAATTGAAATGACATTCATCTCATCTCATTACAATGGACTCGTTTCAACTAACAATACTCAACGTAAAAAAAATAAAAATGTCCACCCTATATACCACACCCTTATAATTCTATTTCACTTTTTACATTACGGTGTGTAAATTAACTTTCTATACGTTTTCTGTTTTTCACCGCTGGTGCATAAATTGATTGAACATCACCACTCCACTACCTGCTGATATTCTGCCATGCATTTTCTTGCTGTCTGCTACGGTGGTTAAGTAAAAAAATAGAGAAAAAAAAGAAAGTGAAAATATAGTAGTACGAGTAATATATTAGTAGTAGTATATATGAACACTTAGATTTCACACCAGTAGGTTTGATCAGGTTATATTTACCGCACATGGTGATATTACGAGCTAAAACTGTATGATTTGATAAAGAGGGTTCAAAAGTCGAAAGAGAATATAATCATGTCAAATAGGAAGGGGACATTTAAAATTGGTATGGGCAGCAGAAATATCTTACCCTAAGTTCCTAACCCAATGATTTGTACGTACTCCACGGTCCCATAATCAATTTAACACTTTATTTTATTATTGACTTTTTTAATAATTAATTTAACTTGAAATTAATTTTAAATCATATAAGAAAAATAATTAAAAAATATATATATTAAGGAAACTGAATACATCAACATTTTAATTTTATAATTTAATTTTTTAATTTATCTTATAATTTTAAAATAATTTCGAATGAAGAAAGTAGTAAGATTTAAGAATAAAGACACGCCCACAGACCTAATCCATATATCTATCAATTGGAGATTCTTCTCTCTGGTTTGGGTAAAGAACCACAACAGAATATGTAAAACTAACTTATCATCAGATTCACGTGGATAAGGTTTTCCTAAAAAAAAAAAAACTCCAATGATTGTGTTTTTTGATGTACTCGTATAATATCTATACCTACCTTCACTCATCAATAATAATCGTGGATTTTTCATTATTAATACAGAGAAATAATTAAACCATTGACTCAGATTTGCATGATGATTTAACTAATTACGTAAGGGTAATAAGCTCACTACTCCCAGTTGAGATGACCTCATCATCTAAAACCTCACCATTTACTAAGTTTCTATTATTATTATTATTATTATTATTATTATTATTATTATTATTATTATCACAAAATTGGAAGGGAGTCGGGAGACAAGCTGTGCACCCACTCCTATTATTATTATTATTATTATTATTATTATTATTATTATTGTGACTCTACCACTAATCAGTAGAACTCCGACATTTTGGTCAGTCATTACATCCGAATAATTACTCTCCGATGCTAAATTTCACAAACCAAGCATTTGAAAACTTCATATTCGATTACTCATTCTAAAATTGTGTTTTCAACTTAGAATCCTTATGGATGAGTTCTCGAAAATAAATGCATCTTGTTAGTGTGAGTGTAGTTTTCAATCTATTTAATATTTTTTTTAAATTAAACTTTTGCGTAACAGTGTTACGGTAGTATTATTTTTTATTACCATAGAATGTTTAAAAAAGTTGGTTAAAATTAAATAGAATAATGAATTAAAGTTCGCATAGATTACTATAGCAAACGGCTCGCTTACTTTCGAATATCAAAAGATTATTACCCAAGAGCATTAGAGATTAAATTATGGTCTTTCGATAACAAAATGATTGAAGTTGAAGGCAAGCACTTGTATATGTATATTGCATATAAAGTTTGAAGTTTTATCAATTATTAGGAACCGCGTCATACGCGTAGCGTGTGAAGTGTAATCTTGTAAAAAATTATTATTTATTAAATAATACATTGAAATAAATGGAGTGAATATATAATCTTCACATAATGACTTCAAACGTAATAAAAAAATAACTAATTGAGTAATTAAACTTAATATAAATTGTGTGCTATAAATGTATATAGTTTTTGTAGTTATGCGCAATTAATAGTTTTGAATTGAACTATATTCGACATACGAAAAGTATTCTTCCGATGAGTTAAGAACCATCAGATACATCTCTAGACTTTGAAAACATTCAACTTCAAAATCTGCAATGCATCTTTTCGCATGTTAATTGGTATTCTTCATCAGTTGAATATATTGTCAAGTGCTTCATATAAACATTCTAGTTTCATAATATGATGTTTTTAGTTATTTTTATCGTATAATTTAAGAATAATTTAAGGTCAAAATGACCATCGAAAAAGTCAACAAAATCAAGTGTTACATTTATTTTTGGACGGAGGAAGTATGTCTTTTTTTTATAAGAACATATCATGGTTATTTTTAAAATTAAGTATAATACGTCATACAACTTTATGTTAAGAAATAAAAATTTAAGACGAGAATAAATAAAAAAGAAAAAAAATTACATCAATAAGATTCGAATCCAACACCTTCAACTAAAATAATGATACAAACAATAGAGAAAAATCACGCCAACAAGATTCGAACCAAACACCTTCAATAAAAATAATAATAAAAAATAGAAAAAAATCACGCCAACAGGATTCGAACCCTACATCTTTTAATTAACTAATGACACATCTACGCACCAGATTGAAATTGAATAAGCAAGATCAACAGATTAAAATTGATTGGTAGGTCAATCAATTGGTTAAATCAACCGGCTTATTATATTATATTACTTTAATTTAATTACTGTAATTCACTCTTTTGGCATAATGTGGCGATAAGATCACGGTCACTGCATTTGACGGAGTAAACTACTCTAAGTTAACTAAATTATAGAGAAAATAATCAAAGACATGTGTATAGGTGTTTTGGGTTTAAGCATTAGTTGAAAATACAATTACACATTAATAAACAAGCTTGAACTGAACAAGGCATATAGTATGATTTTAAAAAATCAGCTGTAATCACTAGTCTTAGTCTACAGTATCCAAATTTTCATCACACAACTACACAAGTACACAAAAACAGTAAACATAACCAGAATCAATCTCAAACATAACACTGACACATAGTAATCTCTGTTGTTCAAATTACAAAATCCAAATGTGATCAATGTATTGCATTTCCAATCATGTACGTCTTTACTATTGGCTCGATAGCCAGTCATTTAACACCAATCATGCACAAACTTTCTTAGTCTCTCCGATATTCTTGCAGCTTCTTCTTCCGGTGCCAACTCTCCAATCTGAAAAACAATGTCGTATTTGGTTACAAAATCAGTTCATGGTATAAAATTAAATTACAATTAATGTTACAAATAGTTCTTTATGTTTGCATTATGTCATATATATGTCGTATAGCTATGGTTAGCCATGGCATTCTTAGTATGTAGTTGAACTTTATTAAAAATGAAAAACGATGAATAATAAGAAGGAAAAAATGGATCAAACCCCCCAAACTATTGCTCTTTTGACACTATGCCCCCAAACTAATAAGTTTGGTGATTGACCTCCTCAACTATCATGATTTTGACAATGCCCCCCGAGTTAATAAATTTAATGATAAACTCTTAATAAATCAACCAAATATGTTAATTTTTATATGTTGTGATATAAAATTCACTTTTGTCGATTATCATAATGTTTAAGTGTCGTTCAAACTTTATTTTATAGTTTTAAAATAATTTATAATTAGTCCATCATCCATTACTTTTATTAATTTTTTTTATTAAATGTTTTGAAAACATTTTGACAACAAATTGCTTTTAATTTATAATGTAAACAAATATATAAAAATGTTGTGAAACTATACTTAAAGTACTTCGATGATACATATAATATTATTTATATATTTTTCAATGTAGTTTAAAGTAATTTGTGGAAAAAATAAATCGAGAAGTCCAACTATAAAGTAATTACGGACGAACTATATTTTTTAATTTTTATATATCATGTGAAATATAACTTCGTAGTCATGGAACATGAATAAATATTTTTTGTTAAATATATAAAATTTAAACACATACACATGTTATTTTATCTATTTATTTAACCAAAAAAATCACTTCGAGGGACATTGTCTCAAAAGTATAATAGTTGAGGGGGTTAATCACCAAACTTATTGGGGGGCATAATCTCAAACGATTAATATTTTGGGGGGTTTGATCAATTTTTTCCTAATAAGAATTACGCACCTTGCAAAGTATAGTGTGGAAAATGGCATCGCCAATTACAGAGAAGGTTGCATTAACAACGTCAGCTTCTTCTTCGTGTAGAATCCGGATGGTTTCTCCAAACATGGATTGACAAGTTAGTCCACTAATGAGAACAACTTCTATGGCCGTTCCCATCACATGGATGTCTATATTTGGTAATTTCATATCACCAAGCTGATTGGTTGACCCATTCGACGATGACCCCAGGCTGGATCTGGATGTCCCTGCAGCTCCCTCCATCAAACTGTTTTTCTTCTGCTTCAGTTTCTCCAAGTTCAACTCCAGATTCTTTATGTAATTCGTGGCACGTTCTAATTGGTCCGGTAAAGAAATCGCTTCCTGTATATATTTGGACCAAATTTACATGAAATTTAGAGGGAACAGTAGAAAATCTTGGGCTAGCTACAATTGTTCTGCTAAACCTAGCTAGACCTAGCCAAAGATTACATATATTTCTCCAGTTGAACTATGAATTTCAGAACGACATGCAGATTTATAATCTGTGTTTAAATATATTGGAGCATTAATATATACAAATGAGATTAATTTCTACCAGTAGCTGCAAACATATCTTTCCAAGAAGATTCAATTGCAACCACAAATAAGGTACCGTTGGAGAATATACTTAAATTAATAAAATAAAAATAAAAATAAACTTGGAACAGTCAAAACTTCATTCATCAAAATAAAATGAAGCATATGTGATACTACACTCTTTACCCGCAACGGATCCTCTACCCCATTTCAGTTCACCATGCGTTGACTTACTGTGAATTTGGGAAGTTGATTAGCACTTGAGTGGATCGATCATCGATGGCTGTGTAGTGTATTACACTCGCGTGTCATGAAATTAGATATAAAATGGGGTGCAATGTCATATGTAGGATCTACAAGTTTGCATAATGAGTAGCAATTGAAAACAAACAATCCAATTTCAAAGAACAAAACATTCAAGGAAATGCAAATATTCAAGAAAATGCCACAAGATATGAATGATATGCATGTAATTAAATGTATACTCCTTTCGTTCCGTCTGAATACAAACTTTACATTTCATTTTGTTAATATTTTTAAGAATATTATTCACCGCGATGAAAGTAATTAGTAAACTATAGAATAATTAGTGTAAAGAATGAAGAGAAGTAGATACCTTATCTTGAGGTTGTTGAGGGACAAGAGAGTTTAGCTTAGTGTAGAGGTTCTTCATTTGATCTCGCCTGTTCTTCTCAATGGTCTTCCTGTCTGCTTTAGAGCAACTAGGGTTTTGTTGTGGATGATCCATTAAATCTTTATTATTCTCACAATTGAGATGATTTATGCCAGGTGAAAACCAACATACTATGCTATATATAAACATATAACATCATCACAAGTAGTACGTCTTTCTACTAGTAGCTTCTTAAAGTGTCCACAGTGTGTGTGTGTGTGTGAAGCTAATCAAGAGTGGGAACGGAAAAAAGCAACAAAAAAGAAAAAAAAAAAAGGGCTGTCTTGTACTGTTGGAATAATATATAGAGATATCATACAATGTTCCTATTTTATCTCTTTTGCGTGGAAAAAGCTAGACTAGTGGTGGTTTAGAGTGGTGCGTCTCATCTTTAATTAATGTGAACCCCACGGGGACCAGTCTTGACTCATTGGTCTTGACAAGATCCAAAATCACCATTAAATTGTGTCACCCGTAGATAAGTAGTACTCTTAGGTGTTCATCAACAGTGTATATGTTAGTTACATGGGGAGGCCTTGCCCCGAAAGCTATGTTTACCAGTGCAGGACCAGCGCAGAGTGCACATGGAAATTATGTTTGATTGATTAATCTCTGACTAGTACTAGGTTTGTGTGGTTGAAAATGATCAGCAACAACTTATAACATAATTTGTGATGGGATCTTGTGGAAGAAACAAGATTGTGATGGAATCGTTCATCTCGGTACGTGCGAACTAGACGTCCCTCAATGAAAATTGACTCAGAAAGGTGAGATGGGTCACACAATCACGCTCTTGGATGAACGGAACAACGACAAGCAAAGACGGAACACCAGAAGAAGAGTTGGTCAGCACCACTAATGGGGAACGGGAGAAAGACATGATTTTCAGGAAGCCACTTTATTCATCAATGCAAAACGTAAAGAAAAAAGACATGACCTTGCTGATGGAGCGTGTGTGGACAAGTAAGGAAGTACGATAATAAAAATTTCATTGATTCCGCAGAAATGAAATTTTTTATCAAAGTTCGTTGATTCTAATATAAAATATCAAAAATTGACAGATTTTTTAGGAAACCTCATTTTTTTATTAATTAAAAAAAACTTAACTGAATGAAAACAATGACGGACAATGTATTTAATACTATAACCTAACTTGCTGGAAAAGGAAAAGAAACCAAATACTTCCTCCGTTCCTTATCAAGCTTCCCATTTGGTTTTGTTGACTTTTTTTTTGCATCCGTTTGACTCCGAATTAATCATAAATCGTATTGGAAAAAAAATATTTGAAGTTATATTATGAAAATATAAGATTTCCACTTTTATAATATAAGTTCAAAATATTTTTTTCCGGTGTGATTTAGGATTAATTTGGAGTCAAACAAAATCTCGAAAAAGTCAACGAAATGAAATGGGAAGCTTGATAAGGAATGGAGGAAGTACTAAACAAAGTACTCCCTCCGATTTTTTAATACTTGTCGTTTTAGCTTTTTCACTATTTGAAAAATACTTGTCGTTTTACATTTTTCAAGAAAGACTTTTATCACAATTAATGCACTTTGTTGAATTCTATGCCATTTAAAGCTTCCAATTGGTTGAATTATAATACTTACATGTAATTATTGCAATATATTTATAAAATCAATGAATTAAATGAGATGTATTAAAATGTATAAAAATCCTAAAAAGACATGTAAAAAAATTTGGAGGGAGTATAATATATAGACTAATACTACTATTTAAAAAAAAAAAAAAAAAAAAAAAAAAAAAAAAAAAAAACCAAAATGTTAAAACTGGCCCGTCTTAGAATTTATTGCCTCGCCTTGTAATCCATATTGCATCCCATGCTCAGCTTATATACTCATAAATCAAACATAGACGTGGTTAATTAGAGTTCTAAGATAAATAGAGTTCGAATCTAAATCTACTCGCCTTTATCTCTATAGATAAGTTTCTTGATCATAATCTATTACTAAATGATAAAGACAACAAATATTCTTATCCATAAATACTGGTCAACTGTAATCAAACCTAACTTCTAGATACTTCCCGATAGACTCCTAGTGTCTGCGAACTAGCCAAGTTAAGAGCGGAAAGAAATCTCATCATTACCTACACATTTAGATGAACCTTGTCCCCAAGGTTCCTCCAATCTTGGCATTGCCTCCTCGCCGGCGTGGTTAGCTCCACCTGCGCTGCTTTCCACGTGTTGCGCCTGCAACTTGTTATTCGGTGGTTGCCACTCCATTCTAGATGATGTTGTTATGTTGCCGCTTCCAGTTAACTCCTTGATGTGCTCCATATTTTGTCGATGTAGAACTTGTTCTTGCGCTTCATTGTTGGAAATCTCAATAACCTCTTGTCTGCCTAGCATGATCGCTTCCCCTATCGGAACCTCTTGCTGATTCCCCATCACTCAGGTTTCTTGTCCCATCCTATCAGCTTCTTCCCGCAACACCCTCAGTAGTACACTTTTGCTAGAGGCACAGTTTCAACATGTTGCAGCTTTCCATACTCCTGCTCTATCTCAGCGGTTTCACCTCTCAGAACGAAGGGCTGACTGTTGACCAAAACACAAAAGCACTGCATGCTGCACTCAAAAGTAACATAACCTGCCGGGGTGATGACGTCTAATTTGACACGTCATCATGGTCTTTTATTGTCATTTATTTGCATATTTTATTAGAATAGCTTTAGTTGACATTTTAATGATGCCGTGAGTTGTTAAGAATGCAATGCATATGCATGTACCAAGTGAATGCACCATGCATTTTAACTTTTAGTTCACCACATTACATCAAGCTAGCAGGATGGTATATTTAGAGAATAAAAGTATATTTACACATACCGTGTTTATCCATATGAGCTTGCATGGTCGTCATAACAAATCACCAATCAACAAAACAATGGATCGATCCAGATGCTAAAATATACATATACTTCTAAAAGTCAAAGGCAGATAAATCATACAGTATATGATCAACACAGTGTTTCATGTAATCCGGTGTATAGATTTCAATTCCCTGATTTAGCAGCATGACTCGCCATTCGCCAACGATAATTATCTCGTACATGGCTTACTAACCCCTATTTTCTTTAGATCAAACTAGCTAGCTTGTCACCACATATTGGATGTCTAAACTTATTTATCAACCATATACAAAATACCGTACCTAACTTCAGCTCATAATCATCAGCAGGTTTCTGCAATAACACATCACATGCCATGCATCAAGATTTATAATTTATTTATTTATTTATTTTTTGAAGCGGCAAAGCGAGGATCAATAATGGTTCTCCATGGACCCCGTGGTGACTCGAACACCCGACATATTGGCAAGATTTATAATCTATAACACATGAGTTTTCTAAGGGAACTTTGCCTGAGAGAAAGCTACACCAACTTCATTCGTAACATGAGCATGACTGCATGACCTCTCTCTCGGTCTCCAACTCTTGTCTTTACTATAAACACAAACCGATGGGGCTTCCTAGGGCTAGGACGGCAAAGAGGCGTGAGCAGGAAGAAGCTACGTTGTTTTCTAATTGAGTTTGCATACTCCTCAATTATTTAGGGTTTGAACTTTTTAATGGAGGAGAGTGGGCCTTATCTTATCAAAAGACTGGGCTGTAAGATAGTGCACTGGACCAAAAGTTGGGGCCAAGAATTGGGTTAACATTTCAAGTCGGGTTTTGGGTTACACAAATTCGTACCCGAATTATGCTTGAACGTCTTAAAATTGTATTAATTCTAAGGGTAAATTACTTCTAGCCACCTCCTCAAATCACAAAACTTTCCCCCTTAGTTCAACAATTACATCTGGCACCACTGACCGGATTTTAGTTGACTTGATCGCTATTCAATTTCGTTATTTCTCCGTCCAAACGCGGTCTTAGCATAAGAAAACCACATTAAACCTGTATGTTGGCATTTAATATTCACTATTTCCATTTTCTACCTTTTCTCTTCGTCTTGTTCCCTTTCCCTCCAAACCCCGTCTCCTCTGCAACTCCAAATTGCACCCAAAATCTCTACTAATCTGATGTTGTAAAGCCCATCTCTTCATGTCCAGTGTCGGCCGTCACCACCACCATGGACAGACAAAGGAGCTGGGCTCCGTTCGACCACCACCGAATTAGTTGATCCCACCAACGTTTTCTTCATCCTCCATCACAACCACCGGAGCTCGGCTCCGTTCGCCCCTTAGCATCGAAATCTCACCGGAACCGTGAACGGAATCGCGCGTTTCTTCGCGAACGGGAATCGCGATTTAATTATATATATATATATATATATATATATATATATATATATATAAAGGGATTTTGATGCTTTGATCCAATCTGGTGATGATACTAATGAAGGATTGTATGTTGATTCGGTTTGGAACATTTTGATTACTGGGAAAAATCAAATTTGAAATCGAAACTCCATTGTTGGACTCTGTGCAAGCTTCTAGGATTTGCAGGGACCTGATTGAAGATTTGCAGAAAGTTTTGGGGCTGGTAGAATAGAAGCAGGAGATCAGGGACCCTGTTTCAATTCGACAGATTTGTCTGTCTTATTGCGGCAGAGGCCCCTGTGCTATTCCAATTCATTATTCCAGTATCCGAATTTAACAAATCAATTACATTTAGCCCCACACGTGAGTAGCACGTGACCAAATGTGAAGCTGTTTGTCTCAGGCAAGAATCAGAAATTCCGACAGGGCTATTTATGTCATTTTCAGCTCTTAATTCGCAAAAAGTCAAAGTCGTGGTGCTATATGTAATTATTTTTGTTAAACTCTGTGCTACATGTAATTGTTGAACTAAGAGGGATAAATCTGTAATAAAAAAAACTAAGAGGGGTACTGTATGTAAATTACCCTCTAATCCTAATTTTTGGGTCGTAACATAAATAGTATAAAATTTCTATACTTTTCTAATTATAAGGTTAATTAGTTAAATATAATCAAAAATTAATGTTGATTAATATGTTTAGAAACACACATATAATAATTGAAATGAAATAAAATTTGGGGTTGGCGACCTTGTCGCCCTAGCATTATCATCATCATTCTATTTCTTTTTTTTGGGTATGAATGAAAAATATATTTTTTTCATAACTTATGATCGGCGAAAAAGCAATGAAAAAGAAATAATTAAAAAAAAATGCGTTTTGGATTTTTCATGAGATTTTCACATCTCGACTCATAAAGGGCACTGAAATACGATTAAACCTCTTAATCCGCCGGGGTTCAAAACATAGCTCTCGTCACCTCTATCTTCGTCCATGAACCAAACTTGGCTTTTAAGTGATATGTTGGCTTCTTGCAATAATGCAACTATAGTGCCACTTTTGTCTACCGGGTCCGGGACCCATGCATGAAGCGTATTGTTATGTAAATCGTTAAATCTCACCTTTCAGGTCCATGACATGTACCTATATATCATATATTCAACCGGATTTTAGTACTTTTCTGAAAAGTTATCAAAACAAGGGGCAGGAGAAGTTGATATCAAACGAAAAGGGAAAGCACAACTAAATTCCACAATCGTCGTGATATATATGCTTTGTAAAGTTTATTAAACTTTGATGTTGTGACTGAACAACTTATTAAGTTGTGGGCTTGATTGAAATTTATGAAAGTTGAGGGAAAGGCGGTGAAACCGTGAAAGTGACTTGTGAAGATTGAATCTCGTCATTCGATCAGGAACCGTAGAGCTCAATCCAATGGCTCCTGTTTCTTCCCTCCCAATAGTACATCACTATTTATGTTTAATTCTACCTAACAGAGCAATCCAATTCCAGTTGATGCTAGACGGATTTTAGAGCTCATTGTGAATGAGTATTGAAAGTAGCAAGTGGATAGAACTTGTGGTTAGTAAGAGAGATATTATTGGTGAGGATTAGCTTGATAGGAGAGTGTTACCTTGAGATTAAGTTTCGACTCTCAATTTGGAAAAAGCTTGCAATCTGTAACTCGTTATCATAGTGATCTTTTTTTTGTTTTGGTTCTCTGTATATGTAGGTGTTGATAGGTAAAATATCAGTTCTTTCTAACTCGTGCTAATCCGTGAGCGTCCTTTATACTTCAAGTTCCTTCCATGAGCTTCTGAGATCTAGCTTCTGAGACCTAAAAGTTCTTGGACCTGAAATACAACTTGAGGGGGGAGGGGGGGGGTTAGTAACGACTACCCGGTTTGTCTTAGATCAAACCGGTGGAACGACTTTACGTGTAGAGGATTGGTAGTCTCTCTAGTAAAATAAGGTAGAGAGTGGATTATTGAGTATATATTGATTACCTTCAAATGATGGAGTATGAAGTATATTTATAGCTCTCATATCCAAGTAGTCTTCTCCAAGATCGTGCCAAGTGTCCGGCTAGGATGGAGGCACATGTGTGTAAAGGGCATATTAGCATTTGACGGGCTTGGGCCATTATGCAAGACTTTGTTCCTCTTGGGCTTGCTCTATCTTCCTTAGTGGATCATTTGGGGAGGACCAAGATGCTAGGAGACGGTCCATATATAGCACTTGGTCGGCCCTAAATGTAGAGCGTCATTTGGAACGTTCAAATTCGCACTTTAAGGATTGGACATAATTTTACATTAACAGTAGGCATTTATACCGAACCACATAAATCGTGTGACGTATGTTGTTTACTATTTTATTGCTTCATGTTTGCTCAAATCTTGTGCGCAAGCTTGTTGTTTGTGTTCTTGTTATTATCTTGGCTTGTTAGAACATAGCTTTCCTCTCTAAAATTCCAACAATTTTGTTTAAATTTATTTCTCACGCTTGCTTTGACATTTTCAACTAAGTGACTTAAAACTTTATTTCCTTCATTTGAAAAATCTGAATTTATATAATATGAATTAAACTGATGTAATTTTAATTAAATTTATTTATAGTATAAATTTTTAATAAATAGTAAATTTGAATTGAACTGAAAGCGTAATTTTTTCAGATGAATTGGAATATATTGGGACGCCCCTACTCAAATTTCCCCACACATATAGAGAGGAGAGTGTGGTTCTGAGTTTTGGTAAAATTAACCCTACATGACTAGTTAGGCGAAAATACTTCCACGAACCAACTTTAAGACTAATCTGATTTAACTTCTTGCTAAAATGCACTTCACACTTATTGGATTTGAATTATGGCTTCATATTAATTTAACTCAAAAATCCTTTAGAAATATTATGGTCCAAAAGGCACATTGAAATGTGGTATTTATGGCCATTATTTGGCATATTTGAAAGTGTCCTAATGATTTCCAAGTTCGGGTGGTTGCTCTCGCATCAAACGCATGATCCTTGATATGCATCAAGATTTTCATGTTGCGAGACCCCGTAATCAATGTCCTTGTGCCACGCACAACCTAGGCAGCACCACGACCACTGTGGGTAAAGTTGAATACGGGTGGTAGATTATTTACTTCTATTGGAGAAGTTTGATCAGCAGGTGGTTTGATCTGAGACAAGGCCGGAACTTGGATTTGTGGATTCTCCAAGAAGCTCCATGACGTGCCAACTAATGTTGCGGAGTTGTTGGCCTTCCGTGAGGGTCTGGAGGTGGTCTGGACATGACGGTTTACCAAAATTGTAGTGGAAATCGATTATGAGATAATTTTCAAGCTTTTTAAGGCCAATGATATTGATTATTGAGCAACATATTCTTCACCGTCTACTGGAAGATTGTAGGAGATGTGCAAGCAAGGCTACCATGAAATTTTGAACTCATACAAAGTTGGGCGGAACACTTGTGCAGATGCTCTAGCGAAGATGATTCACGAGGTGGAGGGATTACGCCTTTGGATGAACCTCCTCAACTTCTTACCCCCCACCCCCGCGCAGCCCATGCAAGGATATTGAGGACGAGTCTCAATAGTTTATTGCTTTCGTAGAAGTAGTTTTGTTTTCTGATTGAGTAAAAAGAAAAGAAAATATAAGGGGTTCTTACCCCTCTTAGACGTTTTTATTACAGATAAATCCTTATTAGTCAAACAATTACATTCAATACCCTTGTTCGACATATTTAATTAAAGTAATATAAAAAGCCGGTTGATTTACCCGATTGATTGACCTACCAATCAATTTTTTAATCCGTTGATCTTGCTTATCCAATTTCAATCTGGTGCGTACATGTGTCATTAGTTAATTATACGATGTAGTGTTCGAATCCTGTTGGCGTGATTTTTCTCCATTATTTTTATTATTATTTTTATTGAAGGTGTTTGGTTCGAACCTTGTTGGCGTGATTTTTCTCTATTATTTGTATCATTATTTTAGTTGAAGGTGTTGGGTTCGAATCTTATTGACGTAATTTTTTTCTTTTTTATTTATTCTCTTCTTAATTTTTATTTTTTAACATAAAGTTGTATGACGTATTATACTTAATTTTGAAAATAACCATGATATGTTCTTATAAAAAAAGACATAATTCCTTCGTCCAATAATAAATGTAACACTTGATTTTGTTGACTTTTTCGATGGTCATTTTGACTTTAAATTATTCTTAAACCATACGATAAAATAACTAAAAACATCATATTATAAAACTAGAATGTTTATATAAAGCACTTGACAATATATTCAACTGATGAATAATACTAATTAACATGCGAAAAAGATGCATTGCAGATTTTGAAGTTGAATGTTTCCAAAGTCTAGAGATGTATCTGATGGTTCTTAACTCATCGGAAGAATACTTTTCGTATGTTTAATATAGTTCAATTCAAAACTATTAATTGTATAACTAAAAAAACTATATACATTTATAGCACACCATTTATATTAAGTTTAATTACTCAATTAGTTATTTTTTATTACGTTTAAGTTATTATGTGAAGATTATATATTCATTCCATTTATTTTAATATATTATTTAATAAAATAATAATATTTTACAAAATTACGTTGCACACGCGTAGCGTGTGACACGGTTCCTAGTTACATCTAAACCCACGAACTTGACTTTTGATGAATTAAATCAATGAAAATACATTTTTACCCTTAGTCAAATATTGAATTTTGACTGAAACCAAACAACCCCAATTTTCATTAATTACAAACTTGGCTCAAATCTTTTTAATTTTACCAATTGCCTTAAATCTTTTTAATTTCAGTTCAAAATGATCCCAAATTTATTACAAATTAAACCCCTAACGTTTTTTTATATTTCAAAATTAACCCAAATAAAAAATTAAAAAAAATATATAGAAACAGAAACAGAAATCGGAGCTGCTACAGCTCCGTTCTACTACTTCCATCGCCTCCCAAAATTGATTCTCACGGGGTTTCTAAATATTAATAAGCCGTTTAAAGATGACAATATCAGTTCCTACTTCCACACTACTACATCTCCAATATTTGTTCCAATAAAAAATAAAAAATGTGCATAAGTTTTTGTTCGTTTTCAGGTTAAGAAATCCTTAAATCAGTAACAAAGCAACACAAGTAGATAAACAATAATGGTGAATGAAAATAAAGATGAGAGTTAGAGTGGAAAATAGCGTGGAGAATACCCGAAACTGAGAAGAAGGAAAGAGAAAAAAAAAAAAAGGAAAAAAAAATAATCTAAGGGCATGTGTGGATTGAGCCTAATAACATCAAATTATAAGTCGGTCAACGGAATTTTAGAATTTTGGACCCATATGTAATAGATTGACTAATAGGGGGTTAAACGTAATTGGAGTGTCTAGTAGGGGTAGTGAATGTAAAATTCAATCACTTGACTAGCAGGTTTGGTGAATACTAATAAAGTTAGTGATCACGTAACTTATTTAAAAAGTTAGTCTATGTAAAAACAAATTAAAGTAAAATAATTAATCAACTATCAGTTAAACTTATCATTGTTCGATCACCGTATCACTTATCAATCATCTTATCTATTGGTTTTGGCAAACATAATAAATAATATGTAAAAATCTAGAACTTTTTATAATAAAAAGAGCAAGTTTTGTGAATATGATAATTTTCCTAATCAAATAGAAAACATTCACACCACTTTATTATAAATAAGGTTCTATTATATATAAATAAGGTGAGTGTACAAATATTTGGAGAGAGAATATATGAAATTTGCTCCTATTCAGAAAAATTAAAATTTTTCCAAACATTTCACATAATCTCAACTGTTCATCAACTATTTTATTTATATCATTTTCCATTTCAAATACATCACGTTGGGAAAAATTAAAGATGTACTACTAACTTTTCAACGATTTGGGCCTGGTCACATTAAATATTTCATACCAATTTAAAATGAAAGAAGTCACTAAAAGAAATAAAAAAATTGATTGGATTAATTAGTAAGGAGCTAGTCAGTCAACTTCACGGGTTCACCCATGTGTGCATGAACGGTGCAAGACATTTCTAATGGGTGCACACAGACAAATAGCTATAGTTTTGTTGTGAAAACCCATCTGGTATCAAAGTAAAACATATTATCTCCATGATTTATCAGCATAATATAGAGTATCATTGCCATCATTCTGCTCAAACTTTGGTGTGTGCTTTTTTTTTTCTTTTTATAAATAAAATTCAAGAATGTACGAAGAGTCTATAAAAGTTTAGGTGAAATAAAAAGTATTAAAAAAAAAAGCAAATGTACTAAAACGAAATTATTCAAGCACTTGGAATCTAGCATCACCCTCAAATCGCTCTGCATCTTTAATTATTTGACTGACACCCGCGTTCCTTATAAGCTTCATCGTGGATATCAATCGTGATCACTTGAACAATTCCATGATGTAACATTCATCCATCACAAACTTGAGAATTTCATTTCAATTCCTCAGAACAACCACAATCCCTTCATTTTGAATGGAGGAGCCACTAAGTGGACATCTAAATTTAATGAAACAAAGTCCAATTTGAGCAGAGTCAGGGCAGTTGTTCGTAGCCTCAGAAGTGTGAAAAACGAAGTTATTGAAGCACTTGGCATCTAGCAAAGCCTCACCCTCAAATCGCTCTGCATCTTCAATTATTTGATTGGTACCCGCATTCCTTATGAGTTTCATCATCGATATCAATTGTGGTCACTTGAACAATTCCATGTTTGTAACCTTCATCCATCACAAACTTGGGAATTTCATTTCAATTCCTGAGAACAATCACAATCCCGTCATTTTGAATGGAGGCCAGAACCAATAATCAACATTTTTCGGAATGCATACTCGAGCCAAATCTACTGGAATCAACATTTTTTGGAGTGCATACTTGCGTGCCAAATCTATTCGAGAAAGTCACCAACCTAGTTTTGAGTGATATTGGAGAAAGCCAGCAACCTGGTTTTGAGTGATAGACTGTATTTTCATCATGGTATTTGTAATTGCAAAACCAAAGAGACTAAATACCCGACCAAACATGTCCATGCCAGAATCCTTTAACATCAACCTCACGGAAGTTGGTTTTCGTGTTCGAGTAAACATCTTCCAATCATCGAGTATCATAAGATTTGGAGTCAAAAGATCCAAACCATTATTTGGTTTGGTCATGACAATTTTAAAGCCATGGCAGGTTACAGCCAGCCCGAAATCCATCCATTCAACATTTACATAATTTTGGAACAACTGCAGCATACAACCGTTTTGGACGAAGGAAGAGAGAAAACATTTTGGTGTGTTATGCAAATCCCTAGTATCAAAATTTCCACACTCAGCAGTGGGCGCATATCCCCAAGTTTGTCTATAAAAAATCTATAGACATTTATGAAACAAACATCTACATAAATCTATAGACATTTATGAAACAAACATCTACACTGTCATGAGTTAAACCACTACAAGAAAATAACCAAATAGAGACGGATCAGTCTTTTTTTTGCGACGGAAGAGAAAATAGAGACGGATAGATTTATCCGTCGCTAATTAGAGACGGATAAATCTTATCTGTCTCTAAATATAGTTGACTAAAAAAAAATTGAATATCTAGTAGTAGTCGAGATCTGAAAATAGAAGCAGATCTCAACTACTACTACTTCCCCTTTCTCTTCCTCTCTCACCCAACCCACCGCCCGCCACCTCCGCCACCAACACACCGCCCCACACTACAAGAAAAACTGAGCCATCCGTCGCTATACGGTAGCGATCCGTCGCTTTCGCCCATTAGCGACGGACGTTCCGTCGCGAAAAGTGGCGTCGCTGAAAAATAAAGAGACGGATTATATTATCCGCCGCTAACTATAGTGACGGATTAACTTATCCGTCGCCGGTATTTTCGTTGACCAACTTAGAGACGGATGATTTTATCCGTATCTATATATAACGACGGATAATATAATCCTTCATTAAAATAAAGGGACACGTGTCCTTCCCCGGGTGAAGGGAATGTGGCGACGGATGAATCATCCGTCGCTAACGATATTTATTATTTTTTATTTTTTTTATTTTTATTTAATTTATGTTTGTTATTCCAGCTCAAAATTGAGTACGCCCAACAAATATATATGATTGATTCGTTTTACGAGACTCTAAATTTCATTAAAAAAAAACTGAAAGTGTACGTTCAAACAAACTAAAAGGTACGAAGATAAGCATTAAAACAAACGAGAATCCTAAAATGTACGGAGATGGACTAACAATCCTAAAAAAAACTAATAAAGAACTAATCCAACGAGCTCTTCACTATCCAACTGACACCTTGAGACTGCAACGCCCCATCATTATGTGCCTGCTCACGGGTCACGTGGTTCTCAAACATCTCATCCCACAGCGCCTGATGGTCCGGATTAATGTAGCGAACCCATTATTTGTTCCGAAAGCGCTTCTCCTTGGCCTCATAAATCATATGCATGTGGATTCGTTCCGCCTTGATGTTGAATTCATTCCATATCTCCTCCGTATTGGCAGGAGGGATATATAGTAGTATTTCTGCAACATTGCAACAATCCAACATCAGTTACAAGTCATGCCAACTATGTGCATTCCAAACAGATATAGTAAAGGCGATGCCCCAAGAACAGATAATGTACACAAATATAGTAAAGACAATGCCCCAAGAACAAATAAAGTACACAGATATAGTAAAGGCAATGCTCCAGAAAGCAAGAATTAGAAATACTCAAGTAAGGATAGTAAAGTACCTTGAATTCTTCAAAAAAGTGCTCCTTGACGGGAAGAGGAACCGTAGTCCACCTTTCTCCGCCACTCCCAGGAGGCGTAAAAAACTCTCTTTTCATAATCATTGTCATCCTTCTAACAGCTAAAGACAGGTGAAACCTGTCAAACATTTTGAAAGATTAAAAAATGGAGTACCGACAACAATATATAAAAACAATTAAATACCAACTTATTAAAAACTTACTTAGACACCTCCACAATGGACAGTACTGGTTTCCCATTGATCAGCCGAGGGCCGCCTTGGGGTTGTGCTTGACTATCCCCGTTCATTGTGGTTTGTATAAAAGTTAAGTATGAATCATGATAGACCTTGTAACAAAAAAGAAAGTCTAGCTTATCAAATAACTTATCAAATGCCAGTATATATACAACTTCTTAAGAATATATGGTTTACATGATTACCGAAGTACAAACACACTGTCCCTCGGACACACCGACACTATCTAGTAATGGAAGTGATGGCGTATCCGAAGGCCAGTGTGGTTGTATTTTTTATGTAGTATGTGAGCAAAGGTGTATGGATCTTTAGGAGCTTTAAGTCTCCATCTTTAATAATAATGACTAAAGATGGAGACTTCAAGCTCCTAAAGATCCAGACACCTTTCTTGCTCACATACTACATTTTTAATTACCAGTAGTACTATGTTTCTTTTGTAATAGTGGATCTCCTCCTTCTTGTTTCTGTCTTTACATAGCTTCCCTAATTCTGAATCGTGATTACATGATTTACAATGATCGATAGTAAACGTATTAGTTCAGTTTATAGTTTGTATAAAATGTTTATAAATATTAACATTTTTTATTTTTAGAACGAATTAATATTAACATATTACAAGTATTACGAATATATGCATGGAACATATATATGCCTCATAAATTTTTCCCATACATTGGCATAATTACATAAATTTTTACCTATACATGAATGTGGCTACATGAATGTGTACATAAATACATGCATAATAAAATGTATTTGTCCCTTAGAATTCCCAACTCCAACTATAAAAAGGCACCTAATTTTAACATATTCTCACACAACTATGGAAAACCCTAACAAATTCAGGTTTGAAGATATACCCCTCCCCACCTTCTCCTCCACCACAAGTTGAGCCCGAGATATGGGTTGAAATGGAGGAAGCTCTCGAAGAGGCGTTTCCTCCAACTCCTCCAAAATCTCCTACTCCTCCCCCTTGTGATCATAAGGAGGTTGAGTACTTCGAAGACCAAGGAGTCTTCTGCAAGCTATGTCAACAGCAGCTTGTCGAAGCAAAAGATGTCACCGACTGGTCGTACTTGAATGAAGAGTCAAACTCCGAGGACGAGGACGAGGGGATGAAGAGTGATTAGAATTAGCTATTGATAGATGCAACTTATATGTAAACTATATTATTAATAAAAATTCAACTTTTTATATTTTCTATCTTTCTAATCTTTGTTCGTTGCAATCACATTTTTTTTTCTTATTTAGTTAATTAATTATTTTTATTATTTTTACTTATTGAGTTAATTATTAAGCATTTCCAGAATTGAGTTACATTAAGCATTAACCATTTCTAGAATAGTTTTCAACCATGTACGTAAAAAAAATGAGAAAAAAAAAAAAGAGATTAGGCAGTGAAGTAGAGGAAATGGAGAGGAAAAGAAGTAAGCCTAAATCCTAAATTAACAATTAACAAGTTTCTAAATTAACAAATTCAATCAAGAAACCTAAGCCCTAAATTAAAATTAACATACCCTAAATTAAAATTAATAAACTGAAATTAAAGTACAGTTAGGTTTACTAACCTTTTAAATAGGGAAGAGAGGGAGAAAGGAAGTGTTGATGGCGGTGGAGGTGCCTTGCTGCTCGTACCCTAGCCTCCAATAAACATAGAACAAATTCAATCAAAATCAAAATCAAAATGAGCAACAAATTCAAAAAAAAAAACCCAGTATTTAGGGTTATGTTAATTACCTTTCATATTGTTGAAAAACCTCTAAATTTATTAGGGATTTGAACTCCTTGTTGGATAGGCTTCGATTTGAGCTAAACTTTGCTTGAATTGGTTGAGTTTGGAGATGGATCGAAGAAGAAGAAGCGAGAGAAAAAAAAATGGGAAACACATAAAATGAGAAGAAGAAAGGTCACCCGTTTGTATATAAAGACGTAGCGACGGATGAACTCAACCGTCGCTATATATTTATTTATTTACTTTTTTTCCATTTTTCCTTCATAAAAAATAGACCGGTCAACAAATTTAGCGACGGATAATTTTATCCGTCTCCACTATAGCGATGGATAAATCTCATCCGTCGCTAATTAGAACGTGAACTGGATGTTTCTTGGCACGAACTGAGCTTAGCGCAGTTCGTGTTCATCTGTCGCCACACTCACAGATCTGTCGCTAAATAGCGACGGATGCTATCCGTATCTAATATTTCGTTGATAAATTGTTGTTTTCTTGTAGTGCCACCACCCACGCACCTCCGCCACAAACCCACCGCACCTTCTACTCTTCCCTCTCCACCCCGACTCCTCTCCATTTCATTATCCTTTTCCCAATCTCACAAATCCTCTTTTACCCCAAAATCCCTAATTCCATTGTCTACTTGTTTTCTTTACAACAATCGAATCTTACTCTTAATTGCTGAGATTTTTGTCATGGGAAAGGCAAAAACCCAATCCTTCAAGTAAGTGATTGTTTTTTTATTTGTTACTCTTTTGAATTGACATGATTGTGATTTGAATCGTGGTGTCGTTTTGTGCTTGTTTTGTTTGTAATTTTCATGTCAATTGTTCATCCGATTCGGAATTTGTTTGCTTTTCCTCTCCTCAATCGTCGCCGGAGCTGATGTTTCACACGCCGCCCCTGCCGGTCCTCGAGGCTGCAATAACGATTATGAATTGGTAAATAAATAAACCCTTTCGACCTAGGACACAACAAAACAAATACCTAAATGCATCAACTCTAAAAATAAAGGATTTCCATGCTTTCGGATCATACATAATTTGGTGTTCCAAAAAGTAACATGCGGTCATTTTGTACACACCTAACGAATAAGCAATAACGAATGAGCAATAAATAAGAACGAGGATCACTAGTCTATAACTAAAAACTCCAAGAGATGGAGAATAAGATTAAGGTAAAGTTTTTTCTCATCAGATAATCTGATCATACCTTTATGAAGATAATCTGATCACACCTTTTGAAGACAATAACCTTCAAATAAAAATCATAAAGAAAAATCATAAGGTATAGAGAAACTACAATCAAGTATATAACGTAAAATGCAACCATATTCAAAAAGCAGATTGCAAATAGCTTTTACAGGGAGGGACAGGTATCTAACAATCCCACACTAGGATCTAGTATTTCACACTGAAAAAACAAGAGAGCATTATGTAAACTTTTCAATTACATCGAGATATTGAACAAGATCAAATCAATTTAGGTTTGGGCGTTGCTGTAGTTGTTTGATGAGTAGTACTGAGTTTTTGAATCCAATGGCGCAACCCTTTCTTATGATCTAGCAAAGCCAAGTTTTGTACCATATTCAGATTTCCATCCCGAGCTAACGAAGATTCAAACTCCTCCAACACTTTCACTATCTGCCAAAACTCTGGCCTCTTGTCTGGTTGCAAAGACCAACATTGTTCGATTAAGGACTTCATTGCAGGGGCACAGTCCCTAGGTATTGCAGGCCTTGAGTTCTGAAAATAACACAGGATCACTAGTTATGTACAAATTGAAATTTATAGGTTTCCACATTGGACAATAAAATCTACTCTAATATCCCTTCATGTATGTTACTGCATGGACTGTATCTCTAGATTGCATTATCAAAAACTCAATCCTACAAGTTTCTATACTTGAGACTCGTAAAGTATTTCTGATTTTTATACTATTTCAGCAGATTGGATAGGCTAAAATAAAGATACTCTGCTCTGGAATGGGTAATACAAGTCCACATAAGCAAATCAAAAGGTATTTTCAAACACTATGCAAACAAAGCCTTTCTGTCAATTGTTAGCTATTGAGCCTAAATGAAACAGAAATCATCTGGAACATAATAATAGTACGTCAGAAGCAAATGGCAAAGTTCATTCTTGCAACCCGATTTCTCAATAATATTTTAGCAGATCACATGGTGTTATCCATTGGGTTTTATAGCCAAAGATGTTTATCTATAGTAAACTGTGAAGGGCATACCTTATGGTGCTTGATCAGCTTCCATCAGTGTGTGCCATTTCTTTAAGGTGTTATTTTAGGTGAAGTTATAAAAGATAGTAATAACTAATAATCAATTACTAATTAAATGATTAAATTCAGTATCTACAAGATAACATTAATATTGTAAACAGGCAAAGTTTTCAAGTTCTAACATCATTACGTACCTTGTTCACCACAGCAAAAGCAGCTTGAATCGGCGTCATATCTTCATAAGGAATAGTTCCAGCAACAAATTCCCATAGAATCAGTCCGAATCCATACACGTCAACCTTTCGTCCATAGTGCTTTCTTTTGATCATCTCCGGTGCCATCCAGCGATACGTACCCGGATCATCTGCCAGGGAATCACATGAAGCCTCCTCACATGCTATACCGAAGTCAGCAATTTTAAGGTGGAAATCATGGGCAATTAGAACATTCTCCGGTTTAAGATCTCTGTGAATAATGCCCTGTGAGTGAATATACTCCATTCCGCGGGCAATGTCCAAAGCCATCGAGATTAACTTATGCAAATCAAGAGGTTTTCGCCCCAGCTTGTGCAAGTAACACCTCAAAGAACCCTCTGACACATACTCCGTGACAATGCAAAATGTTAGCGGTTCTCGAAGTGCCGCCACAAACTAAATGTCAAGACCAAATAAAAATATAATCAGAAACTTGATCGTGATTACATCTATCAAATCTATTTATTTTAAAATAATATGCAAAATCAATACAAAGAAGTCCCATGAAATAAGAAAGACATGTAACTATAGCAGAGGCTTCTCCATACATATGTTTATCAAAGTCTGCATCATTTGAAAAGTTAAAAGTTCCTCTAGATTTTTTGACATCCTTAAAGGCATATTACCCAAGCATTACAACAAAATCTTACCATGTATGGCTGAAGGGATGTCGATCTAATTTTTTATAACCAAAGAATGGCATTTGTAATTGGGTACATATGCTGGAGGGGCTTGGGGAGAATGTTCTTAATGTTAAAACAGCCGGAATCACTCAAGAGCACGCGATTAAAATAAATAAAACGCCTGTTACTCTGTGCGATACGATTGAGATAACACAGAAAGGCTTGTTAGGAACCAGTAGAGTAAGACAACAAATACCTTTACAACATTTTGATGGTGGAGACGAGCCAAGAGAGTAACCTCTCTGGTAAACTGCTTCTCCAACCGAGAAGCCAGAGCTCCATTTCCGTCATCATCTCTTACTTGAATTAATTTCAGGGCAACGTCTTCATCCATGTACCTACCACGGTAAAGTTGACTGTGCGCCCCGTGAGCAAATTTTTGACCTATTAACAACTGTGAACGATCAATCATATGATCATCCGCAGACTCTACTGAAGTAACTTTCCCACCACGATCGAAATACTTTGTCCATGCCGAATCCTTCCGGCTCTTAATTTTCTCTACAAATCTCTGTGGGGTGAGGTGCCTCAGTGGACTAGAATACCTTGATTCAGGCGATTTTATCGAAGGAGCTCTAAGTTCACCTGAATGCCTTTGGAAAATCCTGCTAAACTTCCCCTTCTCTTCATCTTTCCTTCGAGGATGAGGAGTAGTGAACCTCTTCTGTTCTGATCTTGCTTCCTTGAATGAAGCTGATACCTGTATCTCAGGGGAAGGAGATACAGCCCTCTGACGGTTTGTTAGCGGGTTACGTTGAACATGGACTGTGTTTGGGCCTGGTTTAACGCTTTGTGTAACCGGTTGAGGCCTAGTTTTGAGGTTAGCAATCCCATTCTGCTGAACGGTGCCAGGAACAGACGATAACAGTGCTGCATCAACACGGTGATAAATTGTGTGAGAAAATTTAGTCCTCCTGACCCAAGAAGTGGCTTCTTCATCCATCTTTTGCCACTACTAAAGTTTCACCTTCACTACTATAATAGTCCACACAACATCTCAGCAACAGCAACAATCATCAGAATATAAAGAGTGAAGAATCAAATTCTGCTTCCATCAAACCTCAACCACATCAAAGCAAAGCAAACCCACTAAAATCTAAGAACAAGAAAAAGCTCCTCAATCAAGAAAAACAAAATTTCAAACAAAACAACTCATTGAAGGTTGATGCACACAGAGATCCAAGAAAAAGCTGAATCTTCTTCAATGAATCGGTGGTTAATAACGATATGCTACAATTGAATTCCGTACAAGCTCATAGAAATCTGCAGAATAAGAAGAATCAAACCCACCCATTAGCTGCTAATAATAAAGTCAAACAAACAAACACACCTTCCTTGAAAACATGAAAAACCCACCCAGAAATGAGAACCAAACCAACACGTTAGCTAACAAAAAACAAAACCACAAATTAATTATAAACCAAGAACCCACAAACAAACAAACAAACAAACAAACAAAAGGGACTCTCGATTAGGCTTGAAAATAAAGAAACATCACCAACCTCATCTCCCCCACCGCAACAATAATTGCTTCCAGTATACAAAAACTAGTCTAAAGCTAAACCACCAACCTGTATAACAAAACATGAGTGGAATACCGAATCATGATCATGATTAATAATAATAATAATAACACGCAAGGATAAAAATGAAAGAAGAAAAAAAAAATTAGAAAAAAAGGGATCTTGACTTACCTAAAGGGTATTTGTATTTTTAATTAGATTAGATATGCTTCTTCTCCTGTTATTCTTGAGAAATTCAGAGACAGACAGACAGGCAGAGAGAGCAAAGATTCGATGAGTGAAATGACCTTTTTTTTTTTTTTTTATCTACACAGAGAAGAAGATGATGGAAATAATACAATCCAGGTAACGTTTGGAATGGAGGAGATGGAATGGAATTGAACTCTCATGTTTTATTCTGCAAAATATACTATATGTAATATACGTATATAATTTTGTATGTATAGAAAAAGAAGAAAGCAGTAGTAGTATTATAATTAAGTGGCCCCGGTAAAGCGGGGTCCACTTTGCGGAAAGTCAAGAGAGGAGAGAGAGAATATATGATATGGAATAGTATAAGGAGAAGAATACAAAAGTCGCTATCGGGTATAATTGTATTTTTCTGTAGAGGAGGTAAAAGCAGACAAACAAAAGAAAAAGGAAAACCAGATTTAAGAAACTGAGATTTTCTTATTCCAATAATTCTAATTATAATAATTAAAATATCTGGAAAAAAGATACCGGAAGAACCGTACATGTGTGGGATTCATGTTTTGTACCTGTATCGTTTATTACTTTATCGTATTGTTGTTCATCATTTGCATTTACTTACTTATACTACCTGCATTCCGAGATTAGCAAAAAGATTCATCATCTCTGGTCCATTTTATTGGAATATTTATTTTACAATAAAATAATAAATTTATATAATAATGAAAGAAAAAGTAGTCTGCGTTTTATTTATTGTATTTTTTTACAATAATAATAAAAAGAAAATAACAAATTTATTTAATAAAGTTTATGGTTGGGCGAGTACAAATCGTGCAGTACAGCTAAGCATGTTTGAACTCTCACGTGGGAGGGAGGTGTGGTATTTATCGGTTGCGTACAAATTAAAAGCACGTGCATAGAAACTTGATTTGGTACTAGTACGAATATTTCTAACATTGAATTTTATAAAAGTCGATAATAAACACAACACGCAACATATTGTAAAGTTTCAACACACACAGTATTATTAAACACCACAGTGGCCCATTAAAAAACCCTGAGTTGCGTTCAAGAAACCACATGTTGCTAGTAAATATTCGAGATAATGAATTTACAAAAAAAAAAAAAAAAAAAAAAAAGTATCACGATACATACTGCAAAAGTCCAACGTACAGATCAAAATTTATGTAGGTGGTAAAAAAAATCCGCAAGCACTGAATTGTCCCGTTGAACGTTTTCTAATTAAACCCAAAACTAAAGTCAGTATTTGACTAAAAAAGATTATATCTGCTACCACTAGCTCGCCTTAGCCCATGCTCAGGCCCCTGGACCCGAGGCCCAGGCGGGTGCGCGAGGACGAACCGATGAGCCATCTAGCTCTTCACTCCTTCCCAAAGCATGGGTACACCCAAGTCAAACATGTTTTTTTTTCTTTTAGTATACTCCTTGATTTTAGCAATGTGAGATATTTTTCATTCCTAACTTTTGGACTTCTACACAATCAATACAGTTTGCGCTTCAATTACTCATTCATCATAAAAGTAATTTTATTAATTTTTTCTTTAAGTGTTTTCTACTACTTTAGTATATTTACACACGTTCAATAAACCTCCATTTTTTTTACGTGGAGCCTTTTGTTTGAGTTACAAAGTTAAAGTTAACGATAAACCAACTTCAATTTAGCTAAAATTTCAACAGACGATGATCATATTACGCCACATCACAAAGTCCAACATGCACATCAAAATCTTCATATTGTTGTTAAATATCCACAAGTTGTGGGTTATAAATCCTAATAAAAAACATGATAGCCAAAAAAATTCATTGTATTTATTTTAAATCTAGATACCCCAAATTTTAAAAAATCAACCATGTGAATCAATGAGAGCAGTTCAACAATTAAATTTCAATTGGCAAAATTTCACTACCAATTGAGATTTAACCGAAGAAACAGGATGAGTTCATTTTCATCAAACAGTTGGATCAGATCAAACACAAGACAACATACAACGAGACTAGTTATAGATTATGCATTGAATATTGAATGGAATTCATAAAAAAAGAAAAAATGATGGCAAGCAGATACTAAATACTTAGTAATTATCTCAATTAATATTCTTTTGCTTGTTAGAAGATAAGATACAGAAAAAGAGAGTTGAATTGTGTCAAATTTGCATCAAAATTCCATGGATTTAGGATGTTTGTAGATGATTAAGATGAAAACATGCAAAAATGCACCGCACACATTCTAGTATGTGTTTTACTTTTGCTTTTTATACCAGTCGGCCAATTATCTGTTGCAAATTGCAAATCTCGATAGCTTTACAGGTTCCGATAGAAACTTACAAATTCAATTTATATGCGTATGTAAATGATCACAACAACAAATATAGAGTCCTAAACAGAGATATATAGGCACACCAAACAAAAGCATCCATTTCTCAAAAAAAGAAAATAATAATAATAAATGATCGCAACAAGCAAGACTGCAAGAGTGTATGGAGTACTATAGATCGAGAGTCACGGGGACGAGTTGTAATTTTGGAGAGCTTATGGGCCATAAGCAAGAATAGCTAGTGAAGGTGTTTGATTTGCTGCCTCTGTTGAAGTGGACAAAATAATACTCGAGAGTGACAAATGACAATCAATCTTTATTCTCTCTCTCAAGTCTAACATATCCATGGCTTCATGCTAGCAGGCAATGTTATTAAAGACATCGACTATTTAGGGCAATCCTCTGTTGTCAATCTCAATCTCGTGGTTGTGTCTAGAATTGGTGAATTATAACTAACTCTAACTCTGGAGTAATTCACATCTAAATGGAGCGTATTCACTGGTTTTTTTTTTTTTACTAAACACACATACTTATATTATACAGTTAATAGGTTTACAATAGTATTCCATCCGGGTTGCCACTACCCGTACGAAAATACGTAGTAGTTACTAGGTCTTACGAATTTAAAGTGTCCAACATGGGTGGACACACATCCCAAACATACTTATCAATATTCATACCATAAGAAGTCATATTACAGAGCACAAATTTATCACAACTTATCTTAGCTAAAAGGTCAGCAATAGTTACTATACCCTAATATAAATTTAAAATTATATCACTGAACTACTAAAATTGGATTTTTTTTACTATAATTTACGAGGTTAAAAGTGGCAACCCAAAACTAACTGCACAGATGGAGGAAACATACATTACCAAATTGAGTACTTTTCTCCTCTTCATCCTCATGGTTTTGGCTTTGATGTTTAATCTATTTCCTTTTGAAATAAACAATGCATTATTAGTAAAATCAATACAATGATTGCATTTATTGATTTAGTCTCGTTGCAGAGCTCAAATATAACTACAGGAACTGAGATAGAAATGAAATTTTATACATCATCAACTACATGAGTATATAATATATGTACCGTGTACAAGAAGAATGAAGCCTGATTACAAAGAACCTCTAGCTTAAAAACAAACAACACTCTATAAGATCTGCACGACTGCACATGACTTCACCAGCAATTAATCCATATCAAGGCAATCCAGATCCTGAAATATGCATAAAAATCCAGTCCATCAAGATTGCATAAGCCACCAAAACCATCATCAATCATTTTCTATTTTATTTTTTAATTTTTTATCCAGGCCATGGAGATTGTAAGAAATTTGTTCACCTACCCTCCTCAATATTAGAATGGGACCAAGAAATTGACATGGAATTAGACCATTCCTTCCTAATATCATCAAATGTTGGGTGTGAGCTTGAACCGGAACCAGAACCACTGTTGAAAATCTGAGGATACATATCCCAGATCTCTCTAGTTTTCATCTTCTCCAACAGGTGAGACTCCATGTCATCGTCCGCATTATCAATCTCTTTCGTTCCTTCGAACAGCTTCACCACCTGTCTCATGCTTGGCCTGGCACTAGGTTCAGGATGTGCACACAGCAAGCCCAAATTGAGCACTTTCTCGACTTCCTCTAAGTCAAGGTCACCACTAGACCTCAATCGTGCGTCCAGTGCACTAACTAATTCCCCTCGTCTAAAAATCTCCCACGCCCATTCTACCAATGGGGGCTTCGCATCTTCAATTGGCCTCCTGCCACACATGACTTCAAGAATTAATACCCCGTAACCAAACACGTCAGTTTGCGTTGATGCACGTCCACTCCTAACAAACTCGGGTGCTAAGTACCCAACTGTTCCAACAATTCGCGTAGTCCCTGCTGCTTTATCATGGTCATACATCCTGGCTAGGCCAAAATCACCTAGCCTTGCATTCATTTCCTTGTCGAGTAACACGTTGCTGGCCTTAATATCCCTGTGTAACACCTTGGACTCCCATCCGTCGTGCAAGTACAAAATCCCAGAAGCCACTTGCATTAGAACCTTGAGTCTTTCATCAAAACTCAACATCTCCCTCTCATCATACTCAAACACCCTCTTATCAAGACTCCCGTTCTCCATATAGTCATACACCAAAATCAAGCTACCCTTCTCCTTCTTGCACCAACCTCTCAGCCCAACCAAATTCCTATGCTTCAACCGTCCAAGGCTCGATACCTCTGCCAAGAACGCTCGTATCCCTTCTCCACTCTCAACTGAAATTCTCTTAACAGCTACCATCGACTCTCCAAGCACCCCCTTATAAACCTTCCCGTTCCCACCTACCCCAATCACATTCTCTTCCGCAAAACTCTTAGTCCCCGACTCAATCTCCTGATAAGGAATCTTATGCGGCCAGTACTCCAACTCCCAATCCTCCATCTCTGCCCTCTCCCTCCTCAACCTCCTACTCCTCCTAACCAAAAAGAAAACAACAACAGAACAAGCAACGACAAAAACAACCGCCCCAACCGCAACCCCAGCACGAAAGCCCACGGTCCTATAAACCGGAGTCGGAGGCAGCACAAACGACGGCAAACCCCTCGTAACCAGCCCCCTACTAAACGAAAAGTCCGTATTACTAAAACTCCAACCCAGAATCCTATGAGTCTCAATCAAAGCCCCAGTAGCTGCAGTAAAACCAACATACATTTCATCCTCAAAAATCCCAGAAAGATTAACACCAAGACTAATCAAAGGCCTAACAGGCCGTGGCATCCCAGCAGGGACCATAGTGACATTCAAAACGTCATCAAGATAATCAATCCAAACCTGATAGTTCCTGCCATCATTCAACCTAACACTAGTAAAAGAATTGTCAGCATTACCCCAATACCCAGCCTCATTAGCCCTTTCGGAAATCAAGGAGTTCAAGTCAACACCAACATGGTTGTTATTAATATCACGAAACTCTTCGTTGGCGAAAACATCGAACTCAACACCGAAGATATGGTTAGTGGGGTTACCGTTGTTGGTGAGGTTGAGGAAGCCGAGGTGCTGGGCAGAGCTAGCGCCTTGAATTCCGGGGCGAGGGACGAAGAGGAAGACGATGCCGTGGCCGGGGAGGCGGTTTCTGAAAGGGGCCATGGAGAAGATGAAGGAGGTGGAGAAGGGTAAGACGAGGGAGGAGGAGTTGGGTTGGTGTAGTTTGGTTGGGATTGGGGTTGGGTAGAGAGCTCTGCCGATGGAGAAAGTGGTGTCGTTGGTTAAGGTGAGGATGTTGGATACGAGTGTGGCGTTGCCGAAGAGGGAGATGCTGGAAGGTGTGAAGGTGTTGAACAGGAAGTCCACGGCGGCGGTGTGGTGGAGGAGAGTGAGGAGGAGGAGGTAGAGTCTGAACATGGTGATGGTGGTTGATCAGTGGCGGTGGATTGTATGATATGATCAGTCTCATTGGAGATTTTGGCAACAAATTAAAATATTTTCTACTCTGTTATTAGCTTCATCATCATCAGCTACCTGGATATTTGACTCTTATTTTTCTCGAATAAAATATTAATGCAGTCAGAATCTAATTTCGGCTCCTGTGTTTTTACGTATACACCCCTCCCAAATATTTACTCGACTTTCTTCTTTTGGATTATGTGTCGTGTTCCCTTTCAGTGTGTATTCGTTAAAATTGACGTCATAACATGCAGATTATTTCTACTATATGACCTAAGTTACCGACATTTTGATTCAAAAAACATATAGTAAATCATTTGTGATATGATCAAGTCAGAAAATGTATTTTGTTCCTAGTGGAATTTAAGTTGTGTCCTTCCTTTTAACTTGCGTTTTGAAATCCGGATTTGGGGTGACAACATATTGGAGTGTTGACCGGAAAGATATTATAAATACATAAACGTATGTATACTATTATTTTTATGAAATTCTTGTAAAATTCAAAAAAAAAAAAAAACTTACCCACGCGTTTTACACGTTCTCCTAATTTATACTAACGACATATGGAATTTTCTACTCATTATTTGCGGTTTAGGAAATCACAACTTTTAAAAGACTTACTCATTATTTTCAGATTTGAAATAAATGCAATATATTTCATATTTCAAACAAAAAAAATTGAAACCCCCAAAAAATATAAGTATTCTAGGTTGTTCCTGAGATTTACAAGTCTCAACTAGTAGAAGTTATTGAAATCTTAAGTTAAATGGGTCAATCGGGTTGACCCATTGTTTTTCAAAACTTAATTTTTTACTAAGTGAGTCATCCGAGTTACTTCTATTATTCTACCATAATAATAATGTTTAGGGAAAAGAATATTCAGTTATGAACAAATTTAAACGGTGAGGAAATGAGAGAAATGAATGGTATTGTTAAATTTGCCATGGTTTACTGCTCTCTTGTGTCGTTATGGGTTTTACCTAACATACAACTTCAGAGTTTATTTGGTCGTTGTGGAAGTTCTAAGTTCTAGTTGGTTGAGACTTCCAAATAAGAACTAAAAGGATTGATTGATAAATATTTTAATTTCTTATATCTTCTGATGCAATTTTAGATAATCCTGTACTACTTTGGTGTAGCTTACATTTACATGGATGTATACTAAGCCTTGTGTTTTGACAATAATTTAGACTAAAATATAAACTTAAATCTTAATGATTTTCTAGAGCTGTGATAGTGATTCCGCTAAACTTGATTAAAATACAGTTGAATTATTTAAAACTAATCAGATCACTTTAAAAAAAATATGATGAGTCTATGGAAAATTATTAGATTAAGCCGTCAAGAGATTGCCAGCTGCACGTCATTGGGTTCTCGATTTAGTAGTTTAGACTTTAAAATCTGGTGACGTATCTGTAATTAAAATGGGAATTAATGACAATTGACGCATAAAGTAAAATTATATTATGCCAATGTGAATACACCTTGTTTTTGGTAGAAAAGCGGCATAGACATGGTCGAAATATGACAAATAGCCGAACATCCGAGAATACACAGTTTAAGCTCATCACTTTTATACAAAAACAGTACAAAATGGTGTCATCTTTTTCTAATTAAATAATGTTTATTTGTTAAGTATGGAGCCGGATCAGCCGTCTCTTAAGACCATCATTAATTAATCAATGACAAATGCAATTTTACAATGTTTTGGTAGTGTTTAGTGAAGGATAACGTAGTCTTTTTACCGCGAGGCAACTTCCATTTTCAAAATTCATTCAACTAGTCAAACTAACAGCAGCGGGAGAGGGAGAGGAAAGTTCCCATTTGTGCGGCGACCAAAGGATTCATCTAACTCAGGTCGAGATTGGATTGCCGGTAGACTCTAAATGGGTACGGTTATGCATTTAAGTTATATTTGACAAAGGGTCAGCGACATTAAAGTGCAGAGTAGTGCTGTTGCTATAACAAAGAAAGAAATGAAAATTCAGATTAATGATTTTTAGAATTTTAGAGTCATTTTTATTGGGCTGCCCTACAATGCCCAAACAATCTTGTATGCTTTTGGTATAGCCTATAGGCATCACACAGCGGTGATTTGAGAGTGCGACATTACCGTGTTTGTGGTATCACATTTAAATTCTTCGGAATTTTGTGATACCCCCACTGATTCACGATAACCCGAGACAATTAGAAAGATCCTTTTGTACGTAAAGTTGGGAGGATGCATTATCTTATTAGGATGTGGCGTTGATAGAGTAAGCTTCTTTCTGAAGGTCTTGAGGCGAGAGAGTTGTTGGTTTAGGCACTGGACCGTGTTGGATTATTGCGCTGTGTGGAAGTAACTTGGTGCTAGGCTTCTTGATTTGACTCGGTTTGGACATTTTCAGCTCTCTGCCTATTTGGAGGCTTGTTAGCAGTTTAGTGGTTTGGGTGAGGACCCTTGCTATTTGTTTGGCCAATTGTGGGTGTTTGGTCAAGTGAGGTAGTTACTCGGGTATTGCATCACCGTCGAGCTTTGGTGTTGTATTGTAATCCCTTCATCTTGTATTGGTTCCAAAGCACTTTTTATCCTCTTCGTTTAATTATTAAATTAAAAGAATTAGCCGTTTAGGGGGGAAAATACAAAAAAAGAAAAACCCAAACATTTAAAAAACCCAACCCAGGTCCAACACTTACTATATTTCTAAACAATAAAAACAAATCACAACTTCTTCGCTGGATGTTTTATTCTCTCTAATTTTTTTAATAACGTTATAGTTCTAATTACGCACTATGTGGTTTATAATCCTTACTTCACCCCTGATTTGATGGATACATGTGGGGATCTTGGCATCAACGATAATTCGTCGATCAATAATTTGCCATTGTACGGGTGAATCGTGCGTCTTTCAGAGAAATTTGGCACATAAAGGGGAGATTGGTCGCGTTTTTGCATGAAAGGAACAACGACAGAAGAAACATCTAGCGACAAAGAATGAAAATCATACCGTGACAAACATATGGGAATCATCCTTTATTCAAAATCATAAGTAATGACATGCATAATGGGCATAGCCATGCGACACTTATATAGCAGTTAATCTGACAATTGTGTCTACGATAATTAGAATTGTAAACTAAAATAAAACTGTAATTAGAATTTACAAACCTTATCTCTAAGGAACCTTCTAGCTAGAAACCCTAGACACTAGCTTATTCTAGATAATTCCTACTACTAGACTCCTAATGGACCCGGTCCACGACTTAGCTACGAATTGAATGACCCGGTGCGTGATGGAATCCCTACACTATCGCCCCCTAAACGAAACTTGACCTCCAAGAGGACAAAATAGAGCCTCTATTGGAACCAAACGACGATCAAGTAAGTATGGTCACTAACGGTTTTTATGTTGGACAGTGAACTAGGTATCCAAGAGGAAAAGCATATGCCTGGAAGTTGTAATGAAGTTGAGAACTACACTGTCAAAGGTACTCATAAGGAAGTTGGGGGGAGACCAAGAGTAAGCGAAGATCCGGGTGAGGCTATAAAGTGGGATAGTGAAGGTACGTAGGACTGTAGTAGGACAACGTTGGAAGTCACAACCTCACAGGACGAGTGTAGCAGCGGACCTGGTGATCAACGAAGGCTTAACGATCTTCTAGCTGAGCACCCCCACCATTAGGTTTATCCATGGTTGGACCTCTCTTTGTGCGTACTGACCAACTTAGGTGTCGGGCCTTGTGTTGGCACTATTGATCTCCTTATGTCCCAAGTATGACTTAATCGGGAGTAGAAAATTAGACATACCATTGTTTCAGCTGACCAACTTAGTATTTGGCAGCTGGACCCTTCTTTGTGTCGAGTGACCAACTTAGGTTTCATACATAATGTTGTTAATATTAATTTTATTATGTCGCAAGTATGACTTAGTTTTTAGGAACCATGGAAACGACGGATACGTGGAAACGCCAAAATTCAAGATAGGAGGAAACAAAAACGTGCAAGAAACTTTTCATTTTTTATATATTTAAATATATATTTAATATGTAAGGTAATATTTATAAATTTATAATGAACACATGAATACTAAACAACCAAATAAATAGATATTTGAATACATAAATTAGTCAAATCAAACTACAAACAACATATATAATAAGTTGAAATAGGCATGATGTACGTATTTCTAAGGCAACGTATGGGCAATATTAACAAAATTCACTTCCTTATATGCATTAGACAATATACAACACATATTATGGAAAAAAACAATTAAATAAAAAGGTTATCAAATGATCATAAATATAGTCCATAAGTTTTCGTAAAGAAACGCAGATAAAATATTTTTTAAGGAAATATCAGATCATTTGAAGTTTCCGTGCTTCTAGCTTAGTTTATATAGACCTGGACGTACTCTTGTTCCAAGTTCCAACTGAATACTTGAGCTTCCTAATTCGTCATAGAACACTCATATTCTAGTATCATGAGGCTTTCTGTTTTTTTTTTTTTAAATAGTTGTTCTGAAGTGTGTTTATTTGTTTGTTAAAGTTGTTAATATGCGATTCATGTTTTTGTAATTTTTTTTTTTTGAATGAGCTAAAAAATTGCAACGTAGGTACTTATATACGTACAGTAATTACACTTTATACGATTCTTGTTTTGTTAATTGGTTTCTTTGTCACTTTCTTAGGTTTGAAGACTAATGTTTCGTAAATTCAATGTATAGTCTACATTTAGAAGTAATCTTGTTATGTGGTCTATTTTAACAATATGTCATCTACCTTGGTTAACAATTTAACATGGTAGACTAGTACTGTAGTAACTTAACAAAGACATACTCGTAAAAATCACTTAATGAAAACTGGACTTTAGGTAAATTGGTTCAGCAGTCCAGCTAGACAAATGTAACATCTTTCACTGCCTCCCAAATTTATAGTATAAAGTTACTACCTCCCTATGATAAACATTTTCATTTCATTTTGTCGATTGAGGTTTGATTTGTCCTCTCATAAGTATTATTTATAAATTTGTTAATTGTTTATTTGTTACGGAACAAATTAAAATTAAAAAATTAACAAAATAAAATGAAATGAAAGTACGAAGATGGTAAAAAAGAAAGGGTTTGGGAAATAAATTGGCTGCCGTCTGAAAGTTGAAGCAGCACCCACATGACCATGTTAGCCTCAATCATTCATTCATTCATTTCCAGTGATTTTGTTTTTGTTTCACCAAACAAGAATTAGGAGCGACATGAGATCCGTGCAGATTTAATCCCTCTCTCTCTAAACTCTCTCTTAATTTATGTTATGTGTGAATAAATAAGTAGGTACTACTCGTTGTTAAATTTTTACTTTTTTTCTGTACTTGCCTATTTTTCCTCTTCGATTCGATTCACTTCTACTCCCCCCCTTTAATTTGTCATTATCAGAGTCTTCTTGATTGATTAGATCAGTGTAAATGCTTCAAGGGCTTTGATTGAAATGTTTTACCTTGCCATCCAGCTACCATTTAATTCTTCTTTCTTCTGATTCAATAATAATAATACTTTATTTATACATCTCAACTAGATCATATCTTTCTGTACATTAGATTCAATCATCATTGTTGTTATTGATTCTGTCTTCCTCATATTGATATAGACTAGTCTAATTCTTATAAAAGATTCAAATTTTTTTTTTTTTATCTGGAAGGGGGGCTGGAAAAGGGTAGTTGTGTTTGTGTTCTTTTTGCTGTAATCATCATCTTTCTTGGGTTTGTTGTATTGAATTGAATAATTTGTTGATAAGAGTGGTGGATGAGAGGTGAGGTTTTTGTACTGAGGAGACAGCAATGACTCCAGGGTCATTGGGTCTTCGTTCTTCCGGCAGTTATGGCTCATTACAGCAAGTTCAGAACAACAACAACAACAACATCTCATTGCCATTTCCAGTTCAGATTACACCCCCTATTTCACTGAGAAAGCCTCCTAAGATGTTAAAGGACAAGGATACCTTATTTCATTGGATCTACAAGTTCACGCGCCGGAGAAAGGGTGGCATGCTCCTCTTGTGTCTTATTTCTGCTGTTTTCCTCTTGGTTTTGTCACTTGGCAAAGGTTTGCTTCTTTAGTCTACTTGTTGTTGTCATCAAGCTTTTTCAAGGCTAATTGCATGTTTATAAGAAGAATGTGCTAGCTCTTATATTGATTATTAGTTCAGGTGCACTAGATTCGAATTTAAGTTGATCTGAGTTACTTAGTTATAGGCAAATGTAAGGTCATGTTCTTACTCTTTTTTTTTTCCTGGTTGGTTGCAGGGGAAGTTGGGAATGTAAAGATTTTATCCGAGCAAGTACGTGTGGAGGGAGTTTTAATGGGAGATGGACAAAATTCCATTACTCAGAAAATGAATTATGTTGAATCTGAGAGAGTATCTGAGGGGCAAGTTTTAATGAATGACACTTCCTCTGAAAATATAAAAGGTCAGGAAACTGTAAATGAATCATTGCCACTGCCTCAACCTGTGCAGCAAATTGTAAATGTATCACAGCCATCGCTAGCTCATGATTATAATGTTGGATACGTACTCCCCCCTGGAAATCCCTGTGAGCGTTTTACTTTGCCTCCACCCCCAGCAGATAAGAAGAGGACAGGACCACGCCGTGAGTTTCAATCATTTTTGCAGTTTTTTTTGGTATTATGTATATGATATTGTCAAGTGTGTTTACGATCACTGTTTCATTACTCAACTGCTTGCTAAGGGGGGGTTTTGTTGCTCTTTGTTCTCGCAGCATGTCCAGTTTGCTACCTACCGTTGGACCAGTCTATAGGGTACATGCCAAAGGCACCTTCGTTTTCTCCTGTTCTAAAAGATTTGGCGTACATTCATGAAGACCATTTGACTAAATCTGAATTTGGAGGGTCAGAATTTGGTGGATATCCTTCACTGAGACAGAGGGATGATTCATATGATATAAGAGAGTCGATGAGTGTGCATTGTGGGTAAGCTAGTTTTAACATGTACACTGAATCTGGATCTTTAGCCTCTTTTGAGTTTTACTAGGAAAACATTCTCCATGTCTGTTACATATAATGAATGCCTGCTTAGGTCGTGTTTGATGCATTTGTTTTCAGGTTTGTTAGAGGAGTGAAACCGGGCCGTCAAACAGGTTTTGACATCGATGATTCCAATCTTCTTGAGATGGACTCATGTCGAGGAGTGGTTGTTGCATCAGCAATATTTGGTACTATTTAACCGTGTTCTGCTTCAGTTTGTGATTTATGTCTTCTTGTTACTGACTAGAAAATCTATTCATGTCCAGGTGCCTTTGATTACATACGCCAACCAAAGAATATGAGTGAATATACCAAAACAAATGTTTGCTTTCATATGTTTGTGGATGAAGAAACAGAGGCTTTTCTGAGAAAAACAAATGAACTTAGCAGTGACCGGAAAGTTGGGTTGTGGAGAATCATAGTTGTTCAGAACCTACCTTACCGCGATCCGAGGCGCAATGGGAAGGTAAGTGCTCATTCGGTGCTATAGTTACTGCCTGGGAAGGGGCATTGGTGGAACAGAAAGAAATCATTTTACAAAAATTTCTTTTGTCCTTTTAAATTGTGTGAGATTTTCTTTGTTTGGCTTGACATTCTAATCAGAGAGGAAAACGATTATGTTGTTGGTTTGCTGCTATTTGAAATCCCATATTGTTACTAGGTTGAAAAAATATCATATTGGTGTGTTATCTGTATTTTATTCACTATCTTAGTACTCTGTCCGATCTTCTTTATTTGATGTTGAAGTAAATTAGAGTTTGTTCTAACTTCTAAATATTTGATGTTTTAGTTTCTTTTAGTTATGTATTTCCAATTCTAAGATCCACTTTTTCATGTTTCCATACAAGTATTATATTGGATAGGAGAGTTAATTGGCAATGGTTAGGGGCATCTTTTGGAGGGAATAAAATAATCCTTAATATGTGTGAATATACCTAAACATCAAATACATAAGATTGGAGGGAGTAGTTAGTATCTCGTCTTTTCCCTTTTGTTGCCACATCTTGCAGTCAGTTGATTCAGTCCCATAATGCGTTGGTAGAAATCTGTACTATAGTATGTCCTTCAGTTGGTTTAGCTTTAACCCATCAGCCTTGCGTCAAAACGCTGATGGGCATCTATAATTGTATCATTGAGGTCCACTCTTGCAATGACAGGTTCCGAAACTACTACTTCATCGTCTTTTCCCTAATGCTCGGTACTCCCTGTGGGTTGATGCGAAACTTGAGCTTGTTGTGGATCCATTTCAGATTCTGGAAAGGTATGTTTGTCTTTTGTCTATGTCTTTTGGAACAATGAAATTAACGCTCATGCACACAATCCGATCAACATGATCTAGGCCCATACAAACAGACTAGATAAACCCTACATCTTCTAGGAAGTAGGAACTCATAACACAATGAAAGCAAGGCTTTTGTAAGGCCCCTTTCAGAGAACATTCATGTATTAGCTCATTTATAATCTCCTGACCAACATGCAGTCCACCTGACTTGCACCAAAAAATTGCATTTCGACGCCTTCAAATGGCGTATACTGTTTCTGCAGCAACCATTTTGAGCATTTGTGCCTTCCACCCTGTGTTTTAGTCCTGCTGACTAACCAGCCACAATCCAGATCCCACACAGCATGCACATCTTTTTCTTGCACCCGTTGTAAAACTTCATCTGAAATCTTTTTAGTCTCCGTAGTACATAATCAAAATACTGATGAACAATAGATGTTAGCCCTCCACAACAAACAATAGTACATACCATCTGAGTGTACCCCAAACCTCTGGAGTATATCATCAGTAGATAGTCTTTCATGAGCACAACCACAGAGTAAACTGTTCTCTTGGAGAAGCCATATTACTGAAAAGCAATTTCCTCCAGTGCACTTTTGCTTTATAGTCTGTCAAGGTTTAGACATTTGTAGTGGAGTATACAACACTGTTTTGAATGTCAGCCCAAGCATTAGTTTTAGACTTTTAGCAACTTGTCTCTACATTTCATCATAGCTTTCAGACTCAATGAACATGTATCTGTTGGCTGAAACACCATCACTGAATCCCCAAGTTTTATAGATGAGTATTCATGTACATGCATATTTTTGTCAGGACTGCAATGACCGGATTGGACCAGTTGTTGATTTACACTCTGTCAAAAATATTATGAATCAAAATGATAGGTTGATATATTATTAGATATTAATCAGATTTTTGACTGACCAGATTTTACGAAGAGATTACGTAATGTGTTTCATGGTGTCTCAATTTCCAAGTGTCAATTAGTTCGTGGGCAACTTTCTATTCAATTTTCATAACTATGGTTGGTGATTTTGTTTAAGTCGTTTGTGAATTGTCTTTTGGATAGTGGTCTAATGCAAGTGTTTTGGATATGATGCACTTTGTGGTTTTCTGAATAATTCTCCTTATGTGATGTTGAAGATGCCATATAATGTTTGGTATCTAATACTATGCAGTATGCACCCTTATTTAAACTTAGATTTTTCAAGTATATGGTCATCGTACTCTGACTATTCCAGCATAAATAGTGAGTGGGATTGTATGTGAAAGAAGTAACAGTATATATAATCCAATCGGGCAATTTTCATCTATGTACCTTTTAAGATACCCTAATAACAATTTAGTCCTTAATGATTCATATATTACAACGAAAGACAAACTTTGAACTATGAAAAATTTATATTTACAACGGAGGACAAAAGTCAACTTGGTAGATTATGTCACATGAGAGAGAGTGTTATTATTCCAATTATGCCCTTTCATTTTTACTTGTCTTTTTTTCATCTAGTAATATGAAAATTTAAAATTAAAAACTTGGTAGATGAAAAAAAAACAAAAAACTCTCTATTCCTTGTCGTATCTTATTCCTTTTCTTTTCATTATTATTCTAGAATTGGATAATTAATTAAAATAAAAAAATTAAATCATCAGAGATTTCTTCCTAATTTTGATGTTCGTTTTGTGAAAAAATTGGACGGAGTAAAAGGCTCCAGCCTCCAGCCATGTTCTTTTATTTTCTTTATTATTCCAGGACTGGATAATTAATTAAAATAAAAATATAAAATCCAAATTGGAGCTTTCTTAATTAATTAATCTAAGTTTTGATGTTCGTTTTGTAAAAAAATTGGACGGAGTAAAAAGCTCCTGCCATGGCTGGACTCTGGAGCTTTGAGTTTATTTTTTATTATTGTTTTTAGATTTTTTTAATACAAAATTACAATTCTTTATGGAAAAGTTTAATTCAGATAAATAGAAGGGTATCATTGTCTTTTTAACACAAGTCAAAGGGCTGCCCTAATTTTGTCCTCCCTTGTAATATTTGAAACATCAGGGACCTAGTTGTTCAGGGTACATCTTAAAAGGTAATATGTAAATTTGCCTAATCCAATATCATACCATTCAATCTTAAACTCCACAAAAGACTTTACTGAAAAGTGAAAACGATTATTCACAGATATAGTCTAGAATTCATGAGATTAACTTCTGTATCTGGAATAACTGAGTGACTCATCTCTCATGTGCTGTTATCTTGTATTTGAAACTTATCATTTTAGTTTTCCCGAGTGGAATAGGCTTTATTTGTTTGATAGTTAAATGGCTGTACTCTTATTTATGGCAAGTTAAATATCAAACTGACGTTTCCCATCCCCCATGAAAATGTTTTGTTGAGAGCGTATTCTGCAAATGGTGGAGATGTTCCAGAAGAATGGATAAAAATAGAATTTGCCGAGATTTTGCTTTTTATTATTGCATGTTTGTTTGTCTGTAAATCCCTCACCCTTTTAGAATTTCTTTTTCATGAGAAGTTTGTTTGCTATTCTTGTAGATTTCTGTGGAGGCAAAATGCTAGCTTTGCAATATCAAGGCATTACAGGCGATTTGATGTGTTTGTAGAAGCAGAAGCTAATAAGGCTGCCAACAAGTACAACAATGCTTCAATTGATTTCCAGATTGACTTTTATAAAAAGGAGGGTTTAACACCATATTCTGAGGCAAAATTGCCAATTACTAGCGGTACAATTGGGCTCGACTATTCTTTTTTCTGTTATGTTATTGCTACTTCTATTTCGTTGTGCGTTTTTTTATCACATTGTTTAACAATTGCTGTTAATGTTGTGGTATCCAGATGTTCCTGAAGGATGCGTTATTATCAGGGAGCACATTCCAATCTCCAATCTCTTTACCTGTCTCTGGTTTAATGAAGTTGACCGTTTTACTTCAAGAGACCAGATAAGTTTTTCCACTGTCAGAGACAAAATCCACTCAAAGACTAATTACACTATCAACATGTTCTGGGACTGTGAAAGACGCAATTTTGTTATCCAGGTAATTTTTATGACTGTCTCCTGCCATGTTTTCTTTTATGGTGTTTCATCAAGTCCTATAAGTTGAATACTTCTCTTTGAGATTGTAAATATATCATGTGAATCATGTTGGCAATAAAGAAGGTTGCAAAATGATAGAATTCATGACCATCATGTGTGGAAGTGAGCCAATATCAGTGAGGGAGATATTGGAGGGTTTGTGAGTGAGTGATGTCAAAGAACTGATCATGGCATTAAGGAAGTGTTTGAAAAACTGATTATGAATTCTGCTTGTGCTGCAGAAATTTGCATATGTTGTTGATATTCAGAAGATAGGTTTTATTTAATTATAGGCTTATAGCACACCCTGATGACTGATCTACAAAATGCTTCTACGTTTTATCACTTTTGGCAAACACCACTTATATCTCTGATGGAATTCATTGTCATGATTTCGGTCATTATGCTATTGTCATATAACTGGACATTGTTGTCTGTGATTCTGATATATGTTTCTTGCTGCAACTTTACTTGCTTGCGCGACCATCTTGAGCCCTCTTGGTAGTAAAGACACAACTTACATTATTGGTTGTGCAGGGTTACCATAGGGGTACAAAAGACGGCTCGTCTCCTACTCCACCTGTTGTTGCTGTACATCCTCCTCCTTTGCCACCACCAATCATAATGAATGAGAAAATCGTATATAGTAGTCCAGTCAAGAATGCCCCGACAAGACGTGGGAGAGAGCGGAGATCCAGACGTCACAGGAAAGTCGTTACTGACAGTACAGAAGCTAATACAAATTCAAATTTTGTCTAGGCTAGATTCTTCAATTTTATTGTTCCTTCCCTGTAGGGGTTGGGAGCTATGCAAGATGAGATATGTAGTTACATTAATATATAGTATATCCTTTTCTATAATTCGTTTAGTGTTATTGTTATTTTGGTTTCTGTTATATTTATTTTATCCATTTTTTAGTTTTATTTTTTATTTTTTATTTTTTGGTTCCCTGTTAAATCTATAGTTAGTTGTTTTTAACATCAGATCTTGAAAGTATTTGGTTTTAAGTTTAGAACATTTAGTTAATACGGTAGGTATTTTCACAAGGATTAAAGTTGGCAATCCTAGTATTTTACATGTGATAAACAGATTTTTTAATTTTTATTTTTACATATTAATTTTCTACTACATAATGAGGTGCTTTGATCACATGGTTATCTTACAAGTGTTGCCTTTGCTTTGCTTAGACATAGCTGTTTTTTGTTTGGTGAGATTTGAATACTGCTGTAGAGGAATTTATGACATGTTATCTTATGCAGACTTGTTCCATGATAGATGGAGATGCTCACAATTATTTGATAGCATTGAATATGTTGCATATGGCATGTCTGGAAGATATATATATGCTGTATATTGTTTTCTTTTTTACTACTACAGTTCTCTTTTATTTAGATTACACCGATAACTTGTTTCCTTGAATACGTCTTGTTTCATACATGCCAAAAGTCACAAAGGTGGAATGTTCGAAATCCTTGAGTTACATGGCTGTGGGATTGGGTTGAAGTGAACTATTTCACCACTCTAAATCTATCACCACTATCCTGTTGAGAAACTAGGAAGTAGGAAGAAAGATTACCAATATATTGGCTTTCCGATGTACGCCTTTCCCACCCGGATTACTGAGAAAGGAGACTCAAACTTCAATACGAGCTGAGCAAACCTGCCGGGCTTCAAGCAATTGCAATTGCAATTTGCAAGGATATACTACTATGTTTGTCCTCGCTCTACAATACAAAGAGAAGATTGTGATTTGTGATGTTTATGGGCCAAATTGAACATTTGGTGAGATCCCACATTTGGTTCACTCACGGAAACACATGAAAGGTCATGTATATAAATAAATAAATTTTATTTTGATGCGTTCGGGCTATACGGACATTGTTGTCCAAGCCCATATGTGCGTTCCATATTGGTAAGAGTGTTTTAGGCATTTTTAGTGCGCCATGTATATATATAGCAAAAGGATTTTAAACAAAAAAATCAAAACCAAGCAAGCACTGCATTAACAAGTTGAAACCGTAAGGAAAATAGGATGTTGTTTGGATTGTGATGGAAAGACAAAGTGATGCAGCGTGCGTGGACAAGTAAGGAAGAACGATGATCAATTCTTCATTGATTCCGTAGAATACAAAAAAATTGACGAATTTTATCAAAGTTCGTTGATTCTACCTAAGAATACAAAAAATTGACAGATTTGTAAGAAAAACTCAAACTCAACTTTTTATTCAATAATAAAAAACATAACTGAATGAAAACAATGGCTAATAATGCATTTAAATACTAGAACCTAGCTTTCTGGAAAAGTAAAAGAAACCTAAAATATTAAAACTAATCCATCTTCAAATTTTATTGTTTCGACCTCTAATCATACCGCACCATTCAATAAAATTTGAAGATGAATTAGTTTTAATATTTTAGGTTTCTTTTACTTTTCGACCTCTAATCATACCGCGTCACAAAGGATAACATGTTGTTTGGATCGATGGAAAGACAAAGGATAACCTTGTAGCAAAGTTATTATGTGCATAGATATAAAATACATTAGATTATATAAGATGTTGGAGTAGTAAAGTGAGATGGGGGGTTTGAACTTCCACGGAGATATAAAATTGGTTTTGGTGTATTTGGAGTTATAACGTGGTAAGGCTCTGTTCTCTTCGTCTGAAAATTGATTATCTTAAGTTCAGTTCAGATGCATTAAGTTCAGTTCAATTCAGATTTGCCTAATAGTATTTTGTACTGCAAATAAGTTCATTTCAGATCAGTTCAGTTATGTTCAGATGAGGAGAACAATGCCTAAATAATTATAGTATAAGAGTAGGAATAAGTTAATTAGATCTCCGTTAATTTTTTTTTAGATTATATAGGAACCAGAACATGAGTACTCTTATCTATCTACACAGTGAAAAGATGGTTTGATCATGATCATATCCCTTATTAGCTCCTTTTTGTTAAATTTTCAAGTCTTGACTACTCATTAATGTAAATCTTGGAAGCACCAAATCATTTGTTGACCGATCAATATCAATATGATAATATTGGCCCATTACTTATCCACACAAGTAGTGTTTAACTCCACGTTTAACCAGTCTAGATAAAAAAAACAAGCTTTTTGTTTAATTCAGTTATCAGATAGGTTTTTATCATTAATAAAAATTTAGGTTTTCTCAAAATATATTAATCTTCGATATTATGTGGAATTAACAAATTTTGAGTATTGTTCTTCTTGCTCATCCACGTACGTTGTATTAATTACTAACTCTCTTTTGCTTTTTTTGCGTAGACCATCGATGTTTTTTTTTAAGCGGCAAAAAACTTTTATTAATTACTGAGCATAAGAAATGCTCGATCACCGTTACAAACATAGATCATCAATGTTGTTAGCTTCTATATATATATGTACACGAATTCCACCTGTACATTCTTTACACCTTGTGATCAATTGTTCCATTTCATCCAAAACGAATCTATGTCATATTGATGCTAGTTCCGGCATGTTAATAAGGATTTGTGAGTCAGTTTGGCTGAGTAGTTTATCAATGTTCAGTGGAAAACAAAGTTGCAATCCAAGCTTAATGAATAAAACTCCAGATTATATATTTAGTACCATTAATTTTTTTTTATGTCAAATATTATTCTCTTTTATCTTTTATAGACTAAAAGGACAAAAAGAGTCTAATAGAATGTGGGTAAAAAACAAGGATTATTTTATGTTCTTTGTAAATTGTCCTTAATTAATATTTTTTTTTATGTTTACCCCCATCTACCACAATACTTCATGTTAGTTATATTAGGTAATGGATAAATATTCTAGCTTCCACCTTCTTACTATTAGTATTTTTTTTCCTCCTCGTATGACTCATGAGAAATGTTAACAACTTGTTCATTCAATCATGCAAGAATAATATAGAATAGTGTGGTTTTAGTGGGCAATCTTTGCTTTGCATCCTAGCTATTCTCTTCTCTACGCACATTATAATCACTTTCCAAAAGCTAGCGCTTTCTTTGAGTGCCCCAACTTCTACTTATAAAAATGAAATAAATAGAATTTAATTACTATATAATACTAGTACTGTTTGAGTTATGGGTTTCTTTGTCATATGAATAGTTTGTCCACTCCCTTGCATGATCTATGTTGGGGCTTTGGTTCCATTAATCAACAATGTTTACATTAAAGTGATCACTTTTCTTTAAAAAAAAAGTAATAATAATGTTGCTGTGTTTTTTGGCTAGGCATTATTGATACTAGTCTCTCATTCGTCTAATCACTTGCCAATTGCATACTATATGAGTAAATTTAATTAATCTGTACAAGTACAATCCTACGTTTTCGAGTCGATCAAGCTTCATTTTAATCCTCATATATTGATATATATATCAACTATATCAACTATTAAAGTTGGTTGATCCGCATCAAGTGAAGTGAATATCTCAAATTCCCAATCCCAATCATGTACGTACGCTAATTTATAATCTCATCAAAGTATTGATTAATTAATCATAATTCTAATCGTACGTACGCTAATGAGATCAGAGAATTATGGAGTATGGAGTATGAAGAAGAAGAAGAACTATTGTTTTCACCTAGCTTGTCATTATATCACATGGTAATATGAAAGGAAACACGCATAACTAAAAAGATACATAGAAAAAGTGAGTATAATGTTCTATCCGACACAATTTGTTGCCCACATTTTGGAACTTGCATCTTCTACTTCTTGCATCATTCTCCAGCTTACATAGATAATCCATTCAGACTACTTGGGACAATAACTTTAATTTTTTTAAAACGTTTATATACTGTTAGACAGATCAAGGAAAATGGTTGAGGTCGTTTTTTAAATCTCTTGTATATAGACGAACCAGTATGATTTGATTTTAAATATATATTTTGATGTATTTTGTTGGTTGTAGTTTGGTTCCGAGAAGGTTTTAAGTCATTCAAGATAGTCATTTGTCGAGGATTTTAATGATTTTTGTTTTATCTATTGAGATTGAGATGTTCTTAAGGATGATTTTTAATTTGTGTTAGATTGTGAGTCGTGAGAGCTTGTGGTAGTTACGGTTGGAGATTTAAATGGGGTGGCAAAATCACATTTTTTTTCTATAAGATATCAACTATTACATGATATCAACCATTGTAATAATTATAAATTATAATCTATCAAACATTACAAAGCTAGAATAAATTAATAATAATCTCACTTTGACGAAAATCAAATCTATAGGGTTTCAACCTAATCCATTCACCCTCATTGGCCATAATACTACAGTTTTCATAATCCTAATATTTACTATTATTAGATAGTGAACTGTGAATCCAACATCCTTTAAAATATAGAAAGTGCTTCTAGTAGCATTTTAAATTGTTGGTCGACTACAAGTAGATCTCCAAATTCCCCTAGGAACTATTGGGGAGGCAACAACTTTGGGACCAAATAATTCTTTAGTGACAGACATAAAATGAAGAAAAGAGAAGTGGTGTATGAATAATCTCTTTGCTAATTCACGAAATAGAAAGTTTTAAATGTCCAGTGGAAGAAAGTTGAAGTTAAAAAGTGAAGGTGGTGAGACCAAGTCCTTTTAAAAGTGAAATTGATAGTATTTTACCTTGAATGTAATTTTGTTAGTTTTGAATAAAACTTTGTTATCTTCATTTGAATACTCGTTAATTTTAGTTCAATTAAGTTATGTTCAGAATCACTAAGTTCAGTTCAAATGCATTCAATTTAGTTTTAAACTTTTGATCAACTAAGTGCAAATGCATTCAGTTCAATTATGTTCAGATTCATTCATTTCAGATGAAAGCTCAGTTCTGTTCAACCCAGTTCAAATTAATTAAGTTCAATTTTAATTCAAATGAAGAGAACAGATCCTAAAACCTAATATTAGTCTATAGTTGATAGAGGAATAGTGATTTTCACCTACAAATTTGTCATTAATAATTATCTAATCAATCTCATATTAAATTTTCAATCAATCACTATGAGGATGAAACCTGTAACCTGTTGGATATGGAATGTTTGAGGTTCACTCCCTTACAAATGCTTTGCCGAGCAATAGTGATTTTGATGATGTAAAACCAATATTGGAGAAAAGTTAAACCCACCAAAGAAGAGGACAAATTGTCCAGCTACAAAAACGCAAAATAAAAATGGATAAATATGTCGTGCCGAGTCATCAAATGTTAGTGGGAAAAGAAATTGTTAGGACATTGTCATTTTCATTGGTAATAAAAACATGTCTTTCCATCTAACATAGAGCTTTATTTATCGAAGGGTTATGTGATCTCAGCAGCATCGTCATAAGTAAAATTTAGAAGGACCGGAATGCTAACTTAAAATTTTTGTAAGAACCGAATTTTCTTTCGCAAGACTTGCTCATACATATTGGTAAACGGCAATGAAATGCGACTCAAGTATAGGCCCTTCAAGTATACCGTACACGTTTTTCTTCCACAAGTTACGAGTTGTTTTAGAGTGGATTTTAAAACTGAAATTTTCATTTTAAAAGTTAAGATTTTGTGGCTCATTTGGTTTAAATGGGTCACATATTCAATTCTCACCGAGAGTGAATTTATGTGATTCATGTCTTATAAGTCGAGCTTACGTGGTAGGCCCGTGAGATTTATCCAGTGCGCACCCAAAGAGTAGCGATTGTGGGTTCACAACGTCATAATGTTTTTTGAAAGATTTTGGATTGAGTTCTAAAAAATTATGTTTGAAAATATATTTGATATTTTATTGATATGTTGGTTTTAGCATAGGGATTAGACTTGGTAATTTGTTTCCAACCTACATACTGTATCTTGGACCTGTTCAACCTGATTCGGGTCGAGTTCGCTCAAAAAATTATTCATTAAATTAAATAGAGGTATGATTTGATCCATCCGATTAGTGGTGGACTGGTCTGATCTAACCATAACCAATTGCCAGACCTAATACATATGATGATAAGGGGTAAAAGCGATAAAAGTAGAGATAACATATGCAAATATGATTTTTCATTAGAAAGATGTATGTGAATGGTGAAGTTCCTGTAAAAATCATGATTTTTTTTAAATATGAGAAAAATCAATACATACATATGTTACACAATGTTGGTAACACTCTCCTAATTTATATTAATGAGACGTGGAACTTTAACAACTTACTCATGCAAATGCAAATGTTATATTTTCATAAGGAAATTTCATCCAAATCCCCTTTTAGTTTTTTTTTATTTATGTTTTTTACCTTGTTAGTCTAACAACTATATATAATACGATGTTAGACCAAATCAATTACATATTACTCCACGATCTTAACTTTATGCAAATTAAGGTCTGGAAAGTACCACTTTATCATCATATAAATTTCTGTCTCAAGAAAGACCAAACAATTTCAATTCTCTTTTATTACATATTTGACTCTAAATTTTTCTATATTACAAAATTGATTATAAATTATTAAATAACCCCCATTACTTATCTAATTCTCAAAATGATATTAAATATTATTGCAAAAAGTCCATACAAAATTATTCATTTTAAGTCCATAATTTTCTAGAAAAGAAATTAAAAACTAATAAAAAATATATATATTGAAAAAAAATAGCTCCCTATCGGAGAAGCTCCAAAAGCTCCGATTAGAGTTGTTGCTTTTCGGCAGCTTCGACACCGAAAATTTGCCGGTACCGAAGCTTGAAGAAGAAGAAGGGTTTGAAAGAAAAAAAGAAAAACAAAAAACAAAATAAAATAATAAAAGTAAAACGAAGATAAAATTAAAACATGAAAGAAAAAGAAAAATGAAAAGAAAATAGGATAAGGGCGTTTTTGGGGAGCTACATTTTTAGAAAATTTGTAACTTAGTCAACTCGAATCGTGTAAAACGTAATTGCTCAACTAATAAGGGGAAATATGAAAACTGATGCACTAATATGGGTGGTTTTGAAAATTTTCCATTTTGATATAGTAAATGAACTTTATTTTATTTTATTTTAAATTTGGAACTAAAATCATATATTAATATTGGAACATGCTGATATTAGATGAGTCGATGACTATCATAAAAAAAAATCTGGTAGAGTTCATCCCAAAACATCCCATTAAAATTTCAAATTCATAATCTGATCCTCATGACGAATTTTTCAGATTTTTTGGATCCATCCATAAGTTTACTTTGATATTGGTATACAAGCGATGATTGCCATAATGAGTGGTCCACCTTTTGGGTTGACTCTGTGGTGGTGGGGAGCAGCTCGCCACTATCGACGATCAGCTGGGCTGACAAATGGGTCGTCTCCAGCAGCCCAATATGGACGGAGCGCCGTCTTCGGCCCTACACCAACTGCGTCGTGTCAGCGTGTTGATATTTAAGTGGTATTACGCGAAATGATTTAGAAATTAGCTAATTACTTATTTAGGCCCTAATTTATTTCTCACTTTAACGATTACACGAAAAAAAAAAAAAAAAAAAAAAAGTAAACTATAGAGATCTCCGGTACAAATAATATTTTGTGTTGGCTTATGCTGTCGTTATTTGACTAATACGAAGTAATAGAGAAGTAGAAGAATCCAGTCCATTATTTGACTAACAATCGCTATCGTATCTGATTCATTAGATCTTAAAAATACAGCTAAACTACTTAACCTGGTACTAAACTTATCATATCATGCATAAATATATGATTTATCTATACTCTGCATTCTTAAAAATACAACTCAATCTCAATTCATATCATGCATTCTTTTTATTTTAACATGGTTTTATCATCCATAACCAATTTTCTCCGCTGAACGAACACGACTATAACATTAATCTTGTACATTGATTAAAATATGTAGACGATAAATAAATAATGTAAATGTAGTATATTTTTTCATATGAAAAAAATATCAAAATCAGTTTATTTTAAATCAATCCAGTTCAATTTGATTTAATTCAAATTAAGATAAAGAAAACAAAACCTAACTTGAATAAATTCATATCAATATAAAAAATATATGGAGAACATAATTTAAATTGGATGACTTGTGCATATTTAATTTAAAATATTTCAAATGGATTGATTTTCAATTGAGGACAAGTTGGATAAAGATGGTGGGATTTTATTCTTTGATATTTTATTATCCGTTAATATAACTGATGTATACTTGTATTAGACTCTGTTCTCTTCGCCTGAACAGAGTTGATCTGAACACAATTGAACTGAATTGAACTAAACTTATTTGTATTGTAGTATAAAATATTATTATTAAGCAAATCTGAACGAAATTGAACTTAATTTATCTGAATTGAAGTTAATGCATCTGAATTGAACTGATAATAATCATTTTGGAGACCAACGTAACAGAGCTTTGTATGATTCATGTGTGTTTTACACTCTATAACATATTTGAGACATTACTATATGACTAGGTAGCAAACAATAATCTTGACGAAATAACTAAGACATCTTTCTCTTATAAAAAATCATACGTTAAACTTAGAATATTTTCAATTTGATTTTTAAATAGATATAAAAGGTCATTTGCATTCAACAATGCTTTCCTATAAAGTCCTATAAACTAATAAAACTGATAATATTGGTTTAAAATTTCCAACCCATTACAAAATCATTTACAAAAGATGGGAGAGATTAGTGGAATGTTTTCCTTTTCTTTTCTTTCATCTCAAGTTAAAAATAAAGCAGATTTAGATTATATATGAAAAAGGAGATAAAATGGTTGTGAAGATGAAAGTTGATGTTGTGTGTATCTTTATCATCGGTCTCATTCCACACTTTAATTTACCGGTAAGGCTTACATATCAATACTTCTAGTATCAAAGTACAACACGTAAACACTCGTGTCAAGATACCACGGAATCTTCGTGATATATGACACCGATAAAAATTCCTTCAATAAAAAAATGCGAAAAGGATAAATAATAATTGAATGATTGTAAATCATCAAAATAATAACATGTTCTCTTTAAGACAAGAAGATAAATATATTTTGGAGAAGAAATTAGAATTTTCCAAAAAAGAGATAAAATAAGTGGCAAGTAAAGTAGTAAAAGAATAGAGAAGAGACCTAATAATGGAATAGATACTGGTATATTCTTGATGGGTATTGCAGATATAGAGAGACAATCCCACTCCCATTGGTCTCAGCAAACAATTACTACCAAATTCACACACTCACACACTGTCACACTCTGGAGGAAAGAAAATGAACCCAATTTCTAACAGACAAGAAGAAGCCAACAAACAACAAGCTAGCTTTTGAGAATATTCGCTACTTTCTTTCTTTTGCCATTTTTGCCATGTTTGAAACCTGTAAAAATGGGTTGATTTTGCGGATTTGGAGAGTGTCTTGCTGGCCTCTCTGAATTCCAACTTTTTCCTTTCTTTTTCTGAATGGTAGTTGAAAATAGGCAATAATAAAAATTGTGGAAAGTTGTAGGAAACTGCTCAAAAGAAACAGAGGCAAAAAAGTGGGGAAGGTTTCTTGGTCTTGAATTTTGGAGTTTGGTGATCATAAGGCTATCTGGGTGCTGTGTGGTTCCTGTCCAAAGAGTGTGCTTCAGCTTTTCAGGGTTTTGGGTCTTGTTTGGTGATTGAAAGCTGCTCAATAGGTAAGCCTTGTGTAATTGTTGTAATTGTTAAATACTTAAATGCTGATTCTTTCTGTGTTTGCTGTGGATAATTTATTGATGATCTGTGTGGTAATTGTTGTTGATTTGGTGATGTTTAGAGATCTATTATGTGTGGTTTGGTTGAATAATAACAATAATAGCCTATGGTTTCATGGAGATGAATTCAAGCTACCTCTTTTACAGTACTTTAGTACTTAATTCTTTAGGTATGGTACCTATATATGAGCCTCTTCAATAGCTCACTAATTGCTTGAATAGGAGTAAGATTTGTTCTTCAATATCTGTTAAACTAAATATTAGAGATGAAATCATGTTGGTCATAGATGAGTCTGGTTAACAGCTCCGTAATACTGGTGGTTCTCTTGAGATTTTAAGTCAGGTTGGTAATAGATGTGTTGTTCATTTAGGTTAAGATTTCCCAGTTGCTTCTTTAATCTTTTATTATATGGAGCTATCTACATGATGAACATGTTGAAATTTCACTGTATTCTGTGTGAAAATCTACCATGCAATGGATTATAATGAACTAAAACCTGTCATGTTTCCTTGACAATTAAACTGGCAAAAATGTTTTGATTGCTTAGTGATTTTCTGTAGCTTTGTCTTTTTTTAATTCAGAACAAATCTGTCTTCTCATTCTCTTGTTTTCTTATACTCCAGTCATTAGTCTGTTCTAGACTTTGATGTTAACCTCTTTTTTTATTCAGAACAAAGCTTTCTTCTCATTCTCTGGTTTTCTTTTACTCCAGTCATTAGTCTATACTATACTTCGATGTTAACCTCTGTTATGTTTTTTTTTTATATTCAGAAAACAGCTTTCTTCTCAGTTTCTTGTTTTCTTGTACTCCTGTCATTAGTCTGTACTATACTTCGATGTTAACCTCTGTTATTTTATTACCCCCTCCCATTTTTTTTTATATGTCGTTTCGGATTTTTCATTATTTGGAAAATAGATGTCGTTTTGCATTTTTCAATAAAGAATGTCATCATAATTAATGCAAATTGTTGAATTTCATGCCTATTGGTTCAAGTATCATAATTATTTGTAAGAAATATAGTATTTCTAGAAAACCTGTGATTTGAATAAAGTGTTAAAATGTGTGAAAACTCTAAAATTAGGAGTGAGTAGCTTCTATTGGCTCCTTTAACAGCTTAACACTTCTGTGCAGGTTTCATGCCCATGAACAACTGGCTACAACTTGGGGCTAATCCATAATTCTGCTGATCCAATCAGCAGTTCTGTCTGTCACTCAGTTACCTAGATTACATGAAATACCATTCTGTAGGGCCATCAGTAACTTCTATTCCGCAGTTTCCTTTCATTTTTCGCTTTGCACTAGGCAAGCGGGAACCTACGTATTTACCACTGGGTGGAGCTAAACATAGTTTAGTAACACTCAAGGGCAAATCTCCTTTGGCAATTGTACTAATAACTGAAAGAAGAGAAAACTTCTTTCAAGTTAGTACTATCTAAAATAGTTTGGGACAAATCTCCTTTGGCAAATTAGAGTTCATTTGGTTGGGCTGAGCTATTGCAACCCAGTTACAGTGCTCAAGTTGCGTTGTCTTCTTTCTGTGCAGTGACTGGGATTCTTCGGAAACACTCTTTATCTTGAGCGTTTTCTTTGGCTGTACCTTAACCGGTGGAACTTTATTATCCGTTCTTTGGGAAATCTCCTTTGGCATTCTGAGTCTTTTGGACTCATTCCCTTTGGCAAATCTCCTTTGGCAGTCCGAGTCTGCAGTAGACTCTCCCACGTTAGTGGGCAAATCTCCTTTGGCATATTATCTTCTCCTGTTTCGGAGAATTTAATTTAGAATAAAATAAAATATGGACACTTTATTCAGTGACGTTGACAGTCTAAGTGAGAGCTGGAGCTCTGAGGATCAGGATGACATCAACTCGCTGTTTGGCGGGCAGGCTCGTTCCATTTTCTCAAGTCTCGAGGAAGCCATCGGAAAGATTGATGATTTTCTCTTGTTTGAGAGAGGCTTCATGCACAACGACGTAGTTCGCATGGTTTCTGACCCATTAGGCCAAACTGGAAAAGTAGTAAATGTAGATCTGACGGTTGACTTGGAAAATGTATATGGAAGCAAGATACAAAATGTCAACTCCAGGAATCTTCAGAAAATACGCTTAATGTCAGTCGGGGACTATGTAGTCCGTGGGGCTTGGGTGGGGAAAGTTGATAAAATAGTTGATTGTTTGACTGTTCTGTTCGACGATGGTTCAACATGTCGAATAACAGCTGCAGGTCCCGGGAATATAATTGTTACATCTCCTGATGTAATTGAAGATCCACAATATCCTTTTTATCCTGGACAGAGAGTCAAGACAGCGCCATCTTCTGTTGAATCAACTCGTTGGTTATGTGGTATGGGAAAGGACAGATATGATCATGGCACTGTTTTGAGTGTTGAAGCTGGACTTGTATATGTAGATTGGCTTAGTTGTGCAGTTAAAGCTGATGAGAAAGGATCCGTTCCTGCGTCTTTGCAGGATTCAAAAGATTTAATCTTACTGTCATCTTTTACTCATGCCAATTGGCAGCTTGGCGATTGGTGTGTACGTGATGGAACCCGCAGTTCTAGTTCTCAAGAAATTGCTGTTATTGCTAAGACGAAGACTAAAGTTGATGTCCTGTGGCAGGACGGGAGTAAATCGATAGGGCTGGATTCACATCTTTTGTTCCCTGTGAATGTAGTTGATGCCCATGATTTTTGGCCAGATAGTTTTGTTGCAGAGAAGGGAACAGCTGATGATTCACATGGCAACTCTGGGAGGTGGGGAGTCGTTAGATCTGTGGACTCAAAAGAACGAACTGTGAAGGTGGAGTGGCACAAGTCCACTACATATGGACCAGATTTCAAGGAAGGAGAGGCTGAAGAAACTGTGAGTGCGTATGAACTGGTTGAGCACCCGGAATTCTCATACTGTTTTGGTGAGGCAGTTATTAGGACGGGAAATTGTTTGGCCAAACTTACCGAAGAATCTGAGTTGAAGACTTTTGAGTGCGGTGAAGATCAGGCCGGAAGTCCGAACAACTGTTTCTCATCTCTTATTGGGATTGTAGCAGGATTCAAATGTGGGAAGATCGAAGTTAAATGGGCAACTGGTACTATTTCTGAGGTATGCTTCTTTGGATTGTGAGTCACAAAGTTGTGTAATTAAATATACGCATGTTTCACTAAAATGGAAGTGTAGTTTAGAAATTTTTAATTCAAGTTTCTTCTTGTTACAAGTACGTGCTGAGTGTTTCAATATGATAACAGGTTGCCCCAGATGAGATCCGTAGGGTTGACAATGGTGAAGGCACAACAGCTACTATTATACTTCCAAATGAAACAGTTCAGCAATCACAGGAGGAGCGTGTTGTGAAGGAGAACCATACAGTACAGGTACACGCAAACACCAGATCTACGTGTTTCTGTATTAGGACTAGAACATTACTTTATGACTGCATAATCAAAAGAATAAAATATAAGCTATCAGTTAAAAATTCAAAAAGTTGCGCCTGGCGGTGTTCCAAGTAATCTCCTCTATACAATTGTCATTTAGTACTTTGTAAAATTTTTATGGCTTCTCAGAAGCTCTCTCTTGAACAAAAATTTGTATGTAACATTAAATTTGGCAAAATTTCTAGAATCAAATTATAAGAAATATTGTAAGACGCCCTACTAGTAATTATATACTTGGGATAGGTCTTCTGATATTTGGATCATTCGTCGCTTTAGTGCAATGACATGCATGAGTCCATGAGATGCATAAACATATGTATAAGTTCTAAATGAAACTTCTCGCCAGGATGTGTTGGATGATAACAGTGGTGATACAAGAGACTCCAGCTCCTATTCCCTTTCAGGAATTGCTATAGGCATGCTCACAAGTATTACTTCAAGCCTTTTTGGATCTTCGAGTACATCCCTGTTTGGAGCATATAAAGTAGCATCAGAAGATGCTGAAGTACCTGATAACTCTCCTGAGGAAGAAGTGTTGGAACTTTGCAATTTAGACGTTGATAAGCAAATGGCAGTTGTAGATGATTCAAAAATTCCCACAGAGAAGACTTTGGAGCAGATTGAAGAAGATAACATGAATATTTCGCTGCCATCTGTCAGCAAGCATCTGGATTCTTTCAAACGGTTTGATATGGTTAGTGATTGCTCAGATCACCACTTCGTTGATGGGACTGGGATGCAGTCTACTCAGGTAAGCATTAAGACGTTTAATTTTGAGAGAGTTGGTGCGCGGTCCAATTTTTTAGACTAATGTTTGTTTGTCTACAGGTGAAAACAGGCTGGCTTAAGAAGGTTCACCGAGAATGGGGAATTTTAGAGAAAGATCTCCCAGGTAGAATTATGTTTTGCTAGTATCATGCTGAGTATTACCTAGACTGGGTCTGTAGCTTTTTCATTGACTTTGTGGTCGGGGATATTTCCACATCTTTAAAAATACACGTGAAGAAACATGGCTGACATGCATGTGGAGAAATGAGAATCACAAGGTCTATGAATAAGATATAGACCCGGTAATAATTTTCCGAGTTAGTGGCAAACCTTAATGCAACAATGTAAACTATATAAATGGGAACGAAGCCTGGCAGCAGCCTCTTTTTTACAAATGCAAGGGTGACACCCAACAATGGAAACCTGAGCTTGGGAGATCTTAGTCATATTGATTTAACAGTAACTCTAAAGTTACTGTTTGTGTTGATCAGTCTTCTTTCACCTGAACAGAAAGTATATGTACGTGTTTATGAGGAGAGGCTGGACCTACTTAGGGTCGCAATCACAGGAGCTGCTGGAACTCCGTATCATGACAACTTGTTCTTTTTTGACATCTGCCTTCCGCAGCAATATCCCAACGAGCCACCTGTAAGTTGTTCATGCTGTAAATCATCTATTTTTCTGCAGGTTATTATTGATTCTCATTTGCTTTATACTGCACACTTAGATTTTTAATTTTGAGTACACACTTCATGTTACTGTTTGCAATAGCTTATGCTTAGCTGAAATCGAGGAACATTAGATTAAAATCAAGGGATTGCCATGAATACTGAAACTTGGAACTTGAGAAGGAACTATAATCTGTTTCTGCAAGAATAAAAAATGATTCTCAAACTAGCTTCTGCATGTTGTGTGTTCAGCAGAAGCAGAATGTATATAATTAGCTTTTCAAACACTTTTTCTTCTTCCATGCTTTTGCTTTAATCAAAGCTATCATAAGCTTTCCAAAATCAGTTACAGCACTTACTTGACTGTGATGTTTATCTTCGAAGATGGTGTATTACAACTCTGGTGGGCTTCGGATTAATCCCAACTTATATGAGTCGGGGAAGGTTTGTCTCAGTCTTCTGAACACATGGAATGGGTCGGGCAGTGAAGTCTGGAATCCAGAGTCTTCGACAATTCTGCAAGTCCTCCTCTCTCTTCAGGCCCTTGTGCTAAACGAGAGGCCCTACTTCAATGAGGCTGGATATGATTCTCAGATTGGCAAAGCAGAGGGTGAAAAGAATTCTGTTAGCTACAATGAAAACACTTTTCTTGTCAGCTGCAGATCTATGCTATACCTTCTTCGCAAGCCACCCAAGGTAAATTTTACTATACTCTTTTTGACTTCACTATGAGCAACAATTTCACATATATAACTGCATGTATGTGACTAGTAATGGTAAATATGAGAGTTTTCTGAAATGAAAAGCCAAAGATCTAATCTGAACAAGATCAAACTGGGAACATTTTTATTCAAGGCATATCAAGCATTTATATGAGAAAATAACATCATTTGATTGGAATTGGAACAGCATTTTGAAGAACTTGTGGATGAACACTTCAGTCAACGTGGCAAAGATTTCTTGCTGGCGTGCAATGCGTATATGGAAGGAGCTCCGATAGGGTATCCATTCAATTGGGAGAATGCTAGTCATGAATATCCGGAAGGAAGCTCAGCGGGTTTCAAGATAATGCTGGGCAAGCTCATTCCTAGACTCGTGGAAGCCTTCTCTGCCAAGGGTATCGACTGTAACAATTTGTTCTACCAGATTCCATGATCTCAACCTGTATCTGTTGAAAAAGAAATGGATACAGTGTTGTTGTATATATTGTTTCATAATGTGTGTAGTGTGCGACTCAGAGAGAGGCGGGGTGGGGCGTGGGGATGGGGTGTGAATAAGTTCACCTTAATAGTCTATGCACAAGCAAACATGCATGTCATGTGTGTATCAGACTCTCATTGTAATATATTATGGCTTGGAATTTGAAGTATTGATGGAAAATGGTGAGCATGTTTCATATACTGTTACAGTGTTGCATTTCTTTTATGGAGAAACAAAAGAGGGGCTAAAAACTGCACAGGTTGGTTAGCAACTTGGCATCTTTCTGTCCTTTTTCGCAGGTGCTGAGCCGCCTCAAACCCGATGAAGATCCATAACCCTGGAACATACTTTGTGGATGTGGAAATTGTTTTTGAACACTTACACTTGCAGTAATGCTACTCCTGCAAAACAAACTGCTGTTTGGGTTGGCGCCTCGTTTAAATTGTGGATTCTACTTGGATCTGATACTGGATTTCTTCCCCAGCATTTGATTTTGATCTGTTCTATACCAAGCAATACTGAAGCAGAATGAACTCATAAACTTTAGGATGTCGTCCATACATGTACATAAGGGCGCCCTCACTATTCACTGTGGGGCTCGCAATCAAATTGGGCCCAACTAGGACATTGAAATTATTTTTTCGACTAGATTTGTACTTATTAATTGTCTTTCAAAAAACATATTCCTTTTGTTTCTTTTTTGAATTGTACTTGTAGTACACGATATAAAAGTTTGCGATAAAATTGGTCAAAAATAGAAATTTAATATAAAAGGCTATAAAATTATACAGAACATATATGCATAACCTATAATAAAGTTGTGAGATAAAAATTTTCAAATAAAGAAACATAACCAATCTAATTAAACGAAAAATGAACACGTAAACAATTTAAGAAAAAACTAATGAGTAAAAAATAAGAGACTTCTAATTATTATGAGTGAAGTTGACATCCTAATAAGTATAAAAAAAAAATATTTAGTATTTAGGGGCAACATTTCCGTAAAAAGTGCTCTAAGACCTTCTCCGACGGTAAAACCATTGCAAACCTTTTCAGCCCTGCTGCAATGACACCATTACACTAGCTCAAATCCACTTCAAACTCTTCATGTCAAACAATCAAACTCTATCGAATTGGTCATTCTAAGGGGCTGAGTTATGAGACCTCTCTTAGACTAATCTTTACGAGTTGGTACAGATGTAGGACTCAAACAAATGTGTTTTGAAATTTGAAGCACAGGAGTAATTACATTTCCGGATTTTTAAGTAGGAAATTCTGGCTAATGCCATCAAGAAAATATGGCACAATCAAAGGGTCAAAATTACATTTTCAAGTGAACCAAACAGCCTCTTACCTAGGGATGGCAATTTGGGCTACCCGGCCCGGGCCCAGGCCCGGCCAAGAGAAGCCCATGGGCCGGGCTTGGGCTTATAGCTAGGCCCATGGGCCCGGGCCTAACATCTTGGCCCGTGGGCCCGGCCCGAGCAAGGCCCGGCCCTTGATTATATATAAGATTTATGTTTTATATATATATATATATATATATATATATATATATATATATATATATATATATATATATATATATATATATATATATATATATATATATATATATATATATATATGTATATGTATATATAACTATTGAATTTATAATATTTATACACTTTGTAATACTTTTCTATACATATAAGATTTCAAGTGATATACAATCATTTTATATATTATATTTTTAGTATATTTATATAATTTATTAAGTAATTTAATATTAATTAATTTGAATATGTCAAATAAGGAAGTTCATGATAAATTTCAAATGATATAAGGTGATATCAAAATATTTGATATCAAGCAAAAAAATATCTATTAAATAGATTCATCACTCAACTAATACTACACTACATAAATAAAAATTTAAAAAAAAAAGACATTTTGATAACTAAATATTTGAAAAAAAAAAAAAAGAATTTTTTTCAAAAAAACCTTAGGCCCGGCCCGAGCCCGGCCCATGACGGGCCCGGGCTTGGGCCTATTGTTCAGGCCCGACCCGGGCCATGGGCCGGGCCTGGGCTTTGTGCTAGTGTCCCCGGACCCGTCCGGGCCTCTGAAAGCCCGGCCCGGCCCATTGTCATCCCTACTCTTACCTCCTTACTACACAAGGAAACGCGACTCATACCACCTTCTACTTGTACAGACGGCGTCTAATGTCTCTCTTTGACTCTCTATTACATGAAAATGGAAAGTTGATCACATTTCCATATAAATTAAAATATTCAGAAGATCCGCAGATCCGCGCAGATCTTCTTCTTCTTCTATTCATCACCAAGTTCAACAGAAACAAAAAAAATTAAAAATTAAAAAAATTCATGGAGATTCTCTCAGGCGGAGAATTTCGCCTCTCAATACTCATCCTCAACCTCCTCCTCCCCCTCGCCGCCTCCTCCACCGCCACCGGAATCTCCTACGCAGCCCATTGCGGTGCATTTCTGCATCCCCCACTCTTAATTTCAAACCCAGATCCTCCCATCCTCGACCGCAAGTTTCTCTCTCTTCGCAATGCTCATCTTGCTCGCCTCAGCTCCAATAAGACAGCCAAGCTCCACGCTGATGATTCCCCAATCCCTAATTCCCTCTCCTTGTTCTCTACCAAGGCATTCAAAACCCAAAACGACGCCGTTTTCCAGCTCCAGGCCACTCTCGCCCTCAAGGGCCTGGCCCACCCTCGCCGCTCATTGCGGATGGTTCATTTCCGGGCCCCCAGGATCCCAGTCCCTTCCGGCAGCCCCTGGGATTCACGCAGGTTCTCCATGAACGGGTTTTGGGACTCTCTTTCTGGGAAGCTTTGTATGGTTGGCTCAGGTTTTGGCAAGTTTAGTTACAATCATGTTGTTTTGAAGCTTGATTATTTGAATTCTTCTAGTATCTTCACTAGTTTTGTTAGTGGTACATTGGAGAGCTTAAGTGACGATTTCGATAGTAATAAGCCTATATCTATACTTGGGGTCAATATGAGGAACTATGAGTATGAGTTAATTCATAAAGAAGTGAAAAGTGGAGGCTTTCTCAAGTTGGATGATGTAGCTAATGTTTCTTTAGGTGTAGAAGATACTGGGCAGAAACTGTGCGCGTATATTAGGTCGGCTGGAGCCGTTGAGCTCGACTATAAGAGTGACTGCAATGCTGTGAATTGTAACTTTCTGGGAGGGAATGGGAACTTTACGCCCGGAGCAATGTACTTCAACGAGATTGATTGTGGGGAGGATGGGAGAGTGAGGTTCTTGTTAGGGTTTGAGAATCCTCTGCATAATGGTTATCAGATGCCCTTTAAGCCGAATATGACTTTGGTTAGTGAAGGGAAATGGGATGCGGAGAAAAAAAGGCTTAACATGGTTGGCTGCCGGATTTTTAGTCACTCCGAAGATTTTGTTGGTGAGTGTTTGATTAGGTTGGGTTTGAGATTCCCAGCTATCTGGACGTTGAGAGACAGGAGCTCTATGGTTGGTGAACTGTGGAGTAGTAGAAGTGTGAATGAGTCGGGCTATTTTGGGCCAGTTTCGTTTAGCAGTGTAAAGAATAAGAATGTCAGAGCACCAGGTTTGAAATATGAGTATACAGGGATTGAGAAAGCAAAGAAATTTTGTGAAAATAAAGTGATCGAGAAAAGCACAGGTAAGTACCCTAAGGCATCATCTTCTGACATGAGATTTGACATGGTTATTGAGAATAGGAAAATTAAGGATCTTTGGGGTTACTCGTCTCCACTCTATGTGGATAAGCGGCTATATCAGTTGCCTATCATGTTTGCAAGGGAAGAGGAGGCCATGTTGCATGGGAAGCAAAATCTTAGTGCTGTGGTTAATATCAGCTATGTAATGAGTGCCAGAGCGTCTAAGGATTTCAAGCTGAATAGTGAACTTACACAGATCAATTCATTTGATATTTCGGCTGAAGGTACTTACAATTCCACGAATGGACATCTTTGCATGACTGGTTGTATGCATGTTGCATCAGTAAAAAGGCGAAACACGTATTTGGATTGTGAAATTCTGGTCGATGTTCAATTTCCTCCTCTTCGTTTGAGAAGTGGAGGCATTGTGAAGGGCACTATAGAAAGCAAGCGAAAGAAATCCGACCATATGTACTTTGAGCCTCTGGATATTATGTCTCATTCTATTTATGCAGGCCAAGCAAAAGAATCTATCTGGCAGATGGATTTCGAGATCACAATGGTACTAATTTCCAACACCCTTTTGTGTATATTCATCAGCCTGCAACTATTGCATGTTAAAAGAAATGTCAATGTGCTTCCATCCATCTCCCTCATAATGCTCGTTGTGCTCACTGTGGGGTTGATGATGCCACTCTTGTTAAATTTTGAAGCACTCTTCATGAGGGGCCGGAATGTGAACGTTTACTTTGGTAGAGATGGATGGCTTGAAGTGAATGAGGTGTTAGTGAGGGTAATAACCATGCTAGCTTTCTTGTTGGAATTTAGACTTCTGCAAATGGCTTGGTCTGCAAGATCTGATGAGAGCCTAAAACGTTTGTGGGTTTCTGACAAGAAAGTCCTATATCTGTCTGTGCCTGTCTACGTTGGGGGTGGGCTAATTGCCTGGCTTGTTCACCAGTCAAGAAAACCACATCTGAGGTCATGGCCGAGGAACCGGCTTGGACATGAAAAGTTATCTATGTGGGGTGACCTGAAATCATATGCAGGGTTAATATTGGACGGGTTTTTGTTCCCTCAAATACTGTTTAATCTGTTCTCTGATACCAAAGATAAGGCACTTTCTCCTTGGTTTTATTTAGGTACGACTTTTGTTCGACTGTTGCCCCATGCTTATGATCTTTATAGGTCTCATACTTCTACTTGGTCTTTCAACTACATATACGCAAATCCAAGGATGGACTTCTATTCAACAACATGGGATATTGTCATATCTGCTGGGGGTTTGTTACTTGCCTGTGTGATTTACTTGCAGCAGCGGTATGGTGGACGGTGTTTTGTACCATCTAGATTTGTGCAGAGGTCTAGTTATGAGAGAATACCTGTAGTTGAAATGAACAATTTGAAGTAACATTAATTTTATTTTTCTCGTGTTACACTAGTTCTTTTTTAACTCATTGCCTGATGGTGAGAAGATATATTTAACATGAGCTCTACTACCATTCTTATGCAAGTATCTTACATTGCACAGTAACATAAATTTCAGGCTGTAATGGTTTGAACTTCCTGAAAATTGCTGGAGGCTGCAGAAACTATCAACTACTACTGTATATGCACAAGATCCGGAATCTGCAGTTTCGCAGCAATAATATTTCTGGTCTCCACTGATTTAGTCAGTCAAGGAGGCAATCAAGATTTTGAGATGAATCACTTGAGCCAATATCAACTACTACTATAACAAATACGATCAATCTTTCGAGTTCTAAAATGTTTCGAAGGCTAGTTGCTACTGTTTAACATATGTACAATACCATAAATATCAATGTCATTCTTCTATTTCATTGGCTGCTTTCCAAACTTCCAGCTAACATTATGATCATCAGTTCTCATCTGTCTCATGGCCGGAAAACAAGCCACCTTCTTCCTTCAGTTCTAGAATGTTCTTAGAAATACACCATAGAAAATCTGGAATAATTATAGCAACAGGATAGTCAAGCAGGATTAACAAACTTGTAATTGCAGAAAGTGCATCATTCCAACTCAGACCGCAGGGAAACCTGAAACAACCTAGTTCCATGTTTTTCTTATCCTTAGAAACCCAAGTTTTTCAAAGGAACAAACTAGAACTATCTATTCTGATTTCTGCATGCAACTAGGATAACATGAAATCCCAATCTAGCAATAGTATGTTCCTGGGTTTATGGAAGTTTAGGCTGGTTTAAAGTTGGCCAGGTTTTAGAATTTTCAGGAATACGCAACGGAAGAAATTATGTAAATTATCATCCAAGAAATGACAACAGATGCTGACCTGTTTTTGCAGACAGCAATGAACCTCAGATGCAGGATGCACAAGTGCTGTTGTCAACAAAATTGGAGCCCTGGAAGATATAAGCACAGTAATGAGTTTGACATGAAAATCAAAAGCGGCTTTATATTTCCAGAGTACAGACGCATTATCATTAACTAATGAAGGATTCTGAAGGTACATGTAGTAATTTGCACGAATCTCCAGTGCGTTAAACATAATGCAAGGTAATTTCAGGCAAAGTTGTGTATAACAAAATAGGTGGGTTCTATGCTTTTCTCCCACCTCTAGCCAGAAGTAATCATATTTCGTATTACAACTTAATAAGACATAGTAAAATCTCTAAAAGGTTTACCTCTCAAAATCACGCATCAAAATTAGATTTCTTGCCAGTGAGAATCCTCGAAATTTGAAGGCCCCTGCTAAAAGCCTCGTTAAACAGTATCCTAGTCTGCATCTCTTGAAACCCAGGCATCCACGAAAGGAATGCGAGTGGAGCCATCACTATTAACCCGAAAAGCATATCATACAAACGAGCCAACGACACAACAGTCTCCCAAACCACACTAGCTTGCAGAAAAGGCCTGAGCACCTGGGCTATAAGTATAATCCCCCATCCCGTAGGTATAAAAGCCAGGAAACTTCTAATGAAGTCCAAAGCATTAACTGGGGTAAAATGCAGAAGTAAAACAATGATGAGGACTGTGACTGCAGTAACAAGGAACTGAACCAGCCTATAGGTGATATGCTCCTTTGCCGCATACTTATCACGAGCGTATGCCACAATGATATAAAGTCCCATGACTACAATGAGATAGATCCAAGACAACAAGTAAACGCCAATTGTTCTATGATTTCCAGCAATATTCAAATGATAAACGATCCCATACTGGAAAAAGAAGAAACGAAGATCCAGAATGATCTCCAACAACTTTCCCCAAAGACCAGTTGTTCGGAAGTGATCCTGTTCCTCATACCACCATGTTTCCCAACTCTGATCCGCTTTGACCAAAATGCCCCTATACCACAACCAGCTCATAAACTCATCAAAATCATAAACTGTTTTCAGCCAGTCAAAACCTGATGGATTGAATAAGAAGGGCGACATTATCCAAGAAACTACAAGGAACCAACTGGATATTGTCATCGCAATGTAGACGAAGGTATCCGTAGCCAAGCCACTATTGGAAGCATAAACAAGTAAAATTAGTCCAAGTTCAATGGCTTTCACAAAATGGCTTCTAGCATATAGCCTGTAGTTTTCGGAAAAGCTCTTATGCTGTACAACAAAACCCCTCCCTGTCGCTCGGTACTTCGCACCTCCGTGAAGAATGGTCCGGCCAAAGTAATGAGCACGAGTTCCCATTGAGAAAGTGTAGAAAAATGAAGCAAGCTGAAGTTGCATTGTTACAAAATCCCAAACAGCCGGAAGGAATCCGTGTTCCAGTGAGTTCTCTACAACCATTGGGATGGCTGTGAAAATACCAATCTGGATAATGAACTGCTGATTCACAACTGCGCCAAGGGCTGGATTATTGCTGGCACTTCTTCTAGCATGTGCCTCAACTCCACTGAGGGCAAGATATAACCGTCCCCAGAGAAATGTGTATACCATGACTATCACCATCATAGTATTGAAGAAGAATCCAACTGTTGTGTAGAAAACAGAAAGCATACGGAAGAAGTCAAGTCTGTGACCCAAACGGTATATATCTCTACTCAGAACTTGCTCGCCGTTACCACTCGCAACCTTAGCCTCAAACATGGATATTTGATTCAACCCAACATCTCTTCCCTTGCCCACTTGTATATATTCATGATGAGTCACATTGCCACCCCTCAGTGTGCAATTGAATCCTGCAAATATGTCTTCACTTATATTAATCACACGTGAAGCCTTACTAATGCCTCCCCGGGTCAAAAACCAGAACCTATCAAAGACATCAGGATGGCCATAATGCATTCTGACCTTGAGTGGATTTGCCAAAACACGTTGACCAAGAGTGACAAAGCTCATCTCCTGAGCAGACATAAACCAAGCCAGTGATGAAACTGAACCAGTGAATATATTTTCACGAACTCCAAGAATAGTAGGTTTCCTGATGCCATAAGTGACTTTAAATTCCTCTAACAGATTCCTCATCTTAAGCGCCTCCTCGAAATAGCTATCTTGATTCATGTCAATGGTCTGCAATGCATCACCACGAGTGAAAATAATTGCATGGTTCTGATTCTCCGGCTTACCCTCTCCAAGCTTCAGAGGACCAGGTAACCGGATGCGGTAAATTTCCACTTCCTTCTTCAGCTGTTGATCATATTTCACCAAGACAGAGTAATGTTCCACCTCTTCTCTTCCCAGTTGAACCTCATCTACATATGCAACCCTAAGGGCCTCATTATTTTTCATCAAGTACAAAATCTCATCCGCACGCGAATCACCTTTCCGCTTGTGGACCCCATACATCTGGCAAGCAACGACATATGTGAACTTCATAAGTGCAACGCCAAATTCAGTTCCTTTAAACAACAAGCTCACACTGCTGCCAGCCCTGTTGAGATTTCGAGAATTTAGGGTACCACCTGAACCTTGGATATTAATACTGTTATGCCTCAGCGAACCACGTGAACCCATTCCTTGTGATCCTTGTCTTATATCCATCTCTGATGCAGCGTCAAGAAACGATAACATCTTAAGAGCCCTGTAGTAATACATCATCCCCCTCACAGTACGAGAGAGTGTCTGCCCCCTGTATGATGCCCATTGTCTGAGGTCTCTTGTTTTTGACGTCCATAACTCATTATCATCATGCATGCCTTCCCTACGCATTCGCTCCAAAAAATTCGCCCACTCATCTTCATAAATTTTTTGAAGGTAAAACAGGGTGGAAATACCATCTTCGTTCGGGCTTCTAAGCATTTCTTTCCCAAAACACACTTCTTCATCATAGTAAGGAGTCAAAACACTGAACGCCATCATTTTCTCAACCTGGGGAGCTAGAGGCATGTTCATGAAAAGTGAATTGCTGAAAAAAGCAACCCGTCTTCTAGCTTCAATATTTTTCGGAACATTGTGCATTGAATCCCGGGAACTGAGAATGGTATGCAAGCGACGCAATTGTCTGTAGAAGAAAGCATCAAAATCATCTGGTAATTGGACAGCATCCTCAAAAAGCAGTTCAGTACTGCTATTTGTGCAAGGAGGTGCCAAACCTTCCAGCGCCAACTGAGCCACAGGTTTCTTCACCCTGGGAAAATCTTTAACTGCAAGCTCATACAAGGCTTGTAATATATTCACCACTTTGTCCATATCCTTCTCTGGCAACAGGAGAAGTTCGATAAGAGATATTAATTTCTCATGAATCTTAGGAAGAACTGTTGTTTTGTAAGCCCCGGTGAACTTTTCAAATTGGATACAGTTCTCTATATCTGAGAAAATCTTTGTCACTATGGAGTGCTCATGTGTACCATATTTAATTATCTCAAGAAGCAAGTACTTGATGCTATCATATGCTTCAACGACTGCACACCGTCTATACTCATTCTTGCACACACGAAACCATACCCACCTATCCGGTGCATCGACAAGTTCTCTTGCTTGGCTCAGAGCAAGCAGCAGCTCGTTGCACAAGAGAAAACAAGGCCACCGTATTACTTTAATATCCCAGCAGTTAGGTGGTAGTTCCAATAGTTCCAGCTCTTGGTCACTGATGAGATCCTCCTCTCTAAATGTGATGATTATTTCGTTCCATATCAACGCAAACCTAGTAGCTTCGATCTGACTCGACTCCATTTTCTTGAAAGGCTTCCCAACTCCATAACGGAGCTTAAAACGGTGAATGGTATTCCGCAATTTGTGGACAACCGTCGCCTCGGAACTCAGAGTCCGATCCTCTGGCATCAGATTAAACTGCAATGCACTTGAAAAGAACTGGAATCTAAGTCTCAGCTGTCTAATATTTCGAATCTCACCTAGATGTGAGATCAATCCAATTGCTGAGCCAACAAGCGAGGAAAAAATGGTATACCAAATTTGCATATCTACCAAGTATATCAAGACAACAGGAGCCCACAACATCACCACTGCCACTCTATTGGTACTACTGAAAAACTCATGCCACTGGTACGGCACATTTCTGAGACGTAAGAGTGCTCGGGTCGGGTCAACAAGAGGTCTAATTTGAAGGAAGTAGCTAAATGCAAATTTCGAAGCCAACACAGCAATCCAAAACATAGTGTACTTAAAGTTGTCAACAAGTCCCTCCCTGAGCCCTCTACCCACATAGGTTCGCGTGTGAAACCACCACGTGAAGACATATAGAATACGCCAGTCCGCCTCTTCAATCCAATTCCGAAACCAAGGTAGGATAAATAAGGCCACAGCAAGCAACTCCGGAATGACAAAAACAAGGACAGCCCAAAGAAATGTATATATCCTCTGTGTAGGCTCATAAGTCCAGAAACTGCGAGTTTTTGCAGCCCAAATCCTTCCATACAGTACACTAAAGACAACAATCCAACCCACAGCAACCAAACTTTTCAAGACCATTCTAAAGAAAAGCAGCTTGGTTTCTCTAGTAACTAAACTGTACTGAGTACCAGCATCAAGAATCGACTGCACAAACCTTAGAGCAGCCCAAGTAATAAACACAGTCAGTAACTTGACTTGCACATCCTGATCCTCCAGTGCCTGCCACGGATAGTCCGTCCTAGCCCAGGCCACAATAGCAGCAGCTTGGAAATATAAGATCAACAGCACCCACAGCTTATCAAAGCTCCTGAACAGATTCCAAAACGTCCGCTGCTCGACAAACCCCGTCTTCCCAACCCTATTCTCACCCACAGACAAGAAACTACTGTCCAAAGCAATAGGCCATTTCACCTTCCTAAAACACCTCCTGTGCCAAAAATACTCATTCACATCATCATAGTTCCTCCAAGCCGTATGTGGCGCAGTCCCATTCCTACTCCTCGCAACCTCCCCCTTAATCATCGTATAAATCGGCGTAACAACATAATCCAAGAAACCATACTGCTTACAAGTAAACGGAACAAAAAGCTGCCCAGTATTCTCATCCACTTGACCATCAAGAATGTAATTAAGCTCTAATGCCATATGATGGTAAATATAACACAAACATTCGGGCGTAAACCTCAGATTCGCAGCCTCACCCCATATAAGCAAGTAAAGACACACATACAAAAGCTCACGCCTTTCATACTCAGGGTTATTCCTACTAGGGAGACGAACCTGAGACCTTTTCGACAGATAAGAGCACCAAGAGGTGTAATTCTGCAAAAGCTTCGTCCTGAACCGGTGGAGCACGCCCTGGTCCAGCCGGTCAGGGGCTTGCGGCGGCGGATGGAGGCGCATTTGAGTGTTGGCCAGATGAAGAACCAAATGCTCCCTCTGGTTCCGCACGTTGTCAGGCTGGAAACCGAAGAAGATGCCCAGCCAGTCCATTAGGTCCATGTCTTGATGCCACTGTTGAAACGGCGGCGGACGGAGGTCACCGGTGGCGCGTAGGGCGGCGGAGGCGGCGCGTACTTCTGGGTAGCGGAGAGAAGGATGGTCTGCAACGAGGTCATGGATGGGGATGATGTTGAAAGGTTGTTGGAGTGGCGGCGGCGGCGCGTGGGGGACGCGTCCGCGCGTGGGGAGCGGGCGCTGGCGGAGATGATTGCCGTCACGGTTCATTGAAGTGGGTTTGTGTTGGTTTGAGTAAGAACTGGAGAAAGTATGATGTCTATCCCATAAGAAGAGAGATTGAAAATGACTTTGAGAAAGAGAGTGCACTGATGTTGTACTTGAGTATTTCTTCTTCTGTTTTGTTTCTTTTATTTTCTTTCGTGTGTTTTTGGACTGTTTTGTTTTGGGTAGCGTGGGTTTTGCGGGTTGGAGGTTACAGTACAGTAATGGGGTGTGAGATCACGCGCGGGAGGCGAGTGGGGAAATGAAAAGTTTAATCAATTAAGAGTTGGAGAGAAAGGTGGAATATGGTAATGGTGGAGCCGTGGAGGTTTTGGAAAGGGAAATTTAATCCAATCGGTTACACTAAAATTCAACTCAAACCCCTTTGAAATTTCATTGGGAATTTCAGAATGTAAAAGGTTTTTACTCTTTCCTCTTTTTACACGAGAAGTAAGTTATGTTCATTTCATTTTAATTTCAGTTTTATTAAATTTTCAGTTCAATTCAGATTTATTAAGTTCAGTCCAGTTCAGGTTTACTTAGTTAAAATTTATACTTCAAATAATTTCGATTTAGTTCAGTTCATATTAATTAAGTTAAGTTAAGTTCAGTTCATATTTATTAAGTTAAATTTAGTTCAAATTTATTAAGTTCAATTCAGTTCAGAGTTTTTCAAGCGAAAGAAACAAAGCCTTAACACGAGAACTATTAAGTATTATTACGCCAAATATATTTATACGTAGAATTTGTAAAGTACAAAACAAAAGTTTTAGACCGGCAAAGGTCATGGTCGAAGGCCAGGTTATAGGAACAAAGCCGGAGGTTCACATATGATGTGAGAATAGTCGGAAGATTAAAGAAGAGAGTTGAAGGCAGGGCAGGCTTCTCTTCGGGTGGCTTATGTAGATTATTGATCACCTCCAACCAATAGGTCGGGGGTTTGAGTCACCACGGAGTAAATGGGAAACCATTATTGATCCTCGCTTTGCCGCTTCAAAACAAAAATGTAGATTATTGATCATAAAAATGGCTTCGAGTAATATGAGGTATCATGGGGCCGAATGCGATGAGCCGATATTTTTGGACTTAATGACGAACGATTACGATGAAGACACGTATCATGATGGGGACAATCTTTTGGGTTTTAAGGAATATGGTCCCCTCAGTTTTCCTATAAATAGAGTTCTTTCACCGTATTTATGAGGTAATCTCCATTACCTTTCCCTACTAGAGTTCGAGAGGGTTGAAGTGATTCAACCTTCGACCGTAAATCTCGGTTAATTCATAACCAATATGTTTTAAGCAGATCGTTCTCCACTTACTACTCACATTGCTTATTAGAGGTTGTTAGAGAGTCGGAGTAATTGTTCACCGGCCAATTAATATCTAGTAAATCTTACTTTGACAATATATTATTATTGTGTTTTCTTTTTCTAAAAATAACACCCTTGTAAATTTTATAGGAGTTGGTCGGTTTATGTAGTTAAAAAACTTTGAAGTAAACAAACATGTGTATGGTTTGAAGAATATTGTTTAAAGTAGCTAAAACTTTAAACATTTTGCAAACTTTCTTTTTAGAAACACAATAAAACATTTTACAACCCCTATGCATTTGTTTTAAACAATAGGGTTCTTACATGTACTTGATTTTGAGAGTTATAAGAATGACTGAGTGGTTATCAAATTCGACAGCGACATAAGTTGGTATAGAATATTTGGAGTTATAAGGGATGGTTAAGGATTAGTGTATGAGTAGGACTAGAAAATAGTTAGACTGGACTTTGTTTTAAAAAAAAAAAAAGAATACACTTGGTTTTGTTTCTATCGTTATTCTTTGACATTTTATCATCGCAATACTTAAGAAATTGATTTTTTTTATTTTTTATTTTTTTTTGTCTTTGTTATCCTTTTTTATTTCAATAATATTGAGAACTTGCACTCACTGTTCTTAACTAGTAAAATAATACAAGTGAGATTTAAACTCATAAATTTTTATAAAAAAGTTTTTTTTTTAATCAACTGAACCAATTCTTACGAATTATTCTTATTCATTATTGGAATTAGTTAAAAAGTGGGGGAAAAAAGAGAATAAATTGATAAATGAGTATAATCAAGAAATTATTATGGAAAAGTTAATTAAAATTTACACTATGAGGAGGTAATAATTAATATGATTGATCGATAAATATTGATATGATTGATCATTAATGGTTTGAAACTTTGAATCTATTTTTATTACTATGTTCGTTTTATATTATTCTTTAACAAATTCCTGAAAAACATTTGAAAATACTCCAGTATAAAATAAGTATGGTATCTCACTGTGAGCGAATATCCCACCTTTCCGTTTGATCTTTGATCTCTTCTTTTGAGTTATCCAAACTTTTCCCTCTCAAAGTCTCTCATTTACCTTTATTTATTATGTACACACACGCGTGCATGAGTATTGAAAACCACGCGCCGGCCTTAATTTAATTAACCGCATAGATAGAGAGAATATTCCGGTTGCATCTACTAACAAAATTGCTTTGCCCACAGAATTCAAAAAAAGGCAAAACAGACAGAAGCACTAGAACCGCACCGTATAAACTGTCAGTATGTAAGAATAAGATAAGAGGTTAGCTCGTGTATTGTACAGCCGTTGCCTTGTCGGGTACTGAACCACTTACTCACCTCCAACCCACCACGTACTCTCCCATGACCCATCCCACTCACAATTTGGTTCAATATTTACGCACTCTCAATTTCAACATGGGCTGACAGAACGAACATGGGCCTTTTGGCCCAATTCTACGCTTGTCTCTCTACTCTCTAGTGACTCATCCTCATGTTTGGGAATTGGGAGAGGATTTTGGAAATTGATTTTTTATTTTGGTGAAATTTGAATGTTTTGGGTTGAAAGTTAAAATTTTGAATGTGTGTTTGATTTATAATTTTTTATTTTATTAAGTTGAGTATATGAATGAAGTAAGGGGTGAGAGAGAAAAGTATGGAGGATAGTATCTGAAAATTGTGATTTTGAGTATTGATGTTGTAAAAAATGTGATTTGGACGAAAATTCCCTCCCAAAGTCAGTCATGCAATTTGGAGCATCCCAAAGTCAATCATGTGATTTTGGACGATGAAAATCAAAAATCATATTCGAGGGTTCTCTTCCAATACCCTGGTAAGTAACTGGTTAATAGTTTGAATTGTGCATGAGTTCAATAGTGGAAATCTATCATTCATTTTAGATTATATGATGTTGATCGATCAACGCTCAAATATAGAAGCATAATCAAACTTGTATCTCAAAATTCATAAAGTAGCAAAACATATAAGTAGCAAAACATATGTATAAACCCTTTAAATCATGATGAGAATGTTAGTGAAAGGAATAAGTTTATAATACATATGTAATACTTCCTCCGTTTCATTACAAAGTTTCTAAGGGGACTATTTATCGCGATCTTTGACCACATATAACTCTTAAATTACATTAGAGAAAAATATAATAAAATTATATTATGAAATTAAATGAAGTATACTTTTAATTTATATTGATACAATTTAATTTAAAAATTATACGTGGTCAAAGGTCGCGATGAATAATCCGCTTAGGAACTTTATAATAATGAAATATGTAATTGTGAAACCATTTTGATCTATGTGATACTATAATACTCTTTCGAAAAAGAAAAAAAAAACTTAAAGTTGGGATCGGATGAGTATGCATGTGGGGGTACCTAACCCGACAGAACAATATTTGGTGGAGTATTTCAGTATGTTCTTGAATTCTTCAATAACTTTTCATTCCATCCATCTATAAAGAGTAGTGTACATGGACAACGTACGGTAAGTAACTATACGAGTAGCATTCATTACGTATATATATTCCAACCTCAACAAAAACACTTGGCACTACCAGTACATAAGTAGTAGTAAGTAATACATATAGGAGACAATGATGTAAACGTAGAACAGCAGATATCGAATCCAAACAAAGATTGATCCACATATAATTTAAGACTTTCCCTAAGTCCTGAGAGTGAAGAGGTTCATGACTTTGTGGAGGGAGTATAGAAGGATGATTAAGTACACCAATGCAGCCACAAATCCAGCAACCATAGCTACTGCAACTTGATCACAGAACTTGGGTACTTGACCACAAATCGGCAGCCACCCCGCGTGGCTATTCCCTTTCTTCCCCACTTGTCCAATCGCCAAACAAGCCGATATGCTCGAATCCAATAGTAAGGCCACAATCTACATTCACAAGGACAACCATAATTCATGTACATTAATTAGTGTATGTAGCCAAAAAAAGAATGTGATTATGTGAAGCTGTTGGGACTTTATTTGCAATCCTAACAAAATCAGCTCCATGTTTTGGTGCTTGTTCTCAACACAAGTCAAACTTTTAATGAAAACACTTACCAAATCAAGAACCAAGATCATGTGACCACATTTGCTCTTAGTTGGGAAAAAGAGAAGTATAAGTGAGTAACCACTTGCAATTGCATTAGCCAAAACAAAATACCTGCATTAATCATATCAAATGTCAAATGAAACATGTATCAAAATGCCAAATTGGCTAGTAATGTTATAAGATGCAAGACAAAATTTTTGAGTTAGTGAATATACTTGAAAGTAGGTGTATTGGTATATTTGGCTTCAAACTTCATGTTCAAGACATCAGCTGTGTCATGGCTGGTGATCATGATCACAGTAGCAGCAACACTTGCACCCAAGGCCACAAGCCTCAGCACCAAAATGGGAATTCTGTCTTTAAAACTCATGCTTTTTCAAAACTAGCTAGTGATGATAGTAGTAAAAAATGAATGATCAAGTAATGAAGATGAGTTTTTTTGAAGTCAAGTGTTAAGAGGGAAATAAAAAGAGGGGTGAAATCAAGAGAAGAAGATTTGTTAGGAAAGGCAGATAGAAGGGAGGTGAAGTTTGTACCATTGCTGTACCAATCATGTGTAGGGTCAATTTCTTGGTTACCTACTGAGTTGGTCAATACTATGTTAAACCAGGGAAAATTAAATAATTTGAATCATGATATCACATCATCACTATTGACATTTAAAGAAGTAGGAGTATCTAATAATTAATACCATTATATACCTAAAAAAGGATTATTAACCATCATCATCTTTCTTTTTCTTAAATTCAAAATTTAAAAAATAAGAACTGTAACTCACTGGCCACTCCTGGGCCTAGTGGTAGATGCACAATTTTTTTAACCGGCGTGGTTACTCTTGGATTGTTCTTCGAGATAATATGTTGGTCTGTAATCTTTTCTGTACACTTTGTCCTCACTTGTGTGCGCATCGAAAACTTCCCAGTAGGTTCGGCTCCGATACCATTTGTAATGTCTCGGCCACTAATGGGCCGGCACGATTACTCTTGGGCTGCTCTCCGTAGTAATATGATGTCTCTACAGATAGGTCACGCCTATCCTGGAATTGCCTCTGAGCCTAGCACGTTTCACTCTAGGGTTCTTTTGGATGGATTCCCGAAAATAAAGGTGCACCCTTGTTGGTATGAGTAGTTTTTAAAACCATTTTAAAGTCTCTAAAATTTTGGGGCATTACGTTCTTCTATGGGACCCAACATATCACCCCGAAAAACAGTCTAAGAGTAACCACGCCACCCTAAAAGGTCAGGCCTTTGACCCATTAGCGGCCGTGACGTTACAAAACACTCATATGGAGATATGTATTCCTTTGATGTTATAAAAAGAAAATATGAGAGTGATGGTTCTTGGACATTTAGCTCATCAGTGTCTGTTTGCTAGATAAGGTGGACTGATAGCCGATAAAAAGACTAAAAGTTGATCATTCACTTTACTTTTAATAAGCTGCACATAGTAACTTATCAAATTAATCATCTTATTGACATTCACCGAATAGACTTATTATTGTCAAACAGTTAAATAAGAAGAAATCACTTTTATAAAGTGCCTGATAAGGTGAGGGATTAACACACACTATCAATCTCAAGTTATATTGGTAAACAAGTATATCTGATAAATAAGTAATTTGCTATTAAAAATTCAATTGGTGCATGAAATTTAAATGATATTAGTATAATATATAATGTATGATATAAGAGGAGGTATGGTTACTCACATTCATAAGACCTACTGTAATTAATAAAGCCAGTGCACATTTGTATATTCAGTACACTTAATTAGATTTTGTGTAACATTCTGATACTTAATAAATTTGGAAGCAGTCGCCATTTGATAGGTAGGAGCAATGCAAAGAGTTGTGAAATGGTTGAAGAAAGAATGAATGAAATGGGAGACATTGTTGAACCACCCACACACCAACCTCTTCTAATTATATATGCACCGTACGGCTATAAATTATCAACTAATTACGTGACCCATTTTTTCCTTTTCTTTTTCATGCTATTTTTATTTTACTCCTACACATTTTAATTAGGATGCATGGATATTCAATATGAGAATATTTCATATCTTAATATTTTCGGATTGGATTACAAATTGAGATTGTTTTGATTAATCGATTCGAATATCTGTGAATTGTCCGTTGAGCTTTGAACTGGGATGAAGGATGTGTAATATTTTATTGTTTTAGACTTCTATCGTATGATAAGTATTTGCAGCCAACTCTTCTCTTTTTGAGTAGTTGTAAGTTGTAACTTGTAAATTGTAATTACACTTAGTGTGATGAGTCATGACTCATACATAAATAAATGATGGGAAACATAAAATGAAGAATTATCAGAGGCTCATACTAGTAGTCTGGCTCAAATATTTATTCACATTTATTGGCAGAGTAGGAGTAATGAATAAAATTAGCATATACTGATCATTGATCAAGTAATCATCTATCCCACTTTGTACCCCATTTCATACTCTACTTTTACAAAATCTGACGGTTGGTTGATGGTGTGAGATTACACTAATGGATGGAGTATGAAATGGCTTATAAATGAAGTACGTGTTCGCTTGCCTGCTCAACTCTAACTAGGTGCCAAACGAACGTGCACGTAAACACCTGAAGCTAGAACCAGAGGGTGTTCTTATATTGCTTCTGTATTCACCACACATGCCCTGCTTATCATCAATGGCAGAAAAGCTTGTAGAACGTGGATATGAACCTTGTATTGCATTCAGTTTTGCTTCCACTTCCTCCATACTAGGCCTTTGCTTTGCATCCATAGCTAAGCATCTCTCAGCTAGGGCAGCAACCTCTTTCATCTGTGCAAGATCATTTTCATTCGTTGTAATTAACTGATCACCAAGCATTTTGTGGAGTTGGCCCTCCTGAACCAAGGACAACAAATGCATCACAACATTTTTTCCATCCTTTTCGCGTTTGGGATTTTCAAATGCCTTGTCTCCTGTCAGTAACTCTACCAGGACAACCCCAAAGCTGTAAACGTCGCTCTTCTCTGTCAATTCCACACAGCTAGGATCTCGGTACACGTCAGGAGGACAAGACTCGGTATTCTCTTTGAGAATCAGGCAGGAGGCTGCAATGTCGAATAATTTGGCCTCATAATCCAAACTGTTCAACAGAACGTTAAGGCTACTAAACTTACCATGAACTATGACAGGCTTGGACTTTCGAGAATGCAAATGGGCCAATGCCTTTGAAGATCCTGATGCTGCCTTGATCCGCATTCGCCAAGTAAAATCAGGAGCCAGTTCACTATTGTGGATGTTTTCGAAAAGTGTATTAACCATCTCAGCCTCGCCCAATTCATAGACTAGTAATGGACTTGGTGTCTCGAAACAGCAACCCATGATTCTAACTATATTCGGATGTTGCTCAGAAAGAAACATCAGCTGTTCCACGAAATGCTTGCGTGACAGTTCACTAAGCTTTGGAATTTTCTTGATAACAACCTCATTCCCATTTGAAAATATACCCTTAAAGAGAGTTGTTAGCCCATCTTTGTGCAAAATCATGCTGGCAACATACTCTTTTGTGGTTATCCTCATATTTTCAGCTGTGTATTTTACCAACTCGTTGTTGGGTGCTACTCTTCGCGTGGCCTGCATTTCTTCAAACAATTTCCCACCATTTTCCTCGTCAAGCCTTGCTCTTTCATTCGCTTGCCTAGTTTCCTGGTCAATACGAAGTATCCAAAGGCTCACAATACTTGGTACCACGACGAACACCATCACAGCTGCTAGCAAATAATACACAGGAATGTTAGGTGAAGCACACAGACACAGGCCTTATCTTTCAGCATGCAAAAAAAAGTATTGGACTTCTAATAAATGTCTCAAGTTCAAATCCCATAAAATTATGAAAGCAGGGACTCTTGTCTGCTTAATTTGCCTTGACATTAAAATCTGTGTTTACAATTCAAGGAGAGAATTGAACGAAATAAAAACAAAGGAAATGAAACAAAAGGAACAAATTAAATAGAAAGCATAAAATATACTACTTCCTCCGGAAACTTAATAGGTTTACACTTTGTTTTTGTTGACTTTTTTATGTCCGATTTGACCTCAAATTAATCATAATTGATTACGAAAAAATTAATTTTAGAAGTTATATTATACAAATATAAGAAGTATACTTTTATAATATAATTTTTAAAATTATTATTTTCTTAACAAGATATTTTTTATTTGAGGTCAAACCGGACATCGAAAAGTCAACAAAAATAAAGTGTCAACCTATTAAGTTTCCGGAGGAAGTAGTATTAATTATTTAGAAGACAATTGATGATCACTTCATTTTTACTTTTTTCTACAACTTACATTGTTAAGAAACCCAAATTTACTGTATTTTGTCATACATATGCTCGACCTCCAATTGACTTGTCAACACGATCATCTTGATTGAGTTCACGCGGCAACAATATTTGTAATAATGACATGCATGAGTTGTGTAGGAAAAAGAGTATAGCATATACCAAGAAGAATATAGCTCGACGCTGAACGCTGTTTGGTGTAAGGATGACAACCCTTGCCGTCTTTCCTACCATCCCCAACGAACCCTGTCGGGCAGTAGCATTTGAAGCTTCCGGGTAGGTTCATGCACTCCCCAACACACGGCTTCGTTGCACTGGCACATTCATCGATATCTGCCAGACCAATATGCATGTAAATATACAAATTAAACAACTCAATATAATGGAATACTGTAAATAACTAAGTATTACTTGTATACTCAGGAAATGGGGCTAACTTATAACTACCTCATCTCATGATTTAAGGTCCTGGGTAAGATTTTCCCCGGCCCGGATTCAATTCTAGTTTAGTAAAAGATTTGGATCCGGATGTCAAAACCAGATAAAAAAGGCAATTGTACAGTATCTACAATTGACAATTCTATACCTTTACAACCTTCGCGGACATAAGGGTTCCCATCATAACCTTTATCGCACTCACAACTGTAGCCTCCGGATGAGCTAGTTCCTCTGCACTTGCTGTGAAGTGAACGGCAGGCATAGCGCAATGAGTACCTTCGTACTGTATGACATATCGCTTTCCCTTCTGGCCATTGAATCAACACAAGAGACGGGGAGGGTGATGCTGCAGTATCAATCTCTTCCAGATCCATCAGTTCCAAAGAATAGTTCAGCAGTACAATATTGCCGTCGTCAAGGGAGATCTGGAGGATCTCTGCCTGGCCTAATAAGTGCAGAAACGCTTTAGGGGGTTCATAGCTGGTGTTACAAACTACTAAGAAAGTTGGGTCTAGGTAACAACCAGATGACATCCCAAATGGGAAAGGGATACTGAGATTGCCGCATTTGTCAAGGCAATCTCCCAGTGAAGGGGACATTAGAAGTGAAGCTGATAACACAATCATTAAAAGCGCGGGTATCGGAGATTTACACAAATGTATAGAAGATAAACAAAGGAACTTATAGCTGGGTTTGGCCTGCATTTTGCAACAAACAATTAGGTAACACACTGATATATGGTAGAGATTTATATGATTAAGTGTGTTTATCAAATGATTATGATTTATGCCTTTATATACTCTCTTGTAGAAATCATAGGACCGTGTAGGGCCTACCCAGAAGTTTCCTAGGATTTTTGGGTAACACACTAACACGTACCGTGTCTATATTCTTTACCAGGAAACCGTCGCTTATAAACTAGCTCCAATAAGTAATAACTCCTATAACTGAATTGAAGTGTAGTTTCCAAATATAAGACCTATATACTGTAATATATTTTGACTGTTAGATACTTTTACCTTTGCGTCTGTAATATGGTTCTCTGATTTCAAGTGGTTCCTATCCCAACGACTAGCTTCAAGTTCATAATGCTTCTGAACTGGTTTTTAGCAATATTGATGGACTTAGATCCAGATTCATGTTGAAGCCAACATGGATATATGTATTTAGATATCAAAGTCACATATAGATCACGATTTCGTTAGATTTGAACTTCTAATTTTCAACAATTCATACTTCTGATAATTCAACAGCTACAACTATTCTAACAGATTCAAGTGGTTTTCATGAAAACAGTTTGGATCCAAACATAGCAAGCAGATAGCAAGACCAAAGGGACAGACCAAAAGAAGACTTGTTTCAACATCGTCTACTATCGTAATCTGCTAAATAGAATGTTCTATCCCACTCCATGCCAGTTGCATGTACTAATTGAATAAAGATAGGAAATTATAAATAGATGGGGGGTGCTGATGGAGTAACTCTTGCAACACTTTTTTCACTAATAATAACAAATTCGATCGAATGCCAACCTCATGGATATTTTCTGTGTCTTTTTCCTTTTCAAGCATAGTCTTATCACCAGAAAGCAAAAACATCTCCTTGCACGGTGAGACAACAAAAACAAATAGTCACCCTTTATTTTCCTCAGGTAGCTGCACAGGAAAAGAATTTACGCATACAATGTTATTTGGTCATATGTTATTTTCTTAGTTAAACTACAAAGAGCATCTCATTTTACATGTCAAGCACCCACATCTGAAACCAACACAACCAGAAGAGCCATCACTATCTCAGAAATAAAGATGGCATTGGTAATTTCCTGGTTTTGTTAAGGAAATTTCCCAAACAGGAGAAAAGAATGGAACTCCCATGACCTTGCTTTTTAGGTCTTCTCAATCTTTTCCATGTAATTTCCACAGTTTCTGAAAGAGATAAATAGTAGCATCTCTTACTTAGTTGATAAGAAAGATGATGAAGTCTTCTCTCACCAAACAAAATAAAGAAAAAAAAAAAGGACCAAAAAGTTGACTTAGTGCAACTAGGGAATGAGATGTTCATACAGAAGTCTTCTCCAGTATCTTTCTATGAAATTATAGGGTAATACACAAATAAGGAAAACACCAGAGCAATATATAAGCCATCAGCAAAAATAAGATCACCAAGTCATATGATACAACATAGACAAAAAAATTCTTAATAGATCCATCTGTTATGCTGTCAAGAAGCTAACTGACCTGCAAGCTCAAGTCCACGCAGCTATCCAAATTGGTGTGTTTACATTCTCTGAACTTCGTGTTCATATCAGTTCGATTACAGCACCTGTGAGTATTACCATCTTTCATCTTGCTTCATACGATTTCTTACTACATTTAACTGCAAAGTAGGTTGAACTAAAAGAAAAATAATTGGAGTCAAATTATTTCTTACAGGACTAATGAACAAGAATTTTTTACTTCATTACTCTCATTTGATAACTTATTACTTTCTCTTATGGGAGAGTATAGTACTTCAAGTTAGATTAGATGAATTGAAATGAGTTCCTAGAGAGTAGAAACCATATTGAGCATGGCCAATAGAACACCACCACTCTTTAGTCTGTAGTCCAAATTATCGGTACGGCTTAGCAATAACATGATTTTAGTCTAGTAAACATTGAAGTAGATTATATAGTGTTTTGATTAGCAAATACATAATATAACTTGCTCCTCTCAGATACCTCTTTAAGGGTTTTAAAAGAGAGGCATTCTCGAATGATATAACAAGACTTCTTTCACTATTTTTCAATTATTCACGAGTATATAGAACTTAAGCTTTAGATGAGATTAGATACCAAACAGATTTGTACGTGCTAACACAACAAGGAAGACAAGATCAGCTTCAGCTGCTAACTACGGCTACAGCCATCTTACACAACAACACATTTAAACAGGTTCAAACATCAGAATGTACACAGTATGAAAATTTTACGCATTACTTTCTTCTGCAGATGTTTACACCCTTACGACAACTTGAATCATCAGGACAAAAGAAGGCTCAAAACTGAGACAACAACCACATCTGAAGGAAGCACTCAGCAGTATAATCCACATAGCTAGCAAAGCCATCTTTTTACAGCGATCACAAGAAATTTAAAACACAACAGGGTACTTTCACTACTTTTTTTTTTCACACCTACTTTCTTAGTTGTCATTGAATTATTGGAAATTACGTACACATTGATGCATCCTTTGCGATCATTGGCTAGTCAACTCAAATTAATTCTGCCTTACTCAAGCAGTTATGAATTTTCTTAATAATTAATACTCCTTGACACCTAGTCCTTCCCTACAGCCTATAGGCCAATATCATAGAAGAACTGAGTTCTAGAGCGCACTACCGCACTACCTCTACAGCCTTACCAGGGGACTAGTCTCTTGCTGCACACCATCCCTAAAAACATTTATTTATTTTTTTGGCAGAAACATTTCCCTTTCATTTCAAAGCAACAATAACAATAGGCACTGTATACTAACCATACTAAAGTACAGCCAAAATTTACAAGTCCCAATATCCCATATTCTAGCTTGAAGAACTGATTCGGCTTCTTCTTATAGTAGACCTAAGCTGATATACCAAACAAACACTGCATACCAGTCTTACTTTTGGAATGGTCTTTTATCAACTATTTACCAGCCCATACACCTAATTCTAGTGCCTTGCTAGAAAATTGGAATATTGCCCAGGGTAACAGTAGAGCTCAGTCTAAGTCCACTAGTGAACAGATCCATCTTTAAGGTACTCACTTGACAATTAAAATCAAATCAACTTTCTTTATTCAACATCTTCTATACATATATGAAAAACATGAGGATTGCATCAAAATAAATCAAGTATCTCAAATATAAACTCAAAGGCCCTTCTGCCTCTCAGTGACAAGCCTGCTTTTTATTCTCACTTTCAGAGCTTTCAAACTGTGTACAGTTCTTTTACACATTTGACAAATTCATTCTTCAGACGTGAAGACCTATTATCCCACATAAAGATTTGAATAATCATAATAACCAATAATCCATAACTCAATTAGTTTCATGTCTTGTTCCAGGGCTCAAATTTTTGCACGGAAAAGACTAATATCGACGAGCGCCATAAGCAATCTACTTAGCTTTTTCCATAGCTTCAACCCATTCCAAAGACCTGCCACATAAAATTAGCTTCATATATTACCCTACGAGATGTCAGAAGGACAAGATTACCTCATTGTTGATATTGATGGCATGCTAACTCAACTGCCTAGTTATGCTCATTCCACTCCAAAAATATACAAGGTCGATGATAGTTTGCGTGGAGTGAATGGAAAGGCTTTTGATCCAGAGTTAGTTGCTATTGGTCCAATTCACCATGGTAAGGTTCATGTTAAAGAAATGGAGCTGCAAAAGAAGAGATTCGTCAACCAACTCTTACAAAGAAGAAAAGAAGGGAGTGTGAAGAAATATGTGATGCAACTAAGAGAGTCAAAAGAAGAAGCACTTAAATGTTATTCTAACCCCATAGAAATGAAAGAGGATGAGTTTGTACAAATATTACTTCTTGATGGTTTATTTGTCATCGAGCTAGTACGAAAGTACCATTTCGGAAGTTTGAGGGACACGAATGATACCCTTTTCCAATATGATCATGCACTCGACCAATTAAGACATGATCTATTATTACTAGAGAACCAGCTTCCTTTCTTCATCTTAAAACTACTGTTTAACATGACTAAGACTGAAGATCCTGAGGATGACCTGCATTATCTGATCCACCTTTTCTTGCACGACATGATCCCATGGCAGCTGGGTAGCAAGTCCAGACCTCATAATCTCATTGCCCTTGTAGATGATCACCTTCTTGGAATGGTGTATAGAACTCACTTTTCATTTGTGCCCTTAGACTCCCCGGGAAAAGCAAGTACTATTGAGCATAGCCACCTACAACATGATTCTCAGTCCGGCGAAATAAATTCAGCATCAGAGCTAAAGGAGGCAGGTATTCGACTGAAAAAGGGCAAAGGTATCAGCTTAAAAGAAGTCCGTTTTGCAAATGGAGTTATGGAACTGCCAGAAATGAATGTCTCAGATAAAACTGAGTCCATTTTAAGAAACCTGATTGCATATGAGCAATTTCTTTCCAATGTTTATCCCAAATATGTAACAGATTACGCCTTCCTCATGCACTGTTTGGTTAATTCTGCCAAGGATGTTGAGATACTCCGAAGAGCTGGAATTATTCGTAATTTGCTAGGAGATGATCAAACAGCCTATCTCATGATCACCAAGCTGGGTAAAAACGTTGCCATGTCCTCTGATTTTTGCTACTCAGGCATTTTCCAGAGTGTGAATGAACATTGCGGCCTTCGCCATAAGAAGTGGATGGCAAAATTCAAGAGAAATTACTGTAACAGTCCATGGGCTTTCTCATCAATTATGGCTGCTGCAGTGCTGCTTCTCCTCACCTTGATACAGACAGTATTCTCTGTGCTTGACTACACAAAGAAAAGTCAGTTCTAAGTAAAATTTTATGTTTATGAATAAGTACTGTCCTATTGTCTTCCTGATTTTCCCTTGTAAAATATCCATGGTTTATACTTTATACCCTTGTAAGATAACTAAAACAATTGCGTCGTGTAGCAATTGAAGCGTTATTACTTGATGCATGTGTATTTAAAATCTTACGCATTTACCAGCATGGCATGTTGGGTGATAGTGATACTGATATGTGAAAATTACATGGAAACACTATTGGCTAGGTTACCCCCATTATTTCAAGACTAGCATTCTTCCTGGTTATAAACAAGACACGTATGTATCAGAAAATGCATTCAATAATTGGTTTGAGCATCCACCTTGAGTGTTTGAGACTTTGAGTACATGCTTAATCAATCCAGTAATTCCATATCATCTACATTGCTATTTTTGCCTCCAAGTGTGCAATTTTTGAGAGCAAAAGTTGATAATACCAAGCTCATATGATACTTTCTTTTCAGGTACTGAAAGAAGCTACTGCTTTCTTCAAGATTTTTGAACTCCTCAAAACCAAGAACCTCGTCACTATAACACCCACTGAAAATTAAGCAGGAAGATATGAAATATGTGAAGTACATACAACTGATTCCCCTGAGAAAAAGGGTAAATGCAATTCAGCTAATACCCACTAATGAAATCAATCCAAAACCTAAATCCCAAAAAAAATAGACCATGATTTGTTGATTTATGGAGAAATTAAGCAATAAAAGCTTGAATTTCGCTGTTCCAGGCAACATCAACCAATCATATCAGTAAGAGAATATATCTAATTATATGAAGGGTTAATCTCACATAACCATTTAAACTAAATCTTTTTTCACATATGAGATAACTATCCAAAACTTTGGAAAGTTAATGACAAGTCTTACAAATAATAAGGCTGAAGGTTAACTTATACAGGAACATAACAAATCTAATACTAGTCATGTTAGCTGCTTTACTTATATAAAACAAATTGATTGATTTCTTCCAGGAGGCAGACAAGAAGCCGATACCATAAGACAAGGGACAAGAAGGCAGCTAAGCTTAATTATGAACAAGCACATATCACAGCAGGGCAGTATCAACAATTTCATTGCATCAGGATAATAAAAACATCATCACCCAGCACAATTAGAGGTAAAAAGGCACCAAAAAAAAAAAAATCAACCGAAGAAAAATTTATGAAAGGTTTCAGGTAGAAACAGAAAAACAAAGATGAGATAGAGTCATTATTAGACGGAAGGATTTGAGTACTCACCATAGTCCGGTTTGTATGAGTATGAGGCGAATTCTTAGTGCCGGATTTTTTCTTCCACCCATCAAACAAACGCTCTAGTATTGGGGTTGAGAAAGAGACTCCGTGCCCACGTCCCCACTTTTTATTTCGGACTTAATTATCTAAGAAGAAGATAAAACACTTGGATGCTGGCCGGGAATAGGTTGAGTTGGTGCGGCAGAATATCATCAGTTCTTTAGCAAGCCTGGTAGGCTGGTACTGCTGTGTTGTGTTTTGAGACTCTGTCCTGGTTTTGGCGCTTTTCAGTTTCTGATTTTTATTTCCTTTTTATTTTTTATTTTTTATTTTAGAATTTTCAGTTTCTGATTTAGTATATGGTGTTGGGTGTCCAAATTGGTATTAGGATGATCGTAAAGTATGTGTTACTTTAATTTTAATATTAGTGAGCGATATACGGGTCCGAAGAGAAGATGATAATTATCCTAACGTTCGTTTAGTTTTCTAAAGTCTAAACTAGTTTCGTAAAGATATATCGCCTCTTCAGTCTTGAGTCTTGACTGAGTTTATTGCAACGCGTCAACTTTGAATTCTTGGCTCTTTGCTAGGAAAGACACATACTAGACATCAGGCGTGGTCTCCAATGGCGAATCTAGCTGCATATTTTAGGGTGGGGTCAAAGTTTACATGTGCGGTATCTTCATAGAATATATAGTGTGTAGTAATTTAGTCACGACTAGTGATAATACCAGAGCAATAATTACTAATGTCATAACAAATTCTGAACTTTTTAGGAATGATTAGTGTTTATAAAAGGTAAATTGCTTCGACATTAATAGTTTATGTTCTGGATTTATCACTAGCATTTAGTCATTGCGAAAAATCTATCCAAATATTAATATCAGAAGTGGAAAGAAAAAAAAAATCTATGTATTCTCTTTTTATTTTTAAATGCATCATAACCTATTTGATAGGTTTATATAATTTAAAGGGTATGATTTTTTTAAAATTGTTGTTATTTTTATATATAGGTTGTAAACATAAAACTCTAATTAGTTGTATTATTTCATATAACATAGTTTTTTTTTAATACGAATATATAATTTGAACTTGGCATTAAAAATTTTAAAAGAGCAATTTAAAATGCAAAGGGGAAGGAACAGCCTGAAAAGAAAGAAAAAATTACAAGGAGAAGGAAGTGAATGAACAATCTGAAAAAATAAAAGAATGGGTATAAATAATAAATAATGGAAGAAAAAGATATAGTATAAAAGAAGAGGGATGTAGGGAGGCAAAAGTATATTGGGAAAAAATTTCGAGCATTGCAACAGACTAGGATTGGATGCACAAAGCCATATGATATCCCGACTTTAAACACTCATAAACAATGTTGAACTATTTCAGCTGGGTAACGTTAGAGTATTTTAACAAAAATTAACGTTTTTATATGTATATAAACAAGGTAGGGCCTAGGTGGTGGTCTTGAGTAACCCGTTCATAACTATTATTTGGTAACTTTCATATGCTATAGAATTATCATTGTATTGGTTTGGTTTTGGAGTGATTGTACCTCTTGGCTGTGCAAACCCTGTGCACATTTGTAAATATTCCATCCTATGAATATAAATTGCCGTTATCAAAAAAAGATTAAGGATATGTTCTTTTGTCTAAAAATTAATTATTTTAAGTTCAGATTAATTCAATTAAGTTCACATTTATTTAATAATAATATTTTATATTACAAGTAAATTCAGTTGAATTAAGTTCAACTTCATTAGATTCAATTCAGATCAGTTCGGTTAAGAGAAAAAGAACATAGCCTAAACAATCAAATATCATACTAAATGTTGGAAATTTATTTGTATATTGCAAAACAAGATTTATTTTATAAATATTACAAATGAATCCCAAACTTATTAAATTCATACAAATTCTCATAAACAATTAATTACAAATATAATAAATTCATTAATTTTACTTTACCTCAAACTCTTTCTAAAATAAATACTCTCCTAAATATAAATTAATAACATGAAATGGACACTTGAACAAAAAATGGTCGAATTATGCTAATTATAAAATAATATCTTTTTAATTATTTAACTTTATTAGTTAAATTTTTAAATTTAATTTTAAAATAAACTTCCGTTCAAATCAAAACGAAAAAAAAATTAAAAAAATGGCAGCAGGATGCTGCTTCCAAATTTTAAATATTTTTTTAAAATTTTATTTAATTATAATAGTGATAGTTAATTTTCAAGTGATAAATAACTAAGTTTTATGTGGATTATAATTATGTGATAATAGTACTTTCTTTAAATTCATTAGTCGAGAAGTTATACAAAATTTATGGTGATGGAGATGATGTTGAGGATGATGATAAGGACGGATAATCTTATAAATATTTTGATGACATCTAATTCGACTTGGGAGACGATTTATATTTATTAAAAATAATAATTTAAAGAAACTAATCTCGATTCGAGTCGGGTGATATCTTGTAGTTGTGCTTATGAAATTAAACTAATGAAGAACCATTAAGAAAGTGAAATTAGGATATTGAGTTATTTAAAGAGTTTTGTGTTGATTTAAAATGTTTATGGTTAATTTTTTAAATTATAAAATTTAAAGACTTTTTGTAATTTACAAATAATTTCCAACATTTAGTAAATTAGTGCTCCAACATTTAACATTTGCCTATAATTTAGATTCCAGTAGATACATGTAGAGAAACTGGCAAAAATCGATATGAAATCCAACCCAAAATATTTTGGTCAATTATCATACCTTCACACTCATTAACAGTTTAACACCACCCATCATTGTCACTACCTAAATTATTCCGAAAATTAATTTGGTGATGGAATTTTATTTCACATAGAAGATAGCGAAAACGTAGATCTAAGACTTTGCAGTCTGGGGGTGAAAATGCAGTTTGTAAACATACTTTTAACCATATTCTTTTGTTTTGAACCGGCAATTTTTTTTATTAACTCAACTTAAATAATAACAATATCAAAATTTGCTCGATCAAGCACGTGAGATGATAAGGAGGAAGGGTATTATAGTCATTAACCATTAGACCACGATTTGCCTAGTCCCTAGTATATGACAAATGTCGGCCTATTTACTTGTAATTTTCAGGGCCATCCACTTCTGGGAGGTAACAGACCCGAGAGAAAAACACCGCTCTAAATTCTAAACTTAATATGAAAGAAAATGTTGTTGCTCATTTTAATAAATTTTCATTTATTATTTCACCTCAAATCTCGAGAAGCTACTAGCTAGTTTAGACTTTAGAGTTGAAAGAAATTAGCTACTAGAGCAGCAACACAATATATCTGTAGAAGGGGGTGGTTGAATGGAGCAGTAAGCCTTATTAAATCCCCTCTTTATGCATATTGGAAAACAGTCTAGATCTTGACCCGGTCCTGGACACAGTCCGTAGCAAAATGGATCTACTGGATCCTTCATACCTATAACTGCAATTTTATACGCATAAATGAATCATCAGAATTATGCGGTTTTCTCTAATGCATGATGAATTTTATATTAAAGAAGGTTAAAAATATTTACCTGGGACACGTCCAGTGATGCTCATAGTGGATAACACGATGACAACAAGAACCATAATAAGACTTGGAGAAATACAAAAGTTTTTCACCAAGGCCATTTTTACAAAGCTTGATCCTTTCATTAATCTAAAGAATTGTGATATATAATTTTTGTGGCGGAGGGATGCACGTGTTACACATTACACCAAAATTGACAACCGTAGGATTTGTAATTGTAATATATAACCTTCTTAATTTGTTTATGAATGTTTTAATTGAAAAAACATTAATTCTGTAATCAAGATGCAATCTTATTAACTGAAAAAAAAATGTAATTGGTGGAGCTCGACCCAGATTTGGCAGAGCTGTTGCATATCTAGATTTGGTGGAGCTCGAGCTCCGCCACTGGCCTACGGCGGAGCTGAGCTCCACCATTAAATTGATCTCTATTTTTGTTGGTATTTTTTTAATTTAAAAAAAAAATTGTTTCTTGACTTAAGGACCTGTATATTAAAAAAAAAAAAAACTTAATTTCTGTAAATAATTATTAGTCCACTCAAAAAACTGCTTTTTGGGAATAAAATGTTATTGTTCAACTAAGGTGATTGTTTTTGTTAATTAGGGGTCACAAGAATAACCTATTATGATATTTTCTCATATTACATAGGGTCCCCTTTTTTTAATACCAACGTATTTAATATCATTTTAGACCCTAATACACACAACAACAACAAGGTGTATAAGGGATGGACTCCGAATAAAAACCTCCAAAGCTAAAACACCATAATGTGTAAAAAATATTAGATAAGAGCAAACCCCATAACCGTTTTGACCGTTGCACTACTTGAACCCCCCTCGTCTAATTTGTTCATACTACTAGTAAGAGGCCAAGATTTTGGGAGTTTACTAGTTGTATCACCAATGTTTAGTCAAGTCCAAAGGAGTGGGCATATCTTTCAAACGCAAGTCTACGGGACTTAGCTAGATATGAAAGATAATCTCCTTTGGTCCACGGAACAATCGTGAAAATGAAAAGTGGCTCATGCGAAAAACGAAACCAAAACACAAAAACAAAACCAAGGGTCCTAGCCAAAAGCTAAAAGGCACATCAACACCAACGAACTCGAAACTATTCAACCTCTCAAAACAAAGAACCTCAAGAGAAAGCTAACTACAATAACAACCAACTTCGAACCACTTCAAAGTCAAAATGGCCGCCAAGGAAGAAAACAAGGAAAGTGAACGGAGTCGAAGCAAGATCGGATCAAGACCTCCACTAAAACTCACGCAACCAAAACCTCAACAAAAGCCAGACCAAAGCTTGGTACAACCCACTTCACGAGTACCCTTATGACCACATTCCTCCACCCTATGCAATAAACGAGCATTTGACGAGCTTGTTAGCGTGGGTTTAAATGTCCATCAAACGCCAAGATCCTTCGTTGCTGTTGCGGGATGGCTCATATTGGTTCCCACCTAACTCTCCACCCTATGCTCATCTACCGACAAGTGGCAAGTAATTTAAGACGTAACCAAAAGAGTAAACGGAAGTGTAAGGACTTGAAAATGAAGTTTAAGACCCAAAAGGATCACCTAGACAAGTTGACTTGATAAAATTTTCGATCTGTAATCTTGTATGTTTTTAGTTGCTCTATAATACCATTCGAGTTGATTTTATTGTATTTGATGATTAAAAAGATAGGCTTTGTATTGGCATGAGCCCCTCACGATACAAGACCGAACGCACCAATTTTTGGTTTTGGGGCGTTACATTTTTAGCCCAACCAAAGGTTCAACTACTTGGATTGAAACCCAAAAGGAGGTTTAAGACAAACACCCCTTATCGAGTCACTTACCCTAACCGGGTCCAAGAAGCTAACCCCACAAGAACTAAATTAAGGTAACAGAGGCCAAGCAACCAATCTAGTAATTAACCACCAAGTCGGACACCAACAAACAAAAGAGTACGCCCACCACCTTAAACACCAAAGACAACCTAAACAACACAAGAAAAACAAAAGAAGAAAAAACATTAGACATTAGAAAGCAAGCTCCACACCACACCTCCTCTTTGTCCCCTCAACTGTCTCCCCCTTCCTTTCCTCCGCGAGTACAAGTACACACCCCAACCTACACCAAATTTCCACTTAAGCTCCTAAGTTTAGACCCTACTATATTAACAATTACATTTTGTTCCACGAATTTGACAAACTCGCGCACTAAGCACCGCTTCAATTTCCAAAATTTGAAGAGCCAAACAGGTTTCACCAAAAAATAAATAAATATATATACACATAAAAATAAACCCATCAGAGCATACGTCGGAGCAGATTCTATACACATATAGGTACCCAATAAATCAACAATTACAAAAACAATCCTACTTCATCCAATTAATTACACATAAGTACCTTATGACCACGACCCAAGAGATTACCTTATTGCCCTTCTTCAAATATTGAAAACCAAACAAGCCTTATGAGATTTTGAATGTGGCGCGAGTAAACCTACACTGTAAAAATTTTCCGAGATTGTAACAGAATAAACTCAACTATCGCGAGTAAACCTATATAAACCCTATAAAAGAACTCAAATATAGAATATACAACATACAAAAATCTAATTTCATAAGGCTATAAGGCTAGAAGCAAGGAATCAGTTGTTGAAAATTAATCAGATCCTAATTTCATCATTTTTTTTAACGGCCAAAAATCCAAATCCCATCATACACATAGATATAACTAAGTTTGCCACCAGTAGCGAGTTCAGAAAAACAGTTTATGGTTGCAAACTTGCAACCATGCTAGGAAAAAAAAAGGTGACGGTGTTAGATTATGATGACCGACTGAAATTTTTTTCCGACCTCTGGAGACGAAGGTAAACTAGCAGGCTTAGATGGAATAAAGGATGGTTAAATGTATGTTCCGATTCATATTATTATCAAAGATCATAAGTTAATGTTGATCTATTGGATACTTATTGGATACTTGTATGTAATTAGAGTCCTAAAATAGTTTTAGATAGTAGTAGTAGTAGATAAAATATGCCCTATACTTAATTTGGAGGATTTTGACTGTGATTGACCGTGCCAAATCCCTATATCCCTTTCCCCAGCTTCTTCCTGCCAGTATTGAAAGGACTATATAGCAGCTCCATTTGCTTCCATCACTGAGCTGCTATGTCCATCTCCATTAGAAGAAGAATCAGGGCACAATACATCAATACATACATTTGGATTAACACCTCGTACTATATAAATGAATGAATCCAATCCAGTGTATCACCAAACAACACGCGGAAAATACAATAGTACACACCTGTACTATTTATTGCCGAGCTTTTGGCCTTATGTATGTATGTATCTCCCTAAACCCTCATTCACCATCCCAACAACAAACTCGCACACACTCATTTCGGTGTTAGAATGGCAAGTGACAAAATCAAGAACTTGCAAGAACTGGGAATTCAGGATGATGATGATGACGACGGCCCACCACCTGGGTTTCACTGTATCATCGCTCCTAAGCAGACCCTTTTGAAGGTAGTTGAGGATGAAGACGATGATGATGGTCCTCCGCCTGGTTTTGGCCCCGTTGTTGCTCCTAAGGCGCCGCCGCCAGTTGAGTCCTCTGGTGAGATAAACAATCAGCTCTTCTTGCACATTTAGGATTGTTTTGGTTTGTTTTGCTTCTGGAAAAGAATTGAACTTTATATGTAGGGTTTGCTGTCTGCTTCTGAGCGTTAAATTTGTGGATTTCTTCAGGTGCATTAGGCAAGGATTGCGATGATGACGATGATGATCCTCCGCCTGGTTTTGGCCCTGCTGCTGTTGCTCCGAAGCTGCCACCTGTGCCACCACTTGTTTCCTCTGGTGAGATAACAACCAATTAGTTCTTGCACATTTCGAATTATTATTTCGTCTGGTTTGCTTCCAGGGTTTGCTGTCTGCTTCCGAGGTTTTGGATTAGGCATGACAGTGATTCAGTAGAACGTTAACTTGTGTATTTGTTCATAATCAAATGCATTAGCCAAGTTTTTCTGTGATTGTACTCATTTTTTGTGATTTGGTTTGGTAAAACTGGAGATTACATATACCAGGGCTAGGTATTAGGCTTATTGTTCTTCTCACTTTTCACTGCATAACCGATAAGTTTTCCGGTAGTTTTTTCCTTGTGAGATGTGACTTTTGGCATTTGCATTAGTTGTCACTTATGTTTGAGCATGTAGTAGATGTCTTGGTTAATTAACTAAGCTGGCATCAGACTTTGTTTATTAACTAGTTGCATTTTCTGTGGTTAAGATTACTAAGTCAATCATGCTACAAGTACTAGAATGAAGGAGGTTGTAATGCACTCGAAGGTCCACAAGCTGCATCTTTAGACTTTAGGTCGATAAATGATCTCATCACAACGAACACATGCTTGAGATGTCATTCCAGGCAGCCATTATGTTTTAAGCTTGAAATGAATGACTATTACTAATAACTGAAACACGGCATTCGTAAAACTTGGTAGAAAGAAAGAAATTAACTGTTTTCTCTTTCTGTTTTGGCATTGTTGTCGTTTTTAAATGTTACATTTAAGCTAATAACTTCATAACTGCCAGAAGTCATAACGATTTTGTTTGTTTGGTAATAGACTTTTAGTCCTCTCCCTTCCTGATCCCTTGTCAGTTTCTCATTTAAGCTATCCGTTATGTTAATGTTTTGTATCTTATTTCAATAACGTATTATATATTGGTCATATAACTTTACCTGAAAGTATATTAATTCATTATCATAACTCAGATAAGGAAAGGAGCAGCAAACAAGGTGTACTAGATGATGATGACGATGATGGGCCCCCACCAGGGTGGGAATTCTGTTCGCTTGCACGTGCATTACCAAAAATGTCTTCTAATACAACAGGTATCTTTTGTTCCTTTTTTATTCATTTAATGTCTGACTCCTAGCCGAAGATGGGTCACACCGGCTTTCCCGACGTCTTATGTATTATCAGTAGGATTAACTTTAAGGAACCTAGTGCTGTGAAATTCATGTTTCTCATGTCAGCTCTTCTTTGAGCAGAGATCCAAGGGTTAACTCATCTGGTTTTATCTTATCTAGTTGTCTGCCACACTCCATAGAAGGATATATTGGACCAAAAGTTCCACAACAATTTCTTTCAAGGAGTTTTTTAACCCTTCTTTAATTTTATTGTTGTCGTTGTCATTGTCT